>SNSD01000007.1:0-618646 GCA_004522665.1 Venturia nashicola
TACTAACCGTATATAGTCGATAGTAATTAAACTTAAAACTTAAAGTTAATATAGTATCGCTAACTTTAGAGATTAAGTCTAAGTAACTCCGGCCTCTTAATAGTAATATAATATATAACCTCGCCCTCCGATAGTCGTACTATCGTACGATATCGCTACCTAAATATATTATAGTAAAGTATCGGACGTCGAGACTACGTACTACTAACCGATAGCTTCGTATAGGACGTACCCTTCTATACCTAATAGATATAAGGAGCAATACCTTTAGAGGAGGTTAGAGTAATAGACCTAGTAGTAGTCGAGAAGGGCGCGAAGTTAGTTAGTATCTTTCGTAATATATTAAGAGTAGAGTACTAATATTCGTCCCTCTAGTCTAATACTAGCCTCCTCGAGGACGACCCGGTCGATTCCTCTCTTTATAATAGTAATACTACTACCGATATACTACTAAGCGAGATACTCGACGCTATAGAAGAGATAGATACGGATATAGATAATAATACTAACGCCGTAGCCTTATTTTCGAGCGATATACTTAGTACTACTAAAGAGTAGGATACGGATACGGAGAAGGATACCGGGAGCGTATATAATAACGAGACGATATATATAAACGCTAACGACTAAAATATTATCTAGAAAGCCGGAAGTAAATACGATCGACGACCTATACTTATTATTATTACTATAAGTAGAAGACGACCCTATCGAGTATATATTACTAATCGACCTAGTCGATTCTCTCCTAGAGACTACTACTATTAACCTAATCGACGCGATCGTTTCTCTTCTAGAGAATACTCTAAATAATCCCGATATACTACCCGGTAAAGCGAACTTTATACCCCCGCTATTATTTCTATCCGCCTAAGCTTAGCTACTAGAGATAGATAGCGAGGTTATATATTAAACCTATAGCTCCCGCCTACTATCGGAGTTTATACTTACTTTCGGTTTATAGTATAAGATAGTAAAGATTATACGATTAGATTACCGAGCCCTTAGAGAGGTTTTACTACTTATCGACTCTAAATATACTATATAGTAGTTACTAGAGATACTCGAGTCTCTTCGAACTAATACCTACTTAGTAGTCCCCCGGACCGAGCTAAGGAAGCGAATAATACCTATAGACCTATCTAAACTACCGACGAAGAAAAATAAGGCGAAAGTAAAACTAACTAAGGTAAGTACGGATATATATTTCTTTAACCTAATACCCCTAGTATAGAAGCTATTATCTTCAAGTATCCGATAGTAAATATACTTTAGGATAGACCGGTTCGTAGATAAACCGTTTAAGCTATAGTATAGAGAAGGTTGGTATTCCTCGATAAGGACTACGTTAGGGCAATTTGCGTACTATTAACTATAGTAATAGGGAACCGATATTTCTATCGGACTTTATCTATTAGTACTATTACGAGACTAACTATAGTTACTAAGATACTATTTCGGGTTACCTAGGGCGGGTATACGGTATTACGAAAGATTTTCGTACGAAACTATAATACGAATATAAGGATAACCTAATAGTAATACTAGTCCGTATAGTATCGAGTAGAAGCTCTATCCTAAAACGATCGTCGGCCTTTAGAGGCTAAGAGGAGATAGGAAGTCGTAAACTATTTATATAGAAGGGATAGGGAGGTATAGTCTTAGAGAAAGATATTATTAGATAATATCCTTTAGACGTATTCCTTAATTATAGCTATAAGAGTTCGGTCCTAGGGAGTAAAGTATTCGATCCTAATAATAAGGGTCGCTTTATCTAACGGATATTTAATATAAGAACTAATATACTACGGCTAATCCTATAATCGAACCCCCTACGAGCCGAGCTTAAACTTAAGGTATTTAGTAGATAGTACTTCGTAGACGCGTCTAAGAAGAAGATAGTATTAGTACTATTAATACTATATATCGACGCTTTCGGGTTATATCGAAATATATATAGGTCTCTTACTATATACTACCTTTTCTTCGGTAATCTAACGGGGAGGGAAAGGGCTAAGAAGGTAAACGTAGTACCGCTAACTCTAGTACTATACGGTAGTTATATAATCGACGTAGTCGATTCTATTATACCCTTCCTCTAATAACTTAATCGAGGGATAGATATAGATATTAATAGGGAACGATAATACGTCTTCGCCTTTATATTTGCTTTTATTAGTAATATACTAGTATAGTAGGTAGTATTAGGATTCCTCGTACTATCTATAAACCTAAGTTACCGCTTTTATAGTATAGCGAAACTAGAAAGAGGGGATATCTTCTTAGATCTCCCGAGCTAGTACTATTACTATACGGAGGTACTTCGTAAGAAAGAATACTTATAAACGTTAAAGGTAGCCGCGAGGAGGAAGGAGTACGTACGTACTACGGGTTTATTAGAAGAACCGATATACCTAAGGAAGTTCTCCCCTATACTAGATATTATCTAGTCCCGGCCTAGGGACGCTACCTACTCTAAGTACGGAGGGATAACGAAGTAATTATACTTACTAATTACGAATACGATACTAATACCGAAGGCCCTTATCGAGTACGCCGAAGAGTTAAGTAGTTTCCCTTTCCCTCCTAGTTAGGGCCGCCTATAATCGCTAGTCTACTATATTAAGAGCTATATATTATAATAGTATACCCGATAGTTAATTATTATACTATACCTTTTTCGATACTAGCTAAAATCGATATATTTAAAAAGGGAATTTACGACGGCTTTAACTTAGTAATATATAGGAGACCGGGAGTTATATAGTTATACTACGGCGGACGTAGTTATAATATACCTAATCGCGACTATACGCTCTAATTTGTTATTAATAGGAAAGGGCGAGCGATAAGGGAGTAATATAGAGATTATAGGTATTATTCGACGGGGTCGATTATTATAGCTTAAGCTATACGAAGCTACGATAGTAGTTTTATATAGGTATACGAGAAGTAGGTTAGTAATACCGGTAAGGAGTAGGTTAGTAACGCTAGTAAGACCGCTTATAGGGTTATAATCGGGACTAGAAGATCTCTCGACTAGTTATAGTAGTTTGGTAATATAGTAGGGTAAGAGTAGTTTACTACTATATAAGAGAGACGCGATACGGCCGAACGTATATACTAGTATCTACTACCTACGTATATTTAAAGAATACGGCTCGCTAGTAAATATTTATACTCTCGGAGGCGAACTAAAGTATAAGTAAGTTAAGAACCGTAGATATAGTAGGTACTAATAATTCTAGGGACTTTAAGGATATAATATATAGTACTAACTATCGTATCCTAGAGAAGGATCTACTAGTAGTAGAATCCTTCCGACTAGGGCTACGACTAGTAGGTACTAGGGCGTATAACTTAGATAGGAGTAGTATCGTAGATATAATAAGGAAGATTTAAGAGGAAAGACCTTTCCTAGTAATAATATTAGGGATACGCGATAGTAGGGTTAGGAGGATCGACCGGGTCAATAGTAACCTAGTAGTATATAATAGAGTACGCGGAGGGGTAGAGTATAACGATATTATACCGTCGCGGCTATCGTAGTTTAAGGATAATATATATCGGGGGATAACGGAGGCTTACCGGATAGATTTAGGGCGCGGAAATATTAATATATTTAGAATACGGGTAGTAACTTGGTAGAAGAAGGTTTCGATATAAAGAAGATACCTATTCCTTTAACTCTATTTATCGTAGCGGGTTATACTAATTGATATAAAGGAGAGCGGAATTAACGCGACGTTCTTTTTCGAGGGGCGACCTAGTACGATATAGAATAAGCTATATTAGATATATTATAGCTATATTTAGATTAGAGGTAGAGAGGGGGAAGGGGGATATATTCTTACGGCTTTAGCGGGTATTAGAAACGGATAAAAAGGAGGGGATAACTAGCCTTATAGAATACCGCGTAGAGGACGAAGAGGTAGTTATCGTAGCGGGAACTATCTCGAGGGAGAGGTTATACGGAGTTCTAGTAGAGTATAGGATAAAAGGGATATAGACGGGTAATTAAGTATTACTAGTAGACTATAGTATTATTAATATATAGTAACTAAGGTAAGTTCGTACCTATTAATATACCTATCTATCTTATAATATTATATATATAGGATAGTTATAAGTAATAACGGTAGCGTATAGAAGCGTATTAAAGGTAAGGAGTAAAGAGGGGATACCGTTACTATAGGAGAGGGTACGAAGATTAAATATTTTTAATAATAAGCGTAGTATAGGTATATATTTATATATAGGAGAGATTATATATCCGGACGTATTATATAAAGACGTTTTACGACGAAACGACCGGGTCGATTTACGTATCTATAGTAAGAGATAGAGATAGGTAACCTAGTATCGGGTAACCTAATATTAGGTAATATAGAATAATAACGAGGCTTAGTAATAGGATAAATTATTATAGAAGGGTACCCGTAGTAGTCTAGAACGGCGGTATATTTGGCTTACTACTTTTTAATATAGGATATATAATTAAGGGCATTAGGATAACGACGGTAAAAATCGAGTTATAAATTTTTAACGATATATAGTATACCGTATTTAACTTAACTCTATCTATAGTCTTAAGGGGTTAACGGCAATAACGGTAGAAATACGGTTATAGGATATTATAGACTAAGGGGAAACGTAACCTAATTAACTCTATATATAGTATAGAGGGGATCCTAGTAATAACCGTATTTTTACGGTTATAGGAAATTACGTACTTAGGGGGAACGTAACTTTATAGGGCCGGCTTTAATCTTAAACCTCTTAAGTGATTTCAACCGACCGGTAGTAATTACGATCTCTTATCTAGGTTAAGATTCCTTTTATCTAATAACATTGACGGTATCCAACAGGGAATACGAAATTTACGATAAAAAAACGGAGCTACAACTCCCCCTCCCGCGGCTATGTATGTTGACAAGGAGGGATGTCTCGGTGTGTATGGCAGCCCCGCGTCGAAGAACACCAGTTTCTAATCTTCAGGAACTACCATTGAGTCGATGAGTCGCCCTTGGGCTCCCGATCCGCCCCCAGCTTGGTTTGTCAAGGTCTTGTTGACGACTTCGAAAAAGGCGAGTTGCCCGCTAAAGGACGCGTACTTGGTCATCTTACAATATCCCATCGTTCGACCGGAGCTTGCCAGTCCTAAGAAGAGAGTTAGATACAGTCTGCAAAGGATTTGTATGGAGTTTGCTGCGGGACCAGTGAGTCTCTTTGCAAAGTCGGTAAACCGTCGGTCGTACCTGAAGTCGGTGAGACGCGCGTCCATTCTGACAGGCCAGGTTCCAGCATTAGCCTTGAATGGCGGCAACTTAATGACCTCGAGCATCTTGACCACGATTCTTAGTGCTGGTGTTGATACAAGAGGTGATAATCCCGGTGCCCCTTTGATTCTGCAAATCTCCCGAGAGCCACCAGGATTCTGTCGCCATCCATCTCCGAGTGGATATTGTATCTCGACAAGGCAAGGACGGGACTCATTGGAAGATAGAGGCCGAACGTTGGATTGGCCATCATGCGTCACGTTTCAACAACCTCCAAGACTTCTAACTCGTTCGCTGCAAGACCCAACACAACATCCAAAGCTTGATCTTTGACATCCATCTACGAATCAAAATCTGCTGTAGCGCCACGAGATACCCTCTTTGTTGATTGGGTAGCCGCACATCGACACCCGCATTTGGTGAAGAGAACGGACGGCAAACTAAATGTCTTCCCGCAACATTTTAATCCGCACCAGTTATATAAAGCGGTCGGTAGACTTGGCTCTTCATCCTGACCGTGAATAGATACGACCAAGGGTATCCTCTAGATTTCATCGCAAGACCATATCACGAGTCCATCCACAAGACCAAGATTACTAAAGAGGCCTTACAACAAACGAGATATACGACCTCCATATCTCGAGCCGGAAGACCATTACAACTACCCGGAACACCGAGTAATATATCTTAAGCGTGAATAAACACGACCGAGGGTATCCTCTCAATTTTATCCCAAGACCATATCACGAGTCTATCCACAAGACCAAAAACAGTGAATAGAATATACCTCACACCCAAATTATCGTATACACATCTTCACCCGAACCAACCATCGCTGTCAAGTGGCTCATTTGGGGCTTCATCCTAAGCGTGAATAGGTATGACCGAGGTATCCTCTAAACTCCATCATAAGACCATTTCACAACCATACCATGATCATGTTTTATTGTTTGGATCACTCGTAAGCTATCGCTCAAGCATTCAGATCGACTCTCGAGGGTTTAGGCGTTCCTTTTCGTCTTTTTCAGAGCTCAAAGCACTAATTTCCCACAGGGAGCCATCCGTAACCCCGCATATATCTGCCCAAGCACAAGGATACCAGGATCACCCTCACCTCGCTCTTCTCCTCCATCAATCTATACCCTCCATGCATCCAAGCTTCCAATCCTTCCTCCCAAGACAGCCCAGGCTCTTCACAACCCAAGCATCCTCGCTTGCCTGCATGAAGCCGTCAATCCCAACTCCTCATTCCCATCCTCAAACCAAAGAAACATCTTGTCCCGCTTGAACATACGTATCAAACTCTCCACAGCCGTAACAGCCGCAAGAACGACCTCAAAACTCTTCATGAGATATTCTTCCTCCCCAAGCCCAACAAGTCCAAGCATACTGACCCCCTCCTTCTCACTCCAAACCCTAAATGTCAATTCCATAGCCCTAAGAACATGATCCTCCGCCACCGATAATGTCTTCAAATGCGCTACCGAAGAAAGATTTTCCTCGTCCCAGACATGACGGAGATAACCAAGGGGGAGGATTTGAGAGCAACGGGAGAAATGATCTTTGGCGTATTCAGGCCATGGTGTAAGGAGGTCAGTCCATCCATACTGCGCACTCGTCAAATCAAGGACGAAGACTTCATCAGCGAGTGTGGTGATGAGAATGACCCAGTGTTCGTTGGTTGGGCCACGGGTGATTTCGGACATTGTTTCGTTTACGGGACGGGACATGTGGATTGGTGTTCCGGCTACTGCTTCGAGGGTGGTGTATTGGCCTAAAAATTGTTGAACGATGTTTAGGATAAGATGGTAGGGCGAATTGAAACTTACCTGCCAAGACTGTAGCGATGATTTTTGCCATGAACGCGACGACCTTGTAGCACTCGTTCGCGCTGATGATGGCATCGAGATCTTTTTCGCCATCTTCTCCGTCGAAAGCGATGCGGCCGAATGGTTGTTCAACCCAGATGAACTTTCCGGTCGCGGTGGTTTCTTCCAAGCTTGAGCGGGAGAAGGAGAGTGCGCCATTTCCGTGATTGACTGTCTCGATCGCGCCGAAGGAGGTGTAACAACGGAAGATGTGGAAGACTGATTTGAGGAGGTGAGCTGATCGAAGCAAGATCGAGTGAGGATCTAGAGCTGGTGTCCCTGGAGTCTCCATGGTGAGGTTTTGTATATCTCGCTCGATGAGTGAAATCGGCTCGAGTGGTGAGGCTTCCGGCCGATGAGGATGCTTCCCGGAGTTTGTCGTCAATACCTCATGGTTGGACTCCGCGTCTTCGTTCATGGAATGGCTCGTGGTGGTCGATGATGCGGCCATAGTGATTCGAGCTGGACAATTGTTTGGTGTTTGAAATTGTTTAGGAAGAGGAAAATAGGAAAACAAACTGATATAAGGTGGGTAAGAAGGAGTGCGAACCCTTGATATCGATCCCAATGTAATGGCAAATGAAGTTACCCGAGCCTGGATCTACTGTGAAGACACGCCGTCAGTGTATAATCCTACCCGGGGCACATCATACTTCCCAAAGCAACAAACAAACCTCAAAGTTCGCCGTGCTCCCACTTGACGGGGCCGCCATTACTGTCTCCATTCTGCGCGAAGTCACTTGAAACGAACTTTGGCCCAGTCTTTACGTGCTTCTGGGCCGCAGCTGCATCAACCATGCAATCGATTTCATCCAAAGAAAGCCGTCCACTATCCTTGATCGTCACCGATGCCGAGATACCTGCACCATGCTCCGCCGCATGAACCAATAATATTCCATTCGAATCCCTCTCAAACTCCACTTCGATCTGGGGAACTCCTTTCGGAGCAGCAGGAATACCACTCAGCAAGAACTCACCGAGCTCGTTGTTGTCCTTGGTTGAGCGCGACTCGCCTTCAAATACACGAATACGGACTGTCTCCTGGTTGTCAACCGTGGTAGAGAATACCTGTCGTCTATTTGTAGGGATACTAGTACCGCGCTTGATGATAGGGGCCATAATGCCACCGTCAGTCTCGATACCAAGAGTGAGCGGATTGACATCCATCATAAGGACACTCTGAACTCCAGGACAGTCCATGATGACACAGCCTTGAATGATGGCTCCCATTGCTACAGCTTCATCCGGGTTGATATTTGCCATTGGCGACTTTCCAAAGTAGTCGTGGAGCATTTTGCGCACGTAAGGAATGCGCGTGGATCCGCCCACCAGGACGATATCATCAATGTCACTGATCTTCATCTTCGCGTCATTTAGAGCTTGCTTGACCGGCTCGAGAGTTTGAAGGAAAAGATCCTCATTCAAGGCTTCAAATTTTGCTCTGGTCAGAGTCTCTGAGAGAGATTCGCCCATGTGAAATCCTTTGATGTCGATGGTAGCACTGCCTGAGTTAGGGGAGAAGAAAGCCTAGTGGTTCTTGCGCGACCTACCTTGTCTCGGAGCTGAGCGCTTTCTTGACCCTCTCGACCTCAGATTTCAACTTTGACATTGCCGGTGAGCTTTTCGAGATTATGGCTCCTGTGGCCTTCTGAAAATTTGCCAGAGTATGATCAATGATGCGCTGGTCGAAGTCTTCGCCGCCCAGGTTCGTGTTACCTGCTGTCGACATCACTTCGAAGACTCCTTCATCAATGACAAGAACAGACACGTCGAAGGTGCCTCCCCCTAGATCGAATACGAGTACATTGCGCTCTTGGTAGTAGTCGTCGTTGCGACCAAGACCGTAAGCTAAGCTGGCTGCTGTGGGTTCGTTCACGAGGCGTAGTACATTCAGACCAGCAATCGTGGCGGCATCTCTTGTCGCTGTGCGTTGCGCGTCATTAAAATAGGCCGGTACAGTGATTACGGCATCCTTTTTGGTGTCATTAATGACGCTCATTAGTATGAGCATGGAATCTTACCTCAATATGCTCTCCAATGTAGTTTTCGGCCATATCTTTTAACTTGATCAAGATACTGGCTGAGATTTCCTCTGGCGTGAGTATTTGCTTGCCGATCTTGACTGCGGGTCGACCAGCTTGTTCCACCACTCGGAATGGGAAATGTGGGATAAGAGTCTGCACATTCTCGTCTGAGAAGTCCCTGCCAATCAGGCGCTTGATGTCGAATATGGTGTTCTTCGGGTCCAGGGCCGCCGCTTCTTTGGCAAGATCACCAACGACTCTGCCTTGGTCGGTCATTGCCACGTAGGAGGGAGTAATAAGGGTGCCTTTTTCGTTGGGTACCTATCAAGTCGCAAACATGAGTCAATCGTTTGAGGCACGATATTGTGGGATGATCCTACAATATGGAGTTTGCCGTCCTTCATGACGCCAACAACAGAGTAGGTTGTGCCCAAGTCGATACCCATGACAGGTTTGAGAGGTCCATCGGAGCTTGCTTGGCCGCAGTTTGGTGTACACGCTTGTGCTACATGAGCGAATAGAAGAGGACAGACGATTAATAAAAAGGCCATGAGAAACTTCCTCAGCGCTGGAGACATCTTGGGCCGAAGTCGAAGGCTCCGACGAGCCCGGTATGCCTTGAGAGCTCGTCGTCGCGTTTGGAAAGCTTGATTTGTGGAAAGCGATGGCATGATGATGAATGGTGGGAGAAATGGAGGGTATGTGAATGTTATGGTGAGAAATGGAGGATATGTGAATGTTATGAGAAGAAGAGAGAAATGCTGATGAAGTACATGGCGAGAGTCATCCAAACGCGGCTGAACAAGTCAACAGTCACGGATTCGGTCCAATTCGCACCTAGTCTGAGGTTTAAGGAATGAAGAAGTGTCCTTATGTGACTCAAAGGAGATATCGTGATGGTTGACGGCTGGGGAGGACAGGTGGACAGGTGGAAGTACCCAAAGCTTACTCACCCAGCCACCACCGGATTTGAATTCCTTGGCTTTCGGTCGTTGATCAGCGCTGCGAGCCATAATGGAAGACAGAGGTGGATTCACCTACGTGTCTGGAACGAAAAGTTGGTGTGGTTGAAGATGGGAAGAGCTTGAGATTGCAAGTGTCGGCCGACATCGGATGAGACCGTGTATCCTTTCCTCTGCTCCCAAATGCGACTAGCTTTCACAACCAATACCCTCAATTTCAGCCTCATTCGTTCAACTCCCTGTTCCATCACCTGCCAGATCTTTTGTTCGCCGCGGGACACTGCTTATATTACAGTCTACCTACCCGATCAGGGACAATAGACGAGCTACGAACACGTTAGCATGGCCCTGAAGCCCTTCCTACTGGTAGGTTGAACGTACACAGCAGACTTCGAGCTGCAGCTGATATTCTATTACACCGCAATCTGCTGAGCAATACATCGGATTCCCAAAACCAGCTCCACAATAGTACAGCTATCGTTCCCTATAAATCTGTGACTCCTTATAATACGATATGACAAAGGATGGCTGATTGCAGAGCCTAGAGAAGCTTGGTATAACGTACGATGTCTTTGGTGCCATATGCTTTACATATACCGCAGGCCTTTATAAAACCTTTCGGAAATATGGGCTTGTCTCGAGCAACGACCTCAACTTCAGGAGAATTCAATCCAGATACTTGCCGCACGGCGGCAACGAAGACTGTCAGGAGGGAAAGTGGTAAGAACATCTTACCGTTGGAAGAGCTTGGGATGTTAGAAAATACATATCTGGTACTGAGCTTGAGGATTTTTAAAGCTTTGGATCACGAAATAAGCAAGGGTAGTTATAGCGTACTCTACCTAGTTGAATGAGTTCACCTAGCTCAATGAGTCCACCTAGCTCAATGAGTCCACCTAGCTCAATGAGTCTACCTAGTTGAATGAGTCCACCTAGTTCAATGAGTCCACCTAGTTCAATGCGTGATGAATCTTCCTCGTTCAATTCGCTACTTCAAGATCAAGACTTATACGAGGATGGACATTTTTCCGAACGTACATCGTATAGATCTCGGATTCTCCCTAGTCAAAGCCCCGTGCTGTTGTAAGTTTGGGCGATTCGACTCTCTGTACATACAAATTTTGTTATCTGGAGGCAAGATGATACGATGCAGATCACGACAGTGAAGTTCCATTTATAAAAATGCCCACGGAGTCAAAGGCACGGATGCCAAACCTACAGGCGAGCCTTTTTCTCTCTGTTCATTCCCCGTTCATTCCATCTCTATACCTTATCTACATGGCTTGGTAGACTTGTTTAGGAAGTTCGAGAAACCCCGCTTCATAATCGTACACAGGGTTCTTTGGAGAATCGATTGTCCCTGGCCCGGCTCGTACTCTAATAGACTTTGAGGCCCTACAATAGGAACATCAAGAGAGGGCTACAGACAGCTAAGAATAGCTACATTTGGCGGCAGGTTTTTGGGTCAAACCCTTGGCATCGGCTGCTGCACCAGGCCCCTCAGCCCTAATTAAAACGCTTACAAAGTAATTAGTAATCTACACTGATCTCCGTAAAAGTGGACCTCTCCGAGTGTGACAAAGGCTAACTCTACTGTAATAGCAGGTCTCGCCTGTCCGCCTCAAGCTTTAGGAACTCCATTCCTCGTGCGATAACTAAGGTACCTACATATCATTGTCCCGAGACTGTTTGCAGCATATGCATACGGGCCCCTAGACCGAGATGTGGACGATTTCGGGAGTGTCTACGGTACGTATATCTTCATGGAGTTCATCGAAGGCGAAGACCTGGCAAAAATAATAAAGCTGCCAACAATAATAGACAGGTCGAGCGTAGATGCAATTGGAATTCCTCACTCATCTTCGTGGAGAGTCTCTTCAAGGATAGAACGGCTCCGTGGAGAGAATGTCTCCGTGGAAAGAAGAGCTTCATAAAGAGAAGAGAGTGGAAGACATGCCTACTAGGGTTCTTCTCAGATAAGCTCTCAGCTGAGACTCAGGCCACCTATAAGCTCGAGTAAGACTAAGCGAAAGTATGAGCAATCTGAGGCAGCCAGATTAGAGCTTGAGCGACCATGGTTAAGTCTGAGTTGACCGTGAGCGAGTATGAGTTAAGGCGGTGCAATCGTGAGCGTGTTGAGCCGAGGAACAGTTTGCTTAGTCAACGAGCTGTACCGACGGCCCGAGTCGGGGGTCGGGACATGGGTGATCTCATCTAACCTTACTCGGCCTAGCAAAATATATGAAGATGGGCAATTTTGAGTCTTTCACAAATCCTTCTATGAAAGCAAAAACAACACAACGATGCGCTCCTAATACCATCATTCGAGCGCCGAAAGATGAGCCAGAATGGAGTTGATGTGCTCTCAACTGAGCACATGGAAGCTCAGCTATCTACCATCGAACTCTTAGCCGGCATGTTTCCAGACGCCGATGAAATTTCCATCCCGCCAGAAACATCAACATGGACCAAACTTCTCAGCTCGGAAGATCCGCTGCCCGCTCCAACACCTCTGGAACTATCTCTTTCGCTGAATCTGAACGTGGGAGACGTTGCGGTTGACGAGGTGCGACACGTTTTACTAAATATTTTGGTGCCTTTGCGATACTCGGACGTAGACAGAGCGGAGCCGCCCTCTCTGCGCTATCATCTGAGGCAACCGGACTGGCTCTCGAGGGCTCAGATACTCGAGTTCTCCAGCGCAATGCCTCAAGGTGATGTCTTTGAAGCAATCGAGTGGATCAGAGAAGAAGCGCCGGATCGCCTCGTTGCAAAAATGAAAAAAGACAGGACCAACTCAAGCCAGGCGGAAGAAGCACTGGTCAGAGTGTGGTTCTACTTTCCTTCCCTATCCACGCGAGAGAAGCGTGATGACATGGTCAACTTTGCCCCTGCGTATCAACTTACCGGGTTTGTGTTGGCTGGGAAGCCTGGCGTACTATGCCTCGAAGGAACGACGGGTAACATCGATGCGTATATGAAGTACATCAAGACGCATTCCTGGGGAGATATCCCGAGTTATCAGAAGAAAGTCAGCGAGCGATATCGAGAGAGCCTGGGCAAAGACGAGGGTTCAACTGGTGTCCAAAGAGTCTTTGACAGAATGGAAGAGATCACTGGTGTTCTTGGAGATCGAGGTGGAGCCAGGGCGAACAGAGGAGACATGAAAGCGTTGGAGACGTGGTTGAAAGACCGAGGATTGGGTGAGGCTTTTGAAAAAGTAATATTCTGAAAGCCAATTGTAGTAACAGGCTCATATCGCATCGACCACGTGTTTCTAAGAATCGGTCATGGCGCCGCGCAGTAAACATTCGGTAGTTCTAGTTAAGTACCTCTCTTACTCTGTCTTCAAACTCAAGCTCGTCTTCAAACTCCTAGCAGTATATAGTCCGACAGTCTCTCCGCCCGGCTTTCGGTCTGAAACTCCAGTCCTCAACCTTCCAACAGCGAGACCGTCAGGCTGGCCCCGCTGTGACACTTCACTGGCAGTTGCCCTTCAATCCCTTGAAACCTACCTGCCCCTCTCCCTTCCTTCAGTCTCGAGCAATGCACAGTACATCGGAAAAGCCTCTCGTTCCTTTGAGGAAGCCCTTAACAAGCGTCGAATACGGCCTCAACTTGCTCGATCCAGGACGTACCTCAGCTTTGCCCTCCATATCTCGATCCAGGACGCACCTCAGCTTTGCCCCTATATCCACACCCATACACCAATCGCATCTTCATCAGATTGAGGACACTGGTCATCATGGGTAGGCGCTGGAAGCTCTGGTAATTGGAGCGGCCGCTGTTGCATTTGCTATCTGCGTCCCGGCCATGCCATCGCCCTTGTCAACTGCTTTCTCAAGCCGATGCGGGCCACACGGAGGCTACACTGCTGACTGGACCGCTGCGTTTCTCCCAGCAAGGCCGGGTTTCGCGCTCAGATATCTTTCCCAGTCGAGGGACATCATAATCAATGGCATATCACTCTGACAGCCAAGATCTGGGCACCAATGCATGATTTCTGATTCCCTGCCGAGACAAAATACCTGGTTAGTGCATTTGCTCTACGATGTTTCGATCCCAAGCCTATGGAACTTTGCCATCTTCCACTACTATGGGTTTGACCGAAACATCGGGACACGCCCTGATCGAGCCCTTTCTCCAGTCCATTGTCTTAAGCGATCTTACAAGGATAGCTTGCCGGGCGAACATTATTTTGATGTTCTGTGCTCTCGCAGCTTAGACGACTTCATTAATCGTCCTGCATTATCTGCTCTAAGCTTCATTTACTCATCAAGGCCGTCTCTTAACCTAGAACTATCTTGTTTCGCGGTTGACCACCCATGAACGAAATCCTGCACGTCGACTCCGGATGAGAGGCACCGATCCAGGTGCAGAGATTCAGCACATTCCACGGCTAAGGATCGCCATAACAATGCGATAGGATCGACTTTGTGATACAGGCCCCCCATACTTTGCAGCTTCAATCGAGACCCTGTCTGGTCTGACTCCCAAAAACATTCGTGCAGCCCTCGAAAAGATCAATGCGGCATTGGAAGAAGTAACGGCTTCGCTTTTTATAGGCTTTTTATAGTTTAGTCGTTACTCTTTCCATCACCGCACTGGTCTCTCACAAGGAACCCCGCTGAGCCACTTTGAATGGAAACTACGTGACCCACGTGCAGATCTCTTCTCGCACCGTTCATGTCTCACCATTTTGCCCAGGCTTGAGCTTGGTATCAATATGTCCGACGCAACTGACTCGACATCACTGGTGGATGGAGCAATGCCCCTCTGATCTTCTCCAGGTTTAATGCTCCAAGCAGACCACACGCAACCTATTCTCGTCGGTATGATGGTATACAGACTAAAAGGATTGATAACCTAAGAGGTTTCTACTGAGAGTGCATTTACCCAAGTACTGACAGATTAGGTGCGGTGGTAGTTCACTTCGTCGTCCTATTTTCTTCGAAATCGTTTTCGTGTAGGCAAGTCTGGGATATGAACAGCAAGCCTTGACTCATTTGCAGGTCGTGGACGACATCTATCCAATCTCTGGCCTGGTACATGGGGCCAATTTTCAAGACATGGCCGCACCCAATGGACCGACAAAAGCACTCGATCCTACCTTTACTGCTTTCAAAGTTCCATTAAGCGCCATCGCTAAATGGCCTCCGCCCAATTTCACGAATCCTCAGAGACGCACTTGGTTCATACCGTACTCGGTCACATTGTTCCTTCTCGCTTCGCTCGTTGTCGCGGCAAGGTTATGGACCAGGATGAACAGGAAAGCTGGCGTATACGGACTGGATGATTCTTTCATACTTGGAGCCTGGGTATGCTCAATATCATCCATGTAGAGTATGCGCATTGCTGACAAAAGCTGCAGATATCCGGAGCAGGATTTACCGCTCTTGGAATATACGGTGCACAACAGCAAGATCACTTTGGCTATTAAAAACTGAGACTGATGTCACTCGTAGGCGTCCACTCCGCAGGTCTTGACCGGCATGTATGGGACCTGCTCCCGGAAGAGTGCGTCAGATCGGGTCTCATGGCATGGTGCACTGAAATATTCTTTCTCACCGGTCTCTGCCTTACCAAAATCTCCGTCCTCTTATTCTTTCGTCGGCTCATCGATGGATCGCATTCTCCATTGATCAAGAAATCGATTTGGGCAGCGATCGGCTTCATTGTAGCCTACTATGCCTCCTTTCTCTCCTTCCTCATCTTCGCCTGCAATCCCACAGACGCTACATGGAAAAGCTTGAACATCGGTTGGACGGGCAAATATAAGTGCGCCGATCGAGAAGTTGTCGATCCGTTGAATGGCGTCTTTAGCGTCTTGAGCGATTTTTACTCCATCATCATCCCTGTCCTGGTGGTCTATCGGTTGACTATGCCCGCCAGTCGCAAAGCAGTGCTGTACTTTGTCTTTTGCTGTGGATTAGTTGTGCTTGGTGCCGGAATAGCGCGCACGGTTTGGCTGGCGAGGTTGTACACGGATCCACTACGAGATCAAACGTGTTTGTTTCCACCCGTCCCATCTTGACCAACTACGCATACTTATAACGCCGCAGGGGTTGGCTATGATCTTCTCGTGTGGGGTACGTTGGAGATCAATATGGCTCTCATATGTGCCTCTGCTCCAGCGATGAAAGGCTTCTTCTCTGGCCTCTCAAAGACCGTCACAAATCGCTACGCTACCAAATCCCGCAACACAGACGGTTCCCACAGTTACCCTTTATCCAACAACACGCCTCGAGCCGAAGATGGAGAAGCCAACCTCATACAACGCGACGGCCAATTCATCACCCTGCACGAAACCCTACCTGGAGACGATTACTCTTGGGAGTGGCGTCCTGGTGAGACGAAAGCGGTCGCCGAGGTAAAATGCGTTGAGGACCCTTATTATCGGGGCAATTGGGCGGATTCCGAGTTGCGGTCGCAGTCGGATGGAGTTTGGACAGCGATAACGGAAGGGAAAAAAAGTCATGAGATTCTGAATAGTCCTGGCAGGAGGGCGAGGTTGCAAGATGGGGGCATCTTAATTACTGAGACCTTCTCTGTGGAGAGGGGGAATGAATGATCCTTATACTCAAGAGAGGAGGGTCCTTGGGTTATGAAGACAAGCGGCGGTCGTCTGTTTTTAGGTCTTTGTATTCCTAATTTATGAGGCCCCCACTGCGCGGCTTAACTTTGACTTCGTTGTATTCTCTCACGCTCTTCGTTCTTAACGGTCGGAAATGCGAAAGGAAAAGTAAAGTACAAGAAGGATTACCTCAGCCCACCTTTACCTCCACGAACGCAATCTTTACGACTAGAGTTTAGATTCGGGCTACTGGGTTTACTTATTACACTCCACCTCTATTTCGGATAAAGCAGAAGAGGTTAAAATGTTTTGGGCGACCTGGATTGCGTCCTTCCTAGTAGCTATTTTTCAATGGCTACTCTACTGTCCTTTTCCACTCTTTCAGTACACCTGACTTCAGAGAAAGGATACACTTACGACTAAACTTGGGTATCCTATCTAGGGTATTACCGTGTGTTCGCACTTCAGACGACCTGGATTAATTCTAGGTGCGGAATGGTAGCGATATTTCTCACTAGTAGCAAATAGCGTTTAGATATCCTACCTTACAAATATCTTCTTACCTAGTCCTATCCATCCAAAGAATATCATCGCAGACTCAGGAATCCATAATAATATTAAAGTACAAATTTCTTTCCATACCAAAATAATCGCATTTCAACTTTTAAACTTGATATAATATCAATTACTATATTCATCGTAAAATCATACATCCTCACCAACCCACAAGACCTCAAGACGAACTAGATGCGGTCGATGTTGCACCAGAAGCCACCGAAGCCGTAGCCGTAGCCAACGGCGGCGCTACTTCAGCAACCAAGTTCACCCTCGCGCAGGTACCCGGAATCGTCACATTAGCCGCATAACGAACGATATTAAAAAGCTGCGGCACACCGTGCGACCAATCGCAAACGATCCAGCCTCCAATGGAATCATCAGTAGTAACGAGATTCTTATTTTGGTCGAGTACGAAATCTCCGGTTCCCCAGCCACCGTTGATGCCGGTCTGCAGGAAAATCGGTTAGGAAATGGGGTTGGAGTTGGGGATGGGTACTTACGGGATACCATAGGTCGTAACTTGTTCCTGTTCCCCAGGCAACGCCGAAGCTGATTTGGTTTGTGGTGGTTGGCTGGAACCAGCGGAGTTGGGTGCCGTTGAACCAGCCTCGATGGGATTCTAGGGGGGCTGATTGAAAGGTTGCGGCGGAGAGGCCGGCGCCGGTGTGGTATGCTACCATGTACAGGTTGTCATATTTCGTTTTGTTACCCTGATTGGGGAGGACGCTGGAGTGGAAGTAATAGTAGGTTGTATCCGCGGCAGGCAGACCCTCTCCAGTTGATTGAGGAGAGGGAAGGGCAGAAGTGAGGGATGCTGTGAGGGCGAGGAGGGCGGTTGAGAGTTTCATGGTGATAGTCGTGGATATATTGTTTGTAGCTGGCGAGACTATGGTGTTGGATTAGAAGCAGAAGAGGAGAAGAAGGTTGGAGTATAACCTTCAATGGTGATGGGAGGATTGAATATATATATATTGATTCCTCTCTTCTCCGCCCGCTCTGGAAATCATCGGTTCCACGAGGAATGAGGTCACACCATGTCGGTCCACGGTTATTGGTACGCATGCCGTAAGGTGGCTCTCCAGTACTCAGTCTCGCCTCGCGCAAAGTGACACCCGCCATGCCCTACTGGGGAACATCTACTTCGCTCCTAGTTAGTCGGGCTATCATTAGTATGGTGACAAAAGCTACCCCAAGAAATAGCCAACATTGTTCGACCAGTCTTTGAACAGAAATTTGCCTTCGTCAGCACCAACTTGGACATCCAATAGACTTGCAGGTTTCTTCATGGAGCGTGATGTAGTTCTGTAAGACTTGATGAGCAGATGAGCAGATGAGCGCCAGATCTGACCGATGTCATCGATGGCGTTGAGGCTCAAGGCATCGTGTGCATGAGTTTGGTCCGTCTGTCCGGCCCGTTGAACATCCATGACTCGGGATCATCCGAAGCTTCCTTCACAATCGAATCGTCACAATGTGACACTTGCCACCATGGTCATTCACGCCATCAACTGTGTGGAACGTGACGTTCCACAATCCTCAATCTCGTGCTACCCACAAATCAAAAGCGTTTATGTATCTATCAATCTCCGAAATTCCCTACAATCCCCCCACAACATCCTTCAACTCAATATTCGGCACAATGTATGGCTGCACCAAATTGCGAACAAAAGTCCGCTGCTCAAACGCATATCCAAAACCAATCAGTTTTGCCTCTGTAAACCTCGCACCGAGGAAACTCAGTCCGAACCTGTCAGGAATTAGTCAGCGACAGCTGGAATGGAACATCCGAGAAACCCACGGGATATTCGGACCGTTGGCAACAAGGTCACCCCGTCTACTCATCGTAACAGGTGTATTCGCGGGATAAAACCCAAGAGGCACCGTTACAATCGGTGCTCCGACAATGGCAGCCCAGCTCGAAGCAAAAGAGGTCGGCAGTATAACTGCGTCCAAACTATAATTCGAAATCGCCCCGAACAAGCCTCCAGCACCGCCAAAATACTGGTTCTGTTGATAAGCTGCCCAAAATCTGGAATCGGTGTTGTTCCAGCCTTGTGTGAACAAGGCTTGGTCCCAGGTAGCTGTATTTCGATCAGGCCAATCCTCTCGTGGATCAGCGTGAGTATAGTTCCGAACTTCTGCTAGTGATGTGACATTGTTTGGGTTGTATGTGAGAAGGCTGAGATAACTTGCTAAATTTGAGATGAAGTCGGCGTTGAGTACAAGCGATTCGGAACTCGAGTTGAGAAAAGCTGCGGCCCCCGTGAAATCGGTGCTGTCCACAATCATTGCTCCCGCAGCTTTTATCGTGCCTATCGCTTTCTCGAATGCGTCAGTCAGTGGACCGGTGGTGTTGTCTGAGAAGAGACTCAAGACGTTACGCGGCACGCCTATCCTAGCACCGGCGAAGGCAGAAAAATTGCACGCAGCCACGTAGTCTGGAATAACACCATTGTTCGGGATGGCCGATGTGTAGTTGTCGTAAGGATCTACGCCAGCAATTGCTTGAAGAATATAGGCCGCATCTTTCACAGTTCTAGCCATAGGCCCAATCGTATCTTGATGCTCAGATATCGGAATGACGAGATTCCTGGAGGTTAATCCCACCGAGGGCTTGATGCCTACAAGATTGCTGTTTTCGGACGGCGAGACGATAGAACCATCCGTCTACTCGAATTAGCGTGCAATCAAGAACCAATTGAAATCACTAACCTCAGTGCCCAAGCAAGCAAGAGCAAGCCCAATCGCAGATGAAACACCTGAGCCACTGGAACTTCCAGAGGGATCCTGTTGCGGGTAGTAAGCACCATACACTTGTCCGCCGAGTGCCGACCAGCCATTGCTAGAGTTAGACGACCTGTAATTTGCCCATTGGCTCAGATTCGTCTTGCCGAGAATGATGGCGCCGGCGGCTCGCAGTTTCGCTGCAATGGCAGACTCGCGGGGTACTTTTGCTCCTAGCAGTGACCAGGAGCCAGCTGGTTACATCTCGTTAGAACAGAACGCGACGCGTCTGCAAACAAATTACAAACCGGTCGTGTTCATCTTATCAAATGTCGCGATGTTATTTTTGATCAGTATCGGCACGCCATGAAGAGGGCTGAGCATGTTAAATTGCGTCTCATAACCATAGGATTTGGGACCATACCCGCGTATTGTGCCATTAGCACGCTCACTATCTAGCTGAGCAGCGATTGCCACAGCATCAGGATTGACCTCGGTAACGGCATGGAGCATTCCATTGACTTGAGAAATCCTTGCCAAGTATGTCTAATATTGTACTTGTGAGCGTTTGTAGTGGTGGAGAATTAGTCGTATTTAGATACGCATTTCGTACAAAGATAAGAACGTGGTCAGGCACGAATTTGAGGTGATATTATGTGACAGAATAAGATGACATGCGATGGGTTCCCGGCCTTTGAGTTCAGGGTTTAGGAAATCCGGAAGATTGGGTGTGGCGTAAAATGCGAGACGATTGGGGGCTTACTTTGACGAGATCTACACTGGAGAACGAGTTGTTGGCCAGCCCAGAAGCCAATTCATCTATTGTTATATCAATCAATCGTGGAAAACTTGGTACTTGTCCTAATCCTCAGCGGTTAGCAGGGCTAGGGACAGATACCCATGATCGACTTACCTTGCAAGTTCGCAGATGCGGATATGTTGAAGAATAACAGAGTCAACAGGATGCAGCAGCTGCGAAGGGCCACGAATGCGACCATGTTGAGCGGTTCAGAATACTCGGAATAGGGAAAAGTGTAGTAATGTGACAAAGGATGAGAGGCCAAGAGGTCAAGAGTTCAAGAGGTCAAAGGAGGATGAACTCCACAGCTGGCCGCCCTAAGATTATATGAATTTTATACTGCCGGCCATGACGAACTTGGGACATATATGTGCTCGTCTTAGATCCAGACAAGCGTTGCAAGCGATCGACCTTGCCTACCATTTTGAACCGAGGATGCAGCACAATCTTGCGGACAGTCTTGAGAATCATCAGAATTATGGTTCAAAAGCCATGGCGGCTGAGACAATCGTCATGATATCTGTACCTAAGCGGGTCAAGAGCCAATTGATATTATTACTAAGGTAGTTCATATGTCGCCGCGGGAATCTTGGTTGTTCGAGGAATCGAGGATCGAGGTGCGCTGAGGATCTGCACAGGGGGCATTGACAGTCCACGTGCTATGTAACCATTATTGGAACGCTGCGATAGAGCCACTGGTATGGACTTGTTGACGGCACAAGATACACAATTGATATTTCTTTCTAGACGCGGCAGAAGACGATTGAACGGCCCTGTACGCCAGCTAACTACTGTCCTTCCAAGGGGGCTGCTGCCATTCTGTAAGCCATCCAGGCTCGTTGCTCGCAAAGCGAGCCATGTGCTTTCCCACCACCCCATGCACAACTACATATGAACAAAGATGAGTCCGAGGAAGGGTATGAAATACCTGCTCTTTTGGAATTGAATCTTGCTGCTGAAAAACGCGGAAAACTGCAAAGTCCGTCCCATTGTGACAATTTTCCTTCCCATCCATTGCTCGTCCGACGGGGGAGGTGCGCAGCTGCGCTACCTCGGCCCTTTCCTGTCAGAGGAGCACTCACTGAAATCATCCATTGCTTTTCCGCCTGGCTTTTTAATGGAACATGCCGTGTCTTGTGTTCCGACAGAAAAGATTACGCTTTAGAGAATTAAGGAAAAACGGAAAAACTGTAGCAACGCTTGCAAATGCAGAAAAAGCAGAACGCTCAGACGCTCGGGCTCAAGTTTTGTTACACATTTACGACATCCGCTGGGACGCGCAATGAAGATTCGACCGAGGACTGGTGGTGACACTTTGTCGACATGGTGAACGAATCGAGCTGTGAGGCTCAGACTAGTGCACATGGTGAGCTTGGAGATATGCTGTGTACTCGTATCTATCCGCCATGTTTGACTGGTGTTGTGGAGTTGGAGATGGAGGGAAAGAGGAGGCTCCGTTGTTATTGTAATATTGCGGTTTGACCGAACCAGCATGTCCGAATTGTTCATTCTCTGGGGTGATGGGCGGTGTGAGACATCCATGTTGCATGACGGCAGCACCGTATGGGTGCTTCTGAGGTGTCTGTGGGGCACTGAAGTCACGCATGGGCTCAACCTTGGGCTCGATGACAACAGGTGGTGCTGCTGGTTGAGAATTTTCACGTTGCTGCTGAGCTTGTAGGAAGTACTCGACGGTATGTGCCACTGATGACAAGGTCATGGAGCAGTATTTCCGGGCCAAGACCTGGGAGCGTTGAGGAAGTAGGTGTGCAAGGCTGGTGACAATGGAGTAGTCATAGAGGTCTGCCCAACGATCTTCGCGGGTGGCTGGTCGCCCTAGAATGCATCGTGATAGGGCCAGGGCTGAGCGAGCAAGTAATGATGGTCGAGTCTGAACAAATTCCTTATGGAAAAGAGCCATTTCACAGAGGTACAATGTCATATGCTGAAGTTCCACGTCATTCTCTGATGCCGAATCCTGGAGAGCGATCTGGAGGAAACTGTCGACAGTAGGGTGACCGATAACCCACCCAAGTGTGTGCAGAACGTGCCATTCCATTTGTAGGAACATGTCCTCGTCGTACAACTGACAGCACATTTGACGCAATTCTCGCATGGTGGGGACCTTCTCTTTCTTGTCTCCATATTTGGAAGCAATGAGTAGAGCTGCACAGCCAACGAGCTGATAGTGCTTTTTATACACGACCCTTCTTGAGCAGTATCGGTCGAGGAGGTTTACAGCCAGGAAGAATGTGTCCGGGAGCAGCCCGAAGGCAGTGTGGGCTTCGATAAGGAAATCGAGGAGGTACGGGCGCATGTACCATTGGATCTCGGTTTGAATATCGATGGAGTTGACGTCTGGTAGTGTCTCGGACTGTATGAAGTGTCAATAGGTGTTTCGGGGAAGGGAAATTGCTTGAAATACCTCCATGAATTCCATGTGCTCCAGAACATCATCTTGGTATTCCATGGCTGTCAATTTGGACAGGTCTTCCCCAATTTGACGATGCTGAACGCGTGCCACGGCACGAAGACGTTCTCGGTTGCGTTCGGCGACAGAGTACTGGTCGTCATCGGATTGGACGAAGAAGGAATCACAGCCTCCATAGCGAGGCTGGGAGTGTTGTGGAAACGACATGTTGTGATGTGTAAAGAGTGTGCTTGTCTTCTCCGGGATAGACAAGTAGGTTGTTAAAGAAAGGCGTTCCGTGTGACGGATTATTAAAGAGTGACGCGTCTGATGGGAGCTTCGGGAGGTACTGGAGTGGTTGGAAAACGCTTGAATTTGGGATTCAAGTGACGACGCAACAGTTCTTGAAGCCCGCTGAAGGACTGTACTTGTTAGCATAAATTGAAAGAGTGTTGGAGAGCAGACCCACTTTTGTGAATTAAACTATTAGTAAGTGAATGTCTGTGGTTCGAAAAAGCTGCAGGATGAAATTTTCGAGTCACTTGCAAACATCAAGAGCAGAGCTCAGGAATGCAGAACAAAAATGGTGATGGCACGACCTGAGAAGCCGGACCGTGGTGTTCACAAAGGTAGATCACGAATGAACGTGTCCACCAGTTGCGTTCTAGGGAAGAGGGCGAATTGACAGAAAACGTCGAAGCCAGAAGTCAGCCTGATCGCAATCAGCTTTTGACACGTGGTGGGATTTATGTGTGGTAGATGCTCACAAGGCAGTCGTAGGATTGCTGGTAGATTGTCGAGATGAATGGCAATCGGTGAGAGAACGGCTTCGTGGGAAAGAGACGGCGGTATCCTGAAGACAAAAATATTAGCGTTGTGTCAGGACGAATAGTTTGGGTGGGTGTCCGGTGTGAACAATCCATTCCGGGGTTCCAAAAATTCAATTCACATTCCCTATTTCGGACTTTCGGGCGTTTGGAAGGTTCGACGCGCGACTTGATGTACGAAATAGTTCTTTGATGACCACGGACGAGAAGTCTTCCAATCAAAACGATTCTGATCCTTCTGCGTGGCATACGAGGGTTCGGGTTGTGACTTGGGATGTCTTTTGTTGCTGGGTTGATTCGGACTGGGAATCGAGGCATTGTGCTATGGCCAGAAGGTCGGTGACCAAGGCCAAAGTGCCTATAGCTTTGCTGTGAAATGGACTCGAGTTCTGACTTACCAAATGATGTTTGTCCAGAACTGAAATTGCCCAGGAGCGGGTTGTTCTATGAATCAATTGATTATCTCCACGGGACGGAGAAGGGCTGTGCTCTTGGGCTTGAAGAAAGTCGATCGACCGGCGAACGGCTCGAGAAAGTCTGGGCTCGAGCAGGACTATTTCGAACTTGTGGAGGGAATGGAGAGTGCGTGGAGATCGACAGGATAAGGTCTTGTTGCTCTAAGGAGACCGGGAGGACGGGTCGGTCGGGGAAGTTGTGGATGTCGAGACTGGAGAGGGTGATTGAGTTGTGGATGTCGAGACAACTCACCTACCTCTGCATGGCTCCGAGGTTTGAGGATTGAGGGAGAGAGGAGAGGGTGAGGAAGAGTTGAGGTAAGGTAGTCGGAGGGTGTAAGTGAATTGCGAGCTTGGGACAGGTTCCTTGGCCAATACTGGCCCGCTTTGCACCAGAGCAATCCCAGTCGGGTTTGCAGGTCAAGGCTTGTGCACCAGTTACCACAAGCTGGCCGTGACTCTAGGCTTGTGGCGTTCGCGAAATGCTGGCTGAGCGACCGTCACTGTGCCGGGATTTCCTGGGATTTCCTGACCTGTGGGACTCCTGGGCTGGGAGGCACTCTACGCCATCTAATGCACAGCTGCAGGCGTTCAATCCGGGTAAAACCGATAGATAGCAAGGCACGTCTCACGTCTCACGGTTTGATAGCAGCCAGACAAGAGATGCAGCATGTCCTAGGTACTCTGCTACACTGCTGCCGTGTACTCGTGAATGCTGCCAGCTGCCAGATGCCAACCTATGGTCACCCGTCTCACCTTCATCTCCGCGAGTACGTGGGCGTTTTCAAACACAACCCACGACGCCAGGCCAATTTCATGCTCCACGCTCCACGCTCGACGATCGACGCGTTCTGCTGGCCTCCAGCGCGTCAAAAGCGGACAATCGCGTTCTGCGGCGAGGAGGCCCTAAAGTGCGTCCGAGGTCGCGCTCTAGCTACGAGCAGACCCGGAAGAAGGATTCAAAACTATGTATCCTCTGGCAGGGCCATGGCTGGGAGAACCCAAGCAATCGTCGCTTTGCAGTGCCTACGAGTGAATCTACGTCCGCTCATCTACGGGCCAATGGAAGGGCCATCTCGTTGCCATCTCGCTGCCATCTCGCTGCCATCTCGCTGCCATCTCGCTGCCTCTCGCTGCCTTCGCTGCCTTCTCCCTGGACAGAGACAAAGACGACTCCTAGACTATGCAGTATGCTCTGCCTGCCACTCACAGCGACTAGACAGCCTTCAGCAAATCCGCGAGCATGGCCTCTGGCGTCAGTGCTGGGGCCTTTGCTCTAGGTGGTGGGATCTACCTGCTAGCTCACCCTCCCGCTACCTGAAATAACCAAAACCTTCTCCTGAAAATCTTATACGATAGGATGCTCTGATACGATTTGGCATGGTCTCTGGTTCGCTGTTTCAATCGCGCAATTCAGTAGACAAGCTTCTACACACCTTCTGCCGGAGCGAATTAATCTTTTTGACAACGTGACAGTCTCGTGCTGGGCTCCTGGAATCTGCGAGCCCTGGATATTGGGAATCGTAAGGAGCTATTTTCACATACGAGTTTGGTGCCTAAATTTCCTTGTGGCCATCGAGCCACCATATTGGAATACACCTGCACTCTGCCCAACTTCCAAACTTCCATAGCAACGACGCGTTCGAGTCGGACGGCAACTGACACCATTTCGTGGCCCGCATGTGATACTGTAGCAGAAACGTCAAGATGCAGATGCTAAGTTCACAAGGCTGATCGTCGTCTCGCAAGCCATCGTCCGACGTAGATGGCAAGGTCGATCCCACCAGCTACAAACTTCGAAGCAGCCGAGCTGCAGATAGATGCACCTCACTGTCTTACGAACCCCAAGTACAGCATGGAAATCCTGACCGGCCAGATCCGGGAGCAGCAATTACATGATATTGACTTTTGATACACTGCTCGTTCGCGAACATGGAATATGGAAATATACGGTTCATAGCCGCTTATCGACGTCAGTCTCGAGCAGGCGATTGGTATTATTCTTGGGATATAATTAATGAATGTGGCCGGTCGAGCCGTGCCCCTCGCTCTCTACGGAATGGGCAATCGTGTGCCTGACAAGCGAGCGCTGTAACGATTGCCAGTGCATTGGCACAAACTCACGAGAGAAGAGATGTCGTCCTGGATGCATACAGACGTCAATTGTAACCACATGGAGCCTCAGGGCAACTTGTTCGAAGACGATTGTTTCGCCTTTCCTCTATTTCCAGATCCCGGTGCAGGTCAGGATAAGTCCTGCAGTATGACCTGCCTCGATCCGATTAGCGCTGGCTTTGTGAGGACGCCGTGTACAAGTGTACGGAGTATCGTACAAGGTGGAGAGTAATAGATTCATCCCGTCAGCTGCAAAAGCCTCTAGACGCAATTTAAGATATAGCCCGGCTACTTAATCACATCATGACCACGCCGCTCATCATCGCACCGCCCGTATGTATCATCAACCTCCCCAAGGTCCTTGCGGACAATTCTTGAATCAGGCCACTGCAGCGGACGGCCCTTTGTCCGTTGATATATCTCGCTCACGCCCAGCCACCACCCATTTACGCGTCCTTGGAACTTCCTACGCGTTCCTTTCGTGGAAACGACTCCTTTCCCGGTCCTCGTCCCATCAGCCGCCGGACTATCTTGATCCTTTCAACGGCTGAAGCTGTTGATCCTTTCAACGGCGGAAGTGGTGATCATTTCATTGTGGACGCAGAAGCAACTTGTGTGTGAAAGAGCCGGTGTGGACTTGGTCGTTCCGTGACTTGGTCGTTCCGTTGAGGCACAGGTCCCAGGTCCCAGGCACAGTTGCTCGAGTTCCACTCTCAAACAATCTCGCCTGTCATAGCCTGTGGCCCCTCGTCCGATCGATAGTTTCATGGTTATGGTCGAGAGTCGAGATGTATCCGGGGTCTAGCCAACCCCAACTGCTGATGTTGGACTTGTGTCCTGGACCAAGGTTCCAAGCCCGGTGCTGCAGCCAATCTTGGCTATCTTCTCCTTGTGAGAATCTCACCACGCGATATTATTATCCTTTGCTTTGTTTCATTTTTCACGCGGAGGTGTGAAATTGGCTTCTTGTCAATAATCTATAATAACTTTGAAATCAGCCCGCCGACACGGACTCGAACATGCTTTTCGCTCCATGGCTCCACAACTGCCTTCTCCGTGTGACAAATTGTCGCGTCTCCTCCTGACTTCGGCATGCTCTCCTACCTCGACATATCGGATGCGTTCGCGATGCATCTTTGCATATCTAAAAGTCTTTTTTTGTCATCTGGAACCCACTCCCTTACCTTCGTATGCCTCTGCAGAGATCTAAACCTCATGCTCGGTCCGGCGCTTCGCCAGGGTCGTACCCATTCGGGGACCACCTGCACGACGATGTGCATTAGCTGACCCTCAGTCAACAGCATCCACCTGGTACCTGTCTCAATTACTGTATCGGCAACAAGCATGACTACGCGTCGACGCGTCTTTGTTCACGAGCTTCCGGCCTCCACATTGCAATCCTGCTGTCATGCCGGATTGAGATCACCAAAGATATCATCCAACACCTCCACCCACAGCCATCCGAGAGAATTTCTTCCCTGTACAAAGCCCAAAGGCGGGCATACGAAATAACGGCGGTGTACCACAAGGTCACTTGTCTCAGCAAACTCTGCTCTGCAGGACCGACACGAATGACGGATGACGACGCCGGTGTTGAGCTGAAGACGTGGCATCAAACCTCTTTTTTTTTCCTTCCGTCCTCACTTGTGCAGTTGTGCAGACTGCACAGACAAAGGATATTGCCTTTTTGAGATTAACTTTTCCGTCGTCCCTCAATACAATATCAACGCAGCATCGGTAAGGCCTGACTAGATTCGCCACACCTGATTGCTCTCCAGCATGAGATACGGAAGCAGGAGAATGCAACGGAATCGATAGACTTTCCTGCCACCGTGTTCAAAATTTGGAATGTGCTGGATGGTTGGTGCGTCCTTTATCGATAATGTCGGGAGGCAAAGTCCATCTCATCCTCAAGAGGTCTCACGAGTCGCCAGTCAGCAACCAGCTCCAATGGCATTCTCCTTGCGTCTCTCTCACCACCGTGATCGACTTGCCAGATCTTTGTCCTTCGCTTACATCCACGTCAAACTTTAGATCAACGCGATGGCACCTTAGCCAGTATATTGAATAATATCTGTTCAGGAGAAGGCAATGCAGGCGGACCATACTGCTGCCAGATTGCTCATTTTCATGCACAAATTTCCAACCTAAATCAACATCAATAGATCTCTGGCAATACGACTTTTGGATCTGCCAAAGTGATTGATCTCGTTCTCGAATTCAATGGATCTCAGACCGACGACAAATTCAGAATCATAGAGGCACTGCCGGCACATATTGGCGAATCCACTGCGATGCAAGTACCCAAACGACTGTGTTATCATTGCCGACCATCACTTTGAAACTAATTCTGGCGCCAACCCATTAACGGAAAGAAATCTCTTCACAACAAGCCACAACTCCAGCCACCCCTATATTCCACCTGAAGTGCCAACATCCCGCTTCTAGAAGTCCTGCAGCATTCTAACCCAGGAAGCCCTTCTTGATAATACCGTTCCCCTTCTCAAAGACTTCTCTACCTTTCTTAATCTGCCCTTTCCGAATAATACCTCAAGGAGCGAAATAAGCCGATAAATCCTTAGTAGAGTATCTAAGCTAAAAGTGGTCATCTCGTACAATCGTTGATAACCCCTCTAGAAAAGAGAAGACTTACTTTTTAATAAGGAAACGATACTACGACGAACAATTATAATTAACCCCCCTCTTTCCATTTCCCTTCCTACATGTAAATAAGCTTATTAACCGACGCCCTCGACTCGTAAAGGCATTCATTAGTACAATAAAAAGTGAAAACATAAAACCTCCAAATCATCAAAACACCAGCCCAGGAAAGAAAGAAAAAAGGGGGAAACCGGCGATACGAATTCATTCTACCTAGTCTTAAATTGCGAATAGCTAATCCGAGGATGTCATACCTAATCTCAAAAAAATTTGTACTATTATTATAATAGGTGAGCGTGAGTCGTTATCAACTACTCAGGTTTACATTCCTCCTAGCTATTCTATTAACGGACCTCAAGTTCTTATTCAGAGTTAAGGAAATGGGAGGAGAAAGAAATATTTAGTTAAGAGTTGTAGAGATGGAAGTAAAGCCTTGGATTCGGACTTAAATTTGGTAGATTAAGGTAAATAACAAATAATAAATACCTATCCGTGTTCTTGTAAGGTAGGTAGGTAGGACGTATCGCCTTCCCCTTGAGCGCGCGGTATGCCTTCGATTCTTGGAAATATAGTAGATAAGTAGTATATAGATACGTAATATCTACTAACCCCAAGAACCTAGGAATTAAACTCTATTAGTATAAACTACATATAGTCAAAAACCCGTCACCCGATAACCAGCAAACCTTTATATATCTACTGTTGTTGTTGTTGTTGTTGTTATGACGATGGGTGGGGTTTTGGGGATGGATGGAGGGGAATTAGTTCAAGGGAAGTTGTGGTACTTGTTTTTCGAGGTTGAGGGATTGGGTGGGTTTGTGGGGATGGGATGGGATGGGTTTGTTATGTATGGTTATCTGGGTGGTATATATGCTTGGTTAGGTTGTTGATTTATAATGTGATAACTATCTAGGAACAAAAATGTAAGAGCCAACATAAAATCATAGTAACAACTACAAAACACGCATCAAGGAAACCCAAATGAGAAATAACACGCTAAAATACAGGAGCCCGTCTAGCCTTAATCAATTGCTCAACTCCATATGCCAATTCAAGTAACAACTGTTCGCGATACGGCATTCCCAATAATTCCAAACCAACGGGTAACCCACCGTGCGGGCTTCCGGCTTCTGTGAATCCGACTGGGACGGATATGGCCGGCATCCGCAGTTGACTCCCGATAACGGTGTTTGTGGGGAATTCGTCATTGAATCTTGGACCTACCACGTCTTTGACGGTTGGTGGGGGGATTCTCACACTTGGGTAGGCTAAGGCGTCGAGATTGTGTTTGGCCATGATGCCGATGACGATGCGTTGGAAGTCCTCGCGCTGGTCGAGACGGGATACGTAGTCGGGGTCTTCGTAAGGGTGTGTGTTTGATTTCGAGCTGGCAATGTCTTGCCATAGAGACAGAGATTGGTGGAATGATTTCGACTCGTAGAGTTCGTCCAGGGTGAGATCGAGATGCGGGTGAGCCTTGAGGAAGTTGTCGATGTCGAAGTGGGAGCGAGATTTGTAGATTGATGTGAATCCTAGATAGTGCTTGAGGTTTGGTATGTCGTCGATTTCCACCAATGTGGTCCCTGTGGTGAATTTGGCAAAGGCTGCCCGGATCGTCTTGTTTACAGCACCGCACTCTGGGTCGTTGTCGTCACCGAAGACGGACTTGAGGACGCCGATTCGGGCACCGGCCAACGTCTTTTCTGTCAGGTTCGATGCGTAACTTCCTCCCTTTGGTGGACCAGCAATCGAGGCCGCGGTGGTGTAAAGATCATTCTCATCAAAGCCGACAAGCGCATCGAGCATGATGGCGGCGTCTTTGACGGTTCGAGTCATGGGACCTGGAGTATCTTGTGTCTTGACCAGCGGGCTCAATCCTGCTCTCGAGATCATTCCGACCGTTGGTCGAAGTCCAACAAGGTTACAGAAAGAAGCTGGAACTCGAATAGAACCGCCCGTGTCTTCCCCGACACCAAGAAGACCATAATTTGCCGCGATGGCAGCTCCAGTTCCGGCGCTTGACCCGCCAGTTTCTCTCGTCGTGTCGTATGGATTGAGCGTCTCTCCACTGACAGACGAACAGGAGTTGTATGAGGCAGCAAAATCTGAAATGATCAACTTCGGCAAACCACAGGCAAACATACTGAATCATACCTGGCATGGTGCTCTTGGCCAACACAATGGCACCCGCGTTTTTAAGCCTCTTCACCAAAGTGGCATCTTCTGTAGGAACGTGTTTGCATCGAATATTTCCATATGCAGTTTCGAGACCCTTTGTATCGCACTGATCCTTGACAATAACGGGTATTCCGTGGAGCGGACCAATGAATTTTGAGTTTGATTCGAAATAGCGGTCCAGCGCAGCAGCTTCATCGAGTGCGGTCGACGAAACAGCTGTGATGGCATTTAATCTGGGTCCAGTCTGATCGAGGGCCTTGATCCGCGCAAAGTATGCTTCTGTCAGATGGCGGGCTGTGTATGTTCCACTTCTGTAGGCGGTATGGACTTGATCGATGGTTAGTTCGTCAACAGCCAGGATTCGCATATCCACGCTGAGTTCTCCCATGGTAAACTTTGGGATAGCGAGATTGTAACTTGAACTCGGTGGTCTCGAGTTTTATAGTTCTTGCGGAAGATGCGCTGGCGATATGGCGCCGGGACTTCGACCTGGCAATATGGCGCCGGGAATTCGACCTGGTGATTAGCTAGCCACCCCCAAATAAGGACAGCTTATCTGATAAGTGAGATTGGCGGCCCAAAGGACGAGGGCGCACCGGCGCTTTTTTTTAGTTCTAATGAATACAGAAATGGGCAGCCAGCATATTCACTGTTGATATCTGTTGAGTGAGCTTCCTGTTCCCAATTTTGCCTGGACGTATTTAGTTGATCAAACTCGAAGTCTACAGTAGTTCTTGAGTCGGCTAGCGGCGCATCGGAATGGAACCCAAGAAAGCCCTAACTTTCATAGCTGATGGTCGTGCAGTCGTGCAGACCGAGGTCCATCTGATTCAGAGAGAGGCCCCATTGCGTCCAAGGAAGGAAGCTGGACAGGCCGCGGCGCATGGTGGAACCGACACAAATAAGATCGAGAAGGAGAAAGGGGGAAAGAAGTCAGAGGTTTATGAAGTTCCAAAGGATGTAGTAGTCGAGGTGAGACGTCAACGTCAATCAAAGTCACGACTGTGCATGATTGTGCAGCCCGTCGCCAAATATGGATAAGTCGATAAACTAAAGTCTCTTCGACGTCGACCTCAGCTTTCCTTCACTATGCGTCTCATACGGACAAGGCTGGGCGAATCTACGCTTGGTATTCTACTTGTTAGCATGAATGTATTCCCGCGATCCGTCGCAAGTTATATCGGCACTTTAGGCGTTCCCGTCTCTCCTGCCTGCAAATCCATCTTCTACCCACTATTATTATATATCCCGAACCGCCCGCAATCCGTACGAGAGGCGCCTTTCCTATAACGAATCCACTTTGGTATCAAGCTAATCAATCCGGGTATATATATACAGCTAAATATAATTGGAGAGGGGGCAGAATTAGCTTGGCAGCGGGCCTTAGGATATACCCTTTTATTAGAAGAACAACGACGTCGATCTTACTAGATATAACGGTATAGGGTATGAATTGTACCGTCTTGGCATTGTTTATAGATCCTCGTCATACTCAGATTATACTCATTTCGTTGTATCTTTATATGTATCCAACTAGATTGAGTACTTGTACCTACTTTTTATGTATTCAACTCTATTCAACTGAATATACAGTCGCAGTCTCGATTCTACGTCTTAGACAGATTGATTCCTCGGTTAGCCAAGTACTAACTCATCATTCCTCAGTTCATGGATTGTAACACGTCCTCAAATCAAATCGATGTGTTGGACTTGTCCTACGTTCCACCTCTCACCAGCCATCATACCATGCACAAGCGCCGGTCCAACAATCCGGCTCTGATCCCCTCGCTTTCTCAGAAGTATCGGCATCGCAACACCACTAATAAGTGCCAAGCTATCACCCAAAGCTATATGCGAGCTAGCCGTCCCGACAGATCCGTGCGATGTGATAAAGTGAACACGGTGATTAGCGATGTTTTGGCATATCTTCTTGTGCGATTGAGTTGCGGGGGCATCGTGTAGCAAGCCTTGTCGAAGTTTCTCGCTTTGTTTGGATGTGGATGTCTCCGCGGTAGTCCATGCTCCCAGCCAATGAGTTGAACAAATAATTCTTTGTAGATATCCCCGAGTGGTCTGGAGTAGTCTGGCTTTTCCAATTCGATTCCTAGTCGTCGGAGAATAGCACGACAGCTATGGGCAAGCACCAGGTCCTAAGAAGTCGACCTCAAAAGTCTTATCCACGCACGTTAATTGGTCCTCAACAGGAGACGCCAAATCAAGGAAGCTACATGGGCAATCTCCGTTCATCCAGGTACTTATGGGTCGACAGTCACCAATGAGTACACAAGACAACTGCAAGACTACAATCTAACTTCCTCATTTCCGGTCCCGAGCTTCCACAATCCAATCCGGTCCTCACACAAGGAATCCCTTGACTCGTTTGCGACGGATGGAATACCTACGCCAGGGCCTGCAAGCGCCTCTGCGCTTCGACAGCGCTCATCATTCTCCTACAACTTCCACCTCTGCTGCCTTTGGGGGGAGTTGGAGTGCTTACGATGCTTTCTTAATGTCTATTCACCACGCATTTCAGAAGCTTGTTGCCCTTCTGGGCTTCTTGTGTGTGTTTTCTTGCGCTCAGCAGCATAATTGCACGCCGAGCATTACGAGTACGGCTCCTCCGGCAGACGGATCAGGGGTACAATTGCATCTGTTCTCGTATTGTCGTGGTGATTTAAACGTTACTGCATACATTGAGGTAAGTTTGTGAGATCCCCTTTTGTATCTTCTTTTCCAACCTTACTTGCTTGGCATGTGAAAACACCTTTCCCATTCTACATGTGGCCTGTATCTTCGCATTGAAACCATCAATAACATGAACACCTCTGATCTTCGCTCAGGATGTAAATTACGACAAAGTCGTTACAGTCTACTACACCGACCGATACAACAAATCAACCCCCGTCAACTCCATCGCATTAGACTACATCTCCGCCGTCACCGGCAACGAAAAATGGCAAATCTGGTCCGCAAAGACCCCAGTCTACATCGATGGGATCACAGAGCTCCTCAACATCACCTACAAAGCCGTTAATATCAACAAAGTCTACTCTCAAACTCTCCATATCCCAGTAATTGCATCAGGAGAACCAGTACCTGCTCCTCTCGCTGCCCCGGCTCCATACGCGACACCCAATGGATTCTCTGAAGATGTCACATCATGGCTTGCCGTTGGCGCATCTTCTCAGATCGCGACTTGTAAAGCGAGGATGTTCAGTAATATCAATATTAAGGGAGCTGCAAATGGAACAGTCGTGGCCTCGACTTCTACTGCAAACCCTGATTACCACTATAACTGGGTGAGAGACGCTGCGTTGACGATGGATGTTGTTGTCGATCTTTATGAAGCTGCCACTGTGCCATCAGCAATTTCCTATTACGAAGGAATCCTCTTTCAATACTCGCAGGCGAGAGCAGATCAACAACAGGTCGGTGGATTGGGCGAGCCAAAATTCTACCTAAACAACACTTTATTTACCGGACCATGGGGAAGACCACAGGTTTGTCTCTTCTGTCCTTGATAACGTTCCAAAATTCACACAATCCCTAGAACGACGGACCAGCAGAAGCAGCAGCAGCTCTAATAGACTTCGCCACTGCCTACCTCTCCAAAAATGGCTCCGTGGAAAAGGTTCGAAAAGAAATCTACGACTCAACAACCTACCCCACCTTCGCCACCGTAAAACGCGACCTCCTCTACGTAGCTGCAAACTGGTCCCTTGAATCCTTCGACCTCTGGGAAGAAGAATCGTCCTACCACTTCTTCAATTCCCTCGTTTCGCACCGCGCGTTACGCATCGGTTCCACTTTCGCACTAAAACTAAATGATTCAGATACTGCTTCAACGCTTTCTGCGGCTGCTGATGCGGTGGTGGCCGGGATGGGTAGATTTTGGGATGAAAATCGCCAGTTAATTTTGTACGAGTATGGCCCTGTTCTAAAGAACAAGACGAGTTTCAAGGATATCGCTGTTATCCTTGGTGTTCTACACGGATACGCTGACGATGATATCTTCTCCTACACGAACGACCAAGTTCTCGTCTCAGCATACCAAATCGCAACGAGTTTTCTAAGTGTCTATCCCATCGCCAAAGTAACGCTTGATTCCGCCGGTGGCGTCTTGGGAATTCCAATCGGGTAGGTCTCTCTTCAATCTTCCCCGAACCAAAAAATAGATTGCCTCTACTGACGAGGGATAGACGCTACCCAGAAGACGTCTACAATGGCACCGGTACAGCCCCCTCAGGCGGAAACCCTTGGTACCTAGCAACAACAACAATGGCCGAACTCTTCTACAAAGCAACCCTCTCCTTCACAAGCGCAAACCAAATCCTCGTAACAAACACCTCCCTCCCCTTCTGGACCTACTTTGCCCCCAGCGCCTCTCTCACACCGGGAAATACCTACCCCAGCACCAGTCCTGCCTTTCAAACCGCCATTGGCGCCCTCGAGGGATGGGCCGATGCATTTATGCGGCGTGTGAAATTTCACGTTCCGGACGATGGTCGCTTGGCAGAGGAGTATGATCGAAACGATGGAATCAAGAGGGGAGCCGAGGATCTAACGTGGAGTTATGCTTCTGTCATCACGGCAGCGATGGCGAGAGCGAGGTCAAGGAAGGATACAGCGTATCCCCGTAGTCTGGCTGATTTGGGGTTTACCTGAGATAGAGTGGAGGCCAGGAAGAAGGGGTTTTGTAGTAGATGATTGGGAAATTGGAGTTGAACTAGTTTTGGGCGACTAAAGACGGGGAGTTGCTGTATCCTCTTGTTTTCTGGCGTCTATTCGGCGTTTTTTTCGGGCGAGATGAATAGACTGTATACGACACGTACTAGATCTAGGGTTCGGGATTCGTAAACAAGGCGTCCGTAGAGAAAAATATTCGAACGAAAATACAGATTAGATTTCCCCAAGGATCGAGGATAACCTCTAGCGTTCAGGATTTTAAATTGTAGTATCCCTTTTCCGCCTACAACTAAGCCGGTCTGGATACTATACAAATATATAATAAATATCTATTCACCCCAACCTTAGGATTAAATGATAAATAATTATACGAGTCCAAATCTTCGAGCCACGGAGTCAACTCCTTGATTTTATACTAAATTTGGGAAATAAATGTCCTGTAGAATCTTTGAGAAGATATTTATTTATATACGGGATTTATATATTCTACTTCTATATCGAGACTTATATATAACGAAAAGCTACTACAAATTACTCAAGGAGATTCTATATCTTTTCAGTCTACTATTTCAGCGGAGTTTCTTCCTCCATCTATCCGTTATTATTATATTATATATACATAAAAGAGCTAACAACACTTTACCGGATAGCGAATACAAATATATCTCAGTAAAGCGCATAAGACCCCTTTTACAAAGAGGATTAACCAAATACACTCATTCAATAACAACAAAGGCCAGGAGCAATAATAGTGCCTAATCCTTTACGGTATACAAAATCCCCTTCATCAATACCTATTTAAGTATTAGTACCTATACAATCTTCGACGGATAAGTTATAAATACCCACGCAATCGCAACCCTAATATAAACACAATACGAGACAACATATCCTCACAACATTAAAACTTCTCCACCTCAACGCTCTTCATAAGAAAAATCGCCTCAATCACTTTCCTCCACTTTATCAATAATACACCCACAACTCTCACTCTCAGTAATAGAAAGAACGGCCTAGGAAACGAATGTATCGTCCTTGGTAGCTAACACCCATAACCGTCCTCGAAAAAAAGATTCAGCTATAAAAGTAAGAAGTGATGAATTTTTTTGGCGCGTGCTGGTTTTTAATAGTGTATCATACATTGTGGATTTAACTTGGGACAAATGTAGCTCTCATTTTTGCTTGCTATTTGGTGCGAGCTAAGCAGCTACTTAACGTTTAGACGCGTGCGAAGCAGGCGGATTGAAGGAGTGTAGAGGAGAAGGTGGGATGGGATGGGATTCTATTTGGAAGAGTGTTTAGCGGGATGAGGAACCGATTTATCGACGAGCGACTGGGAGAAACCTTAAAGGGATAGTAACAGTTATTGTTGGGCGAAGGGGCGCTTGAGGTCTCTCTGGACTGAGAGCAGATATTATCGGAGGATTCGTATGTTTAATCAGATATGATAGGAATAGGTCATGGTTTCATTACTCGTTGAAGCGGCACCTCTATATATCGTCACCTCGATTGATTCCCCTGCCCCCATAATGCGTATCAGTATTCTCCCACCCATCGTCTTCCGCCTCATGATCATCAAAGGGTAACTTGAATACCTTTTTGGGCGTTGCCTGTCTCGCACCCCAAAGACTTTGTTTACTTCTCGGCGTCAATGTCTCCATTTCAATATCTTTCTTATCATCAAACATACTACTTGCAGCGGAATCTTCCGCGGCCCATCTCTTTTCTTGATCTTTAGCATATTGATTCCTCCGCCAGAACATGAACCACATTGTTAGGGCGGTGAGAATTGCTGACCCACCGATTACGCCTCCTACGACTGCACCGATGAGTCCTTGTTTGAGGAACGCAGAACCACTGTTGTAGTTGTGCGGCACAGGAATGGTGCCGGGGCAGAAGGTTGTAGGTATGACGTAATTATTCTTCTGATACGCCTCTGCGAGGTGGAACTGCGAAGATTCAAAGTCGAGCATGAGGTAGACCTGTGTGAGGAAGGCAGTAGATAGGTAGAAGGGCCCATCGTAGTTGTCATCGTCGTTTTCTTGAACTGGCGAAATGTTCGTGGCGTTCGAGACGATCGAAGAGGGCAACTTGATCTTGAAATCGCCAATGTGGATCGTCATGGTTCCTTTGAAGGGTTTGTCAAGACGAAGAGAATTATCAGAATAGTCTGATGATTTGGCAGAGAGAAGATGGGCAAAGTTTTTGGTGACTCCTGAAGGAAACAGCATGGGATATCGATCAGTCGTTATCCTTGCCTCAAAAGATTTGCCGTTGTCCATGATGGACTTGTTCTTGAAGTCCGAATTGCTAGGATCATCGATTGTGATATCCGTCACGGTGACTGGCAGGTAGTCCGAATTCGCGAGGTCCATCTTGTAAGTGTGTACTGGATTCTTAAATCGGCCAGCATCGTACCCGCCAAAAGTGTTGCTGCCATTCACAACTCCGCCGGCTCGTTCCATCCCAGTACCAATGTAGAGAGAGTATGTCTTTGCAGCAATCAGATTAAGCTGTAAGAGACGTTCTAGAATCGTGGACGACGAGCCCATTCCTACTATGCCTGGATCGGTATCTCCAGCATTGGCGAACTCGACCGGGGCATCGTCTGCAAGCGTCTGGAAGGCGGAATCTGTAAGGAACCAATGCGTGTAGAGATGAATATCGTCGGTTCCCTTGACGCTTTGGCTTGCGATATCCTGAGAGTCTTTGGACGAGTAGTGGGCATCTTCTTTAAATCTGCACGCCAATTAGCAAGGAACATTAGAAGTCATTGAAACCTATTCTGCATACGAGGTCGATAAGTTATACTTAACATTTCCACCGGTAGATCCCATACAATTCGTCAGGTTGCTGTTTGAACAGAATTCGGAAGATGCGAAGCTCGTTTCGTTCCGCCGTAGCGATGGCCAGATACTCTGATTCTGAAATGGATTCCCCACTCCAATGAAGCTTCCATACGGAAAGGCGTCTGTGCCATTGACGACTCTCTTATGTATGTCGACATAAACGGGCGGTATCGAGCAGTTCGCCGCCAGTATCGACTCCACCAAAGACATCAGCAGCACCGTTGCGCATAACCTCGCCATCTTGCCGACGCGCCCAGCACAAGGCCAAGTCAAACTGTGAGTTGTTCAGCTACTGGTCAATCCTGCTATGCAACCAGCGGCAAAATAGTTGCGGAATAGAAGTGTGTAATCAACGAGGAGTAGTATTTTGGGAAAGAGCAGAGATCTAGGAGTGAGATGGAGGAAAAGGTTATGCGCAGTCTTTCCACGTCAGCTTACGAAGAAAGCTTGATATTGGCCCCTACCTCAGCCCCTGGGAGATGGCACTGCTTATATCGCCATTCCGAATTCACGCCTGAGAGCCTGTAAGCCCATCATCAGTCGTACGAAGCTACGGGTTGCGGGGTGGCCGCAGAACAGGTCAAACACGGTCTACCCGCGAGCGGTGAGATAGATAGAAATCTTAGAAAGAATTCCAGCATGGAGTGTGACAGGCGTGTGCTGCAGGAGGCCATCTCACAGTGAGCCAGTGAAAGGTGGTGTAGGAGTTTTGGTGTCGCATACAGATCCCCGAACAGGCCTCCAAGCGCTGGAGGCTAAATGACCCGCCTCGGGGTGCACAAATTTGAGTGGAGAAAATGTGTATAATTAGTATCCATCTGCATGGAAAAGGGCAAAACAAAGTCCCACTTCTTGGTCGTCAGCCGCACTGATGAGGCTGTAGCGAATATTTAAATACTCGACTATAGCACGCGGTGTCTGCAATTCAGTACCCCTCGACGCATTTGGGTAATGAAGGGTTATTTCGCTTTTGACAAAGCTAAACTCTAGGCTAATATCGATAAACTTCTAGTCATCGTAAAGAAGAGTTTTGCTAGAACCTTACTGATTTCCATCTCTACTTAGTAGTGTTAGTTTCGACTTCAGGTGGTATCGAAGGACACAGAAGCAGGGATCCCACTATGACAGCAGGCCTTTGCCAGTGGATAGCGACCCTTTCTTTAAAGAACCGCTCAAACACATCGCGATATCGCTAAACCTTCAAGAGAAGGTTATTGAGAATCGCTCAATCAATCTCGAGTCGAGAGCGAAAGAAAAGAGGTATTCATGGCTGTCCACTACTGAGATGTTGGTATCGACATCTATTTCCCTTTAACGCTTGCCGCCCAAAATTTCAATACTCCTCTCAAGATATTGGACATGATCGAACCCCCACATGATAATGCTGTTGCGTCGACCTTCTGTAGTGACGCTGTCCTGGATTCCTGCCCTATAATACAATCATGTACATGCATTCATCTATGCTTCGCCGTTGCCCACAGCTCATCAAATCAAGAAAGCAACATAGATATCTCTGGACAATAATTCTCCTGCGTACAATGTACCCAAAGATGATGCGATTTTGTTGGCAGTGTTGTTAGCTTATAGTGGCCCATAGCTCGATCATCTCTACTTCTCATTGTCTTCCAACAAGGTCCAGCGTTTGTCGTTGACCTTTGATCCAGTGCGGTGTGCAAGTGTTGTGAGTGTTACATGAAGGTCATCCTTCTTGCACTTGGGAAATCTATTCATATGTCAGCGAAAGAGTTTCGTGTTGTGATGTAAAACAGTGGACGTACTTGGCCTTGAGGTGTTCCAGCATAGCAAGCTTGGTCATGGTACTGCCGGCAATTTCCTGCTTGAAAGCAGGGAGCAGCTCAGTTGAAACCATATGGCCAGCCTTCATGGCCTTTGTAGCTTTGGGTATTTTGCCGCTCGCAGTCAACTGGCTATTGAATCCATGAGGCCGGTCCTGGAGTGGAACGCGGGGTGGGTTCATGAGACCCATTCCTGGCAACAAGCCTGGTTCCTTTGAGTTCGGAGGAGCGACAAAAGAAACTTCCTCTTCCCAATAAACGTACGTGAAGGGGTCGATCGTTGGTGGTCGTGGGTCTGTAGCAAAGTCAGATCTTGTCTCCACGGCAAGGCAAGTTAGGAGTTTTTACCTAGGAGCGCTCCCATCTTCAAATTCGAGAAGTCAGCAGCCTGACCACCGTCTGCGGCATGCAGAACTCCGGACGCATCCTCCCATTGCAGACCTGTACATACTGGCACTAAGTCATTACTCATCTGGCCTTTGCGTCCCTGCAGATAGTCGGGTGGATTCTCATCGTCCAGAAATCCTTCCATATCCTCGTCAGCTTCCTCTTCATCCTCTTCTCCATCGCTATCGACATCTTCTCCTTCCTCTGGCTCTTCCCATTCGGCCTCCGAGTCATAGTCGTAGTCCAATTGTGGCAGCAACTGCTGGAACGGATTTCGGGCAAGTTGTCGAGCGCGCTTCAGAGATTGTGGTTTGGTCCAGGTACCACAGTAAGGCGGTCGTACGTCTTGGCCAAAGTGTAAGTATTTCATTGTGCATAGTTGCAATAGAGCTTCAGGTCCGTCGTCTGAGTCTGAGGTCAAGTCGACAGTTTGATGAGATGATTCATGAATGCGCTCTATGATGTCTTGAACGGGAAGTGGTACGTATCCTCGTTCCTCCTTGCAGTGAGCTAACACTTCCTTGAATTGAGGACTCGGGTCGGAATCTGACTCTGCAGTTGCCTTATCTGGTGTGGCCTTGAAATAGCTATCCAGGTGCTCGTTCACACGGGCCAATTCCTCTTCGAGTGGCAAGAAACGGTTATGGGCTGCCACCGTAGTTTGCGTGGGCACACTGAACGGTAGGAACCTCATGTTCTTGATCTGTTGTCTCGAATTAGATGTTAAGTTCAACTTTGGAATATCAGCGAATAAGGATTCTACTCGTTCGCCCGGTTCCAACGATAAAGACTTCCTCCTCGCATCGTCCTTTGTTAAGAATTTCGCAGGTGATGGGCTGGGAGGTGCTTTTGAAAGTTTGGATTCGCTGAGAGGGGCTGCTGGTGATGATGGTTTGGGATTCATGAAGAAATTGGTGAGGCGAGGTTGAGCCTTAAAACTCTCAGCAAAGGGCACACACAATCTGGGGAGGATGACACTCACACGCTCTTTCTTGAGCTTCGCTTCTTCGCGGGCGTTCTTCTTTGCTTCGGCCTCTGCTGCCTTCCTCAACTTCTCCTCTTCTTTGGCTTTGTTCTCCATTTCTTTGGCCTTGCGTTTCTGTTCTTGCTCCTCGGCCTTCTTCTTTCTGTCTTCCTCCTTCTTAGCGGCAGCTTCTGCTTTCTCTTTCTCTTTGGCAGCCTTCTCCTTTTCCTTGGCTTCCTTCTTTGCGGCCTTCTCTGCCTCTGCTTGAGCCTTTTCTACGGGATTGAGCTTTCGACGCTTTGCTGATGGAGCAGTCTTCTGGCTGCTGGAGGTGGGCATGTTCGACAAAGAGGGATTAGACGTTGGCGGTGGGGTTCGAGCTACATTGGCTATGGGCGGTAACTCAGAGACGTCTCGCGAGGACGTATCGGCCGGACTGGAAAGTGGAGAGCTTGCAATTGTGGAATCTGCCTTGGTTGGAGCGTTGGGCATTTCATCGTCGACAGGTTCATCTTTGGGGAATTGACGCTTCGGCGATGGTGCGGCCACTATGGTGTCTGCCATTGTGAACAGAGCAGCGGTCAGCGAGCGGGTTGTGCGGTGGATAATGAAGGTTGTAGAGCGTTGGTGGAGAGTATTGGTTGTGGTTGTTACAGAGGACGCGGTTGATGGAAGGTCGACGCGTCTTGGACGTGATTTGGGGAAATGCTGTCTCCGAGCCCATAAAAATATCATAGCATCGGCTCTAAGGGGTTATTTAAGCGAAGCCGAGAACACCAAACCACTTCCATCTCCTCCCCATCCAAAAGCCTGTCATAACAACAGCAGGCCTCATAGTGATGGGCTCGTGAGACTATCATCTTTCAAGTCTGCGCCATATTCACTCCATATTCACCTGAGGTCAAGATCCGGGCTCGCAAGCTGCCACCTCGTCTCAATGAAAAGCGTTCGCTACAGTTCGATCGTGCTGTGAAGAACAATGGATTCCTCCAGTGGAGTGCGAGACAGGTTTGTTCTATCATGTATTCTTTGCTCTTATCATCTCTTTGACATCAACGTATTTCCAGCCCGCTGATTGCTTGACCAGAGCTTGGATCATTGACAGAGTTGAGACCATCTTCGAACAGCAACTGGATGCCATCAGCTCGGACGATGAACATCTCTCCGTGACAGTTAAAACCAGAGCTGTCTCACGGCCATCGACTTCAGTCTCGGACAGCGTTGGAGATGCTGCTCCGAGGACGCGCACTTTCCAATTTCCTGGGAAACATGAGAAAGAAGCCTGGAGATACAGTCAGCTCGTCGCACACACTTCTGCTTTCTGCTCTGACATGCTCTAGCTGTTGTCATCCGTATCCTTGAGCTCATTCATGACGCGCTCATCAACGATGTGGTCATTACAAAGAGGTATCGACTAATGACAGAGCTGTCTTGCCTCTTTCTCAGGTCTTCCGCTCACCTGTCCAAGAGACATATATTATAGGGATCCTGCGCTTTTTTCCAAGCAAGCTGTCGTTGATCGCTATGTCGATGACCTGGCGTGTACCTTTGGTGTTCCCAGAGCTCTTCTCAATGTGGTGCGCATCTGAAGGCCCATAGTCATTGCAGCTATCCTGCTAATTGCTTACAGACTGCGACTGCGAAGGGCCTCGTGGCCGGTGCTTTCGTCATCAATAGACGAGATGGATCAAGAGCTGAAGGCTGGTCTGAGAGAGAGGTAGGTTACTGCTAATACGGTAGTCATCAGCTGACGATTTGTCAGGGCACGCTTGTGTCACCGCTGTCGACTGATGAGACGGTTGATGTCGACAGGGTGAAGTGGATTCTGGTCGTCGAGAAAGAGGTATGATCTATATCGATTGTCTGTAGCGGCAGTCACTGACCCGGAAGTAGGCGACATTCCGCTCACTCGTTTCCTCAAGCCTATGGGCGTCACTTGCTTCTCACGGTATTTTAATCACTGTAAGAGTTGCTTCCAAGGAACGCAATTTCGAGCTCATCATGGCAGGCCAAAGGTTATCCAGACATTGCGACCAGATCCCTTCTGCGATCGCTAGCTATGCCATCCTCTCTCAATCGCATGAAAAAGTGTTCACTATATGGTCTCATGGACTTTGACCCCGATGGTCTAGACATACTGTCGACATACAAACACGGCTCCAAAGCGCTAGCCCATCAAAGTGCGGAACTCGTGCTACCCTCAATACAATGGATTGGAGTCAAGGGCTCTCACGTTGGCCAGGAGGACGATCTTCATCAAACGCAGGGACTGCTTAAGCTCTCAGCTCGCGACCGCCGCAAAGCGACTTCGATGCTGGAAAGAGAGCAATCTGCCGAAGGCGGAACTGAGCCGGAGTGGCGCAGGGAGCTACAAGTCATGCTCATGCTGAATGTCAAAGCTGAAATCCAGCTTCTGGAAGCTCGTACGGACGGTCTTGTCGGATATCTGAAGAATCTTGGAATCAGTTGAACGATCCGTGGGATCTACAGGCAGCCTTACTTGAGCAATGTTGCGAATGTGCAAAGTTACACGTTCGTTCCATAAGCAACGGTGGATGTGGGCAAGTCAGACCATATTTGGCGTGCGTGTCGATGTGCTCAAAGCCATCAGCGGGACGCATTGTGCCATTTTTCAACGCTGAATGAAGCATGAGTCTGTCAAGCGCTGTTCAAGAAATTTCTATCAATTCTATCTTCAAGGTCTCGAAAAACTCAAGGAGCATGAGGTACAATTCCGAACTTCGACTCGATCGCAGATGCTCAAAACTCAACAGCCATCCTAACCTTCAGCAAATTCCCCTCCAAAATCTTCTCCTTCTTGCCCTGCAATTCATCAACATCCCAGGTACAACTCACATACCGTCCGGAAAGCCACTCCCTCCTCTCACTAGCAAGCCAAACCATCGAATCTGCAGACAACTCGGGTTCATCGATAAGCACCGCATGCATCCAATCTGGCATTCCGTGGGCCAGTTCTGTCTTCACACCGCCAGGATGTACCGCTAGGGCATTCAAACCCTCTTTCCCATACTCGACCACCAGAAATTCTGTGAATCGACAGATGGCTAATTTGGCTGTTTGATAGGCGGAAGCACCGGGAGCAATCCTGTGTGCACCCACGGAAGATATATTGAGAATTGTCTTTGTCGGGCTGGCGAGAAGAAGCGGGAGAAAAGCGCGGGTGACCAGATAGGTTCCTTTGATATTTGTAGTCATTGACGTCCACCAATCTGTAGGAGTCGATTGGGCGACTGGAAGCCACGGACTTTCGAGGTATCCGGCATTATTAATCAGAATATCTAGATTCTTGGATTGACTGGCAATGGTTTCTGTGGCTGCGGCAACGCTGGATTCGTCTGTGACGTCGAGTTTTAGGGGTATGATTTTTGGTTCGGGGCGATTTGCTTTTTGGGCTGCGAGTTTTATTTCGGGGATTAGAGAGTCGAGGGAGGAGCGTGCTGCTACGATAATTGGGGATGCGCCTGCTTTTGCGAAGCTGAGGGCTGTTGCTCGACCGACGCCTTTGGAGGCGCCGGTGATTAGGACGGATTTTCCCTGGAGGTTGGTTTTTGTGGGATCGATTGAGGGATATGTATTGTTGTGGATTGTGGGAGTGAAATCCAGACCTGAGATAGTTATTAGTTAGTATGATTGAAAGGGAGTTTTGAGGATATGGAGTTTACCTGCTGATGAAAGCTTGCCTACTGGGTTGTCTGACATTTCGATCTAAGTTGGATGATATGTTGATAACGTGAGAGGTAGCTACACATGTTGGATGCATATGAACATCCAACGTTATATACATGTCCGACCATCGTTTACGTCATCCCAGGTCCGTAAAATCCGCAATGTCTATCGTTTCTTCTTCGGCGGCTTAAAGCCGTTATCTCCACCGCACACTCCACCTCGAGCTCCTGGACGAGGGCGAATCTTGCACCACGACAACAATCGAAATCAAACACGACCAGCTTGAAGTCATTGACTCAAGGTCCCGAGTCTTCACTCTCATGATACCACTCTCCTGTCGGGTCCGAATGACGATAGCTAACCCGCCTCTGATCTGGCCCGCCCCCGCTTGCTGACTGTCCATGCAAGTGACCACATTGGATCGAGGGAACTGGGCTGCTACTTTTTCCAGTTACTATCACGGATGCATTCGCTGTTGGCGCGGCTTATCAACGGTGGAGAGTGTCTATAATGCGCTTTGTATGGCGGAAGATATGACGAGTCTGATGGGGAGGGAGGTTAAGACTCTGCCGTTTGAGAGGTTTAGGGATCTGATGGTGAGGTAGGTATATTTGAAGACTGGATACTTGGAGCACTCACACACACTTGGTCCTGGAATATTCCGACAAAAGATTACTGACATCTTTTCTGTGACAGATGGAAGAAGCAAACAAGAGGAACACAACAGTTGCAAAATTAGTATGTATTATCCATTATTCTCAACCTTGGCACTCCCAAGCTCTAACTTTTATCTCTATCTCCAGATCCACCGTTCCAAAAATCCGAAAATCCACTTTTGAACAAACAAAATGCAACTCCAAAATCTAATCCATGCTTTATTGGGGGTATCATCGCTTCCGTTCCATTCTCTCGTAGGATTCCTTGACAGCTGTCCCGTCATCCTCCGAGCTGGTCACCAGAGGCTTTGTATAAAGAACCCCGACTTCCGTCGTATGTTGGCAAAAAAAAAACACTCCAAAACCCAAACAAATCAAACCAAATTCCAAGATCAGACAACGACCAAAAAGTGATTGCTGCTTCTTTAACAGGTGCTTGATAGAGGGGAGATCTAATAAGCAACAGAATACTTCCTCGCCTCCCGAGCACGAGTAGCATACAACCTATCATCACCATAATAAGAAGAATAGGCCGCATTAACGGCCTCATGATGCGCCTTCGCAGCCAACTTGAAAGAGGACCATGCTTTCTTAACGGCGCCTGGTGGGGTGACGGAGCCATTTGAGACGGTGCTTGACGTGGATTCGTTGCGGGAGCTGCTTGGACGTGTGTGTTTTCCGGCGATTTGGGTTGGGAATCCGTAGTAGGCTTCCCATGCCATTTGGGATTGACGCTCGTGTTCTTTGAGTTTACGGGCGAGGCTTTTGATGCTGTTTTTTAGGGAGGCGGTGGATGTGATGCTGGTGTTTCGTGGTGTTTCTTTGTTGTGGGATGGGGAGTCGGTGGATTCGGAAGAGCGAGGGAGGGTGTAGTTGATGGTGGACATTTTGAGTGGTTTGGTTGGGTGGGTGATGAGGGGTGTGTGTAGTAGTGTTTTGATGCTTTGATGCTTTGATGCTTTGATGCTTTGATGCTTTGATGCTTTGATGCTTTGATGCTTTGATGCTTTGATGCTTTGATGCTTTGATGCTTTGATGCTTTGATGCTTTGATGCTTTGATGCTTTGATGCTTTGATGCTTTGATGCTTTGATGCTTTGATGCTTTGATGAACCCAAAAACAATCCTCACGATACTCACCCTCCTTATATACCCTCCACCCACCCATCTCACCATCACAGTCTCCATCACACCCAAGTCCCAATCCCGAATCCCCAACCCATTCTCCCAAGCAAAAATCTCTTCAAACCACCCTCCCAGAACCAAAGAACCCTCCAATCCCCTCCCAGCTCTACCACAAAAAACCTATTTCCATCTCCAAAGTGGATATTATGACACCCACCCCTCCCCAAAAACCCAATCCAGCCGCCATAAAGTCATCATAAAGTAATGGCTTGAAAATTCTGAAAGACAGCTGTAACTGGCCCAGCAACCGAGACTTGCCTATTCGCTGGTCAGATCCACTCGTGCTCGGAGTTGCGGCGCGGCGTTCGGTGTTGGGGGCTCGGGTTGCCGTTAGGGGAGATGTGAGTCTGGTGCGTATATTTCAGGATTTGGGGGAGGGTGGAGTTGCTGTTTGGGGTTGGGTGGGGACAAGGGCGCCTGTCTTGTAAGGATGTGGTTACGTACGAGGAGGAAGTTTTTTTTTATTTTTTTGTTTTTTTGGGCGTGGTGGCTTGGGATGTTGGAAATTATTGGGTTTGAGCGGACTCTGGTGTCATTTGGGCTTTGCATGGCGTCTTGTTGGAAATACTAATGCTTGTTCGGTCGTCTTTGTCACGGGAAAGGAGGTCACGGTATGGATATGGATATAATTTTTGAAGATGAAGGGCATAGAGTTGATATTTGACGTATCCGGCGCTGGCAACCAAAATATCCATCGCAAGCAAGCCATTTCACTTCACGATGCGTCCTACCACGAGTCAATATCATCGTCCCAATCTCAAGCTATTCGTTCGTGCCAATCTCTTCTTCAAGTCTCCAACAATACAGAAACCACGCCACCACCATACGAATTCCACGCCCTCCCGACCCTACCATTTCCGATCCTCCTCCTCCTCCTCCTTGCGCATCTCCTCCCGACTCCTCGCAACCCGCGCCAGCCGAGCAAACCGCGTGACATGCGCAAACTCAGCTTTGGACTTCCATGCCCCATCACTCTGATCGAGATAAACGCAAGAAACGTCTCTGGCCTGACAAGCTTTGCAATCATGTGAAGGAGCACCTCGACCACGGTCGTCGCAGACTGTTTGTGATTTGGTGCAGTTCAAGCAACGACCTAGACACGTTTTCCTGTGGCGCCAGATATTTCCTTGGGAGCATGGGCGACCGCAGAGGGGACAGGTGCCTGGGTCGACTGGGATGTCTGTTTTTGGTGGTGTGGGGGATGATGTTGATTTGAGGAATGTTGAGAAGTTTGGTAGGGAGGTGGAGCTGGCGATCATTTGTGCGGCGTCGCGGTCTGAGCCTTCCGAGCTATCGAAAGAGGTGGATGCGGTGCTGAGACCAGGGAGTTGTGGGGATGTGAAGGAAGGTGTTTGATCTGAGCTGTTTTCGGACGATGATGGAAGTGTATTCTCAATGGAGGTACGCTGAGCTTGCTAGTTGTCAAATTGTTAGACGTTTGTACTCGATGGATATACACTTCTACTCACAATCATCTCATGTTTGTGGTTCATCTGGCGCAAAATATCGCGTTCCTTTTGGCCTCGTCGTAGAACTTGCTAGTTGACAGGTTGTCAGTCTTATTCACTGAAATCCCGGACAGGACTCACAATGGTCTCATGTTTGTGATTGATTTGGATCAGGATATCGCGTTCCAACTCGCCTCGTCGAATCCTTTCCAGGTACAGCAGAAGGCCATTGATATCTCGCTTGATGCCAGCAATGTGAGCATCGAGCTGACCTTCGTCCATGACTGTAATTTTGTTGTTGTTATTGAGAGAAGATGGATGAGATATCAACAAATGCTTTACCGCCAATGGTCGCTTCGAGTTGTGTATGTATAGAAGGTAAATCAAAACAAACAATTTCCGAAGATAGCATACGATCAGTTCCCATCCGACTAAAGCTCGCGGGCCAGATCATGGCCACACCATCCTCTCTTGGCCATGGTCAGATCTTGACGAAATCGTTAGTGAAGGTGATTGATGTCTCTCAATCTATGAAGCCTTCGCGCTATAGAAGTGAGTCGCCGAACAACAGCGCCGACATCGCTTCATGGCGACTTCTACCTGTCTCGGGCGGGATCGAAGTGACATTTTGAGGAATCGGTTTTCATTTCGACACAGATATCCATAAATTCCTGGAAGGTTTGAATCTCATGTTGCTAGAAATCTAGTGTCGTCAGTCCCGTGTTTGAAAGGTTGGAAAAAATCAGTTATTGATTTCAAACCGGGATAGAGCCTACATTTTTCAATTATGTCGGCAAAACACTGATTGCTAACCTCACTCCTTCTTCCAAATCCCGCTGATCCGGCTCAGCACCCGACTCTTGGTCATACTGACGTCCCAATATCCAGTCAACCCAATGAAAGTCCAATTTCCTTCCTCGGGTGGCTGTTGCGTCTCCGTAATCAGCCCAGCCGGTTCCTCTCTCTGCGTTCCCCATTGTCTCCAAGCCAAGCATGGCAACGGAGACTTGCCGTCATAAAACTCCAGCCCAGCAATGTATCCTGGTGTGGGAAGGTAGCTGACCACGATTTTTGAAATCTGTATACAAGTCTTTGGTAATCCCACAGCAGGCAACTTGACAAACTTCCTGGCCTCAAAATTGGTAGCCCCCTCCCGAAAGGTACAACCATCTTCTGGCTCCTTTCCGTCACTCGAAGGTGGGTCCTGTTGGAAGCGGAAGCCAATACCGCCGATTGCGTTTTCGGCGCTTCTGCTGAATTTGCTGTGGAGTACGGAATGATGATACGCATGTAGACTAAGACCGACGATTGGGTTATCATCACTCTTCTCTTCGTTCATGTCTAGGGATGTGAACGACACCTGGCTACGGTGAGGGTTCGGGCTTGGGCCAATGACACGCGCGAACAGCTCTCGGTCTCGTTTGTAGTAGAGCAACTTTTTGACCACCTGATCGTTTGAGAAGTAGTCGTCTTTGGCATCGTTGTGGATGAAAACAGGGAGGCGAGCCTTCAGGTTCTCTGGGTAGGCATAATTTGGCCTCTTCATCTTGGTGCGTTTGGTGCTCTCGTCGAAATGAGCATAAGCCAGCTCTGGGTGATTGACCAAGCGGGCCGCTTCTTCAGTGATGAGTGTCATTGCCTCACGACACAAAAGACGAGCTTCGTTGAGCGCTGTAGGTTCGACTGGTATTGGATCGCGGGTCGAATTGTTGATGGTCAAATCGAAGGCTGGCACAATGTACGGGTCGTCGATCTCGAATGTTTCAGCTCGCACAAGGTCTCTGTCCACGTACACTGTGGGACTTATGATATCTGAAGCTGAGATGCCATGTGCTAGCGGCGATGTTGGCGTCGATGAAGTCTTCACCTTCTCGAGCCGCTTCAATCCCCCCTCGGCGGTTTGCACCGTCGAAGTAAAGCCCGTGGATCCGGCGTGGCTCTGATTAGAGGTTTGCGACGACGTTTCTACAGAGAGTTTTGGCATTTCTCTTACTCTCCATCTGGTCATATCGGACATGACTACAATATTTTAGCGTTCACGTTACGACGATACGAATGTGGCCTCTTACTATAATCGATGCGTTTCCAAAGCCGCTTGTACCCCATGTAAGCATCCCACAGATCAGCAGTGTAGATACTGCATGGAGCATAATTGAGAATGAGATTTTTGCTACTCCATAACGTCTGCCGAGTCTTATACAGCTTCGCATTTGGTGGATGCGTTGGTTGTGCTTCTTGCTCTTTGCTTCTTTTCTCCAACTCCTCCTTTCTTCTCATGAATTCCTGCTCTTGTTCAATCTTCATCTTCTTGTAGCGGAATACCTGGAACGACCGGAGAGATGTATATCTTGTAAGCAATGCGCTGGTCCTTGCAGGGCACTGTGCGACCATTGTGGGAAAAGCATTGGCGACCTGAATGACGGACTGCAATGTCCACGCGACACCTGGTTTTTTAACTTCGCCTCCGCCAGACCAGTTGACTGAGATGGTCATCGCGGTGTCTCGCAACGCTTGTGAATGAACCTTGTCAAATTGCTCACCGGCTCCGACCGAGAGTGGTGATGGTCCTAAGTTCAAGCTGACATCGAGTGCTTCTTTCACGTGCTTCATTTTGCTTTTGTCTTCTACCTCTATCGAGATTACTGCAGCGAATTCGCCACCTTCATAAAATCCTGAAAAGTGTTAGTTCTAGAATGGAGAAGAGGACAGAAGGTGCAGAGCAAACCGGAAATGAATGCATCACCATATACTTCTGTAAAGTCCTCGGCGGGAAGGTCATCAATTGGCTGGAACTCCATTGTCGCCGGTTCAGCATGGGTGTTGTTATTCACCGTGACTGTTACCACATAACTCAATTGTGAGTTGAGAACTTTGTTTTCATTGACGAATCCAGCCGATGCATTGCCATGGATCGTTCCATACTTGATACTAGCGGAAGCGGATATGTTGAGCGCATCCATGATATCGCTCATGTTGTCAATTGAGCGAGCTGAGTATGTCACACTCTGGCTAGATCTATGAACATACTGTTGGGGGAGGAAAAAAGGTAATGCGGCGCCTTCAGCCGAGTTCAGTAATGTGGCCTCGTTTTGTTTCGCTTTTTGAGCATTTGCAGAGTCCCCAAGGTCAGAAGTTTTGGCATCAGCAATGACTTTCTCGGATTCCTCATGTTCAACTGAGTTCCCATTGGTGGTGGGAAGAAAAACATCCTGTAAAGCATTGATTCCATTTGCGATAGCACGTTCTACAACGGGAGAACCAGGAGGGCTGGATTTTTGAAGGCTAGACGGGGACTTGGACACATCCGCGGGAGCAGTGGCCTGAATTGTAGAAGATGTGGTTTGCTCATTTCGTGACAGCGTGGTCAAATTTTCTTGCTTGGTGGAAGCGGTCTTAGAAGATAAAACAACTTTCACAGCTTCTTCAAGGCGGAGCTCTTGCGTGTATGTATTGAAGCCTTGGCCTACCAAAAAATTAGCGTTAAGTCATGTCCATCGCATTTTCAAGGCCACAAACCAAGCCGCATAGCATTGGAGAAGGGCGCTGTCAATGCCATATTGGTAGATATAACGATTCAGTATTTGGATAGCTGTGCGAGATAGAGAAGAAGATAATATTTCAAAAGTTATTCCTGCCGTGCAAACTACTAAAAGCAGGTCAAATGTCAGCCTGGCCAGATGATCCCGTCCCGAGAAGCTGAGAGGTGCCAAAGGCGGCACAACATCATGGCTGTGATGGTGATGCCCCAATAAACTCGGAAATCTTTAGCAAATCAAAAACTTTGTATTGTGAAGCTGACCTAAGATAAGTTGATTCTGCGGAGGCCGCAAGATTATGCAAGCCATTGGCTGCAGGTGTCAGACCAGTACGACGAAAAGGGACTCAAAGCTGACCGCTTTCCGGAGCGCCAGCAACATTCGAAGATCCATAGCGAGATATGAGGGTGTGGAGGAAGCAAGGCTGCGAGGTCTCTGGGGCCATTTCCTCCTATTGTGGTGCGCAGGCCGGATCCGAAGAGGGTGGTATGGTTCCATCGCATACTCTTCTGCGCCTCTCGATCCGCGTAACTGCGGCTGTTGTATACTGCCGGTTGGCATTTCTCGTGGAGTCTTTGGTGAAGAAGAGAAATGAAGGGAGTGCGAGAAAAAGACCGGAAACATGATGGGAAAAGTCATTGCGACCGCTTACAAATCCCGAATCAAAGTCCCGAGGTCCTCCCGAGCTGGGATCTTGAACATTGGATGAGCCTCCAATTGATGAATTCAACTTGTACTTAAATCTCTTCCGTGATACACCAAACTTAGTATAGAAGACAGCGAAAAAATGGATTCCATTCTATTGGAGTGCCCTAGCAAGCCGATCTTACAAAAGAGCACCCCACATCAATGGCCTCAGAACAGATAGGGGCAACCAGGTCTCTTCCCACTCAAGAAAAAGCAAGTTCATCCCCGAACACCCAAAAATCTGGGAGCCGTAAGCCGTTGGAGTAAAAACAGATGCCCACGAACAGATTCGAACTATCGACCTTCTCATCACGGCGGTACGAGTGAGACGCTCTACCCCTGAGCCACGCGGGCGGAGCTGGGTCGAAGGGTTTGCTATATTGTAAATCAACGCTATTTTTTACCCACTCCAAATCTGGAGGCCAGCCAGTAATGAAGAATCTCTACCCTACATGACTTCCACATTGAAGTTCGAGACAAGACCAAAACATCTCATAACACAATCTCAACACCAAGACAAATATAACAAACCGAAAATCCTACAACGCAAAGACTAGTTCGCAACTCTCAATTCAGCTCGTTTTCAAAAAGATAATCTTAGCCCCCCCTACTTCTCAAAGCACGACAGTAGAATAAGAGGAATATTTGGGAGTAGATAGTATATATACGCGAAGTCGGCGTATTATCTATATTGGAAGGATATCAACTTGCCAACAGGTTTGATGAAATAGCACTCGATGGCCCCATACTAAGCTGTAAGCTTTAATCACGAAACTTTCCAGTACGAGTACAAGCTTTGAGTGCTCCATAGATCGTGCCAAGGCGGGAGTGGCCGCTGTTAGAAAGCTTGGTATGCGGAATGAATCCGAGCATCAATAGTATAATCGGCCTGCACAAGGGCCAGCACGGAAAGACATTGCGAAGTAAGCGTTTTGGAACTCTTCGACCTGTGTTCAGCAGTTGGTCACGAGATCTTTGACAATTAAGTTGTCGGAATACGTATTTACGATATTAGAGGATAAGACGCAAGCGGCGTGAAGCAATTTAATTCGGACTAAAGCTGCAGCGTTGAATGTATGATTTCGTGCTGCCATCTTTGTCCCTCCGAACTCATTCCCGCTGTTCCTTCTTCGCCGCTTCGAGTAATTTCTTTGTTCGTTTTTGAGCGTTTACATGACGACGCAGCTGCAGGATTCACCGATACCACAGCACTCGCAGGACTCGCCGCAAGGGTGCTCAATTGGCTTTGGCTTGACGATGGAGGAAATGCTGGAGGTAGTGGAATGCATTTTTCTGTTATTCGAATCAGTGATGAGGCGATAAGGTATAGTAGCAAGAGACGTACGATGTTGATAGACGGATCTAAGATTATGAGTGTTGATTGCAGTATGTTGGTGAGATTGATTCGAGTTGACTTTGGGATACGATGGAGGGAAGGATTTTGCAACCAGAAGCCAGCTATTTAAGCATTTGAGCGAAAATGCTTGGACTCGCGCCACGGCAAGGGTCGGACTGCTCTCAAGGCAGATGAGCGGTATTGCATACTGCGGCTAGCTACTTCGTCCAATTGCACAGCCTTGTGGATACTTAATTGCCATGATTTTGCGACCGGTTCGGAGCTTGTATAGGTCGATCATTCGCGCAGTCCATGCGAATGGTCAGTTGTGGCTATAGCATGAAACGCAGGCCGTACAGCCCAGCAGTCATACGTCAAAGTATCCATGGTCTCGAGTACTTGCGTCACTGATTGTTAACAATCTCAGCAAGGCAATGTACCTGGTATCTGTTCGTTGCATGTTGCTCGTTGCATGTTGCTCGCCTTTTTGGAAATGAACCTTGCTACCATGGAAGGCACTAAGGTCGACTTGATTCAAGCCACGTTGATGACGAAGAATGGCTTAGTGATGAAGTCGAGCAAGACAAGGACATTAGATTCAGGAGATAGTCTCAACCACAATCTCATGTGCCGTCATGCAGTGATACGAGTGGATGCACCGAGGGATGAGGAAGCGGCGAGGAATCCTGTTCTGGCCGAGAACGTCGATCAAAGCATTTCCTCGCCCTAACCTCAGGATTCTTTGGTGTTGGTCTCATTAATTATGAGCAGAAAGACAACACCGTTTCTCTCAGCTTCAGACGAAGACAGATGGTTGTCGAGAAGACAGCAGTTCTGCATGGCACTCATCGGGGGCCACGTTTCGGGATATAGGCCGTAAAGGGCGCGTACGAGCGTCTGGGAGGTCAGCCAAGCTCGAACGCATCATTCACATGGCTAGGAGATGAATGAAGATGGCGAGGAGAAGTCTTCAGTGACTTGAAAATGTTAGAACGAGAGTTGACGTTCAGATCTTCCTAGAGATTTGGGCTTGGCAAAAGCTTGGTGAAGCTTAATTTTCGCGTCATTTGCGTCAATTCGAGCGAGACTGCAGGTGTCAGGGATCTGTCACATGACCATTAAGCGAACACGTATTATTACTATATAGAGAACACTCGCTAAGATCCTACGGGCCTACGGATCTCTAGCGATTGTCTTATCAATAGAATACACGTTCCGATCTAACTTCAAATCTCTCAATCCTGACAGAGACGGTCTGGAAACACCACAACACCATCATCTCACTCGACTCATGCATCACCACTAACGATCATAAGGATACTACTGTACCGTGCATACCTCACTAACCGGCAAGGCCTAACGAACGGTCTTTCTGTATCCTTCTGGATCTTGTTACAAATCTACGAGGAAGGTATCGACATCTTCTACAAGACAACACTCTCTTCCTAGCCATGGACGGCAGATGCGACCTTAAAGTTCTTCCTGGCCGGTACTCAGTCTGGTCGCGTATCAGGCACATGAATGTGCAATGTTGCTATAGCCGCAAGTATAAATCGATCGAGCTGGTGGATCTCCTTTCCCCCCTAGATGGCCGTTTCACCATTCATGAGCTGCATGCTTTCGCCTTTGAAAAGGCTGAGCATGTCATCAGCACGCTCGGAAGATTGAAGGTTCACGAGAATAACCTTATTCGGACAGATAGCGGTGAGCCTATAATCTCATCCGGGGATGCGAAGCAGATCCTTGGCAAGATAGTCTCGTGTAACTTCCTTTCTACACCCGAACTTTGGATCTACATTAGAATCTGACGGCTATTGCAGACAGTAATCCAGCAATCGAGGTTCGACAAAATAGACCCGGCTTGGGGAATGGCGTTTTGGCATCTTTATGGAAGACGTACTCTCATTTGCCTTCTTGTTCTTGTTCAAGGAGAAAACGGGGCAGCGCCTGATAAGTGAGATAGCAGCCACTCATGTGTTGAAATCAACAACACCACATTTCCTGCTTGTTGCTTTGCAGAACACAGATCAAACATGGCGAGCATCTAATTAGCACGCAGTTAAAGGACATGCAACTCACAGATACTCTCCATCTCTCAATCCCATCATGTCTACCTCCGAAAATGTCAAGGCCAGCTCATATGACCAACCTCGCAAACCACATTTTGTTCCAAGTCCTACTCTTTTCAACGTATTCACCATCCATCAAACCAAGGGCCAGTTCACGACACCAGCGGCTTTGTTCCAAAGCGGCAGGGCAGAAGAATTCCAGCCCACGGAAGCCCAAACATGTCACCAATCAGGAACAGAGACACGTGGGGCTATCCAAAACTGTTCAGCCGCGTCCGGAGCTAGAACATGTCAAGCGAGTGAGTTTGGTACCCTTCGTGCTCACTGATATTGAAATGAAACACGAAGACAGAAAACACGAACAATCGTACAGGCCGTGAACACGTGGTTTCATGGTTGAAACAAGTTTGAGGAGATTTGGTCGTGCGAAGGCGGTGATTGGGATGATTCTTCGGCTCGAAACGGAGATCCCGATGAAACCGAATCTATAGATTGGCCCCTAAGCTCTCAGGAACGTGTACAATGGCTCGTGAAAGGCTCGTGAGCTTCTTTTCCTCATTCTTTTATATTTTTGGTACGACACGATATCTTGGAACGATATTCAAATTGGTTCTTCACCTCGGCAGCCTTGTATTATCGAAGTCTCTACAACCCATTCAATTCTTTCGTGCTTCTCACCAATCATCGTCCAAGCATACCTCTTCACATCAGCATCTCAGAATTCAACAATAAACAAATAAACAGACTTACAACCATGGCAAATAGAACCACAACAGAAAACCTCGACCGCAAAACAGACTGCTTCCCCTTCCTCTCCCTCCCGGGCGAACTCCGCGATCAAATCTACCGTCTCGCCCTCCAAGGAACCCCCCACAAACCTCAAGAATATCACCCCCACATCATGTCCCCAGGCAGCGAACAATTCACCTACGCCTCCCTCAGCTCCAAAGCAAAACCAAACTTCAACTTCCTCCTTTGCAACAAACAAATCTACCAAGAAACCATCGACCTCCTCTACAAACTGCACCGTTTCGATCTCGAAATCATTAATTTCAAGGTACCGGCGTCGCTGGAGCATTGGCCGTTTTGGACAAGGATCAAACATTTGGATGTCCATGTTTATGTTGAGGAATCGGGGTCGTTATCTGCTTTGACGAAGGTTTTGGCGGAGAGGATGGGGAGTGTGAGGATTCATAGGTTGCATTTGGTGTCGTCGGTGAAGGGGGGTATTTTGGATGAGTTGGAGGGGCTTGCTGGGTTGAAGGTTCATGGACCGGTTTCGATTCATGTGGATACGACGGATGATGAGCATATTTCTGTGAAGAAGAGGCTTGGACCGATTTTGACTGGGATGATTGGTAAGTTTTTTTTTTTTGGTTCGCGTGGAATGGTGAGATGGAATGCTAACCTTTTGTCTAGGGAATGGGGAATCTGAGATTGAGGTTCAGGGTTATGGAATGTTCAAGGTTGATGCGTTTTCTCGGCCCTGTTCTGCTTGAATGGATGTTGGAGATGAGATGGTCTGAATCTAGGTCGCGGCGCAGAGATGGGTAATGTCTCAGATACCTAGAAGTCCATTCGAATCCACAGTTCAAAAGCTTGTGTCTTCATTTTTTGCACACCTCGGTCTCACCAAGTAATCTCATTCATCCCCTCCTTGTCATCAGGCCACTGATCAACATAATCCGTATCTCCATCTACCAATTTCTGCAAATTCATCTTCGTACTCAATCGAACATTGAACGTATACGCATTTGCACTCTCCTCATCAGCTTTTTCCTTGTCCTCCCAATCATTGATATCACTGCCCTTACTCGCCTTCCCTGCAGCCCGATGGTGCGCCATATACGATGGTTGTGCCGTGTAACATTTCCTAACCTGTCTTTCACCAAGCCCATCACAGTATTTGCGCAGCATAATATCGAAGGGGGATTCTAGGGCTTTAAGACCGACATCGTAGAGAATTTGGCGAGCGGCTCTTTGAGAAACGGCGTAGGCGAGGGTGCAGACTACTTCGGCGGTATGACTGACGGCTCGTGTGTGGTTTGGATAGGTGCGAAGAATCTCATCACTGCCAAAGCCTAGATAGACATGCTGTTGCGAGGGTGCGGTCAGGTCGTTTATAAGTGCTCTGCCTTGTGGCAGAGTCGGGTCTCGCTCCATGGATGGGAATCGAGCGCCGCAATGTCCAAGCCAGAGGACATCCCAGTCATCGCCGTATGGACTCGATTTTGGAGGGATTGTGGATAGTTTTGGGCCTGGAAAGATATCCATGTGTCCGGATAAATCTTCTCTGGGAGTTGGGAAGGTTGGGTCTGCGTATTCCGAGTTTCCGTGCGCGAGTGGCTGTGTCAGGAGGTTTACTGCTCCTGCGAATTCATAGAGCTGGGACTTTACTCGGATGTCCCAGTCTACATCATCTTCCATGATCAGTGCTGTTGTGAGATCTTGATCCACCACTCTGCGCCTTGAGTCAGCGTTTGTCAACGTATCAGTCCGTAAAGTCGCGTACTGCTGTAATGCGTTGAGATGAGCGCGCCAGCTCCCTCTGTTTCCTAGACTGCTAAAAGCTTTTACATCTCCAGGTGGAAGTACTTTGTCCAATACATCTTTGCCAGCCACGCCATCTACAAATGAGCCCTTGATACCGGTTACTGCAGTTGAAAGGATGAAAGCGTCTCGGTGATCGGTCCTGCTCGGTAGGCTGATAGCCAGAATCTTTTGAAACTAGAAGAGAGATCAATCAACCAAGCCTGTCACTCGTGTAAAGTATGAGATACCTACACCCAAAGTCTGATTATAGACATCTTTCAACAAACCAGTCGCCGAACTTGGAATAGTCGACGGAGCACGCGAACTAAAAGTGGGAGAGAAGGATGAATACTGAGAAACTGAATAGAAGAATAAAAGGACGAGAAAAACAGCCGCGACGCCAACAATCTGGGTCCTATACACCAACATGATGAAGCACAGGAGACCCGAAGAGATTCAAGCAGTAGAAACAGTAGAAGATAAGAAAGGGGCCCCACAAAGATGAACAAAGCCTCGACCCCTTGGCCGGTTTCAATGCAAAGGACGGGAATCATGGTGGAGATTTATTGGGACCTGCCTAGATTATCGTCGGATAGGCGATGCTTCGCTCTTGAGGCCGGCTGATGATGATGTGGAGAGGGCTCAGAGGGTAGGATTGGTGGTGGAGGTCCTGATAGTTCAGGGGGGCGTCTGTGGCGTCTGCCCTGGAGGTGCGGGATACTGGCCTACAGATTATCGTAGGATAGGCGACGCTTCGTTCTTAAGGCCGGCTGACGATGATGTAGAGAGGCTCAGAGGGTAGGATCGGTGGTGGAGGTCCTGATAGTTTCAGGGGGGCGTCTGTGGCGTCTGCCCCGGGGGTGCGGGACACTTTCCGCTCATTACCCCTTTGTTTTCTCACTGCATCAGAACCACACAACTTTCCTCCCTCTCTTCGCCTTTTCTTTTTCCACCTGAGGCAGCCGCATTTCCAGGCGAGCGAGACGGCCGCCATTTCGCAGCAGTCACACACCCCGATATCCAATATGGCTGGGGAACGAACGGAGAACATCGCAATCTCATCCATTTGCTATTCTTTCGGCTCTTGACGGCGGGCTCGGCAATGGTTGCACTTTTCTTCATCATCTCGGGTTATGCGTTGAGTTTGGGACCACTGAAGGCGATGCACCATCAGCTCGCTGAAGTTGCTTTGGTCAGGCTTTCGTCGGCTACGTTTCGAAGAGCTGCAAGGCTTTTCTTACCAGGAGTGGCATCAACTTTCATCGTCATGCTGTGCATTGGTTTAGGTCTATATGAGAAAGGACAAGCCTCCATGACCCCGGAGGATATGCTAGGATTCCACGAGCCTCAACCTCCTATGGCCGGCAAAGAATCTTGGAGCTTTCAATTCTCCCTCTGGCTCTCCTGGACTTGGAAGTGGTTTAACTTTTGGACTCCGATGAACCATTGGTACGATGTACATCTCTGGACCCTGGCTGTAGCATTCCGTAGTTCGGTGGTGCTGTTCATGGCCTTGGTCGCTTTTGCCCGTACACGAACTCAAATCAGGCTTGGTTGACTACACCAACGCCTGGGAAAGCTGGCTCTTCTTCGCCGGATCCTTCCTCGCCCAACTTAGACTTCTCCAAGAAGAAACAAGCGCACCATCCCTCTCCATAAGTGAAAACCGCGCCCTAAGAAGAAGGAAAACCAGCATCGAACAAAGATCATGCCAGAATGTTCCTTTTTATAATCGGACTCTATCTTCTCTCCTCCCCAGACATCATGTTTAACCTTCCCACAGATCAAGACCCAGAAATCCCCTTCACGCCCCCTGTGCACCAGGCTATTGCCTCATCTCCCACCTCTCCCCAACCAGCTGGCTCGAACCTTTCCGCTTTCCCCACTGCATCGGTGCCTTCCTAACCGTCTACGCAACTTCGTCCTCCCAAACACGAATACTTCACTCCCTCTTCGATAACTCACTTTTCATCTATCTCGGTAAAATCAGTTTTGCGCTCTACCTCGTTCATGGACCCATTATCCATATGCTGGGATTCTGGTTGGTGCCTTGGTTTTGGGGGTGGACAGTGAGGGAGACTGTGATTAGGAAAGAAATTGGGTTTATAGAGGCTTTTGCGGTTGTGACGGTGGTGGTTATTTGGGCTGCTGATATTTTTTGGAGGGCAGTTGATTTGAGATGTGTGGCGTTCAGGATTGGGTTATAGTTATTTTGAAGCTGTAAGAATGATGGACGGGAGTCTGAGCAAGCTAGACGGAGACTATCAAGTAAGCCTTTATAGTCAAACTCACCATAAGAACCATTAAAGTACAGCCAACACCCTATATACATACCATCTCAAACAACAGACTCAATCGCCTCTTCACAAATTCATTCAAGAAATTATATTTACCCTCCAAAAATACCACAAAATATCCAAGAGCAAAAATACAAATATCCACAATCAAGGAGAAAAATCTTACCCAATACAGTCAGACCTTTAGTGCCCACGGCCACAATTCATCCGATGTGGTCTAGTGGCTAGGATTACCCGCTCTCATCAGTGAGCACTTCTGTACCGGGTAGGCCCGGGTTCAATTCCCGGCATCGGAAAATCCGCGACATCGATCTGTTTTTGCCATTTCGTTGGTGGGTTTTTTTTTGGTTGATTGGTGTGGGTGGTTGGACCCTTTTTTTCTTTCCTTTCCTTTTTTCTTTTTTTCTTTCTTTTCTTTTTTCTTTCCTTTTTTTGGCATGCAAGGCTTATCAGGCTGTTTGGTTTTTGGTTTATCGATAAGGGGTGGGTGGAAGTTGTGCTTTGAGACGGACGGAGCCTTTTTTTTTAGTTTTTAAATTTTTTGATTGGAAGGGGATAGGGATAAAGTCTTAAACTGAGATTCATAATTGTGTCTCATGGCTGGAATGAAGGAAGAGTAGGAGATTTGCATGTCTACTCGCGGGATGGTCAAAGTTGGATATAGTGAGTGATGGATTGTTGTTTACGCTCACACTATCCATGGCTGATTAGACTTTAATAGATGATTCGGCGCCCTCGGTTTTCTCGCTACCATAGACAAAGGTTTGTTTGGGCGGGAAGGCAGTGCTTAGTGCAGAGTAGAGCACGAAGCTTGAGAAAAAACCGTAGAGATATCCGAGCTTGTAGAGGTGGATGGCACCGGTAGATACGGAGACGGAGCTGTTTACCTGTGGTTTCGTTAGTGAATGCTTTGTTTGCTGTTAGGATGGGCGACTTACTGCTGCGGCAAACCCGCCGATGAGAGGCACACAACCTGCAAGCCATGCCGCGACAGCCCTCCAGTTTGTGCCGTATTTGTTGTACTGGTATTTGCCTCCTGGTATATACATTTCTTCGACGTCGTAGGTTTGGCGATGAACGACGTAGTAGTCGGCTAGAAGGACTCCGGTGATAGGCGCGAGCTATGGATGGTTAGAAATCAAGGTTCGCGTTATATATAGAGACCATGACGTACCCATATGATATAGCCGTCCATGAAATTGAGCAATGCGGATGCAGAGGAGAGGATGTTCCAGGGCGTCAGAGCCCATGCACCAACGAAAGCGATGATGAATGATCCGCGTCGTAGATCAACGTACTATTTTGATGAGCTACACCCATTGAAAGTCTTCCGATCAAACATACCGATGGGAACATAGCGTTCAGGTCATTGGCAGCGGATACGCAATTGGCGCTGATATTCGATCCCAATTGAGCCAAAACGAAGGACAGAGACACAAATGCTGCTGCGGCTCGCGCTCCTGAACTTCCATTCCAGTGAGACATGATTGTTAGCGGGTCCCAGATTTTTTTCCCGTATAGGTCAGAAGCAGCTCCTGCAATGATGACGCCCATGAAAGACATCAACATGAAGCTCAGAGGTATGACAAGGATCTGACCAAGTATCATCTTCGGGCTCTTGGCGTAGCGAGCAAAGTCGTTAATGTTGACAGCCATAGTTCCGTAATTTCCAAGCATAGACTGGATGTATTAGTGTTTTTCTCCTGACAAGAGCTACGATTCTCACATTTAGCCCATTAAGAAACGCCCATGAGTATGCCGAGCCAGCTAGAGAAGTCTTCTGCTCCATAAGAGTACTATGAAGACCACCGCCGGAGACGTGGCATGCCCAACCGAGCAAGGCAAAAACCGCAGGCAAGCAGATGACCGTCTTGGCGTCGAAGAACCACTTTAGATAACGAGGATGGATGTAGTGGAATGGCAGCACGATGATGAAATACACCACATACGCTGTTTCGCGTCAACTCCCGTTCTTCGTCCACTTAATTTTGCCCTACCTGTCATCATCTGAGTAGTGATGTTGGCTGACTTTGGCAGCGAATTATGCACCTTTGAAAAGGACGGCCAAATAGCAATGATGACAGCCCTTACGCAGATGGCTCCATTGTACTGAGTTCCTTGGTTACTACATGTACCTCTGCTGAAGTATTGGAGAGAAGACGAACCGTGTTAATACCATACCAGAAGAAGCCCACCAGCAGCCGGATGAAAACGACTACGAAGGAGAAATAGAAGCCGAAAGATGAACGGCTCTGTATGGTGTATGGGATATGATATTTGGCGCCAATCACCGCATTTGCAGTTATGGCAAGCGAAATCAAAAAGTGGCCGAGAAAGATGATCCCAATTGTTGTTCCCATAGAGAAGCCCAGGGTCATCAGACTTGAACCCAGACGCAGATTTCCAGGAGCGACGGCATCGCACAGCCAGTAGGTGATGACTGTCACGGTCAGTATACGGGAAGCAATTGGGGGATTGGCGATGTACAGTGATGAGACCTCCATGTTTGCATTTTAGGAGGGACCGGCTCCAAATCTGTCCACGGTTAGAATGGGGTCTCTTGATCCGGACATCACCTACGGACCGGCATTGCTCCATCGTCCGTGCTCCGGTTTGGCATCAATGTCATCCAGCTTGATCCATCGGTGGAAACGCTGGAGAAGGCCACGGGCTTGACTTTCTCCTCTGAGCTCGCGTGCTTGAGACGCGAAGTCCCAGTCAGCAACACGCGCCGTCGTTGATGACCCGGCCATTGTGGAGCGTTGTCACTAGCACTCGTACTCGGCCTAGAGATAGAGAGTGGTGATGAACAGGTGTCATGTTTAGAAGATGCAAACAGCTCCCCAGGCTCTTCAGGACCTGGCTGCCATGCGTCGATCTCGTCCATGGGCATTCTTTGTACGATAAGCATCGTGGCTCGGCCGGCATCCCCCAGGGAAACAAGGCCATGCCGCGATGCCGCCATATTGATGTTATATGAAAATCTACACGGTACCATATGGCTTTCATGGAAAGGGGACATGGAAAGCGTCCTCCACTGCTTGCCCTAACCAAGGCTGGCCTCTGGATAGGGGGTCCACCTAGTTGGGACCGCCATCTCGGACTTCAATCCGACCTCAATCTATTCTCATCCGAAACAATAAATTTCCCCGCGTCCACAGCAGAGCAAGAAACTCTTCCGCAAGACTCAGCCGAACCTCTTCAGCCTCCTCCAATGGACCGGCCCCCAGAGTCCAGAATCATCATTTTCAACTTCATCACGGCCGAGATCCCCATACTGCAAGCACAATGAACGTCAATTCGACCATAAATTCATCCACTGCCTCAACTACGACTGTCGGTGGGAAGCGTCTAACTCAGCGTCAGCCTCTGGTGTGCCGTGCCTGCACCAAAAGCAAAGTTCGTTGCGACAAGACGATTCCCTGCTCGAGATGCCGAAAGAGACAAATCCCATGCGAGCGTGAAGAAGTCGAACTCTCCTCCAAGAAACAGAAGATTGCCCATGTTGACGAGGGATCCGAGGCTCCCGCCACTGGAGACGTGAAATCTTCGACCTTAGTGGGAACATCTGAGTACAAAGTGGATCAACCGCGCTCAGACGGTTATACCACCACCTCGGATCGTTCCGAAATCCCAGCAGCCCCCATCGATGCCACAAGCCCAATGCAGAGTATATCCCCAAAGCCTCGCTCGCGTGCCGCATTTGAAAATCTAGCGACCATTGTGGAAGGACTTGCGTGGGGGAGACATCAATGTGTTCAGTATCCGCATCGGAATTGTTCGCGAGTAGGGACCCCGTCCCATCGGACGTCAAGCGGTGCATTGTCCGTGAATTTGCTGGCAGAGCTTCCAGATATATCAATAGCCCGGCAACTTGTTGATTTTCACGTACGATTCCTATCCTGGGCTCACAATGTACTTCACGCTCCTACTTTCCTCCGCCAGTGCGAGGCTTTCTGGACTTCAGCAGCAGTCGAAGACGGCCAATGGCTCGCCCTTTATTGTTCCGTTCTCAGTACGTCCGCTTGGAGTATTTTGAATTCTCGAAATTGCGAGTACGACTTTGACGTCGTCAAATTTGCACCTTCCACCTGCAGGATGTTTGATCTGATGATGGACGTTTTAAATGGCGAGCAATTTATGAGCAGGCATACAGTCTTCTCAATACAAGCCATTTGTATTTCTGGCTTGGTCGGCAACATCTTCGGAAAAAGCGATTTACTCAACACACTGGTCAACGCAGCCATTCGTATTGCACAATGTTTGGGACTACATAAGATACCTGATGAAGAGGCTGGAGAAATCTGGGATGATACTCTTGACAGAGAAGTGGGTCGACGAATTTGGTGGAAGTTGGTTGAGATGGACTATCATTCGACTCCTTACACAGGTTCTTGCTCCATCAGCGTGGGCCACTTCACGACCAGACTCCCCCTGAATTGCAATGACGGGGATCTCATAGGCCACGATGAATCTTACCTTACTACCAGCACCTACTCTATCATCATGTCGAAAATGAGTCTTTGCATTCCGAAGTTGCTTGATGGTATCTCAAAGTCAGATGATGTTACAGCTCGATACGAGCATGTTATCAACATCGATCGACAGATGCGAAAAGTTGTAACCAAGATACCATCTGCAATTCTTCGGGATCATGGAGCAGCAGGGAGAGGCCCAGAGTGGCTCACTTTGGCGCGGCGAACACTGGCTATCACCGCCGCAGATAAAGTAAGTCTCGAAACGGGCAAGATGCGCGACCTGAGACATTCGAACTTCGAGCACGGTGAAAGGCCAAAACTGTCAAGTGAGCCATGACTCACTGTCGGTCGATGCCGGTTTCTGTATCAACCTCCCGTATGGATGATCATGATCGACCGATTCAACGACTTTTCCGCTTCGCTCAAAGAAAGACTACTCTTCGTATCATTTTTGCTAAAACCTTTCTGCCCAGCCTCCAAACCCAGGCAAGCTAATTAATCTCTAGATTCTCATGATACACCGACCATTTCTTCTGAGGAGTTTCCAGTCGCCCGCTTATCTGTTCACAAGAACAACCTGTATTTCCGCCGCAATGACTATTCTTCGAGAACACGAACAGCTGTGCGAGGCGAGCTCTGGCTGCCCTCCTATCTGGGTCCATTCAGCCTTTTGCGTAACAGCGATAGTTGTGATATGTCTGAACCTTCTGTACCGCCGCTCGTCAATGACATCGGAGAGAAGACTGCATTACGAACACCTTATTCGAAGCGCTGGGGCCCGACTAAGCCGGTCTAAAATGGATACCATGGCGCGAAGAGGTGGTTATCTGATCGATGCCATGCTGGATGTAGAAATCCCACAGTTGACATCCGAAAACCAACCAATCGACGACACTGGCAAAGCAGAGTTTGTCACAATTTTAAATCGATTTCTCGAACAGGATCAGCAAGACACACATACTAGTACCCCTGTTCTGGTTTTCGATGAGACCCAACTCGCCATAGAAAATCAACTGGATGATTTCGACACGTGGTATCATCAAATGTTCGGGTGAGTCTCTGGAATCGGCATTGGAGGAAGGATTGAATACAAGGCTGCCGAAAACACTCCAGCCGAAGCTCGTATTTGTATAAGCACTCACCCGGATTTGTATCAATTTCGAGAACTATATGACGTCGGCAATCTTTCCGCACTCGAACACGAGACCCACTCATCTCGGCCGAGATTGTTTCACTCAACACCTCCGTAGACATGAAGAATGATATAGATCACCACCATTCAACAGTGGCGACGGATTCCAGCAAACTCAATCATCAAAAATGCTTCTCGAAGACAGAATACGGATAGTTCCACTGAGCGACGACCTACGAAAATCGTCTCGACTTGGAGCAGAAGTGCTCTTGCCGGGGGCCAGTACTTCATTCGACTTAAAATCACTTTCAAGAGAGGACAAAGCGATCTTGCGCCAAGCTTTCTACGACCAAGGGATATTGTTGATACGAAATCAGCACGACTTGAATCCTGATGTTTTGTACGATGTAGCAGAATTGATCGATCCGCATCCGACCCATTTTCATTCTGGTGGCAAGAGACAGGTTACTGATCCAAAGAATATTCTTGCTCTGAACGGCTGCAACAGATTGCCTCGCGCTCCCCAAGTTACTGTCATCGGGAAAGGGCACTATGAGGGGTATGAAGGCATACCTGAGCTGGACTTGAAGCACTTGGTACGTTTGCTGCATGTCAGCCTTGCGTTTGCTTACTGAGGTTTTTCCAAGGACCATTTATCATTCCACGAAAACCCACTATCAGAATCCCAGATCGCGGAAGGGCTCACAAGGCCCTACCGGTGGCACATGGATGCTCCACTGTATGAGAACCTGCCTGGCTTTGTGACATCCATCCGAGCCATCGAAGTGCCCAAGATACCTCGTCAAAAGCTACAGTTTCCTGATGACACGAACATGGATCTTGCTGCGGGCTCCACACTATGTAAGAGCTATACTCCAGGCTTTTGTACCTTGGGACATGCTGACAAGCTTAGTCTTCTCCGGCGCTCGAAACTTCGAACTACTCTCACCAGAAGAGCAAGAATTCGCCATCAACACCACTGTCCAATACGCCCCCCGAGCCTACGAATGGATGCGAAACTGCAAAGCCACAGCAGACGGCCTAAGCATCGAAAAAGCAGGCCGAGAAACCCCACTCGATCAACTCCCAGACTTCGAATGGGACAAGGTCCAATCCTTCCCAGTAAGTGTTCCCACCCACCTCTCCCCCAAAAATCCAACCCACTAACAGCCCCACCAGATGGTCTGGCAAAACCACGGCAACAACGAACCGCACCTCCAAATCCTCGGCTGCTGCGTCTACGCCCTCACAACCACGGATCCGAAAACAGGCCAAAAAACAACAATCACCGATATCCAAGAGGTGAGAAGGATTTGCCACGGTCTGCAGAGCAAAGTGTATAGACCCGAGAATGTGTATGCGCATGATTGGAAAGAGGGGGATCTTGTGCTTTTTCATAATAGAGGCGTTATGCATTCTATCTCTGGGCAGTTGGAGACGTGGCCGGAGAAGAGGTTGTTGTGGCAGTGTAATATGGCTAGTGGGGCTGTTCCGAAGGCTTATGGGAGGGGGGAGTGTTGAGGAGGCAGTTTGTACTGGCGATGGTTGAGAGTTTGGGGGTGGGGTATTTTTCTTGTGTTTATTTCGATAGAGGGGGGTTTGCGTAAAGGTTTGTTTAGTAGAATGGAGTAATTCCTAATTATTCCGTCTTTGAGTGTCTTTGCGATGAACCGATGTCTCAAAATTACAGGGAGTGCAATCTTTCAGATTGCTAGGGATTTATCGTCATCATGATATCTCAGGCACCGATCTGGATACATACAATCCACACAAGAGACCTAACGCAGCAAAGGCTGCACCTCATCCCCCTCTCTCCCCTCCCCTAAAAACCCCCTCCACTTCCGTCCAACCCACTCCCCCCACCCCTCCTCACTCGTCCTAACCCACACATGACCCCTCCTCCCCTCCTCCTTAACATGCACCGTCCATCCTCCCCCCGTCCCAACCCAAGCCTTCCCAACCCACTTCAGAAACCTCGCAAGGTACAAGAGAAGCAATAATCCAACGAGGGTAGCCAAAATCGTACCGGCGGAAACGAGGAAAGACGTTGTTGAGCAGTTACAGTCAAAGGTACGGAGTTCCCAGCGTTCTTGCCAGGGGAGGGGACAGATATTCTTGTGGAATATTGGTTGGACGATGTTTGGGAGGAGGGATGTGGGGAATTTGGAAGGGGGGATGGGGAGACATGTTGCTGACTTTTTGGATGTGAGCTTTCTTTATTTCATTCACGGGATGGGATGGGATGAGATAGGGGAAGGGATGGTTGGCAGGGATGTTATAGATGTCCTTTTCATTGAGATGGTGGAAGGGTAGGCCGGGTGCATGTTATTCATTGGTTTTGAATTGGATGGAGACGTACATAGGGACACCATCCGCAACTGTGCTTGCTAACTATGCAGTGGCCGCAGTCTTGGATTCTCCAGCATTGATGTAGACGTTTGTCGTTATCTTTCTTGTTTGTAGTCCAGAATGAAGAGGTGTTTCGAGCCAGGAGGACTTCATCGAAGGTGGCCATAGTATGAGAATATCGAGTGGACAAAAGGGGAAGTGAAGTTGAAGAATAGAGTATAGAATTTTGAAGGAGACTCGGAGTTACGAGACATGGGATGTGAGGCTGGGATGAGGGGCAGTGTGATAGTGGACTCGAGGCACGAGAGCACGTGATGGCGCGCGCTACCCTCTTCTAAACTCCAGGCTCGAACCTGACCTCGATGTGACAAGCACTACCAAGGGTCGCTCTTACAAGCACTACCCAGGGTCGCTCTTCAATGTCAGCGACAAGTCTCCTTCAATCATCCAAGCTCAGCGACACACCACATCCCCGTCGTCAGCGATTGCTGCTCACCATGGCCTATCCATCCCTTCTCTACCGCTGCTGATTTCGCAACCTTCCTCGACCGTGAGCATGCGATAGCATCAGGCTTGTATCTCAAGCTTGCGAAGAAGTCGTCCAATATCCCATGCGTCACTGGTGCCGAAGCCGTCGAAATCGCGTTCTGTTTCGGCTGGATTGATGGGAGAGCGAATGGTTTCGATGATTACACCATGTCGAGCAAAGAGCATATGGTCACAGAAGAATGTCACTACAGTAAGCAGGCTGATTGAGGCAGGAAGAATGAGGCCAACAGGATTAGCTGCGGTTGAGGCTGCCAAGTCTGATGGGAGATGGGAGCGGGCGTATGCTGGTCCTGCAGTCGAGCTACTGGCTATGGGAGATGGGAGCGGGCATATGCTGGTCCTGCAGTCGAGCTACTGGCTATGGGCAGCCTGATCCCAAGCACCTGGAGCTGATGCTAAGGCAGTAGAGAAGGCTAAGAAGAATACCAAAAAACTTGGGCATTTAGTCGTGAACCAGATAGCTTCGAATTAATCAATCAAATCTAGAGACTCTGTCATGATCAAACCGGTGTTGAAATATGAATCCATCAGAGGGGTGATAGTGGCCTCGTCCTCAAATCAAGTCTCCACAGCGCGAAAATATCAACATCAACATCAACAACGCTACTCAAATTGTTCTGTGCGCAAGATGGCAACGGCAACTTCTCTCGTCAAGATCACAGAGGCTCCCAACCGAGAAGAATTCGCGCCTCTTATCTTGGATGAGACTCCCACAACATTCTTCGGTAGCAAGCCTGTCTTACACCATCATTCTGCCAATGCCACCATTGTTGTCGCAAAGTCGCAATATGACGAGTTCAGTATTCTACAGGACCTACAGAACACAACGACGACGACTGGAGGAGCTCCGAATGGCGACTCGGCTGTAGAAAATGTTACGATAACAGGCGTGGGTGCTTGGGTCACATCCAAGTAAGTATTGCGCCTATATAAACCAGCACAACAAGCTAATACATGAACAACAGAGATTTCACTCTCTTCTCTCCAGCAACAGGCAAAGGAATCTCAATTCCGTACCCCTCCATCGGTATCCACGCGCTCGGCAGCTACGAATCCAAGGCTGCCATCATCCTCCAACTTAACCTCCACGACGCCGACACGGTGAATTCTGACGATGACTTCGAGACGCTAGACCTGAACCTCATTCCCACTGATTCCCCTACCTCCAACGGAACAGACGAGACACTAAACCCTGCGAAATCCATCTTCGAGGCTCTCTCCGCTTGCGCAGACCTACATCCCGACCCTGCTTCAGACGAAGAGGGGGAAGAGGAGGCAGAAGATACTGCGCCGGGCGCTGGTGGATGGATCACGTCGGAGAATATGGATCAATTCCTTGATGCTGATGGGAATTTCATTGGGGGTGGGGTCTTGGGTGCTGGTGCGGGGACTATTCGGACAAGAAATGAAGACGTGGAAGATGCTGACGGGGACGACGTGGAGACGAAATGGTCTCGAACAGAATGATGACGGTGGTGAGATTAAGCTGATTCAGGACTCGGAATATGGACACTACGATGAACACGGCAGGACTTTTGCTCGAGTGCTTAAAATTATATGGTACGTCGCATCAGATTCGATTTGATGGTCTCTGACTGATAGCCCAAGGTAGCTCCTCACAAGAGTGTTCGATGAACAGTGTGCAAAGGGTGTGGTCAAGGATGTCTAAAGACAGATTACAGGTGACATTGGCGTCGCCGCCGTCCAGGCTGCCTCATGTAACTATTGCTGTTTAAAAGCAGATACTGTAAGGTCTCCCACTCCATCTTCGCCGGGTCCATCTTTGACGCCTTGTTCTGTTAAAGTTCTGCGACCCCGAACCCAATTCCTGCAGAGGGCCATTTGGCCTACTGGACAAGGCAGAACCTAAGCGCTCGACTCCGTTCTGTTACATAAGCAAAAAAACAGTGGTGTGGTGGGGCCTACTATCATGTCAAAGCGAGTACCTAAGTCCTTCCCCAATTCCCTCATCGCATCGCTCTGACCTACCAATATCTAATCCTCGCTTGTTTTATCAAAGCAATGATTCGCGCCTCGTATATCAAAAGTACTCCTTGCTCGACTCTCTCCATTTCTAAGATTCACATCCACTTCCGATTCCATTGATTGTGTAGCGTCGCACACAAACAGCTGGAGCCAGGATAGTCAAGCCAGATATTAAGCAGCCGTCCGAATCCCACTCACACTCATCCGAAACACGGAAATCAACGAGCTGTTCCACTTCTTGAATGACAATACCCAGCAAAATCCGACTGTAGAGATTTTCAGTCGCAGCGTATCTTACATCGCAACATGGCTCACCAATGCATTGCAATCCAACACCCTCAAACGCCGAAAATAGTACTCGATATCATGAAATTGCCCACCGAACTTCGCCACCAAATTTACGATCATGTTGAGGCCGCTTGTTTGGATCAACCAGAAACCAATTGGGGAGCCGAACGGGATCATGTGCCTGCTAGAGAAATAATGCCAGTCGTAGAAAATGGCTACCTTGATGTAGATGCATCTGAAAAACTAGCTCTAGTCCCACTCCACCCCCTCCGGACATGGCTTTCTAAACGCAAGCTCACCATTCAAAATTTGGGCAAAGCAAACTCAGAATTCAAGAAAGATGTCGAGGATTATTTCTGTCTACAGCGATCACGGCCACCTTTCCATCCCGATGTTATACTTCGCTTTGGATCCTTGAAACAGCTCGGCGAACTACTCCTCGAAATCGAACACCTAGGCCGACAGAGAATCACGAGTATCGAGTTTGAATGGAACGAGGAAATAGAGGCTGGTTACTGGAGCCCGTTTTTCGGAGAATACACAGCTTTACCGATGTACGATATATTATATCGAAAAGATACGTCGGCAAAAGTCTTTACCCTTTTGGCCGATTGCTCTAATCTCCGGAGCTTGAAAATAGGAATCGACCCGTACATAGTATCGCGAGTCAAACATGGTCCTTGGTGCCGTGCAGGACTTGCCGAAGTTCTTAACGAAGAGGAGCAGAATCTGTTCGATTTGGATGGCTCCAGAGCACTTCATAACGTACGACTGGGACCTCATGCCTTCGTGGAGTTGGAGTACAGGGATACGGCAAGGTTGCGAGAACGCTTCAGTTTACCACCTAGTGCTGCACCTCCAAGCAGATACCTCGAATGGCTGAGAGACGGCATGTTGAGACCTCGAGATCAACAAGATGTCAACGCCAGAATTAGAGATATGAAGCTTGATATCGGGTTCTGGAAGATCTTACTACATTCTCTGATCGAGACCTGCAAGAGCCAAGGCGGCGAATGCAGGGATCACCTGTATCAATTGTCAGCAATTATCTCTTGCAAGTGCACCAAGAAATATCTTCCGTACCGGGAAGACGTGAGCCAGAGAGTAAGGTATTTGGCGAACTTGATGACGGATCATCAAGCCAGTGATGACTTGGTGTGGAAAGAGGTGGTTGAGATTGCGGATTGTATGGAATCGAGTATACCCTATTGATTGTTACACTGTAACGTTTCATCTATTGAGCGTTGAAAGATATAACGTCAACGGTAATACTTTCGAGAATATTTAGAGCAAGACCAATAGCTAGTGGTTATAATGATGGCAAAACCCGTAGCGATACCAATTTCAATATCAACTGCGATACTAATACCAACACCAACACCAATACTGACACCAATACTGACACCAATACTAATATGAACACCAACACCAACACCAATATTAACACAATCTTGACACCAATCCCAACACCAACTAAACTAACAAAGTATAACAGAATGACAAAAAACCCAAAGTCAAATAGAAAGTCCCAATCTCCAATCTCAAAAAAAAAAAAAAAAAAAAAAAAAAAAAAAGGGATATATCCCAAATAAAAAACTTCCTCCCCCTCTCTATAACGACATAACAACCAAGCTATCCAATCCCCATTCACAACTATTTACAATCTACCATCCAATCCAATCCAAGACTTCCTTTTTATTTTCTCAAAATATTCATTCTTCTACTCCTAATCTAATTCTTCTACATCTCTATCCATATCCATATAAAAGTAATCCAACCCAATCAACTCTTCCTTCACAAAAGCCCAATCCAAAAGATCAATACCAATCTATATCCATTTATTCCTTCAAGACATCACAGCCCCAAATAAAAAGACCCAAATATTCAATTGGCAAGAATAGCGAATCCAGCTATAAATAGTAGTTAAACAGAACAAATGAATTGCAAGTCCAAAAAATAAAAGCAACAAAAGAAATGATGTATTTCAATGAGCGGGTATAATTTGTATAAATACTGTTGTAAGCTGATAAAAGGATGCTATGCTGGGAGAAAGTCTATAATCTTTGGGTATTCGCGTTTGGTATCCCTCTATCTTCTTGAAGAATGAGGTGGAAGAATCAAAATACACCATCTCAAGTCCCCAGACGCCATCATGCATGCTATGCCATACTTACCTTAGTAAACCCACAATATTTGTACAAAGAAATTACTCGTCACAACCCTCCCTCAACTTCTCAATGATGACTCGAAATCTCTCCATCTTCATCCCTCACCGGCGGCGTCCCCAATATATTGATACTGGGCACGCCCAAAAATTTCACCTCCTCAACCTCTTTCTTCTTCCTCACATCCTCACCCGCCTTCCTCGCCGCCTCCTTAACCGCTTTCTTCAACTCTTCCTCCACTACCCTAGCATCTTCAATCGCCTTTCCTCCGCCGTCTCTTTATCCTTCCTCTCCTGCTCGTCCTTGGCTTTCTGTGCATCTTCTTCCAGAACACGTTGAGGGATAACTCGTTCCCAGTATGCCTCTTCGACAATCTCTGTGGAATTCTGCTCGACGACGACGTCGCCGTAGTTTTGGAAGATCTCACTGTGAGTGCGTAACATGATTGTTTGGAGGAGCACGTCACCCGTATTTGGTTTCAAACGGTCTTTCCCGGTTGTGAAATGTCGTACGAAGGTACCACGACACTCAGATCCCTGTTCGGGAAATCCATTCCCATCCGAGCAATCAAAACTCCTGAAATCGGTGGTTTCGTTGTACTTGTAACGGATGTGTTCACCAAAAGCCCCTTGTTCCGCCGGCCAACCATCCCGAAAACTACCGCATCCTTCGAATTCTTTTTCGTTGTCTGGGCAGGATATCCAGTCGTCCAGCATATCGAAAGTTCGGGGAAGGTTTTGGGCAGTGACGAATCCAGCGTTGGGGTTGACGACGCCGTATTTGTTATTCGTGTAGCCAATTCTGCCACCGGTGTTTACGTCCCAGACTGGATCGAGGGGCATGGTGAAGGAGGTTTCTTCTGTGAAGTTCCAGCGGTTGAGAAGCCATTCATAGGGAAGGTTTAGGTTTCGGAAGATGGCGTCTGCGTCGATCATGACGACGATGCGGTAGTCTTTCAATGTTTCTCGAAGGGTGGGTATTTTGGTCCAGACGTTTTCTCGTGACTTGTTGTGCCATTCTGTGGTATGGATGAATTTGTAGTCGTAGCCGTGAATTTTTGCTGTTTGCTGTTAGCCCACATTATCTTCATTTCATACTCGGCTGCCAAGCTGCGGGACAGAGAGTGAAATGTTCAATGCCACCAGATTCGGGTACTGTCTTTCAAATCGAGATTGACAGCTCAAGATTTCCGGCCACTCAATGAAGAGAATTGCCAGAAATGTATCGCCCCAAATCTCAAGTCTCAACCAAGATGTCAAAATTCCTCGCCCTGCTCAAACCTTCCCTCTGACTCACCCACTCGACTTACCATAAAGATAATGATTCAACATGCCCGTCGAAACGCCCTCGATACTCTGCCAGTTGAAATCCTCACTCATCAACTCATTCGTCCCATTCAACGGCCTCGTATCTACATCAATGATACAAAGATTCTTTCCAAATCCCTCAGTCCATATCGTCTGATTGGTCGTGTAGACCTCCCCATCCGTCGGATCTATAAACTCGGGCGCATCAAGGGGATGCAGAATCGGCCGGTAGATAGCACGGATAGCATCTTCGAATGAGATTTCCGAGGGAGAGAGTCGTTGAGGTGGTGGTGGTGGTGGTGAAGGAGGAGCAAAGGGAAGAGGTATGGAGGGTTTCTGTTCTGTTGTGGATGGGGAGACCAGCGGGATGCTGCAGGGTTGGTTTGTTAGCTGGAGATCTCCCGCTGATGCTCGACAGGGGAGGTTTGACTTACTTGTATTGATGGACTTTCTCTCGTATATTCCGTAGGTGATTGGAGTCGCGGAAGGAGACGAGTGTGACGAAGATGAAGGTGAAGAAGGCGCCTACAAAGAGGGCAAGGTAGGCCGGTCTGACTTCACGGCCTGGGAGAATCATGGTCGCGAACGCTGCAGGGTGGAGCGAAGCGGAGCGGAGCGGAGCGCGACAGGGCGGAGGGATGTAGGTGGCGCGCGACAGGGTGGAGCAATGTAGGTGGCGCGCGACAGGGTGGAGCGATGTAGGTGGCGCGCGACAGGGCGGAGCAACGTAGGTGGCGCGCGACAGGGCGGAGGGATGTAGGTGGCGCGCGACAGGGCGGAGGGATGTAGGTGGCGCGCGACAGGGTGGAGCAATGTAGGTGGCGCGCGACAGGGCGGAGGGATGTAGGTGGCGCGCGACAGGGTGGAGGGATGTAGGTGGCGCGCGACAGGGTGGAGCAATGTAGGTGGCGCGCGACAGGGCGGAGGGATGTAGGTGGCGCGCGACAGGGCGGAGGGATGTAGGTGGCGCGCGACAGGGCGGAGGGATGTAGGTGGCGCGCGACAGGGCGGAGCAACGTAGGTGGCGCGCGACAAGGGCGGAGCAACGTAGGTGGCGCGCGACCGGGCGAGTCGAGCAACTGAAGCGAGCCAGCAAGCAATTAAAATACGAAAGCAAACACAACCTTCCAAAGAGTGAAAACGACAAGAAATAGGCGGAAGACCAACAAGGAGGCCTCAAAGATCGGCAAGCTGATGGGGACCCGGTCTTCTTATCATCAGTCATCCTCCTATCAGCTACTACCGCTGTCAGCTTACTACGACACGATTGTGGCGTTGAGTACAGCACAAAGGATTCCAGAATCCAGCCTGTGGGTTTATCGTCCTTGCACGCCTTGAGGAGCTAGAGTAACCGGACTAGGCAAACCCCTTGCCCTTTTGATCGGAGATGGGATTTTCCAGGCTACATTCTCGCCTCCTTTCTTTCTACTTTGTGTGTTCTCTAGGCAAATGAATTTACATTGCGTCTTCCCCCTTCCATATCCATCAGTCTTATCCTTGCGCAGAAAAATTCACCAAGGATCCAAGGATTTGTATTGTGCAGTTGAATTATACAGCCACCCATACCAGGAATAGGTCACACATCAGAGCAGCAACAACAGCGGCCCAGAACGCCAAACAAACCAGAACAGGAAAAAGCGACCGTTAATGTAACCTGCAACATGCAACACAGACCAGCTAAGCCTTTCAAAATCTTCAACTTCGAGAATACCCATTATGCCAGCTTCAGCCCCGTATATCAACACAGTGAACGAATGTACACAATTCGGGTTGAATGATGATTACCATGAATCAAGATCAATGCTCCGCCTGTCCTCGATATCGTGTACACCGTTCCTCGAAACCCGTATGTCGTGGCAGACTTTGCCGTCGCGTGTAACCACAACCCCAAAACTAGTCTCCTCACAAGCAGGGGCTGGCTGTACAGACACTGTATACTCGCATAGTTCAGCCGACTGTGCCCCTCGTCAAACAGAGTTGGTCCCACAATGCAACCGACCTGACGTTGTATCATCCGTACCATTGAATTAGAGTACCTATTAGCTGTATTTTCACATTTGTCTCGCTTCCTGTCCCTTCATTTCTGGTCGTTCAGCCTCTAGTTCGTCCCGAATCACCGCAAATAACATATCGCCCAGCACCACAATTAATCCTAAACTCCATACCAGTGTAATGGCGTAGAAGAAATTGGCGTTACCCGAGCCCGCGTAAATCCAGAGATGATAGAAGGCTGGCCCCAACAACGTTGCGTACATGATTACGGCCGTCGCAAGGAACGAGTATCGCATTACTGTTCATCAATGTTAGCTTTCTGACACTCGTCAACACGGTCGGGTGTCCAACTTACGAGGGAACAGATGTCGATAGAGTGGGACTACCCCCAAAAACAAAGAAGTATCCGCAATACTCGGGTAAGGCTGGAAAACCGCGATGATCCCGAGCATCGCCACAATCGCAAAAAGGGGTTGCTTTTGGAACCGAATAGACAGTCCACCCACATATGACGCCATGTGAAGCCAGAAAACTCCTAGGAAGAATTCGCGGAACGAATCAAACATCTCAATGAAAAAGTACCACCAAAGTCCAACATTTGGCGTTAAATCGGGCAGTAGTAGATATGTGCCATAGGTACTTGTTAGAAAGTGCCATGACCCTGTTGTCAGATACGACAAGCCGAGCAGCGCCCCGATGGCGACCGCTAGTCCAGCAAAGTGCGTAACCGTGAATGTGGTTGCGCTCTGCGTCTTCTTCGTTCTGCAGCAGTGTAAGCTTCTTGCCATAAATTATCGATATTGATTCTCGATTGAGTTGTGCAAGTATATTCGGTTGTGAGAAGGACTGACCTAGACGTCTGGTCGTTGCAGAGTATCAAAAGCGGCGGAAACAGCAGGACTGGGTAAAGTGACAAGTATGATGCCGCGCTTAGGGCTAGAACGAAGGTCAAAGATTGAGCTCTTGCTGCGCTTGCAATTGCAAAGAGGATGAAGGTGTTCGTGAGAATGCTTGTGGGTCGTGCAATACAGGTTGCGATTGTGAATGGATTGAATAAGTAGCTGCAGTCTGTCAATAAGATCCATTCGAAGAGAGGCTTTCGGTCGCATACGCTGCTGCAATTGCTGTGCTGCCATATCGAAATTCCTTCCTAGGAGAGGAGAACAAGCGCGCAGAAACAGACACACCAGTCTCAGCGATCAGGGTGAGCGCATGTGCACTCAGCAGGTCTATTAATATGAAGAAAAGCCCGGTAAATAAAGGATATCGGGCTGGGTCCGGAAAGAGTGAGAACAGAGGGAGGAGTAGTGGTGCTTGGTGGAATACGCCGCCATCGTAGGGGGAGATATTGTGGGCATAGAGGAACAGGCCTTCTTGTACTATACATAGTAATTAGCAGTGTTCGCAGCTCGGCTACAAATCGAAGACATACACCTCTTGAAGCTCGTCACCGGAGTTGAGATCTCGACACGACCAGTGAGGACAGGTGGTAAAGAGGGAAACGCTGTGAACAGGAGCAATCGAATCGCTACGGCGGAGCCGAACAAGAGGGCTTTCTGCTTGTCCATAGCTGGAATCGCATGCTACCGGGGTAGTGAGTGCATTGTCGCCTTCGCTCGTGTTGGGAAGTCAATGGTTCGCGGTTCATGTCTCGAGTCCCAAAGTAGCACACACGTGATGTGATAGCAGTGGGATCAAGTCCAACAATGGAGTTTTTTCTTCGCTCATCCTTCCTTTATCCTCGATGCCTGTTTATCAACTCGATTGGCACTGTCATTGAAGATCGGGCACGCACAAAATTGCCTTCTCTGTGTGGACCAGATCAATGAGATTCACTTCTTCTGCATATAGCCAGACTCCACCACGAAACACTTGTTGACAATGAGCCATTCTGCATCGCTTGAGAGTACCGCCTTATCCCCAACATACATCATTCATACCGTGCTTCAGATACCCGAACTGCTGGACCTCATTCTGGAATTCGCTATAAGAGAAGTCTCTCTAGAGGAAGCTAGAGCAACCGTGGCGTTGACCAGCAAGACTCGGAGCTTTCTAGAACAAGGCCTGGATGTTGCCTGGCGAGATCTATCCAACATATTAAATTCGATTCACAATCCTCTGGCTCAGCAACCCTTTCGAAGACATGGACAGCTCATTTCTCGAGGAGATGGCAATTTACTCTCCTGTTTGGTTACAAGAGCAAAAGGCTTCCAGACCATGAGGGTCTCGTCGCAGCAATCCAGCGGATGCGGAGTCAGGGCCCTGCGAGGCTGCATCGCCGAGCATCCGCACGTGATGAGGAGGAAATGAGAACAATTGCAGCACGGCTGAGACCAGAATTCCCGTATAGGTCAGGTCGACCCGGGAAGGGGAAGAGGCCCAAACCACAGAAGGGTCTACTACTTGAGAACGTCTACGACTCGCCCATTAAAATGATGAAGACACTGTGGTCGTAGATTGAGAGACTGCCAATTGAGCCGTGTTAATGGTTCTGCTGCGACAGGCCCATGATGTCTATGTGTCGAGCGCAGATTTTTTTGGGGATTTTTTTTAAACAAGCTCTCCATTGCAAGATGTTTCGCAAATAAGTATCACTTCATCAAAGGAGTATAAGCTAACGGAAAATCTAAGGCCGTAGAAAGTGACGAGAGGTATCAACTGCTCATATTGAACTATTGCATATACTACACTCACAACCAAACTTACCATTGAAATCGCAGTTTTCCCTTCTAGAACCTCGCCTCACTTTCCCTTGGTCCCGACAAAATGCCTTAGCGAGGCTTCAAACACTGGTTTCGCACTCAAGTGCAGGCCGTACCCATAGTCTCTGTCGGCAAATCAAAGACATTTAGCATAACCTTGTGTTTGTTTGACTCGCATATCCGGCAACGTGGAACGACACCCTCCAGGTCTTACAGTCTCCTCGGGCTCTGGAGAAGGAGTGGGCTTTGGAGGATCAGGCTTTACCTCCGGAGCCTTTGGTGAGTTGGGTTTTATTGCTGGAGACTTTGGCGGATCGGGGCTTGGACTTGCTTTTGGCGGATCTGGGGTCTTTGTTGGTGGCGGTGGTGGCTTTGGCGATGATGGTGGAGGTTTTGCGGTCAGCAGATTTGCAATGTTGGATGCTGCTTTTGAGTCTGCGGTTGGGGTTGCTGAGGATGTGTTAGCTTGGGGAGACAGGGTTTGGTATGTGCTCTCGCGGATTGTAGTCATCGTTGGTGAGGCAGACGAATGAGAGAATAGATCATGACTTTGGATTGGGGAGCGTAAGGAACTTACCAATGCTCGGATTGGGTGCGGGGCTAGATGCGGGACCAGGAGCGACACTAGGAGCGGCACCAGGATTGTATGACACGGATGGAGGAGCTGAATTCCGACTTCCTGGAGTCGACATAGGAATCCCGAGGGCGAGAATAACTCCATTGCCGCTGCACCAAGTACCGTCAGCAACGTGGACTGACTCAGCACAGCCACGGTCACAATGTCCCCATGACATTGGTCCAAAGCAGGCTGGTCCAATCGAGTAATCGGGACACCAATTTTGGTGCTGCTCGTTGTTGCAGTCCCAGGCTATGACGGAGGCTGACAGGGCTGCCATGATCAAAGCGATGGTATGGGCGGTGGAGTGCATGGTGGCTGGATTGTAGACTTCAAAAGAGTGGCTGGATTGGGAATGGTGAAGGCGAATGTCGATGGATGGTAGATAGAAATGGCGGCCCAGAGCTTCGTCTATATGGATTTGGGTAACAATAGTAAGCCTTATCGGGTCTAGACGACAATATGAAGACGTTTCTGACCAAAGAGAAATCGTGGATAAGGTGGTGCTCGCCCGGATAGTGTTGCCAGGGAATGTAGCCTCATCCGGAGGACCGGTCGGGGAGTCCAGATGCTGATCATGGTGAAGGTGAAATAGGAATTATTGATGATGGATGTAGATGTGGAATGAAGATGTGGAGTGAAGATGTGGAATGAAGATGTGGAATGAAGTAAGTCAAAGAATGGAGGAAGTCAAAGAATGGAGTAAGTCAAAGAATGGAGTAAGTCAAAGAATGGAGTAGGTCAAAGAATGAAGATGTGGAATGAAGTAAGTTAAAGAATAAAGTAAGTTAAAATGAAGTAAGTTAAAGAATAAAAGAAGTCAAAGATTGAAGCAAGTCAAAGAATGAAGATGAAATGGAGATAGGTTACGTAGTAGTAAAGGAAGGGGTCTAACCATATATGAGTAAGCCGATACCCTATTCATCTCCCCCTTCTCTCTTCGCTTCTACACCTCTTCGCTTCTACACCTCTTCGAATACTTCACCTTCTCCGAGTACTTCACCTTCTCCGAGTACTTCACTTTCTTAGATTCAAGCTCAAACCCAACCCCATCTCCTTTCACATCATCAGAAGCCAATGTCTTGAAGTCTTTGGTACACTAAAACCCCGCAAGCCCGCCTCCACAACAACGTGACACCTATTCTGTGCTGCTTTGGAAAGTCACCATCTCGACGCCAGCTTACAGAAGCCCAATGTCGTGGAGCAGCCCACAGGAGACTGGTGTGGATTCACGCATTCAACGACACAGGAAATTGGTGTGGATTCACGCATTGAATGAACACCTCATGTTCTCACCATTGACGTGGAGTCAAAGCCACAGCAACGAACTTCGGCGACCTTCGCAGATGATGCTTTTTCTTGCGAAGCATCTGAAAGTCATCTCAGGACGGATTTACATAAGATTTACACACAGTAGTGGCATTTTGGACCCCCGTCGTATATTGTCAGGTGAAGCAACCAATAGATTAGTGACCCGCTGCCATGGATTTATGGAGTAATTACATGGAATAATTCCCCCAGCAATCTTAACTTCTCATTTAGGTAATGGTCCAGCATGGCCTACTGGCCGTCTTCAGTCCTGCATTGTCTTACTTGGACATCCTATGAATTTCGCCTCGGAGGCAGCTCTGTCCTAACTTTTCCCTTCTCTTTCTGTCTTCCATCATCCCATTACATTCTGTTCATTCTTGGGAAACTATCCCGCTTTGCACAATTATGGCTTTGGTAATACTCTCATTGGTCGCAACAACTCTAGCAACTTCGCAATCTTCTTCAGAATTCCCGATTCCAGCAGGCTACAAATTGACAAAGTATTCCGCTTCATCACTTGAGCCATTATGGGCAAAGATAGCATCTCCCATTGCGCCTCCAAAATACACGAGTACGGTCGTCCCAACTCCAGAACCCGCTGCCTACCCACAACCGAACGAGTTCCACCCCTTGGTTGCATCACACGACACCAACCTTACAAATCTTAAGCTGCCCAAGAATTTCATGTGGGGAGTTGCATCCTCAGCCTACCAAATTGAAGGTGCCGCGAAGCTTGAAGGTAGTTACCCTGGTGAGTCCGACATATGACTTGGGCTGATGAGCTTCTAGGCAAGGGGCCGAGTATCTGGGACGCCCTGTCCCACAATGTGCCAAATTTCGTGGCCGACAACAGTACTGGAGATAACGTAGCCGAGCAGTACATGATGTACAAGGTTGATATTGCACGTATGAAAGGTTTGGGCGTCCCAGCCTTTTCTCCCAGTTTCGCGTGGCCTCGCTTCTTCCCTACCGGCAAAGCGAAAGATGGTGTCAACGAAGAAGCCGTAAAACATTATGATGATGTCATAAATGAGTTGACAAAATCGGGCATCAAGCCTGTAATCACACTGTTTCATTGGGACACACCTCTCGCACTTTTCCAAGAATATGGAGCATGGCTGTCCCCCAAGGCTGTGGATGACTATGTCGACTATGCCAAGTTCGTCATTCAGCGCTATGACAGCGCGGTATCGACCTGGTATACGTTCAATGAACCCCAATACTGTAACTGGCAGTTCTCTGAATATCCACTTGATGGAAAGTATTATCCCATCGGCGGCCAGGATCTCAGCAAATTTGCCGGCAAAGAAGGAAAGATCAGGGCAAGATTTCTATGCGGTCATTACACCCTTCTCGCCCACGCACGAGTCGCAAAATGGTACCACAACGAGTTCAAAGGCAAGGGCCGCATCACATTCAAGAACTCTGGAAACTTTCAAGAACCGCGTACCCAATCTCCTGCCGATATCCGTGCCGCACAACGCGATTCCGATTTCTCGATTGGATGGTTTGGAGGACCGTGGACCGATGGCGATTATCCAAAGTCATTGCGGGAGACCCTCGGAGATCTGTTACCGACATTCACGTCCGAGGAAAAGAGTTTGATCAAGGGATCTTGCGATTTCTATGCCATTGATCCTTACACGTCTTTCACTCTTTACTCGCCGCCCGACGCAGAAAAATGCTACACCGATCGCAACCATGGCGGCTACCCAGAATGTGTTTCTTCCACTCAAAGTGTCGCGAATGGATTCCCCATGGGACCGTCGTCGGATAATGGAGTGTCCTGGCTGAAATCGACGCCACAGGGCATACGCAAGTTTTTAAAAAAAATCATGGTGCTCTATCCATCCGTTCCAGATATCGTGGTTTCAGAGATCGGGTTTGCAGAACCCTTCGAATCGAAACTGACAAAGATGGAAGACATCCTTTGGGATCTTCGTCGTGCTGTAAGTCTACCTTTTCCAGATCCTCGAATCCATGAAACTAATCATCGAAGGATTATTATCAACATTATCTCGATGCCATTTTGCAGTCGATACACTATGACCATATCAATGTCACTGGGGCGTGGGGATGGTCCATCTACGATAATTTCGAGTGGTTGGTTGGTTCGGATGTGAGATTTGGGATGCAATATCTCAATTATACATCTCTTGAGCGCACTCCAAAGGCTAGCATGTTTCAGTTTTTGAATTGGTTCAAGTGAGTTGTCTACTGCTACTTGCTGATATCTATTGTAGATTGGTACTAACGAATTATAGGCAACACAGTGCATGAGCTTGATAAAGCATCAGTAATCTCAAAGCCGAAGTAGTAAAACCATCGATTATAATTCGTCAAGTCTATTCAGTAGTACTCGAGACATTCCTTCCCCTTCTCAGCCCAGTGAGTAACCCCGGACTCACGTTTCATGTCGCTCTCGTATCGTCCTACTAGCTTGACGCCGTTTGAACGTTGTTATTGAGAAGTGCTATTGTCTCCATCCAAGCCTGGAAAGATGTTCTAATAATATTAAAGAAGGGATATTTTATTTCTTTCCGCTTCCACGCGAATTCGAAATCACTCATCACTTTCTATTTTATGTGCTGAATCGGTTAATCGTGATATCTTAGATATCCTGGTAATGTCCGCCCTTCATCTCGCTAAAAATATTAATAGTAGTATATAAGTAGAAGATTTGTAACTCAGAGAGTGGACTCTGTCCACCCTTTGAACCTCGATTCGGAGCCTCAAACACATTACCGCTTACCTATACAAATAGCGTATACGCCCAATTTCCCCACGCTCCAGCACTATACGAAGAGCGCAAACCGAGGATAAAATTAAACCCCAATCTCCCTCTCCCCATCTCCCCAACGCTCGCCATGAAATGGACACCCAGTATCACCAGCCCGTCGAGTAGAAAGAGCCAGTCCCTTTTCCAGACGTGTATTCTTGAGTTCATACTGTACGAACAGTAAGCCTAAAGCGAGGATAGCGTTAGCGAATCAAAGTATTCGCAATCGAGTTTATTATGAAGTGAGGTTTGAAGGGGTGGGGGATGGGTTTTGTTACTGGTTAGAGGTATATACAACTTCTTTGCCACAGCGCATTTTGGGAGTTAGGAAAAGGTATTTAGGAAGTAGTATACCATCCATTAGAAAGTCTACCCATGCAAGAGCCCAGCCATTAAAGATGAACCGCTAACTCAAGTTATGAGTAGATTGACGTAGCCATGTCATTAGTTCCCTTGTATTGAAAAAGTGGTTGGTAGCCAGAGAAGATGGAATCGCAGCTTTTGGACTGAAGGAGTGTGTTCGCCAGTCATAAAGTCATCAAGGTAAAGCCTCGGTTGGAGAAGCCCTGGTCAAATCGTCCTGGTTGCCCGAGGCGGTGATGGGGGTGTTCAGCTCCGGATTCTTGATTGATGGGGCGCGCTTATGGTTGGGAAGTGAGATCGTGTCTTGACTCTGGTATTGCTGTTGATTGCTTGTCTTTCTACTAAGTATGGCTCTCAACAAATTAGTGTGGGGAACGGCTAGTCGTGGAATAAATGCTATGAGTCCTATCAGGAGTTCTGAAGAGTTGACGTACAAGTTCCATGTTAACCCACATCGATATCAATAATTTTCATAACGCACTTCAAAAGTAGCAGAGTAATAAACAACTTTATCAAAACCATCTTCACAACTGATAAAGTCAACTCCAATGCTACGGGTAACTTACAAATCATACTCCACAAAAGATACAACCAATCCTCGTAGTTTTATTCGGCAAAACTTCTTCATCTCAATCATGTCTTCCTCGATCCAGACGTTGCTGGCTCCAAAGAAGCCTTTAGTTGAAATTCAAGCCCCTTCAATCTCTCCTGCAGCTCCTCCATTTGGCTGAGAATGATGTCCGGGGAATTGAGATCCACAAAAGACATGTCTTCATCATCATGCTCGTCATTCCGACCCAAGTATTCGTCCAAAATCGATTTGTGCGCGTCACTAGTAGTAGAAAGACCTGATTTCTGGCCAGAAATCTCATCAAACACATTAGTATTTACTGAATTGATGGATTTCCCGACGAAAAGGTCGTCTTCGAACGTAGTAGGAGGATTCTCTGGTTCATTCGCTGAGTCCTGGACTCGACTACTATTGATTGAGACCTCTCTGAGCTTGATTGGTAGGCCTTCCACGCGGTACAGGTCTTCTTTGAGCTCTGCTGCTGTTCTTCTAGCCTCTACAAGCCAGTCTGGGATGTATTCCTGGGTCTCTTGAGCAGAGGAAAGGTATGCAATGAAGCGGAATAGCCTCTCAAATATGACTCCCCCAGGGAAATGCGTGCGTACAGAGCAGTGATACACATTCGGGTAAAAATCAGGGGTAACATCGAGAGTTGTCGTGTATAAAACAGCAGTGGACTCCCAAACTGCCTGATCGAAGGCGATCCCAGCAGGAGATAGAGAGTGATCCATGCGGAGGAAATGAGGCCTTGACTTGATTGTAGCAAAAACCTGAAGATGCTCGTTCACCGCTTGACTTGCAAAGGAAACGAGCATACACCTTGTGCTCGTTGTATGGCGAAAGCAAGTGTGGGTGTATATGTAGTTCTCGAGAGCAATACGAACATCCTCGGCTTCGAGGTGAATAAGCCACGGGAGCACCAGGTCAGAGCACTCGTATTCAAGGAACATCTCGTTAACCAAGCATTCAATCTTGCATGGAACAGTCTTCTCGCTCCATTGTGACATATAGGAGAGCACAGAGTTGATTTCCCAAAGCGGAAGAGTGCCTATAGCCTGATTTTTAGAACAGTTCTCACTTCCACAGCAGAAACAAAGTTCCGATAAGGCAAAACACTCACTTTTTCCGTCAAAATCCAACACGATCCCCTTGCTCTTCATTTTCTCCACCAACCAAGCTTCCACAGTGCTGCAAATAGCATTTTGAAGCGCGTTTTCCCAGAAAAGGAGCTCTTTGGCAATCTGGGAGGAGGCTATGCCTTTCCAGGTAGTGACAACATCAACGTTCTCAATGTATTCCATTCCGCAGGGCCCTTGGCGCTTAAAAAGCTGCAGTTTTGGAGTGTAGACATCGGGAAAAGCACGCCAAAGTGGATCCGACTCATTGTAGACGCTCAAATTCATGGTCATTGTGATGGAAGGGGAGAAAAGAGGCGGTTTGAAGTGAGTTTGGGGAAGTGAGGCGGCTTCAAGCAAGACAGAATTTGTTGTTTGGTGGAAGTGAGTATCATGATGCGACCAGCACAACCGGGCAGGCGCGTCATTCTGGCAGGAATAGATACCTACATCCCCCTCGTCTCTTTTACGAGGAGCCGAAAAAAGTTTGTTATGCTCAACTCAGGATCGATGTCGCTAAATTCCTGGTAAGACGGCCTGTCTTAGTCGCCAGAAAATTATGATCCGCCATCTTCTCCTGTCTGACTTCCTTATTTCAATCTGTTGCTTGTCTCACCTATCTCTCAGCTTCCTTACATTGTGAGGCGAATGGAAGGAACCCCTGGTGATATCAGGATAATCACGTCTGTAATCACTTCGCCAAAAACGAAGTACGAAAGAACGGATGGTGCCATCATTGTCTCGTGGCTTCCTCTCTTCTCTCCACGCCTGCCGCTTCTGACTTTCAACTTCAGTAGACATGTTTTAATCTTTCCACCAACTTGCATCGGGCCCGATTCTCGACTCAGTATGAGCCTTTCAGGTTCAGGGCCGGCTCCAGCTATAGCTTGAAAAGGATCATCTTTCGCAAGTCTTAAGTAATAGTATTAAATTCCTAGCAGTCTAGTAGCAGCATCCTATTAGAGGTTTATCCATATCGAACTCAAATTGGTGGATTGGAGAAGAGAAACGTGCTCCGTTGGACACCGTGAAGACCGAACCAAGATCACCCTTGGTTCAAACTAGCTCTACGCTAGGAAGATATGTGACAGTTAAGGAGCAGGTAGCTGCCGCCTCACCATGGTACACCCATTCGAAAGGTATACGCGACTAGAAGAATAGGTACAACATAGGGACTAACCATCTGTTGTGTTGTAATGGTCAGCTGTGAATTACGAGGAATGGAGAGATGTGCAGGTCCTCATCAAATCGAAGTCGTGATTAGAAATCTCTACCACTCAACTTCTACCTTGCCCATATAATTCCAGTACAACCTCCTGCATCTGTTATGAGACCTTTTATCTAGTCTGTCCTCGTACTCCCTCTTGCGCTGCCGTTCCATCGCGCCCAACCGGTCTTCAAATTCTTCCTGGTCACCGGAGAGCGATGCGCAATGGGCCATGTCCTTTTTAAGAGATGCTTGCGTCTGGAGTTTACCTGGCCGTGAATGAGTGTTGTACCGGCGGTCGGCTTCTAGGACAGCGGCTTGTGGGATTTGAAACCTCGAGTGAGGCGCCATAGAGAGATGTCGGACGGGAGATGGGGAGGCTGATAGCGAGGACAAGCAAGTGGGTGCGGGTGAGCTCTGGAAGGCGTCTCCCTCCACCTCGTCGTCGCTCTCCACCACCGGTATGTGAGAACCACCAGCAACATGGTGAAAATGTGAGTACAGGTCACATCATTTGGAGACTGGGAAGCAAGAGCAGAATATGGCGTCGAGAATGCTCACCGGTGACCAATTCACAGCGTTCCGTCGTGATGCATCGCCAAAGACAGCATTGTGTTTCGACTGCGAGCTCATGTTGCCTTATAACGAACTTAGGAAAGCACCCATACTCGGGATCAAGGACGGCAGAAAATCAACTCTTTCCTGCAAGTGCTTCATTGCAGACTGCGACCGGTGGAGGGCATCTCGGCCATTGTAACAATCTGTGCAATGGTTCCGTCGATTCCAACCAGCTATGAGTTTTATTGACCAAATCCAACACGTCCGAACCAATATGGATGGCGATGAACCTACGTCAATTCTCCCTGCTCAAATTGCGACGAATTAAGCAATATTAATATCGAGTAAAGGACATTTGCGAAAGCTAGATCCGCAATTCTTCGAAGCGGCATCTTAAATGGAATCCATGTTCGCTCTCGTTGTCAGTTGTTCGTTCTTATTACCCAGCTTGGAAATTTGAAGAAAAGCATCAACGCCGTAGCCCTCCAGACTGTGAATCTCCAGGCTACCTGCCCAGTACCCAGCATAGATGCGACTCATGGGCAGCCCAACTCCGAGTCGCAAATTTGGTGGCCGACTTGTGAGCGAGCTCAAAGAGTTGTCAGGACCGTGATGTGGAATGTGAGCGGATGGTGAAGAGAAATGCTTCCCAGCATCACCATGGTCAACCTGCACCTCTTGCAGTGTAGCTGCCAATTTCGGTACACGGTTCAGATTTTGTAGTCGCAAGTCTTTCCTGGGCCCCTTGCTGAAGCTCCAAAGATGTGGCAAAATTTCTTTTGGAATGCCACCACCTCTATCACAGATACGGAAAAGCACCTGCTGACCTGTTTCGCAGATCAAGACCTCGATTGGAGGCGGCTTATTATCTTTGTACTGCGGTTGCTCCAGCATCGCCTGCATGGAGTTTCGGAGGAGCTCTCCGATCATGTATTCAACATGGCTCAGGATATAGGGAAATGTGGCTTGGAAGTGTCCCTTGATCTTGACTTCAGGCACACTGCATGATGGACCATGCTGTTCCAGCATCAGTTTTCGAGTGACCTCGGCGCATCGTTCCACAATCTCTTTGGCGTTGCATCGCAACAAGATCTCGCCGACTTCCTCCTGGTTTGGATCGTGCTGAGAATGGTTCGCATCCGGAAAATGCCATGGCTCGTGAAACGTCTCGGACAAGGACAAATGCTGCTCTGCAATAACGCGACGTGAGATTCGCGATCGTAACATGGTAACCATGAATTTGTCCGTGGCCTCAGCTTTCATGCGACCTTGCACTTCAAGCACACCCATAGCTAGCCGTGGTATTACAGTGAGATGGTCTTTGAGCGTTTCCCTCAGTGTCTTGCAAAATCTGTCATTGTCGTCCAGTGTTCGAATTTCGTGAACCTTCCGAAACCTGTCGAAGGCTTTATAGTATAAATCATAAACATGAAGGAGGTGTTGGTTTTGTAGGACGGCGTAGGGGAGCTTCTGCATCTCTCTCAAACGATGGGCAAGTCTACACGACACCTGTTAGCTTTCGTCGCCGAACTGAGAGAGTTAGTCCAAGATGGTACCAACCTAACGGGCAGCTCTGTTCGCACATAGTTTGCGCTCGTGATGAGCCTCGACTCAGTCAAGGTCCTTCCGTAGTAGGTCAACTGGCGCAAAGATACAGGGCGAGCCTCCTTCTGCACCCATCTGACAAAGATGCATATTAGCTGTGTGTAGTGGAGCTTTCAGAGGCAGTCCATACTCATCGAGGGCGACGGTTGGACGCCATGGTATTTGGGCAGGGCCACTGTAGCTCTCGGTGCTTAACAACCTCAGGCCAGCAGGAAGATTCAGCAGCTGGCGTGCAGTGTTCGCATTGGGGGGTACGGCAGGCCTCAATGCCATGAGGGGTGTATTTGTTCGGTGTCACTGCTGTGAAGAATGGCACCCGGCCCAGGCATGGCTAACCATGGCTAACAAAAGGAACTTCTGCGCGGGGCACTGGCGACGACAATTGGACCAAGGCCCATGCAGGCGGGAGCAGTGCGTGGGCAATAGTGGCATACGGCAATAGTGGTATAGGAGCAGTGGTATACCAACAGTGGCCGTGGTATGCCAACAGTGGCCGTGGTATGCCAACAGTGGCCGTGGTATGCCAACAGTGGCCGTGGTATGCCAACAGTGGCCGTGGTATGCCAACAGTGGCCGTGGTATGCCAACAGTGGCCGTGGTATGCCAACAGTGGCCGTGGTATGCCAACAGTGTCCGAGGTCAGTGGTATACCAACAGTGTCAGTGCCGTGGTGATTGCACCGTGTGACCTGGACAAGAAGCGCGGCGTATAGCATACTGGAGGCTGTGGAGATATTCCATCCCGGTAGTTCTGTACAGTGAGCGACAGTGACCTTTAATCGCTGAACATAAGATGCAATTGCTAAGTAATCCCCCAATGACCATCTCACCATCTCCAGTCTAGAAACTCTAGATCCAACTAGACAGATACACAATCCTTCTCCCCGGCGTCGTTGTGTTCCCAGCCAATTCTTATTAAAACTCGTCATCACTGCTCTCCAGATCCACCATCACCAAGACCTACCAAAACAATACCTACGCAACCTAACACTGCCCACCACAAGGACAACTTGACTCCGTTTGACACCATCTCTTTAGGGCCCTCCTCCTCCTCCGCCCTCTACCACTCCCTCATCCCTCTACTACTCCCTCTACCACTCCCCCATCCCTCTGCCACTCCCTCATCCCTCACCACGCCCTCATCCCTCACCACGCCCTCATCCCTCACCACGCCCTCATCCCTCACCACTCCCTCCTCCCTCTGCCCGTCCCACCTACACCCACCTGCTACACCGTGACCTGCTCACTTTATTCACTACTATGGAACCTGTACGTCCGCAACCCTCCGTCCACATATTGCCTTGATCCTGACTTCCCATACAGGCACCCAGCGGCATGGCCATCGACCCCGAATACGATGAGAAGCTGGAGGTCGCTGAGATTCCTGGCGACGAATCCATGGACGAAGCTGAACCTCTCGAGCCGCTGATTCGCGCCGACGACTTTGAGGCTATCAAAAAACGTCATATGCCCTTACTAGAAGGCCTGGAGGTTGAAGCAGAAGCTATAGACACATGGACAATTGAAAATTGGCGGACTCTGCCCAAGCGCACAAACGGTCCCGTCTTTCACTCAGGCGGATATCCATGGAGAGTTCTCTTCTTTCCACAGGGCAACAACGTCGACCACGCCTCCTTTTACTTGGAACACGGCTTCCAGGAGAAAGTGCCGGACGACTGGTATGCCTGTGCCCAGTTCATGCTTACGCTCTGGAACCCCAACGATCCCACGGTATACGTAACTCATACCGCGAACCACCGTTTCAATGGCGAAGAGGCTGACTGGGGCTTCACGCGCTTCGCTGAGCTTCGCAAGCTGTTCCAACCTCGATGGGAAGACCGCGATCGGCCAATGGTAGAAAACAACTCGGCCAAGTTGACTGCATACGTTCGCATCTACAAAGACCCAACAGGAGTCTTGTGGCACAATTTCATAAAGTACGTTCCATTTCGCATTCCAATTTCATCATGAGACAATGATAAGAGGGCATCTTCCTTCTCAAGTTGTCAAATATGCTAATCAATCTTAGTTACGACTCGAAGAAAGAGACGGGCATGGTGGGTTTGAAAAATCAAGGCGCAACCTGCTATCTCAACTCACTTCTGCAATCGTTATATTTCACTCACGCATTTCGCAAGGTACGATCAGCGAATGCTTGCCACAATTTCGAGCTTCCCCACTAACCACGAGACAGGCTGTCTACCAGATACCCACCGAGGATGAGGACGATTCCAAAGCAAACAGCGGCTACGCTCTACAGCGTCTTTTCTACCTTCTACAATCGAGCGACTCCGCCGTGTCGACGAACGAACTTACACGGGCATTTGGCTGGGACTCGCGGCAGATATTCGAGCAGCAGGATGTCCAGGAGCTCTCGCGTATCCTGATGGAACGTCTAGAAGATCGCATGAAGGGAACTGAAGCTCAGGACGCGCTGGGCAAGATGTTTATTGGAAAATCGAGGACGTACATCAAATGCATCAATGTCAACGCGGAGTCGTTCCGGATAGAGGAATTCTGGGACATTCAACTGAATGTGAGTGGTAATGAGACGCTGGACGATAGTTTCAGGGACTATATCGCTGTAGAGACAATGGACGGCGAGAACAAATACCAGGCCGAAGGATATGGTCTACAGGACGCGAAGAAGGGTGTCATCTTCGAGAGCTTCCCTGAAGTGCTACACCTTCAGCTCAAGCGATTCGAGTATGACTTCAACCGCGACACGATGATGAAGATTAACGATCGTTACGAATTTCCTGAAATATGGGACGCTTCGCCATACTTATCCGAGGAAGCAGACCGGTCAGAGCCATGGATCTATCGTCTCCACGGCGTCCTTGTCCACAGTGGCGATCTCAATGCTGGCCACTACTACGCATTCTTGAAGCCGCAAGCGGATGGCGAATGGTATCGATTTGACGACGACCGTGTGATGAAGGCACTCCCGCGTGAAGCCATTAGCGACAACTTCGGGGGCGAAGCGTCGCCGCAGGCCAACGGGCAAACTGCGGGTCAACGTAACCCCTACACGCGCACCTGGACACAAAAACGCTCCAATAATGCCTACATGTTGGTCTACATTCGGGAGTCACGCTTAAACAACATCTTATCTACGGACGACGATGTTCGACCACCGGAGCATCTCGCAGAAAAGTTCGCGAGAGAGAGATTGGTTGCTGAGAAGCTACGCAAGGACCGTGAAGAGGCTCATCTCTACATGGAGGTCAGCGTCGCAACAGACAAACAGTTCAAAGCCTTCCAGGGTTTCGACATTGTGCCATGGAAAGATTTCGTGTCCGAGGAGACTCAGCCCAAATCTTTCCGTGTCCCAAGATCTATGTCAGTCGAAGAGTTCATTGCTCATGTAGCCACGGATATGGGTCTGGAAGTCAAGAAATGTCGCCCGTGGGCGATTGTGAACAGACAAAACGGGACCTCAAGACCAGACCGACCTCTTTCCGAACCGGAGATGAGCATTGAAGATGCAGCCAACCGCTATGGAACCAAGAGCACAAACTTCCGTGTATGGATGGAGGTCTCTGATGACACAGACAAGGATGGACACGTAATATTTGGAGATGCATATACTGGCGACAACCCTACATCTCGACCCATCGTCTTGTTCCTGAAGCACTTTGATGTTGAGCAACAGACGCTTTTTGGCATGGGTCACTTTTACGCATTGCAACAAGACAAGGCTGCGGACATTGCTCCGCATATCCTAAAGATTATGGGGTGGCCAAAGGGCACAATGTTCACGATGTTCGAGGTTAGAATGTTCCATGAAGTCCTAAAACGTTTGCTAACTAGGATTTTCAGGAAATCAAGCACAACATGATTGAGCCTATCAAGGGCAAGCAAACACTGGCCCAGTCAGAAATTCAGGACGGCGATGTCATAACGGTTCAAAGGACATTCTCGGAGAAGGAGTGAGTGCACATCTCTTAGGGCTGGTCACAAAACTAACCTTTTCTTCAGACTATCTGTGTTTGCAGCTGCTGGCAAGCACACTGACGTCAGGGAATTCTACGACCTCCTTCTGCACAAAACCAAGGTTAGATTTGCTCCCAAGAACAGCGAGGACGGCGAGGAGTTCCAGCTCGAATTATCCAAGAGAATGAACTACACGCAGCTTGCGCAAAAGGTTGCTGAGCGTCTTGGTCCCGATGTAGACCCCACCCACATACGCTTTTGTCCTGTCAATGCTACCAACGGAAGACCCAAGGCACCGCTACGACATGTCACGCATCACAACCTTGGTGCGATGCTCACGCCTGGATTCCAGACGTACGGACAAGCTCTGAATCAGCGACACGATGCGCTATATTACGAGGTTCTCGAAGTAAGCCTGAGTGAGTTGGAGACACGCAAGGTCATCAAAGTGACATGGCTACCCGAAGGACTTGCAAAAGAGGAGACTTACGAAGTTCTTGTCCCGAAAAACGGCACAGTCGCTGACATCGTTGCGGCTCTGCGGCGCAAAACCCCCGCCGGATATATCACCAATGAGATGGCAGGTCGCGTTCGCGTCTACGAGACGCACGCATGCAAGATCTTCAAAGAGTGCGCACTCACCTACCCAGTCGCCAACCTGAATGAGTTCATTCAGTTGTACGCTGAGCCAACGCCTGAAGGCGAATTTCTAGGAGAAATAGACGAAGAAAACGAGTACCTTGTGCCAGCTTTGCATTTCGACAAAGAGCCGAGCAAGACACATGGCGTCCCTTTCTTATTTTTGATGAAAAAAGGCGAGGTCTTCAAAGACACCAAGGAGAGGCTTTCCAAGCGTACAGGAATCAAAGGCAAAGCGCTAGAGAGGATCAAATTTGCGGTCGTTCCTCGTTCGTCATACGCCAAGGCCGATTATCTCACAGATGGTAAGATGCACTCGTACCAACTTTGCTACCGTGCTTTCCAACTAACGATATTGATAGACGATATCCTTTGGGATAAGATGACAACCGGCGAATCTTCTTTGGGGTTGGATCACCTGAGTAAAACTCGCAACAACTGGAATCGTGCAGACTCCATCTTCATCAAATAATTGAAGCATGATTTTGACGAAGTCATGCAGTCACGATTGAACGAAGCGACAGTTTCACAGTGAACAAACTCTGGGCTACTTCTTCACGTCACTGAGCAATAACGCGTTTTGCTTAATTGCTTCTCTTTGGGCTTGCTCTCCTGTTCGGCGCCCGGTGTCTTTTATCCTTGGTTGGGTCGGAAGCATGAATGTTGACAGAGACTTCAGTCCGTCCAAAATGTGGACAATTTCAATCGCATGTGAAGAGCTGGGTGCGGTTGCTAATGCACAAGTGTCATGGATAGGTCGGTTTGGTCTGGTCTGATTGGGGACTGGTGGATAAGCGTCCTGGAATGGCGGCTAGCGGTCATATATATGTCTGCATTCTCTCTCACTCACATGAGCTATTAGAACGACTACTTTTGTAGCGCTTGCGACGATAGTGCGGGAAAAAGCTTGCAGAAGCTATGATCGCCATGTGCGTACGATATAAATACATGCTTCTTCGCTCATCCATAAATACGCAAATACTCGCTGACTGCGGTTTCATCTCATGAACGAAAAGCTCGAGATCAATGATTGCTCCAGATTTCGTTTTGGTTTGAGGAGCGGACATTCTCATCTCCCCCCTTCCGTCTTCGCAGTCTTTTTCCTTTCTAATTTCCCTGGCTCATTTCCGCTATTTTGCGCGTCACTCACGTATCGCTCAAGCACGAGTCTCGTCTTCATTCCCGCATCTTCTAGTATCGAATGTCCTCGTAATCTATTATTCAACACTTTAAACCGGTGAGGATGGAATGAGCGTACGGTCGATGAAAGCACTTTCTCCCTTCAACGTGGATATATTAGAATACCTACTTGATAAGTATTTTATCCGCTCACCGGCTCCGAAGCGATTTCATGTCTTGTTACTTATTCCTCTGAATAGATTTAGAAAATGAGGAGAGAGATGGGAGAAGCGAGTCTATTTGATTTGAGAGTTGGATACTCGTTTGGAGGGGTTTGTAACTAAACTGTGACGGGGGATTTTGTTTGGGATGGGTTTGGGGGGATGGTGATGGATTTTGTGCGTGTTGTTTTTGGTGGGTGAGAGGGCGTGTTTTACTTACTACTTGTAAGTACCTGTTCGTTTAGAAAGTCTGTTTAGTAGCGTTGAGTTACTGATTGATGGGGAGGTGGGTATGGATAGGATATACAGAGGCATAATAATAAGTATTTCAATTCACCAAGAACTATATCCGAGCTATAAAATCTTGCTAATCGGGGATCGGGACATTTCTTTCTTTCAAGGAGGAGAGAAGACTTGAGTTTTCGTGGGGAAATAGGATAACCCCTAGGGAGCTTTCTTCTTGATATCTGCATAATATGCGCTATTGGACTTGGGAGGATATCAGGTATTTATTCAACGCGTTTGCAGGCGGCAGCTGTATGTAAACAGAGAATAGGATTTGAAAGTCTGGGGTTTCAGAATGATGGAGAGCGCTGGATTGGTTTTGGGAGTAGGTTTCATGATTGGGACTGGGGAAGAGATGGGATTTGGCAATTAATACTGCTGCATTTCTCTCTGTTCTTTCTCTGAAAACTTTCTTCTTAATCGCTTGGCTTTGGTCGGAATGGAGATTGTCAGATATATACTGTACTTGCATTTCTTATAGCAAGAGCGTAAATTAGCAGTGTCATAAATGCCTTTGATACAGCGACCGAACCTCTTGAACGATCGAAAGTCACCCATGGACTAGCGCGTTGGGCTTTCTCATACAGCAAGCTTTCTTCATCAAAATCACTTTCTTACCAATCCCCTCTTCGAAGTCCCACTTCCAGGAGCAGGAATAGGTGGAGGTGCAGTACCACCTGTACCCGTTGGCAATCCACTACCTCCCGGAGCCTTACCAAGTCCACCTAACAAGCCACTGAGCCCAGAGAGACCACCCGCACCACCCGAAGCTCCCATCATACTGTTCAACGTCCCACAACTCTTATCTATAACAGCCGAATCCACAAAAGTAATATTCCCAGAATTCGGGCCCCCAAGCTGAACAATAGTCCCAGGTTTCCTCTCATCATAAGTAGGCCATCCCAACTTCTCCAAGCCCGACACAGGATCCTTGGCAAAGGCCGCCCACGCACCCATCATTTTCTTTTCCAATACCTTCTGCGCATCCGTGTTCGGGAAGGAGATTTTCTGACCAATCATGGAGCCGAAAAATTGTTGCTGGTATTCTACGGTGCCGAAGACCATGCCTACTTCTGAGCCGTGCCAGGCACCTACTTTTGGAGCGATGTCTTGGTTTGGCCATTCGCCGGCGTAGAGGTAGCGGTAGGCTTTTATGCGGGCATTTGTACGGGCTTGAGCTGCGGCGCCAGAGGGGCAGGAGAAGACGCCATTAGCCATGCTTAAGAGTGGTGAGCCGAGAGCGGAGACTTGGTTTAGTATTACCATGAATAAAGCGATTTCGTTGGCGTTGTTGCCGACCAGCATTGGCTGTTTTGTCAATAGGTTGGAAAGATTTTGAGTACAAGAGAAGGCGAACTTACACGCTTGATAAAATTGCCAGCAGCTGCGCGGGCTTTGTAATCATCGAAAACGACTTTACCATCTGGCGTCGGCCCAAAATCTCCCATCCCTCCTAGTGAAGCTTGAGATCCTTGTGGTTTAATGGAACCGAGCACTTCGGTCCAAGGTTTCGTTCGCATGCAACCGACCGTCTTCTCTCCTGCTTCGGCGCCACCACAGCCAAGCTTTTGGCTGGCTTTGTACCAGCCAGCAGTCTTGTTACCGCCCAAACTTCCGCCGAGTGACGCAGTACCAGATTCTGGAACGAAAGCGTTTACTATGGGGTCCTTGACCCAGGCGTAAGAGTACATATCCACTGATGCGCCTCCAGCAGATTCACTATCGGAATTTAGAAGATCCTTCATTTCAATGCGTGAAATTAGAACTCACCCAAATAGTGTTATTCTCTTTGGGTCCCCTCCAAAAGCGACGATATTATCTCGTATCTGGAAAATCACTGTCAGCCCGGTACGTGCTGAAGCTCCTCGGCAGAAAAGGCAGTTAGTGGCTCAAAGAGACCGTACGCACCCACTCAATCGCCAGTCTTTGATCAAGTAGGCCAAGATTCTGATCCAAAAGGCCGGGCGCGCTGGGAAAGCCAAAGATATTGAGGCGATAATTCATGCTGACAACGACAACGTCCTCTTGGGCAGCCAGTCTAGCGCCGTTGTATGAAGGCGATGCAGTGCTTCCGAGAGCAAAACCGCCGCCATAAATCCACACCAGAACCGCTTTGACTGGACCTCCGTCCTGTGGCTTAGTCCAAACATTGATACTCAAGCAATCTTCGTCATACTGATCACCGTATTGTCCAAGTGAGGCGAGAACGACGCCTTTTACGGAGTTCAGGCTTGTGGCGTTGGAGAAACCGGCAACATTGGCTGGACAGTCTCTACGAACTGTTAATTTCGGACTTGGTACTAGCGAGATTTCTTACGGAGACTCTTGTGTGTTAGCAGGTAATCGTTCACAACTCAATTTCCTCCATCGCTTACAAATTTGTTGGCAACAAGAGGAGTACCAGGGGAAGCTTTGTATGGCTCAGCCGGCCTCCATCTCAAAGGTCCAACCGGTGGCTGGGCATAAGGGATCCCAAGATATTCACTGACGCCTTTTTGCCAAGTTGACTCATGGCCACGAATTACCAGGCCACTATCCAACTGTGCTACATTGCTAATCTGCCAAGAAGCAGCGACTAAAGATGGAATGAACGAGAGAACAGCCAGTGAAGGCATTTCAGCTGAAAGTAACGAATGTGGGGAGGATGGAAGTTGAGACGCCTTGTTGTCGGGACCAGCGACATAGTAGTATAATAAGTATTCCTCCAGAATGTCGGCAAGTCGGAATGCTTCCTACGTAGGCTTTACGCGGACTCCATCATAGCATGTCCAGGCTCGTGTGTTGGCTGAGAGTTTAGTTAATCAAATGTAAGACTTAGTAGCGTCAATCTACCATCTTTCCAAGGGAACTGCTCCTGTGATCTAAACCCATACGACCGGACTTTGAACGGCCAGGAACTAATCGATGCGCGTGGAAGAATGAGATTCCATAATACCGATGGCGAGTGAGAGGTATATCGTTATACAATCATATTAGACAGCAAGGAGGGGCTCGGTCCGTGTTCTAGAAAAGGACGGTCTATATTGAGTATGTATCCCAAACGTTGCGCGTCTCTTGCCGGAAAGACTGAACGAGGCATAGTTCGTCGCAAAGGCAACCCTTCTGGACGTGAAAACGGGGCGGCGAATTCGATGCTCTGATGATGGAGACGGGAGTGAGAGGATGCGGAAGAGCCTGAGCATGAGCCTGAGGTATCTATCACAAGGGGACTCGGAGATTTTCGTCAGCATTTCAACCACGAATCAATCCTGATCACAACAACATAATCCCATCTCACTCCTCAATCGCCACCATCTTGACCTCCGTTCTGTTCAATCAATGAAACAGATTTCTTTGCACTATGTGCGCCAATTGCACGTGACAACGCGATAATCTCTTGTCTCGGCTTCACACTCTACCATGACGGCCATACGCCTTTATCAAATCGTCAATAATATATCTACTATGGCCAAATCTCTGTCCTTCATGAAAATCCGTCCTGAGGAGTTTGCTACGTATCTGGACCGATATAATGATATTGTGCCGGACAATTTGCGTGAGCTCGACGAGTATCGCTTCGTAACGGTGCCGAACTTACTCCAGAAGAGACGGGGTGAAAAGGGAGGAGCTTGGCTAGAAAGAGAGGAAGTTCAAAAACTGGTGGAATGGAAGTTGTGAGCAATTCCTGCCTAGCAAACAACATGATACTGATTCTTGACGTGTAGAAAGCACGGCACCTTCAGACCGTCATTAGCAAAATTGGTCGCATCTAACAGCGAAGAGCTCGTCAGAACTATGACTAAAGCCGCTTTCAACGACACCGATCAATCCACACCGGATATGGTGAAGCAATTGGCCAAAAACCTCAAAGGAATTGGCCCGGCCACCGCAGCCCTTCTCGCTTCCTGCTACGATCCCGATAGCATTCCCTTTTTCTCTGACGAGTTATTTCGGTGGATCCATTGGGATGGCATACACATAGATCTACACAATAAGAAGACACCCTTGAAGAAGCCGGGTAAAGGCTGGTCGAGACAAATCGGATACACTCCGAAGGAGTGGGAAAGTATGGCAGTCAAATGCGAGCGCCTCCAACACCGAATGGCCGCAGCCCATCGACCGGTGAACTGCCTCGATATCGAGAAAGTCGCTTACGTGCTCGGCAAGGAAGATGTGGACTTGGGGGACGAGAAAGAGGATACCACTGAAGAGGACGAGGATGGTGACAATGTTGACGATGAAGAGGAGGAACATCTACAGGATGCTAAGGGCAAGCCCAAGCGTGAAAAGAAGCCATCGCGATCAACATCGTCAGTGGGGACGAAGAGAAAGGCAGATTCCATAGAGTCAACTGAGCTTACTACGAAGCGAACACGAGGCAATAAATCTAGTTGAGCGGTCTGCTTGATCATTGTCGTGCTCTGTAGCTGGACAACGCTTGTATCGCGATCCATTTGGCAATACGTCTGGGAATGGGAACCCGCCGGATACTGTATACGACAGCCAGGACCAAATATCACACAACCTTATACATACTGCTGGTCTCCAGCTTGCTTGAGCGTATTTGTAGAGTTGATGTTGAAGAGTAAGTTGACGGGAGGTTGTAGATTTGAGGCTGTAAAAGACAGCCTCGTGTTCGGATAGACTTATACGACCCTCGTACAGCCTTATCCGCACTCGTACTCGTACTTTAGAAAATAGAGAGCTTTGATATTAGCTTTATTATACGCTAGGAAGTAGTTTCTTCTTTATTTAAACGGGATTGTATGGTCTAGGTATATTAACTTGTCCTTGAGATATCCTCAAGACCTATAGCTAATAGTAGAACTTTTGATTACATTGGTAGTTGTAATTCAAGGTCATTCTTTCTGTGTCAAAGTGATTCTTATTCAATTATAGAGTGGGGCAAAATACATAGTACAAGAAACCGTTCAACCCAGTCGTAAACTACACTGTAGGATACCAAAACTTGGATACCCAACGATACAAGAACGCCTGTCCAAGCGAGATTCAAATAACTGTGAGACCAGTCACTTCACCCCAAGCATTATATCCAACTCCGCGCAAATTCCAAACCCCATCCTCACGTTGCGAATTCCCACCAGCATCTGTAGCGCGGCAAACCACCCTCTTGCCTTCTCCTTTCTCGATGTTGACGCGAACATGCCAGAGACACCACGCCCACTTGATTTTTCTTCTTCCTTCACGCGTTTTGAGATCGCCGTGGCCACCGTAGTCAAGGTCTGCAGTCACCCAGTTCTCACCGCCGTCAGCACTTACCTCAACCTTAACAACTGGGCCATGCACGCCTTCCGGCACAGCGTAGCCTCGTACTTCAATGGTGTGGTTGTCGTCAACTTTCACAGTGGAGTCGGATTTAGGCACACCAACGATAGAGTTGATTGGCATATCCATCATTGACGGGCAAAGATGCCAGTACTTCTTCGCCTCTTCGACACAAGTCGCCTCAGGTGGTAAGATCTTGTAATCGCGCTGTTGATAAAAGTTGGGTGACTCCTGAAGCTGAAGCGTAATGCGATTGAGCCATTTCACTGATCGCGCGCCAGCTATGCCTGGGCATAGAGAACGAATGGGAGCTCCATGCTCCGGCGTCAGCTTTTCTCCATTCATCTGTGCAGTCACGTCAGCTCTATTTATTCTGTTAGACCGATCCTGACTCACCTCAAGAGCCAAAATACAATCGCCATCTTCCAGCATGGCCCTTTCCAAAGTGATACTACCTCCATACCAAGTGTCATCTTGGCACGGAGTTTCATAGCAAGCAAAAGCGGCATGTCCAATGTATCCTTTCTCCGTCATCAACAAATCCTGGATCCCAGCTCTAGAAAGCACATCCCGCAATCTTGGGCCGCGCCAAACACAGTTCATGACCGCGCCATCGAACCAATCTATGCCATTAACCTCCTTGATCTTGGTGCGCATTGTATGACGCCTATTTCCAGCGCATTGTAAGGTACAAAGGACTTCATGTTGTGGAAACTCATTCTGTAGCTGCTCAACAGACAAGTCTAGAGGTGTTGTGACGGCGCCATCGATATGGAGAACGTGTGCTGCTGGATTGATATCAAGGATTGCGCTATGATTCCGATCGTATGATCCTTTGGTTGTAATGAAGCTGTCAAACCTATTAGCTCGGTGTACACATATCCTTCCCGCAGAAAACAAGAAATCAGATATCCCAGACTCGAGAGGGAAGCACAAGAAAGAAGTACTAACCTTGAAAGCAGATCCTCAATCTCCGGCTCCCTATTCAATGGCTCTTCGCCAGTATACACGTACCCCACAGCCTGGAAATACGCATGACGTCAGTCTACAGTTCTCTGACCCTTTCGGGACAATTATACAGCCTTGTGTATAGCCTTGCTGCGAAGGGCGAGTGAGGAGTGAGGAAATCTGGACGAACCGTGGCCATAGCACAGTCAGAATCGATGGCGTGCTTGCACGGGATCTGCCAAGAATGTAGTTATCCAATTTCCGTCTGTGTCTTTGATTCCTCGTCTTTGTTTCGTCTTTTGATAATGCTGTGGTCCCTTGGGCTCTTCTCGTTTCACACAATGTTCGATAGACTTGCTGATTGTTAGTTGTTATAGCAGGAGCGGTCTAGGTCGGCGTATGGAGGTGGGGTGCTCGCCGATGCACTCATGCCAGTGGACGACGGTGTCGTTTATCACAGGTTATTCTGTCCTGAATCATACACACTGCTATATAGGTGTATGGATCGAGGTCAGATCAACATCGAATACTAAAAGCACGTCATGAATACTTATAATTTTTCATCAAAGTCACGTGGAGGTTACATTAAGCTCCGATCTACTTATCAGGCTGTATCTTCTCATGTGCTCATTTGCTAAAAATTCCAGAGACAAAGAAATTCCTATCCGATCATCAATTTGTTATTCTCAAAATCTTCTCCCTGCAAATAAGAAATCAATAGTCATAAACCTACCACCCTCATTGCTTGCTTCGTCAAGACCTTTCGCCCCCAATATAGATAGTCCTGGTCGAAGTGACAGGTACAAGCGCAACCTTGGTCATCGGCTCATCATTCATCGTCGCCTTCGTGCAGCTCGCCAGCTCCGAGTTGGTGGTATACAACCTCTTCGGTATATCACCAAGGCGAGTGCCAATCTCACTGACAGCGCCCGTGGGACAGGGATTGCACACTCCCCACGTCTTGCTCAACCAAGATTCGTCTGCTGTGCCCACCATGCGTTCCCAGAGTCGTTCGGTTGGTCGCGTGTACACCGAAGTCGTGGTCCTGCAGGTATCTTCTCCCTTGAAGGTAGCTGTTGCTGTATATTTGGCGAGTCGCAGGTCCGAGTCTGGCCACGTACTAGAATGGATGCTTTAACAAGGGGTGGTCGGGTAAGACTGAATAAAAGACCCACAGTGTCGTTCCCAGCATTTCAGTCTTGGTACCATTGACGACAAAGACGCCATGATGGAACTTTTGAAGACTCTGGATAGAAGCAGAAGCGACTTCAAATATAGAGCGGGGATTGTTAAGTGGGGCATTATGAGTAGTCAACTGAGAGCCAGTACCAGTATCAATCACGACGGTGATGATTTGGACGGTGTAGTTGTAGAGTTGAGGCTCCCAGACTGAACCATAGGCATCCTCCGACCCGATCTGACAACCTCCCTTGCAGATGGCGACCTCGATCGCTGAAAGTAGTCAGGTTCACCAGTTGTGTTGCATGAATCAACCTTGAAGACGTACGTGATGCAATTCCAGCCCGGAAGGCTATTGCCATCGCAACGACCACGAAATTGAGGAAAGACGTTTTCATGATGACTGAGTGAATTGGTTGAAAAGGTGTGAAAGAGGTGAAGTGAGGGGTGGAAGAGCTGATGTAAGGCGAGAGAGTAAGCTGACCCGAAGTAGAAGTTGTGAAGGGCAACGCCGCCTTGTGTTACCCAGATGAGCCTCTTGGTCACTTTGTGCAACCACGAGGGTCAATCAATTTCACAACTTGATCCACCTCGTCAGTATCAAAATCAATCTCATGTCAACAGAATTCTATTGACTTCGTTTCAAAATATTCCTGGCAAATACCTACATTGATACTGCTTCAAACGACGACATTCTAGGATATACATTCAGCAGGCTAGAAAGGGGGCCAATATCATTTCACAGTCCTAGAATGCAAGCTTGGTTAAGACGCACGACGCCTTGAAAATCGTGGCTTCTTTGTGCAGTTTTGCATCATTGAAACAAGGGCGGCTTGGTTTTAATGGATAGGCCGTCAGTCATAACTTCACAAATGTGTCAGCTGCATTTTCACCTGACGATTGGAGTGCTTTGGCCATTACAATTTATCGATTTCCTTGCTGTGGCTCTTGGACTATCGAATCATGGCGCCAAATAACTGGCAGAGGTTCGTACAAAGTATTCTGGAATACATGGCTATCGATATTGTTTCGAGAAAGTTGTGCCGATTTAAATCGATTCCTGAGATTTCTGAGGGGACCAAATCAATGCCCGACTGTACTACTACTCTTTCCCTTGTACATCAGATCCTGCCATTGGAATTCCTTGCCAGCCTTGCTTCTTTTGATGACGTGATCTTGCTCGCTCGATGCTCCCGGAAAGGTTGTTGTGTTGCTCAAGTAAATGCTGGATCTAGGTTTCCCTTCTTCCATTGCTCTCGCAAGTGAACTCGATGGTAATCAAGAATAGGTGATGGTATAGCTTTTAATGTGAAATACATCCTGGTTGCCATTTTTTTGCTCACTAACGCGCATGAATTATGTGTCGAGTTGTTCTCGGTATAGGGATTCAACGAGATTCCGGTGAGTTTGCTGTATAACTGGTCGATGCTATCATCTCGATCGGTGCCCATTTGTCGAACAGGAAAACAGTCTAACATGTAAGAAGCTCTGATGAGCTGACCCACGAGGAACGCGGAGCAAGCCTCTGCCTCCCTGGTACCAGCCCTTTGCTCTTGACAAGATCGCGAGCCCTTGACATAAGAATCAACGAAGAAGTAGAAATCAGTGAGAATCGAATCTATTGCAACCAATCGCCCCTTCTCCAAATTCTCTGTTTCGAGCAAGTCAGTTCAGCTTATGCCCTGGTTGGCGTGATATTTGCACAGAATGTGTTGACTTACCTAGGAGGCCTGGTGGCATCATCATGTCGGCGAGTCGTTGTCCGGAGTACTCAGCATGACCCAGATCATTGAGAGTAAAACATTGATAAAGCTCATCAACAAGACTGACGAATTGTTTGTCATAGCCAAAAACCCAAGTAGGCCAGATAACTTCGAAGGAGTCCTTTGAAATTGACGTTGGAAGCCATTGGTCGATCCAGCCGGCTACGAAAGGGCGGCAGACGGCGGCAGTGTCGTACTTATCGCAAATGGTTGCAACGTTCACCAAGTCTGGGAGGCTTAGGGTGCGGCGCACTTCACTATGCTTCAGGTGTGCGATTCGAAGAACAAGTAGCAAGGCACCCGGATCATCGTCCTCCAGCACGATTTCGTCCTTCACGGCCTCCGAGAAGTTTCCCGTGAGCATAGCTTTGAACACGGGGCTTGCCATACAAAGGGTGTGTCGAGAGACTTTGTATCGATGGGCCTGGCCATGGTCTTCGCCGACGACCAGCATGAGGTCAGCATCGAAGCAGAGAGTAATGACTGGTGGCGGAGTGGCAAGCTCTCCAACTGGGCCGGCCATGGTTGCTGCGGCGCAAAACGTGATGAGCGTGCGTCGAGTGGAGATGCGCTTTGGTTGATTAGAAGTGTTGCCGTTATGTTTGTAGAGGTTTGACCCATATTCCAAGCTTCATGATCAGGACATTCAACAATCCGCGGCAGGGGCGAGTAGGGTTATGTAAGTATGTATGAAGAATGGGATCTCAAAAGATGTAGATAGTTGAGTGCATGAAGTTCTAACTATAGTCCTCAATCCAGTTGAGTATATACACAGATCCACGGATAAAGATCCACGGATAAACGACGAAATGAGTGTAATCTAAATGAAGTATGGTACCAATCCATGTGTATAAGTGCCAAGACGACATAATCTTACAGGTTAGGACGACTCGGCAAGCAATCCGTTAGTAGATAAATAAATTAGTATGTTCTTCTTTCCACTATACAGCCTAATAGTATAGGCCGAAGGAAGCATTTCCTATATAATATTTAGGAAGTAGATATAGTTATATCTAAAATAATACCTTTCTTTAGAAAAGAACCTACTGCGCTTAAAATCACTTATTAACACGGAATTAAGAATTTACCTAGTAACTAGGTCGTAGCCTTCCTGATCTAGTAGGAGGATTGATGTAGAAAGGGAAAGTAACCTTACTAGTAAGTGAACGTAGGTCTATAGACTACTTGGCATCTAGCTGCCTTAGGCGGGTATAATCCATCTGCTTTCCCTTCTCCATGTTGCCCTCATGGACTCCGTAATCGTAGTTACCATTGACGATCCAGGATTGGTCTTTTTTCATTTCTTGTTCGGTAAATCCGCTAGCATACCAGCGTGTCCATTCAAAGACTTCTTTCCCATGTTAGGGACAGCATACGGACTTAGTCTCTCTAGCCCTCACGTCGGCGTAGATCTTATCCATGCATGCGTAGAATACCGTCTAGTCTATGCAGAGTCCGTGCGAGCGAGGAACATCAAAATCTAGGTTTTGTTTAGGTGAGGGTATGAGAAGTTCGTAGGCGGTCTAGGATCTACAGCTTGATTTTCCTACTAATGCGCGTGCCCTGGGAGGGCATCCGAGTGACAGGAGGCTCGAAGATGGTTTAAAGAAGTCCTTCAATAACAATGGCTATATCTTGCCGATGATGCAAAATGACAGGTAATGTAGTGTTAGTAAAACTCTTGACCTCCATGGACGAAGCAAAGAACCCTACACTAGTTCCACCTCCTAGCGCAACCCGAATCTCGAATCTCCGGCCTCGGTAAATTTTATAGCTACAAATGTTGTTACTGTGGTAGGAATTGCGTTCTCACGCTCCATCCTTCATCGTCCAAACCCGCTCTCCGACCCGTCAGCTCTCATCTTGGACCAATCCAAATGCGTTCAATCCTGGCCGACCGAACCCGGACGGGCTAATAATACAGCGAGGGGTAGTACTGCATTTCAACTTGCAGCTCACCTGACCCACAATACCCACATCCTCCAAAAATACAACTACGGATACATAATCCCAACGCCCGGAAATAATGGGCACAACTGAAAGGAATGCCTCTATGGCTCAGTGGTAGAGCATCTCACTTGTAATGAGAAGGTCCGTCGTTCGATCCGGCGTGGAGGCTAGTGGAGGTTGTTCTCTTTTTTGTCTTCCATCTCTCTGCTCCATCTCTCTGCAGCCACCCAGCTCATTTTCTTATTGATGTTTAGTTCATTTTTGGCCAGCTACTCTATACCGCCGGTGTGACGAAGCTGAATTTTTGCAGTCGTCTATCCTCGTAGATGAAAGTATCCCTCCATGGACAAACGCCTGCTCGAAGCGTTGCTGGCTGCTCGTTTTTGAATCACTTCCAATTAGAGCTTAGACCCAGCCTTTGACTTCATTGGAGGTGTGATTAAGACTTATTCGGCCACGGTCATAGAATAGATCATAAAAACTGTTTTTATGGATAGTGGTAATGATATCCTCAAGATGTTGCTTGCCAGCTTCTCAGTAAAGATAATTCACGAGACACAAGACGTGGTTATATCTCGGAATTAGGTGCTGTTCAATCGCTAAGAGTTTCCGATCTCTTGAGTGTATTTCATTTCAAGTCTATATTCTACTACTAATTACATGTCTAATTAAGGTGTTTGAAAACCAATTTGATATATGGTTGCAAGAATTCGCATGCTTTTGATTCCATTCAAGTAAAAGCTACTATATCGATGAAGCCATATCGACTCAAGATTGTTGGGAAGTACAAGGCATTAAGAAATCTTGAAGACTGATGCTGTTCGTTCGTTTTTTTGCCTTTGATTCCATTCGAGTAAGAAAAAGCACACTACTTCTGGCATGTCGGTGTAAGATTGTTGAGAACATAGCTAGAAACGATTCCGCTTTATAAGTGTTGCCTACTTGCGCAGTAACAACGTAGGCTCGCACCAACGAGGGCTGGACGATGCCCGTTCACTGTGGCTCTCGATCTTCTGGATTGTTTTCCGGATCGACCCATCTGCCTGCAGGAATTATGGCCAACTCTTCTTTGGTATACTGATCCATAATCGTGACACGCGGAGACACCCAATCCGGATGCCATTCCTTCGACAAGCGAATATCGCCAATCAAGCCGTCGACCCACCTCCTGTTTGTACTCCAAGATATCATATCTTGAGAAGCCAGTATATCCAGTGACTTAAGAGCAATCATTTGCTTCACCGTCTCCATGTTGAAGTGCCAGAATAGAGCTGCGTCATAGACATGGACGACCATGTTTTGGACTTTGTCTCGGACATCAGAGTTCAGATATTGTAGGACTCGATCAGAGCAGTCAATGGTGTCCTGTTCGAAGTGGATATACGTGTAGTTTGGCGAAGTGTCTGTCCTGAATGAAGGCGTGTAGAATTTGAGAGCTTCGAAGCGCGCCTCGCGGGACGTGTGGATGAGAGCTGGGACGAGAGCGTTGGAGGTAAATACTTCGTTATATTGTCTTGTGCCCTGAATCTTTTGTCTTTGGCAGGCTATCACAATGGTCCTTGGAATCGTAAGGGCATGTTTGTAGATTCTGATTCGAAGCTCAGAGGGGAGGAGTGGGAATAGCTCGAACTTGGTTGGCGTGAACATTGGCTTTGGAACTGGCTGGTGCTGATTCAACTCGAAACTGGTTCAATGCGAACCTGTCTTTTGTGATTGTGATGTTGGAGGTAGGAGTATCTGGAGTATCTGGAGTATCTGCAGTATCTGAGCAGAGCGATGCTGACTTCAATTTAGGTAAACAATGACTCGCGATTGAACGCGACAGCCCCTCATGATTGAACCTCATCATTGAACCAGGATCATCCCGTCGTCCATGGTAGTCCCCAGTGTATGACTTCACCGTAAACAACAAATCAATTATCAACCCCCCTTCTCTACCACCTTCGATTGTGTTGATCTGGACCTTTTACTCCTTCAAGAATATCCCGCCTTGGCTTCAGATCTACGCTCCCCGACTGTGCATTGTCTCCCATCAACCGCTGCCTGACCTGGACATTCGACTCAACTCTTCTCATGCGCGCGCCGGCATGATGTTCATTTCCATAGCTCCAACATGGACAGTATCTGGGGCGACCCATGGGCCGACGATGCAAAGCCCAACCTCCCTGAACCGAAAGACAGCGAACCTGTCGAGGTGACGGCTTTCGAGCCTGTAAAACCACAAACGACTCTGGTTTCTGGTGGATTCGAGGACGAAGCCGGATGGGGAGACTTCGAGGAAAGCACTGGTTTCGGCACTGATGGGACCGAGGGAAACGGAAATCAAGAGTCGGGGTGGAGTGCTGGTGAGAGGCATGAAGATGAGAAGGACTTGACAACTAGACTGGCACCGAAAACTCCTTTCATCCACACGAATGGATCAGGAATAATCTCACCAGGCTGGGGCGATTCCCAAACACTTAAATCGACACCAGAACCTCCTTCGAAGGCAAAACACAATGGCGACATTTCTGAGATACCACCTTCTCCTGTTTGGGAGAGTATGCGTTCGAGCATATCCTCAATTACATACGCGCCTCGATCTCTGCATGTCAAAGAACCAGATCTGCATTTGCGGAATACCGAGCCAGATGATCATGTTGTCTCTGCAACCCCACCACGGCCTAGTACGAGCAGCACAACGAAAACTGCTGTAAGCACAGATAGCAATGCCTTTTCAGAGAGTCGGGCCTCTCCAACCCACTATGATGCTCCGAGATGGGAACGCGAGCCTTTGCATTCCGACGCTACGGATGGTTTCGATATTAGCCTGGATTCGATACGAACATCCTTTGAAGAAGCCTACGTTGCGTCGAAACAAGTCGAAGAACCGGCGTTACACGTGAAGAATATCGAAGAAGGGTCGGCTGCGGTAAATGGTAGCTCGCGGAATATTGTACATGCAGACGAAGAGCACGAGTCAATGCAAGAAGAGAAGCCTCAAGCCGGGACAGACTTGGACGATTTGCGAGCTACAGTGAAAGCACCACGGTTTAACACAAACTTGAACCTCGTGAAGGACATCTTTAAATCTTCGATTTCATCAGAAAACTACGAAGAAGCCAACGACGAAGTCATTGATTCGACGTCTACGCGGAAAGCGTGGTATCGTCTTACACGGCCGCAAACAATGCAAGAGTTCAACACCGGTGCTACCGATGACAACTATGTCCGGGTATCGTGGATGAAGTCCCATGTACGAGCCGAGACACTGAAAGTTGCGACCCGCTGGGCAGCCGAGGATAGAATCTATGGGCGTGTTGTGCTAGGCGGTAAGCCGGGAGCGGCTACCTTTGGTTGGGATATGCCCAGTGATGGATCAATAGTACCGCCACGACCAATGAGCATGATAAGCTCACTACCGCAACGAGAACAGGGCGGGAAGCATCATGCATCTCACCAACGACAATCTTCAATGCCGCATCCATCGAGCCGCACCAATTCTAGCCCCGTAGCGCAATTCGGATGGAGCACTTCGCCGACTAGCAGCAGTAACGGGGTGATTGCAAGTCTCGAAGATGTGTTGGAATCTCGTGCGATGCCAGCTGCTTCTGAGCCACACATACGGGTTGGGAGACAATGGCAGGCTGAGCAGGTATCTGTCCCAGCCACGGCAAAGTCTCCACTGCCAGTCACTAGTTCTCTTGACGAAATGAAGACAGCATCGCCGTCCGAACCTGGCCTTCAAAAGCAGCACGGCTTAGATTCACCCGGATTGCATAAACGAGACACTACTAAGGCCGACCTCAACGCCAGCCTGGAAGATGACGACGATGAATGGGGTGAGCTGGTCAAATCGCCATCTGAACCACTCCATCCTATGGTGTCGCCCTCTATGTCTGCTAGTGTAGTAGAGCAAAAATCAGTAAGCGTCGATGAACACGTGCCCATCATTTCCACACGCCGAAAGCCTACACCGATAATAGCTCCACCTGAGGTACAAAACTCTCCCGACAGCATGCTTAGTCCAGCTCGCAAGTCGGCAATGGAGGCTGCCAGGGCTACTCGATTCCTCAACTCCCAACCAAATCGAAGTGGTAGTCCGATCATGAGAGACAGCGAGTCTCGCTCATCAGCTTCTGGTCCACGTAGACTATTCCCTTCTCCATCTCCATCAACGATAACCTCTTTAAACATAGTGAGATCGCCGTCCCCTGATGGCTTGACCAAATCAGCTACTGGAGTCGTCCCCATTGCTTCATGCTCCTTCCTAGAAGCAGATCTCTCCTTCTTCGAAACACCAGCCCATCAACCCACCTTGCCACATCCAACAAGAGATGTCAGCGCACCTGTACAGCTTTCGGCCATAGAGGAAGAACACGCGCAAACAATTGTACGAAAGATACCAAACCTCTCCTTCATGCTTCGATAATGTCTATATACGAAAACCTCATGTAGCCTGGCGCAAGGAGTTGGGTACGGACATGGTTGTCTTCATTTACATGTCGGTTGTCTCTCGTTGTTTTGAATAGTAGACCAAAAAGAGCACAATGTATTGTCTTATAGTTTTGCTTCACTTGTCATAGAAGCTTGGACCTGTCACTGCTGGGATCTTTAGACAAACGCGTCACAGCCTTCTTCGGGTCCGCCGAGATGGAGTTCAATTTCTGGTTCACGGTTATCAGCTTGACGCAGGTGGCTGACTAGGAAGTTGACTGGCATGTTCTTGATAGGGCCACATCAAGATGTACCCATGGCGACATGTCGTTGCGCGTCGATAACCAGCATCTCAAGCCAGAGACAAGCGGGCCAGACCCGTGAAGTTCATCCAACTGGCATGATACTCTATGCATAAGCTTTTTAGCGTCTGTCTTGGCAAAGCTTGGTCAATCAAAGCTCCCGTCGAGATCCACTAACACAAGTTATACGGAGCTGGTGGGTTGGTATGAACCCACTATCTCGGGTACCCCTTCATCCAGGTGCGTAACCTGTCACCTGTCATTACGGGGCCGATTCCGCTTTTCGACAGGATGGTGGGGTATTAAAGGCCGAGCAGGCTGCTCTTCTTGCTGCTCATCACCTCTCTTAATCACTCACACCTCCGAAAAACATACAAGTCTATTGCACAATGGGTTGGTTCAGCGACGATTCCAATCAGGCTCAGGCCTACGACCAGGTTAGTTCTCCTTTTATATTCAGCACATGTACAGCTCGTCATCTAACCCTTTCCCACAGGTCAAGAGCGACAACCAGGCCAGCCTTAGCCATGAGCTCATCGCCGGTGCCGCTTCATACGAGGCTATGAAGGCATACGAAAAGCACGTCGCCGAGAATGGCGAGCCACCATCCCATGAGAAAGCTAAGGAGCTCTTGTACGCTTGCACTCTTGTCGCGATATACCCCACAATGCTGATCAGTTCTTCAGGGCTGCTTTCACTGGTGCCTTTATTGATCGCGAGGTTGAAACCCGGGGTATGGACCAATTTGACACCGAAAAGGCGAAGCATGCTGGTAAGTCTCCACATGATTAGCCATTACAACTTTGCATATTAACACGTCATATAGCACGGCAGCAAGCCGAGCAAGGCCTTCGTGACGACCCCAATAACAACTTCAACTAGACTGCTAAATGATTTGGTCCATGTCAGGATAAATAGCAAAAATACACCAGTCTTTTGATCTATTCCACCTCGTTTCTCGCTACTCTTCCTTCTCGACGGCCAACGAAATATTCCAGCGTTATCGCATACTCTACTATTAGAATCTAAGGTCGCTCTTTGCTATCCTCTTCTATCTTCCTCTTATCAGTGGATAATGCTTGCCCTCTTCAATCACCTGAGTTCGTCCGCTCATCCCTAATTAACGTAAGAAAAATACTTTATCCCTATGTCTAGTTATCAATAAAAGCCTGTAGAGAGAAGGATATTTCAGGAATAGTCGAAGACAGGCATATAGTATGTTTTCCTCGTCGATTAATCTCGATAATCCTATACAATACTATAAATTTTTATTATACAAGTCTTCCGATAGAATACTTAACTGTATATAGCTTGTTCTACGGCTCGCTCCCTAATATCGTCTATGATAATAAGAACTATTATATCCCTCAATTATAACTTTATACTATAAGCCTAGAGCCAGACGATTATAATTACGTCTATAAGTAAGCATATCGATCGAGGGAGAAGGGTTAAACTATTTTTTCGTTAGTAAGTTAAAGAGAGACGTTGTTTCGGACGGTTTCAAGGGGCGTTTTATTCGAGCTACTATTCGTTTCTTGATTCTTCTCTCCTTCGCTAACATTTTGTATATAATCTAGAGGATATATTACTTTGGATAGTATCGAGGTTAATAATTATCTAGTTAGTACCTGAAATACGTTACGAAAAGGCGGATTTGGTGTTAGAATTACTCTTTTGTTAGAATTGAGGATATATCTTTTCTTAAATTTGATTTATCGATATAGATGTAGAGCTTATTCTTGAGGTTGATATATTTTGTTGTAGATAAACTAACGTAGCTTTGATTTAAGATCTAGCTCGATGAGTATTTCCCGAGTCTAGGAGGTATACTACTTCATTGATGATACTTGTTCTAGTCACGTGGAATGACGAATAGGGATGGGCGAGTTACGATTTAGATATAATTACCTATTTTCGGGCTAAGATGACCGCTTATAGGCTTCTCTAGGAGTCAAAACATGTCCTGAAGGCCGAAGAGCCTTGAAACTTTGGTAATACATTGATTACAGTTGACTTTGCACACATGTGACAACTACCGAGGTCTAGCATACTCGACAACCCCGTGCATGACTTACATACCGCTCATCAACATCACCTTTCGATTCCATCCCTCTTATATTTATCGAAAGTTCCATATCCAAATCCCCTCCATACCGAAAATGTCTCTCAAAGTCGTCGAAAAGACCCCCCTCGGCTCCCGAAAAGCCATCCCCTTCACCATCCCCATCTCCAGTACTGGCGGCACCATCGCTTGCACAATCCCCGAAGAACAAGTCTACGTCTTAACCTTTACGTCTGCGCCCGATAACCGCGTTACGATTCCGTTCATCAAGGCGTTAATGCTCAGTCTTGATATCATCGAACATAGATTCCCGCCTGGAGTCGTTGTTACGACGAGTGGCATCGGGAAATTCTATTCGAATGGGTATGATTTGGAACATGTTGTTCAGCATGCGGAGTTTTTTGAGGAATATAGTTTCCCGCTTTTGAGGAGATTCTTGACGTTAGTTTTTTTGTCCTTTTCTCATAATCAAGTCACAACCCTTCTTGTTTCATAATCTCATGTTGACAAACATGAATTCTAATCATGGTATTGATTGATGGAGATAGTTACCCAATGCCAACCATAGCCCTGATAAACGGCCACGCCTTCGGCGCCGGTTGTTTCCTCGGTCTAGCCCACGATTACCGCATCCAAAACTCCACTCGCGGGTTCAACTGCCTTCCCGAGATAGATATGGGTGTCCTCATCCCCACAGCCGTGCAGGCAATGTTCAAGCAAAAAATACCCAACCCGATCGTCTTCCGCGATGTCGCCCTCGAAGGTCGCCGCTTCGGTGGACCCGAGGCTCTGAAAATGGGCTGGGTGGATGGACTGGGTGGGATGGAGGAGGTGCTGAAGTTGGTCAAGGAGAGGAAATTGGCTAGTAGGGGGGTGACGAGTGCTTGGGGAGGTATTAAGGAGGATATGTATTCCGAGACTTTGGCGGCTATGGATGATGAGGGGGCGAATGGACGATGGAGGAATGAGATTGAGAGGGTGAAGTTGGGGAAGACGAAGGAGTCTAAAGCGAAGGTAGAGAAATGGGAGAAAGGGGCGAAATTGTAGATGGCGTGTTTTGTAAGATAAGTTGTATAGTTGGGATGTATAACACTGCCTGGTTACTTTTTATCGTCCCTTCGTCCACTTCAATCACGTTTTCGAAAAGCCTCCCTTCTATGACTTCATTACTCTCATCTCCAACCTCTTCCTCACACAACAATCCTCCATTATCCTTCCTCTCTACACTTCCATCAACCCCCTCGCCACAAGATCCAATCTCATCCCTAACAACAGTATACATTCTACCTCATATCAGACTCCAATACCCACCAACAATTTCTCCCTGCTACAACATCATAACCAAAACCTCATCTCAGCTTAACTCCAACATGAAACATCCCCTCCAACTATCCACCCATCCCTAATCTCCCCACCACCATTTCCAAGATCGTAATCGTGACGCAATCAAATTATCTTTGAAATGCGGAAATGTTTTGGTAGCGTTTGAGGTGCGGAAGTATTTCTGGTGGAGAACGGGGTGATGGGTAGGGTAATGTGATGGGCGGTTGCTAAATAGTTGGGACATTATGGTGATTTGATGATGAAGGGGTTGAAGCAGAAAATGACGATTGGATGTGGCGTAGCCAACGACTTTTTTTTTTATTTTTTTTCATGAAGAATTATTATATTCGCTGAAGCGAATATGAGAGGTGAGAATGTATAGAAGTGGGAAAGGTGGTACTATCCGCCGGTACTAATATGATAGATACACACAACTACGTCAATTGGGTATTTGACAGAGTACAAGAAAATATTGTCGGTGTCTTGATTGTTCCGAGCGAAACTTGTAAAAGAACGGATGAATAAGAGACAAATGAAAATCCATCAAAGTTTTGCTTCAGACTTGCTCGCCATCTTTGGTTGCCAGTATAAAGTCGTGTATGCCCCCTTCGTCTTTGAGTAGGCAAAAGCGAGGTATGTATGCGTTCCTCCCTCGGTATCTAATTTATTCATGGGTCTGTTTTTGTTAGAGTTTTGTTTTGAAAAGGTGATCATGTGTACTTACAGGACTTCTTGCAATGCATATTTGTAAGCCTTGGCCATCTCATGCCAACCCCTCGACTCGAAGAAATTTGAAAGCTTCCGGATAGTGGAAGCGTCCGTGGCGTTGTAGAAGCGGATTGGAAGGTAAAATTTGACTTCTGGAAGTGCCTTGCCTGATTTGACTTCGAAGCTGTAGATGAATTCTGCCCTCCGATTGTCCAAGTCGATCACAGGTTTGAGTTGTAGAGACTTCCACTCATTGCTAGGATGTTCTAAAGTCGAAAAATTAGAACGAGTGAAGGATGCTACAGAGGAAGTGAGCATACCAGCAAGCTCATCAGAGAAGAGTGCACGACATAGATCTTCAAGCAATGCTAGACATGATTGTGTCTGTCCTTGCTGGGAAAGAAGACCTCCCAGGGTAAGAACGTGCTCCATGGCCTCGAAGGAGTAGTTGTAGGAATGAGTATAAAGCTTGACACGAGGCGCTTGCGACAGGACTTTGCAATCCACTGCAAGCATCTCCACGTCGTCCACTGTCATGGGAGAGTCTGCTCGGTCAAGATATGAAATAGCTTTCGACAGGCCAGAGCCAAAACTGGTCAGCCTATCAGCGTCAAGGTTCGCTACAGATTCCTGCGCAAGTGCCGCAGGGTTCATCCCCTTTAACAAGGCTAGACGGTCAAGGATGAAGTAGATTTTGTTGTCGATGGCTTCCTTGTCATTGCCAGCAAAGTCAAATGCGCAGAAATGGCTCGAACCAGTAATACCTTTCGCAACAGCGTGTCGAATATTTTTTTCCAGTTTCTGGAACATATTATTCGTGGAAGAAGTGCTCAAAGAGATCGAGGTCAAGCTGAAGCATCTGTGGCTGGATCTTATGCATGAGGCTGCGAATTGCATTCTGGTTGAATGGGTCCCATCGGGTTCCAGCCAGCGGACCGACTGGTTCGATACTGAAACGAACTGTTTTCGTGACAGAACTTTGCCCATTCAGGGCAGGTGGTTCAGAGATATTTAAGCTCGGTTCGAAAGGCGAATGGTTCCACGTCAGACTTGGAGTCCAGCAGGAAGTTCCACGCAGCGCTGGCAATATCTCCGGCTGAATGTATTCGGTGAACCACGTCAAGAGTTCATTTTGAATGTTGATGGGGTATCCAGAATATTGTAGAAGCTGGTGAAGAGGATATGCAGGAGTCGCAGAATGTGGGTCTTGCACCGCAAGTGGTGGCTGAATCTGTCGACTCATAATCATAAATAGATAAGGCTGGGTGCAGTGTACGTGAGGGAAAAGCAGTGCCACCTCGATGAGAGCCAGGGTAAGTAAGGATGACAAGGTCGAGATCCTCAGGATGCAAACGATATTTTAGAAAGTAAAATGCAGGAGCACCAAGGTAAAAGATATATAAACGAGCAGGTCAATAAAGCAACGAATACCATCGTTCTGCGGAGATTATCTCTCGGCCTTGCCATCTCGCCACATGTGCGAATCGCGACTTCTGTGTTGACATGATTCGTGAGCGACGTTGGTCGGCGAGGTCATGCCGGTGGTCCTGAAGAATGATAAACTCTGTTCCTTTTCCTTGCTTGGTGAGTTCTTCTTTTCAGTCTACTAGCTTAGTTTGTGCTCAACTTTCCATGTCGATTCCGTTGGGCACAGCGCGTTCCAACACAGTCAGGATCTTCCTCTTTACAGTGCTAGTCCCATCATGCTATTATCAATGGAAGAGACATAATCAGTCCACCTAGCTACAGAAATATTTCCGGTGTATCGAGGCCTTTGTGAAGTGCTTACGATGTTGCTAGCCACGGCAAATTGGGATTCTTACACCGCCAAGATAATGGATACCAGTAGACAGCAGAATCGGAAGCTAGACATCGTGTTGCCTTGCATAAACCACGTTTTTCAACTGGTTTTCAGCCTCATCTCGGTAGTCTTTCTATCAAGCATCGTGCCAAACAAGGCTGTTGTGGCGGGTGAACTTGAAATAATGGGGCATCCCTTGCTTCGTGTGACGCCGCACGCAGGTCGTTGGAGATATTCTACCTAAATCGAGCATGAGATTGAGGAAAGCGAAGATTGTTGTTCAACCATAAGGCTGAGTCTAGCCGTCGCGTCAATTTGGATCAAATGCCATCAGTCAAATGCTCTTGCAGGGAGAGAAGAACGCGCAAACTTCATGCGAGTTCAACTTGACGTTACCTCCAGGAGAAGAAAAAGGACTGTTCGAGAATTGGAAAAGCAAGAAGCTTGGAGTCACAAAACCGGCGACTTGTGATGATGCTTTGATGAAGACGGGGAGATGATTGATGGCTGAAGGCTGAGCGGTGATGGTGGAGAAATAGGAGAATCGTGAAAAGAGGAAAGTTGTGAGAAGAAGAAAGTTGCGGCATCGGCTTTGTGTCTCCATGCCCCTAGCCTAATCAGGCAATCTGGATTATTAAGCAAGGCTGAGAACCTACCTATGAGAATGAATCGGCAACGAAAAGATTGACTTCAACATGTGGGATTAGATAGGTTGATGGGAGAATCTCTTCAATGCCGCAAAGGCTTCGAGGACATTCTTCAACAAGCGTGATCTTCAACAGCCCGTTCCATAAAGGCCAGCACTATTCCTAGTACACATTCGCACTATTCTACGATGCAAAGGTTTATCCTATTACACATTCCCATATAAATTCGAGCCGAGGACTGTGCTAGAGTCAGGCTTAGCCTTCAAATCTTCGCGGGATGGAGTCTCTCTTTTCGAGCTCGAGTTCGAGTGACTTCGAGCGCGTTAAAAGGGTAATATTTTAGTAAGACTTGATTCCCAATCATTTAATAGAATCTCGGCTGTAAAATAATTATCCAATTGTGTAATAGAAATAGGTCTGGCCTTCATCAAGATCATAATCATTAAACATAAATACTAAATTACCAGCCCACTCCTTCACAAATCCTTACCAATTCTATCCCGCGCCCTCAACACGCCTTTCAACGACAGGACTCATACTCAAGCCCCTCTCAATCTCTCCAAGACTATAACTACTCCCACTCCCTCCACTCTCACTCTCAACTTCAGCACTCTGCGCATCCAATTTCCTCTGAACCTCCATCAACTTCCTCTCCAACCTCCTCGCCAAATCCATCTCTTCCGGCCTCATCGGCGGAGGTCCTGAAATAGCCTCCAACTCCCTCACCCCATTACTCTCCATCGGTAAACTCGGTGCGCTCTTCGAAGGGAGAAGGCGTTGTTGTGTACTCACCCATGCCCCAACAGGATTCGAAAAATTACTCGTAGAAGTCCTCAATGAATTAGATCGAGGATGGTTGACGTTAGTTGCAGAAGAGTGGCTACGGGAGTGGTAACCATATCCAGTTATACTCTGAGCGCGCGAAGCATTATTATGACCAAAGCCCTGCTCACGTGCTGCATACCTCGAATTCGCCATCGTAACAGGCACATTCAACGCTGGTGCTGATACTGAATCCATCGCCTTATTATTGCTAAAGATCCCATGAGGAGCCCTCTGGTGCGACTGACTCGAAGGTGGATGCACAGCCCTCCACGCTGAATCCGTCATCGACACAGGAGGCGCCGGCGGCGCTCTCAAAAGTGACGAAGACAGAAACGGATTGAACCCCGGTAAATTTAGTGAAGAGCCGCTAACACTCCGGCTGTGATGTCCTCTTATGTAAGGGTGGTGCGAACCATATGCGCTACTGAGCGAGCTTGTCGATTGTGATGTCCTTACCACGCGCGCATGGGGAGGTGAGCGCAAGGAAAGTGACGGTGTTGATCTAGTCTCTCGGATCACTTGTCTCGATCCGCGGGGAGGTAGGTTTCTGAGTTCTGGTGCAGTGGAAACTCGGCCTGGACTGCTCAATGATGTTCCCGGTCTTGAGACTGGGAATTCGCCTAGAGTTCTTGGACTCATTGTTGCGCCTAGCCCGTTTCCAACTGTTGTGCCTGTCAGGAGTGGGAGCACTGGCTTTGTTTTTGATGCGTCGGAAACTTCTCGCATCGGTCCTCTCGCCGTGGCGGACGAGATACTGTGATTACGACTGTGAGCGACCGATTTTTCCCAATTCTCTATTGCGTGTCCTTGTCTCGGAAAAGGGCTTTGGTGTATTGAGGCAGTTCGATATTCGATCGGGTCGAGTTTTGGATAGTGGTCGCGTGTTATGCCGAACAGGTTTGACTTCAGTGGGTCGTGGGACATTTCCAAAGTGACAAAGAGTGCGCTCGATGCGATTCTAGACGCAGTAAATAACCATGTGGATTAAAGGAAAGTCCATGAACAACTGACAAAAGAATCATCGCAATAGCAGTGCCAAAACGCTGCGCGATACAAGCTCCACCGGCTTGCCAATAAGCCGCCAAAACACCACCAGGAAAACACACAGGTTGTCGAGCAGCAACAATCAAGTTCCAGCCCGTTGTGACCAGCCATGACATGGCAAGACAAATGGTCATTCGCGTCAAAATATAAGCAGGTCTTTTGACAAGCATATTGGCGTTCTCCTCATACTTGCTTGATCTCCGTCTTCTTGCTGCAAGGGTATGAAACATGAGGTACAAAATCGAGAGAAAAGACTATCAATATCAGCAGTGTGTTCTTGAGTTGCCATCAAATAAACATACCGAGACCAAGAGAAGAATCGAAGCTGGTCGGAGAACAATGTCGACGATAGCAATTCCAAGTGCTACTGAAGACACAATAATTCCAACCAAAGATGCCCATAGTATGATTTGCAAATATATGGTGATTGCAACTGTCGCCCTGTATCTTGGTCTGTCGAGGTTGAGGGTCATTGTATGCAATTCTTGCCTTCGATGCTGGATCGATCACAGACAAAATATCCCAAAGCAGGCTGGAAGATAAGTTTCAATGAGCTCTCGTATTTTGTGTCGTTGGGGAGAGCAAAAATATGTCGAATCGAACTTCGCAGCTGCATGACTCTATTCTTCTGGTCTATGGAGAAAATAATATTAAGACATTAGTATAGCAGGATAAGCTAAGGCCAGACAGTCGGGATGGGTGCGCAGACATGATAACCCAGCCAAAAGCGCCACAGTCCTGTGGGAAGGTAAACAACTATCGGGATTCTCTATGGAATCACTATCGCTGTCGCAAAGCTTGATCAATCTCAGAATTACGAACCTTCTTGACTCCTCTGTACCAGGATACATTCATGGCAGCAAGCAATGCAGGGTGAGCTGAGAGGCGGGGGCGAAGAAACAAAAAAATCCAGGTACAGCATCGGAGTGCACCGGACAGTGAAGAAACCGAGAAAATCGCACGCGAAAGACAGCGAGCTTGGACAGAAATATAGAGCTGCAGTAAACAGTCACAGACCATTCAAGAGCCGCATAGATTGACACTACTTATGTGAAGACTTGACGCATGAAATGCTTCGATGCTGGCGGCGTTTTGAAACGGCAAAACCTACCACTTCTAGCATATCGCGGAACGCGTAGAGATACGGTACCTCATTCTGCCGATGATATCATGATTCTCAAAGTTGTTTGAATTATTTGGTTTCTGTTCGCGTTTGGATCTCGTGTTGCAACGAGCGATGGAAGCGACCACTCTGAGTGTTTTCCAGCTGATTGAAACTTGTCTGTCGGGTACTTGACCAAAACACTCAACTCGACGCTTTGTTGATTTCTTAGACCGGCTGATCCCGCATTCATATAAATGAGGATACGATGATCGGATTGTGAGCGATAGTGCTGTCTGCAGGAGTCGCTGTAGATCTGTAGTCTGATGTGTGGGAGATAGGGCCGACTTGTTACTTGATGTGAGATCCATCTGACTTCTAATCTGATCATGATAGCCAAGTTCACAATCGCGGTCGATCAGGTTGCGAGCCGTTGTTTTCCAGTGTTGGTGTTTACGGAGGCAGAAACCGTGAAGCCCCATCCGGCCAACTCCTCCCCACCACCAACTCCCTTTGATTTGTACTGAGACTTGATGTATGCCTAGCAATGTCATGGACCGTTCTCCAAGTTCTGATCTGGACATGACAGACAAGTTTGAAATCCGGGTGGATCAGGTAACGGGCCGTCGCCAGTAAGGCGGCTCGTCGGGCTCGTCAGTACATGCCACTTCAGACTCTTCTATTCGAAAACGAGTTCTGGCAGGAGCTGACGTGTTCGCCGTGGCAGTGCGAGTCTAGCTGAGCTGGCGGTGCTCTGCTGAAGATTGAGATGGCATTGTCATGCGACCGGAAGTGTCAATTTTCATATGACCAGCACAATGACCAGGAGGAGGATGAGAACCACGATGAGCACTCCAATGCAGCAGCTGGACATGGTTTCTGTGAAGCGGTCAGCAGGCTGAGTGCGATGGAGGGAATGGGAATAGCAACCTTCGTTCTTCTTGATGACCCATCCAATCTTCTTCATGCCTACTTGCAGCTTTCCTCCAACCCTGTCTGTGATTGTCTCGACATCCTCGAGCATGGCGTGCTGTTCTCCAAGCTCCTGACCCATGGCGTCGGCTTGTTGTCGCAAAGAGCCCACAGTCTGAAAAACACCGTCCAGAGCTTCGTCTTGCTCATGCATCATCTCCATTTGTCGCTCCTGTTCGAAAGCAGCATAATCATCGGGCTCGGCGAAGGAGTCTGGATCTGGGAGCATCGTATCGCCATCTGCGATGCCTTTGCCTTTGGTGCCGTGAATCTTCTTGTTGAGCTCTTCCCTCATGTCCTCCAGCTCTCGGCCGACTTCTTCGACCAGCTTCCTCCGGCGTTCCACCTCATCGAGCTCGACACCGAATCGATAAGGGTCTTGCTCGACGACACGGACACTCTGGACCAGATCGGCCAAGTCCTCGGCAAGGTCTGTGAGAGTGCTTTCGAGGTCATTTCGAGCTTCGACTAGCTCTGGAGAGGTAGCCGAGGACGCCGATGATCGGATTCGAAGGTATGAGGAGAAAAGTGGACGCGTTTGGTTTAGAAGGGATACAACGTCGCTGCGACAGTCATTTCAGACCAAGTTCCAAGAGTTAGATCAGTGAAGTTAGATACGTACGCCTGAACCTGGAGGAACGGATCCTCATCATTTGTAGAGGACATCATCTTTGGTGTAGGACTGTTGTGTATCCAATGCCAAAACTGTTGGAGGCTGCCTTGGTGGATGGATCTGTCCCATGGAAACGACGATTCAGGCACAAGACCGCAGAGCGGCTGGGGCCGCTGAAGAATAGTGGGCTACAGCTAAATTTAGGGAGTAGCCCCTGGAGGAGTAGGAGGAGTAGTCCCTGGAGGAGCACGCAAACCCCAATCTCTCCAGGTGGATGGACAAGGTGACGCAGGTAACACACAACACAGGACTTGGTCTTCTTACCACCTGCAGCTTCTCGCCATCTCAATGTCTTGACTGCACATCCAACCCACAATGCCCTTCATATCGAACCTCATTGCTGGCTCCAGCTCCACTGTGCTTCGCGTCGTAGCTTACGTCTTCTTGCGCTGGGTATGGGCTTGAGCATCTTCATCTACAATTGTGATACTTGCTGACGACCGATTCTGGTAGATACCTGGCCATGTAAGACGAATCGTCCTCCAATCCATTCGATTACACGTCTAACACAATTAATAGCATGCCCCGCCGATAATATACTCAGCATTCGCTCTTTACCTATCCTCGTTCATTCAAAGTTTCCAAGCGACCTCACCGTATGAAGTAATATCCGACGAGATCGATGTCATAACGAGGGAGACTGTGGCCCAAGGTGATGACAGCGAGTCCGAAGAGTGGGAAAGGAGGACAGAAGATGGCGACAAGCCAATAGTCGAAGAAATTGACGTATCGGAACGTGTAATATTGGAAGAAAAAGGGCCGCAGATACTGAAAACGCTTCTGCTTGGTCTCCCAAGTCCTACATCGCTGCTCTTGAGTGCTATCACGGTGTTGATTAATTTGGCATTGGTTGGAATGACACTGGACCTGGTCTATAGAGCTCCTGTTTTCCACCAAGCCCATGACCTCTCGTTCACGCGCGTCGGATACGTCTCGCCAGATAGCGCAAAGCTGTTGATCAGAGAGCCGGACCCCAGAGAGTTACCAATATATGTTCGCTACCGGTATGCCGATTCACCCTTGAAAATGCCTTCCGGCTATGGCATCCCGGACACCACATGGAAGTACGCAGGCTCAATCACGGAGGCTGAACTGGGCGAGGAGACCGACTACACTTCCAGTGCGTTGTTACGTGACCTTCATCCTGACACTCGATACCAGTACGCTTTGTCGAATAATCACTCGGGCCATTTCTACACAGCTCCTGCGATTGGACAAGTATCGAGACGAAATGGTGGGAAGTTTACTTTTCTCCACTCTAGTTGCATCAAACCGCGCACGCCATACAATCCTCTCGATCACGCGCTGCATTTTCCGGGTTTCAAACATCTTGCAGACTGGATACCTAAGCTGAAGGCTCACTTCATGATCTTCCTCGGCGACTTCATCTATGCCGACGTACCACAACGTTTCGGTACGGATATGGAAGCATTCAGAAGCGAGTACAGAAGAGTATATGCCTCCCCAGATTGGCCTTCTGTGTCAGACGATCTACCGTGGATTCATGTCTTAGACGACCATGAGATTGCGAATGACTGGGACAAGAACACGACAGGCATGTACTTGAACGCGGTTGATGCATGGCAGAATTATCAAGTCGCAGCTAACCCACCTCCTGGAAGGGTTGGTCACACCTGGTTTGTCTTTACGCAAGGCCCAGCTTCCTTCTTCATGATGGACACGAGAAGATACCGTACTCCAGAAAGGGACGATCCCAAAGACGCCAATTCATCAATGCTCGGCAAGGAGCAGCTAGCAGACCTCATCAAGTTCCTCCATGCGCCCAATCCGAGAGGGGTCAAATGGAAGATCGTGATCTCGTCCGTTCCGTTCACCAAGAATTGGCGATTTGGTGGCAAAGACACATGGGGTGGATATCTTGTCGAGCGTCAACTCATTCTCGAGGCGATGTGGGAAATTGGATCCAAGGGAACCGGCGTAGTGATTCTTTCTGGAGATCGACATGAATTTGCTGCGACTTCCTTTCCACCGCCTGAAGGCGGCGAGTGGCCTCAAAGCGCAACGGTGTACGAGTTCTCCACCAGTCCGTTAAGCATGTTTTATTTGCCAGTCCGAACGTACGAGCAGACAGATCAGGAAGATGTGACGATAAAGTAAGTCCCGACCTGTGCTATAGCCAAAAGTCATTGATTAATTCTTGATAGATATCTGCCGGATGGCAACTTCAAGTTTGGCGCTGTGGAGATCTATACGCCAGAGCTTAGTAAGCAAAGTATGCTCCACTATCGACTGTTTGTCGATGGCGAAGAGGTCTGGACGCATACCGTTCCTGCACCTCCCGCAGCTGGCCATAGCCTTTTTGGAGCGAGGCGATGAATGGATATGATTAAATCGATCTCTCGATTATTTGAGACCATTTTTAAGTCTAGGCATATGTATAATGATGAAGTATTAACCAGATTTTGTATCATTGTAGAGATTGTGTCGTTCAGTTGGCCACGGATGATACTCAAGGAAACCCCAATACCAGCAACCCGCGTCTCCGATGGCAGAACAAGTCATTTCGATGCTCTGGATTGAACGAGTTCCCATCACGTTTTTTAAAGCTGCTTCTGCAGGCCAGGCGACTGAGAATCATCTCATGGGCGTAGTTTCGTGCAAAATACACTGGGAATTGTCATGTTTGACATTCGGCTGCTTCGAGCATGGGGTTTTGGTGGAATATTCTAAGAGAAAGTCCACAGTAATATTGGTAGGGACCAGCATGTTCTCGTTTCCTTCAGCTAGTTTCTAGTACTTGTAACTCTTCAATTACACGTTACAAATTGGATTCATTCCGTGATTGAAATCTTTAAGCGGGGATGCGAAGCAAACGTTCGTGAGAACAGGGGGCGTCGGTTACACTTTGAAGTAGTCAACCAACACCTTCCTCCTGAGAACAGAATTAAATACTTTCAGAATAAAAAAATGGACATGAGAGGGTGCCAAAAAACATTCATCGACCCTCATGCGACTCGAACGCACAGCCTTCTCCTTAGGAGGGAGACGCGCTACCATTGCGCCAAAGGGCCTGCAATGAGTGAAGGTGCCTGTTTAATCATAATAAAACCTAAAGATTGTCTGTTCGTGGTTTGGAGTAGGTACCACCTTCTCCACCCCTCTCTACCTTGATGGCACTTACGACTCCATCGCAACAATTACAATTTCCAAAACCCAATTCCTACAAATAATTCTCAAAAGCTCATTATCTCAAGCACTTAAGGCCAACTATTCCAGCCTTTATTATTCGTAACTTGAAATGCCCACCCTTACCTCTCTCCCTCCCGAACTCACCTTACTCATCCTAGAAAACATCTTCAGCTGCCCTCAACTGTACGAAAAAGATGTCCTCGGTAACAAACGCCACGCATGTCACCACCACTATCTTTCTCACCCATTCGCTACGCCGGAAATCAATGCCGTGGCCTGCAGGATTAGCCTGACGAGCAGGAGAATGAGAGACGAGTCTAGAGGGATAGTTCAAAGACTCAAGAAGTGTTTGGAGAAGGAGTTTGAGGAATGGAGGAATGCGTGGATCCTTGGTGAGAGAGGGTGCGAGTGTTTGTGTGAAGAAGCGTGTATTTGGTGTGAATTACCTGGGCTGGTGGATGTGAATCGACTCGAGGAGTTGGAGGGGTTGAAGCACGAGCTCGAGGCGTGCAAAACGCTGAATGCGGGGGACGGTGCTGAGAAGGCGAGACTTGTTCGAAGATTTATTGAGTTTTGGAATGGTTGATGGAATAATTTCAGAGGGAAAGGAAGCTCAGATTCTTTATTCCTTTGCCAAAACACTATTGTTCCGGGATGCTCGTCTTGGATCCAAGGATGCCATCTGTGTTATCTCATCAATCAGACTCTCCAGGTTTGTTTTCACCTTTCCTAAGTTCTTGATTGAGTAATTCCAGGACTGTCTACCGAATATGCGTTTTGAATACCGTGCAGATCAATTTATGCTCCATATGAGCCACGAGTAAACATTACCTTGGACAGAGGAAGATATTGTCGTTATTGTTGAACCTTGAGGAAGAAAGTGCAGGCGGTCGGGTTAGATTGCTCTAGATATAGCTAGCCTCAATCCGGTCTAATCGTAGACACGTAGTCACGAGACTGGGCCCCAAAACGCCATTCTGTCGCGCTCTCCCTCTGCTCAACTCCAATTGTTCTGTCTTGCTACTCGTGTTTTGTTTCTTGACTACCTTGTTGAAGCCCCCAATCTATAGCACTATCATGAATCGAGCATCTTACGACGCGTTATCATGCCTTTCCTGTTCAGCGAAATCTGTAGGCTACTTTCTGACCTCGAGAAGCTGAAGAAGCGCCATCCCCCGCTCCTGCCGACAGCCTTGAAAGGAGAAACTGGGTCCAAGATTGAGTATTGGTTCAGATGTAATCGAAACGCGATACATTATCCCGGAGTGGACGGCGTCGCAATCCTTTCAACTCTCTTTCCCGAAAAACGAACAGATCGCGTCTATGGAATGAAAGAAGACCGACTTGGCAAACTGGTTGGAAGATGTCTGAACATGAACTCTGCGAACAGAAGGATTCTCGAAGATTGGAAGACGCCGGGCCGAGGAGATCTTGGAGATAGGGTTGAAATGATACAGAAACCCTACGACGAACCACGCGCACAAGACCATCCGGTCACAGTTGAGGAAGTTGACAAGGCCCTGAATGATCTGGCTTCTCGCATCCGTTTCTCTGGATCCGATGTCTACAAGCGGAAGAGCCCATCTTCTGCCTCGGATGATAGTCTGCGTGATATCTTTCTTCGCTTGAAATCATCCGAAGCGAAATGGCTAACGCGATTGATTTTGAAGGACTTTTCTCCTGTAGTCCTGGATGAAAAATTGGTTTTGAATGCATACCATTTCCTTCTACCAGATCTGCTCAAATTCCAAGACAGCTTCTCGGCTGCTGTTGACCTGCTTCGTGGCCCCTTTTGCAACATACCATCATTTACTTCTGATCCTAAGGCTGCTTGGGCGCTCAAGTGTCAGGCAGCTGCATCATTGACTCCTCAAATTGGCGTCAAAATAGGCCGGCCACAATTCCTGAAACCAAGATCGATGGAGAATTGCGTGACCCTGGCTAATAAACAAATTTGGAGCGTCGAAAGGAAATACGATGGTAAGCGGATATCCTAATACACACCTAGATTCAATGGCTTACAGATAACAGGCGAGTTCTGCGAGATCCATATTGATCTGGAGAAAGGCCTTGGTTCCGAGATCAAAATATTTTCGAAGAGCTGTCGGGATTCTACACGAGATCGAGAAAAACTACATGACACAATCCGGGCATGTCTTGGTGTTGGACAGCCACACTGTGCTTTCAGAAGGAAGTGCATCGTGATTGGAGAGATGGTGGTCTACTCCGACCGAGAGCAGCGCATTCTAGAATTTCACCACATCAGAAAACATATCCGTCGGTCAGGCGTATCTATCGGAAATGATGCAGACTCCCAGGTCCGTCCCGGAGAGCATCTCATGATAGTTTTGTACGATCTCCTGCTTGTTGACGATGACCCTGTCCTCAGACGGCCATATTCTGAACGAAGAGGACAATTAACAAAGATCATGACCAAGCGACTGGGACACGCCATGACTGCAGATAGAATCGAGATTGACTTCTCAAAACCAGATGCCAAAGAGAAATTGTGCAATCACTTTGCTGCTGCGTTGCACCAACGAATGGAGGGTCTTGTCCTCAAACCATCGCAGATGCCATATTTTTCACTCGTGGGCGATGATAACAGCAATCGACGGAGTCACATTATCAAGCTCAAGAAAGATTATCTTCCCGAATTTGATGGAGAGCGAGACGTGCAAGACTTTGTGGTCATCGGAGCGTCTTATGATCCAAAGCTTGCCCACAAATCAAACATCGGCAAGCTTGAATTCACGACTTTCCACCTGGGATGTCTGATCAATATAGAGGACGCGACTCGATTTGATCAACGACCGGTTTACAAAGTTGTCGATGCCATTGATCTCCATCGGTGTATACCGCCAGCAGAACTGCGGACACTGAACGATTATGCCACATTTCAATCGATACCGTTTGTTCGAGAAGAAGATCGGTTAAGAGATGCCGAGGACATAGGTTTCGACCTAGTGCTTGATTGTACGCCAAGCTCAAAGATGAAAGTCATTCTCATAGAGCCGATCGTAGTCGAGGTGCTTGGGAGCAGTTACGACAAACCCTCGAACAAGCCATACTACATGCTACGCCACCCTCGTATACTCAAGGTCCACCTCGACCGTGGCTGGAAAGAGGCTATTTCATTTGATAAGCTGCAAGAAGAGGCAGAGAAAGCGCTGAATGTGCCAGAAGATGAGTCAACCGAGTCCAAAAAAATGTCACAGAACGTGAAGGAAGTATTGGGCAAGTTTCAGCGTAAGAGCAGGCGAGATCGTCGTCAAAGATCTACCCCTCGACCCAAAGCGACGACGAGCCCGGCAACCACTGTGCGAACTACACAATCGTCACAAAGTGACTCACCTTGCGTTCGTCGACAGCGAACGCCATCAAATCTCAAAGACAAATCTCCTATTCTAGTCCGAATTGACACACCGGAACTGAGACAAGAAAACCCACATAAAACTGAGCCGGCTCCGAGATGGTTGGCTTTGAACTCGAAAGTTGCAACTGATTCTCTCCCGACACCGAAGTCGTCCGTAGTGGAGACTGGCACCAAATCTGGCAACCCAAAAGGGCTGAAGATTCATAGGAAGCGACCTAGCAACGAGTGCCCACAGCCGCGTCCCACGAAGACGATCGTTCTGGGCACCCACACTCCCCTTCATGGACGACCTTTTGTGGAGACACTGACAGATATTACCAACAATAAAAGTACCCGTGTCGTTAATCGAAATCCACCCATAACATCTGATACTTACGCTTCTGACGAAAAGAAAGTTGCTAGCCCAAAGGTCACACCCAAGATTCCGTCTACTACATGCTGCTGGCCCGATTGTCCTTTTACAAACGCCGTCGTTTACCTCAGTCCTTGTATTCGTGGACAATCATGGGTTGCAGATGACCTCCTAACATCACACGGCACCGAACGAGCGACCGATCTCGAACATTGGCTACGCGATAATGCCAAGCAACCATCACTTGGCTCCGTAGTTGCCGAGAGTGCTGCATGGCCCAGCATGCAAAAGATCGTGTTAGTAGAATCTCGTCGTGAAGAGGCGACTAGAGCCCTGGTGGAAGATATCAGGAAAATCGGACTTCGAGATGAAGTCATCTTCTTCGATTGGCGATTCTTAGAGGAATGGAAGAAATTTGAATCTGGGATGGAAAGGTTCTGTCCTCTGAAATTTTTGGCTGTTGCAAAGAGATATTTGTATGGGAGGACTGTTTGGGAGGACGGGAAAGGGGAGGTTTCCTTTTTGGATAAGGATAGTGCGATGATACCCCGGGATTGGATTATTATGCAGTAGGTGTTTGACTTTTGGATAGCATTATCATTCTCATCATCATTCTCATCATCATTCTCATCATCATCATCATCAATATATAAAATTATATCTTGCAGTTCACAATTACACATATCGAAAGGAAAGACAAAAATCCAAAAACTTGATAACAAAAACCAACCGCCCAAAACATAAGCAAGTACATATAAAAAAAACCTAACAATAGCCTCTCTATTTCTCGCAATTTGTATAAATCCTACCGAAATTATAACCCAAAATTATATACTACTAATCTCCCCCTACCTAACAGACAAACAAAATATCCCCTACCCGAGAAAAGAAGATATAATAACTCCTTATAAAAATCTATTCGCAAAAGTAAGTAGGTATAGAATATAATATTTATTACTATACAAAAAACCACGATAATAAAGGAATACTTACATACAAATAACTAGCATAAGTATCTCGTCAGCTTTAAGAGAGGGAGATATTAGAGGAGGGAGAAGCTAGTATCTAGTATCTTTATTTCAACGAAATATATTGGTTTATTGTGTAGGATTGGGAAAGTAGTGTTATTATTTTCTTAGATGTATATTTAGTTTCTGGAATATATTTAGTTGAGGACTATACGGCTTGGTTACTATTTACTACAAGAATTAAGAAATAGCCCCCTGGGTCCACCCGAGGATATATATACCGGTATCGTAAGAGCAAGACGGTCTTCTAATCGTAGGTATCAGAGATAGATATCATTCTCTAGGGATCTCCAACCTATCTAAGACTACTTAGGTAGCTTAATTTTCACCGTTTTAGAGAAGCTAATTATTCGATTCTCAGGTTCGAGGATAGTATTACTATTTATTTTTATCAGGGTAAGGGTTAGAGGGGGTTAAAGAAGGATTAAGGATACCTTTACTCTAGATATTAGATTTATTAATATTTTTTCTTAACTTGGGGATTTGCTATGAGAGGATATCTTGATAGGGGTAAGGTTGCTAGAAGATAAGGTACTAGTAGTAACTATTATCTTGTTCTACTTAGTTATCCTTGTTTTATCTTGGGTTGCTGTTGTTATGTGAAACTTTAACTATTGCAACTATGATTGTTATTAGTTGCTCAAGGTAGGAATGAAACTTCGCTCGCTCTTTATTCTATGTGTGCTGGATATAGGGGTTGAGTATCAAACGAAGATAGAAAAACTCTTTCGGAATACAGTCATAGTTCCAATAGATTCTTCTACTCACTAGTATTGAAGACATATTGTAGCGAAAGTGATGCCAAAAGCAGATAGAATATCTCACACACCGAGTTCACAATTTCTGCTTCACACACTTCGACAGAATAGCATAACCATCACCCAATGCTATCACACACAGCAACATATCATCCGAACTCAACTCCCTAAACAGCAACCATCTCAAGCGCATCAAAACTAACCCCACCACTCAAAAACGCAGTCCCAGTCTTCCCAGTAATGATATTGATCTTCAAAATCTGATACTCAGATGTACTCTGCACCCACGCAGAAGCAGGGACAGTATACTCATAAACCTGATTGTTCCCGCGATACGTGCCTACAGTCAAACTCCTAGTATCACTCTGAGTTTTCTGCGCTTGCAACGCCGCAACCCAGCTATTGACTTCGATGGAGGGACGACCACCAGTCACGCCTTCGGTTACTCCGATGCGAATTTTGAAACTGCTGGCGAGTTGGGCGGTGGTGAGACGGAAGTAGACGAGGTAGGGGCTGTTGACGTCTTTCCACATGTAGCCGGGGAAAAGGGCTGCGGCGCTCGTGCCGATGATGAAGTTACTTGGTGTCCAACTGGCGAGACGGGTGTCGGAGGGGTGCATGTAAGTGGGTTTCATGGGCGTGTCCCCAAAGTTTAGGAAACCCTTGGGTGAGCCGTCCCACACACCGATGCGCCAAATGGCTGTAGTATCCTGAGGGTCGACACAGGTAATGGTATTCGCTGTTGTAGTGGTTCCAGCGGTGATGGTAACAGTGCTCGTGTAGACCTCGAGTTCGCTCTTGTAAACAGTCAAGGTGTAGGTACCTGGAAGCACCTTGCTGATCTTCCATGCGCCATTCGAACTAGCAGCCGTACCCCAGTACTGCGCAGCATCGCTTTTGAGACCAACGACATATTGCAGACCACTCTTCATGTTTGCAAGACCGACACCAGCAATAGCGCCACGTTGGCTGGCAGGAACCCATCCGGCGATACTGAGGCTGTCAATCCAGCCCCAATCGGCGTTGCGAGCGAAGAGGTTCGTGTTGGCTGCAGCACCGTTGTCGGTGAAATGCAGAACAGTAGGACCTTGCAGGCCAAAGCGCTCCACGTCTGTATGTCCCATGCTGTAATGATAAATGTCGTAAAGATCCGGACCTCCGCCGCCTCTCCTGATCAGACTCCTGAAGAATGGTCCACCGGAAGCTTTCTCGTGGTTCGATCGGATCAAGTACATTCCTACATTCGCGTTCTTGTAGTCAACATAGTCGTAGTCCATGGTACGGCCATATTTGTAGCCAGAGTAATGCTTGCTGTAAGTGTGGCCGTTGGAAGTGACCTCGTCGACATCGCCAGCCTCGATGACCACGGCGCCACTGGGAATCCAATCAGTGTCCGAAACAAGATCGTTGGTGAAGATGCCGTCCGGAATACGAATAATGTATCGGGAGACAGTGACGCTGCTATCGGCCTTATTCGTGAAAATGTAGACATTGGGATTGCCATATCGGAAGACCAAGTCGTGTTTGAGAGTTCCGTGCACGACATTGACCTTGATAACGTTCTGGTCCGTGAATTGCTTGATGGTGACGGTAGATGCGCCAAGTCCAGATTCAACCTGTGAATTCTTGCCCGATTGCCCATTGTATTCGACACCACCGTATTTGATCGATGTCATGTCGCCATTGGTCTTGCTCACCTTGACAACAAGGTTGGCATTGGTATCGATGACATAATTATTCCCGTCATCGGTGTAGCCCCAAGCTGCAAAAGTCGCAGCCGGAGCGAGAAGGGTGGCGATGAAGGAGACGAACTTCATATTGGGGAGAGGAAAAAGGCAGATGTGGATGTAAGAAGACGAGGACAGACTGTATCTGCCAACCTTGAGAAGACAAGAAGAAACGGACAGACATTGAATAAACACGTCCTTCTTATACTCGTAATCTCGTCCATAGTTGCTGTCCCGTGTGCTCGATGTGGTGCTACAAGGCTGTGCCGTCCCCAGCGCTCTTGCTCAGCAATCCTGGCACAAACACCGGAAGACGTCTATGTTTGGTGTGTGATGCTTTTCGACGGCTTACTTGATTGGTGCACTAAATTCTGATGTTTCGAAACGGCATGTGGAGATAAAAGGGTCCACGGGGAACGGACTCACTTCGGGTAACTACCAGGGAGTTCCCGCTGCTGCATGGTTTTTTCCTTTTTGGTTAGTAGAATAGCGGTGGGGGGGTTTTGCTTTAGTAGAGGCACATGGATCTCCTAACGGTGTACCTATTCGCAGATGTTTTCTCTCCCTCAGACTGCCCCCTACTCAACCAGGAACACGCCCGCCAGATCTACGTACTGTGTGACCACACTCTTGACCTGATCTTTTAATCCGATCCACTTGATTCCAAACACTTTCTCCGTCTCAGTAGAGTCAAAATCAATATTCAGTCCAGAAATCTTGCCGTTCAGAGGCAGGAGACCACTTTCAACGTCTTCTCGAAAGTTTTCCCGTGCGATTTTGGCGATTGAGTCCTAAAGCCGTTGTCAGATCCATGATCGAGCGGGGAAGATGAGGGGATTCGGAAAGAGGGTCAACATGATCCGAGAACTTACATCGCCCCAGTCCATCTTAGTCGCGTGGGCGAGAAAATCGCGATTCCCCTGGATCGCGGGATCGAGAGCCTGGACGTGTAGTTTTGCGCAGTCATTCTGGGGGGCAGGCAGTTTAGCTTCCTACTTGTTAATCCCGAATGTGGCACTTGACTCACCACATGTACTGTCCCTCCCAGGGAAATCGTACCAGTGACCGGCACTCCACTGACAATACTAGCCACTAGTCGATTAGTTCCACTCGAGAGCATAGATTTCGTCGATGTCGTAAGCTCATTGTATCCCAGGATAACAGAGGGTAGGATGTTGATGATGTCGAAGCCGGGCTTTGTCTCCGCTAGCCAACCCATGCTTTCGGCGCGAGCTATTATCTTGGAGGCGCGATAGGCTTCGGTCCAGGATTTGATGTCTTCTTGTTTAGGGATCGGTGCGAGATCAGCGGCTGCGTGATATTAGGTAGTGAAAGACGTGGAAGACTGGGTTTTTGGAGAGTTATGATGATGATAGTGAAGAAGAAAAGACTTGCCATTGAGATTTCCCTTCTTCTTCAAATCCAACACAACAACAGAGGACGTAATAACAACCCTCTTGATCGTATCAGTCTTTGCAGCAGACTTGAGCAAACCCATTGTCATCTGCCGCGCAGGCTCCACGACCTCCTCAAGATACTTATCCGTCTGTTTTGTTAGAGGGCTAGCAACATGAATGACCCTGTCCATCCCCTTCAAAGGCTCATCAAATACACCCTCCCCAAGTAGATTCTCAACAACCACGACCTCTAGAGAAGATAGGTGAGGTTGAATAGATTCAGCGGCCTTGATCTGATCACCCGCTTCCGCACGTCTTACAACGGCACGGACTTTGTGACCAGCGTCCAGGGCAGAAGCCACGACGCGGAATCCAAGATGGCCGTTGGCACCCGTGATCTGACCATGTGAGCGGCTTGTTTTGGAATGATGCGGGCTTTGATGACTTACAAGCACATGATTCTGTGACATGCGTTCGGTCATGGTGAGAGCTCAGTGCTTACTTCTCTCGACTTTTGTAGTGATAGGAGTGATAGAAGTCATGGGGAGGGGCGACCTGTGGTTCGGCCAAGGGTCCACCAGAGTGGGGCGCGAGTACCTAGGTACTACAAGCAAGGCTGGATCTTGGCTTTCAGCAGGACAAGTATATCACAGCTGCACTGCAAAGCTGTATAACAAAGCTGCACTGCAAAGTTGCATAACAATATGACCGTTAGTCGGAGGAAGGAATCAAACCCGAGGTGAGAGCGGTGTTTCATTTCGCTATAGGCAACCCTCTCATGGCGACGCTGGAGCATTGTCCAATCTTTCTTCCTTGGGAAAGCTTAACTTCCTCTTCCTCATCTCCTTGTCACTTACAAGCTCAATAACACACACTTTACGTTTCCCGGATCTCATCACCATTCTCGGCCAACTAGACTCGTCTGTGCTCATGAGATGGTGTTCCGAAACAAGGTGAGTATCCAGCGACAGAATCGGGACGAAAGATATCTCTTCTTTAGCGTCTTCTGATGAGCTCGAAGTGAGCAGGTACCCACCACCATTCTTGATCAAGCGTGCTCCCTCACTATTGGTTTTGGACAACCCCACAAGCTTAAGGGCGATCGCGTATGGGGAGCCTATCATCATAGAAGAGGGCAAGACGACGTCTGGATCGCTCTTGAAGACATCTGCTTTCTTCAATGATGAGTGGGCGAAAAGGAAGCGATGTTGCTTTTCAGCCATCTCTGCATCTTCCGCGCCATGAACAAGTTCCACAAATTCGCGAGCCAATTTGTGTTGCGCCATACGTTTTTCAGGGGACTGAATATGCTCCTCCATAGTTTGCGCAATCGTCGTCAATGGCAGGAATGTGAAGAATTTGAGCAGCCGTTCGACATCTGCATCAGGCTGACTGACAAAGAACTGGGCATTAGTTAGCATGATCTTGAATCGATCAAGGTGCCACTCACGCCATACAGGTCGAAGACGCTGGTCTGGTCTTCGTCGAGCCAGACCGCGTTTCCAGCACTCTTTCCAAACTTCTCACCTGAAGGAGTGGTCAATAATGGAACAGTAAATCCCATGGGCAAGAAGTCTGGGCTCAACTCCTTGCCAGCACTCGGTGACAAAGTTTTCCCTGCGTATTTGATAGCATCCATGCCGCTAAGAATATTTCCATATTGGTCCGCGCCGCCGATTTGTAGTTGAATCCTGTTCCGGCGAAACATGTGAAACCAGTCCCAGGCTTGTAGAACTGGGTAGCAGAACTCGGAGAATGACATGCCGTCTGAGCTCTCCATTCTTGTCTTCACTCTATGCCACTTATCAACTTTCGAGCTTGCAAATGATGTTAGGGGCTGAGACGTACGTGTCGCGACCCAGCAAAGGCCCCAGTCGTAGTCCTGAGCCAATGGTCCCAAGGACATCCATTATGCTGATCTTCGATAACCAATCGTCATTATTGAGTACCTTTGCGTCTCTTTGTATGTCGTTTGGGATTTCCGTCAAGTGTTTTTTGGCCAAGACTGCTACATTCTTCCACAGCTTCTGAATTTGATTGGCGATGTTTCTCGTGTTATTCATCCTAACATGGCGAGAGTTTTGTATCCGTGCAGTGCTCCTGCCAGTTGGATCTCCCACTCCAGCCGTGGCGCCTCCTAACTGTATCCTCTTAGCTCTTGCTCGTGTCTTTCCGAATGACGCTCCGTACCAACGTGACGGCCGGATATCCATATAGATACATCCAGAACAGGGCCATAAATGGTATAATATGTCCGACGTGCATACTCAAGGCAGTGGGATCAATGCCAACGTATGCGCCTACACGGTTCCTAACCATGAGGGTATTCAACTCATCGCGGGTCCTATTTCCCCATCAGACAATTCTGCCGACTCATTCTACCCATAACTCTTACCCAACAATCTGGTTGACGAAGCCCCGTTCTTCAAGAATCTGTAGCATGCTCTGATGTGTTCGTTGGGGGGAGCTCGATTGTGCTTCTTCTCGTCGAGAGGGGGTCGAATGAAGCCACCGTCGCGCATTCGAAGGTGAAATGCGTCGATTTGAACATCTTAAACGTATGTAGGGAGTGTACAGAGTCGATCTGAAGCGCAGTGACTTGGATGCCATGGACGCGACGAGGTGGTCGTGATAAATTGAGTAAATTCCAGCACGGAATCCTGTAAGTGGGTAGTATCGAGTACGTCTCCGTAGCCTCCAGTACGACTTGGTAGATTTAATGTGTGGTTTTTAGTGTAGACTAATCTTAAAATTACTATACCATAATAAAATATTCGCTTGTATAAAATAGAAAAGGACCTCCAGAGCTCGAAGATGTACATGAAAAAACAAACGGCGCTAAAAGTGAAAGAATATTTTCAAAAGCACAATACCAGAGGACTGGAACGAATTTCGAAAGAACGTCGAAAGTCTCGAGTTATAGCATTGTTTGTACTGATGTCTATATCAAACTCGGCTATACAAGCCTTCTCTCTTGAAGTTCGTTATTCAAACCGATCGAGTACTTTGCTCTGACCTGGCCGAACAAAGGTCGCCTACCCCCTCATCCATTCATATTCTCTCATGAGGCTCGAGGGTCATGGCAGATGTTCTCCTCTCTATTGTGACTCCTGGTACTTCCACCAAGACTCCTTCAATCCTGTACCCTTCTCGTAATAGAACCCGCCCATGAATTCCACCTCCACAACCCATCCCGCAACATTCACCCTCGCTACCTCAAAATCCCTCCTGCTCTCCTTATCTCTCTGCTTGTTGTTCAATGACCGACGTTTCTTCACCCCTTCTTCCAAATATATCCTTAATTCTTCGATCCATTTACTCACAACAAAGGTCACGTCTTCTTCAATCTCCTGGAGAGTGAGTGATAGGTGTGAGGCTGTTGAGAAGATTTCGTCGACCGTTTTGAGGAGGTGGGTACGGCGGCCTTGGAAGGGGGGCCATCGATCATTGACATTGGTGATGGACCAAGCGGAAAGGAGAACTTGCTGGCGCAACTCGCGCGGGAGGCTTAGGAAAGATGTTGGTTTCTTGCCGGTGCTTGAAGTCTTGAGCGTGGCAGCGGCGTTAGTCTTCGTTGTTGGGAGGGTTGAACATTTTCCTTCTGTGATAGTGAAGGATTTGATACGAAAATCCAGGCGTTTCTGATGCATGGTGACGGGCTTGGACGGGAGAGATTTTCGCTATTGCTGTTATTGGTCTGTGGTAATTTCCAGGATATTCTTGGTGGAGGGATTGATAAACAGAGTATGTGTGAGGGCGATGGGTAACAGGTATGATCGAATAATATCAAGACCGATGACGTTGTAGATGTTATGATTCGGCTTCGAAGCATACGGTGTGCTCATCGTATGATAACTTCTCAATTAGGCTCCATAATAGTAAACAGCCCGCACCTACCCTTACCCGGATCTCGATTCTCTCTAAATTCTCTTGCTTCAAGTCCTATTCCTTCTGTCTTCCAAACTGCCAGAGAATCTTGGTGCGCAGCCCGCTCAACGTAACAGCAAATGCCATCCTCGGTAAACTTCGGGTTGAAAAATGCTCGGTAGGTCTTCTCGAAGCTCTCCTTGTTTTCACCGTCTGAAGGAAGCCAAGCTCTATCAACGTCGTACTCAATGAGAACCTTCAACTGCTTGAACCTCTTAATTCTGCCCATCAGAGCGTTTGGGTAAAGACTGATTGAAGCGGTCTGAGTCTTCATTTCAGGGTTACATAAGGGGTGTTCGACGAAAGCGAGTACAGCATTGCGATTTAGTAAATCTACAAAGTCGATAATAGCAGAGCGGGTCCGCAACATTCATGGCCATAGGTTAGGATCCGGACGACGACTGGTACAAGATAATAATACCCCAAATGTGTTAACATCGAATGGCAGATCCCGCCCTTCGTGGCACACCTGTTTGCAGCAAAGTAGCAGGTTGGAATCAACTCCTGTAGGGCATCTTGTGATGATACCAACAGACACGCCTTTATTGCACTCGAGATATTTTAATTATGTTTATTTTGTAGTAATTGGTGGTCGTTGGCCTCTTGAAACCTTGACAACCTATGCGATTGGGAAGTTCCAGGTGCTTCGAGGAGTCGGAAGAGCTATTGTTGTAGATACAACGTCTTCGATCGCCTCGGCGGACGTGTACCATTCATGACGCTGTCTGAAGTCCTAGTACTCGACACATTAACAGACTTGATGCGTTGGCTGGAGATCGTAACGTGATTGAAATGAAGGCGGAAGAAGTGATGATCCTGCTGTATATTGTGATGTGAGAGAGTGTGGGTCGCTGTAAATGGTAGGTAAAATCCTGCACTACGCACACTTATCATCACAAACTGGGGTAGATTTTAAGCTGCCAGGAAACCATCCATCGATACCATCCATGTGCAATTCTTGATCATTGAGGTTGAAACGCGCAAGTACCAATGAAGAATGCAATCTTGCAGTCCGAGCTGATGTTGATAGTTCTAAGCTTCCGGCAAAACTAGACCATAAATCTGTGCGAGATGACATTTTTCCTGCTTCAAGACAACAATACTTAGACTTTTACCCACCTTCCAATGTGCTGTTTGAGCATCGATTCGCGAACACACCGAGGGTCGGAGACTCAGAATTACTGCGTAGGATTCGACTCTGGTGTGGGAATCAAGCCAGTGCGACGCCTTCAGAATATGTTCTTGTTTAGGAGGTTGTGAATTGGCGTTGCCTTGTCCGAATTACATGTCCAATTAAGGTGAATCTCAACTCAATATCGATATCGTTCTGGCAAGATATTTTCGCGATACTGTCAGACATTCATGGACGTCAATTTGGAGATAATATCTTCGATTCGTATATGTTTGCGAGATATGCTGACCCTGATTGAGGGACCCGCGTGATGACCGTGTGGAGAGCTGTATTCCCGGCAAAGGGATGATAGGAGTCTGAGGTGCTTCGAATCCCGTTGATACTTTCGGAAAGGCTGCTTTATGGAGGGGACCACTAAGAAACTGCGCCAGCCTATGGGTATACCTCGGTCGACAGAAGCCGGGCTAAAGTCATTGGATAAATTAGATCAAGTATCAACAACGCTCATCAAGCGCCAACCTGGCATAAACAGCCATGCCTTTTGAACTCCCAAGGGCCACAACGCTACCACATTCAGTCTCCTGTTTAAAGATATACTCTTCCAAAATCCCGTATTCGAGTCCTGCTCATAATAGTCGTTCATACGTAGGCCTTTCTCGCACCTTGGAAAAAGAACCTCACTACGAAGACTTGCAGGCCAGCCATCGTGACCATGACTAACCCCTCCAGTATGCTGAAGTTGAAAATACGCTTCTCCGTGCTTCGTACGGTAGAGAAGTTTCGGTTCTCTCTTGTGCGGAAGTATTTCTGGTTTCGGTTGATGGTAGATAATTGGGAGGAGATTTTGAGGATGGATTCTTCGAGGACAGACGTTTGCTCGGGAGTCGAACCTTGTTTAGAGGGCAGTTGTGCGCGTGCTTCGTTCTCGACCTAGAAAGTGTCAGTACGCGCGTTGGCAAGCAAGATGGTAGGCGTACAGCAATCTCGAAGTCGACACGCTTCTCGGCAAAGGTGGACATTTCGTTGTTGAAGCAGAAGCGATATTCGCCAACATCATTTGCAGTGAAGACGAAGTCGCCTTGTTTCTCCTTTTCGCCCTTTGAAATTATGCGCTCCTTGGGAGCAACGACGGTATAGTCGATATCGAAGGAACCACCAGATTGAACCTGTCCCATGTCAATTAGCCTTCATATCTTCTTGCACACGTCTGGATGCGCGGGCAGACGAACGGCAAAGTAGAAAGCGATCTTGGCTCCTTTGTCGGAGACATTGGTAAAGAAGCAGGCCTTCTCATGCGGATGCATCTTGTATGTGAGGGCCGTTGCCGATATCGACGTGGCGAAGAGGGCGAGTACAGCGGTCCATAGCGTCGATATGTGCATTGTATATAATGTGGTGTAGCTGGGCGACAACTGTCTTTTCATCAAGAAGCTGGAAGCTGTAGTCGCGCTATCTGGCATTCTGATTTAGGGAGACTTTGTTAGAGAGGTTTTGGCATGCGCTTTGCCAAGAAAGGGGTTTTATTTTCGACGTCGACCTTCCACCCTTCCACGTCGACCTTCCACCCTCCCACGTCGACCTTCCACCCTTCCACGTCGACCTTCCACCCTCCCACGTCGACCTTCCACCCTTCCACGCCCTCCATCTCATCATTCCCCATCCAAAACCTGAGGTGTATATAAATGCCTGACATCTCGTAGACCACACCACTTGCTTGTCGGCAGGATCTAAAACTACATACACTTCGTCTGCTACATCCACTTCGTCTCGACCTGTCTGACGGGAACGCAGCAGATGTATTGTAGTTGGGGCAGTTGCAGGTACATGGGTCTGTCAAGATTACGATAAGACGTCTATCGGGAATGAAGAGAGAGGTGTTCAGAACACAGCTCAAGTCGCTAAGTCTTGACCTTTATATCTGCACAGAACCCAAACAGCTGCAGAGTATTGTGCAAACAGAAACGGAGCCGCCCAGCACACGCATTCGCAGCCTCAACATTGGTCTATTTGGGCTTGAAGAAGTGGAAGATATCTCAGAGCTCGGGTATTTGAAAGTGGAAGACTCACTCACTCTGACATTATGCACCTTTGAGTCGTCACCGTCCAAGTTCAGCTCCATACAGACCGAGCTTGACTTAGCAGTCCCCAAGAGGATGAGTAAGTTCTGCTGGGGCCAAATCCACGATTTCTGCTAATCAATCTTTTAGACTCCAACACAAGGGACGAGAAATTGGACCTAGCTTTGCCGAACCGCCTGGTAAATTCCTGGAGTCTACAATCAGGAAGTTTGCGCTCAGAAAGGGAGCTAATGATAACTGGATGCGTCACTGGGTAGCCCTTTACAACAGACCATAAAAGTACGCCACCGAGTCCTATCTTTCTCATATACCATCAAGTCCCATCGCACGAACTTGTATAAGGAGTCATTACACCACACTCGCAGCATGCCACCTTGCTGGAAACATATCCAGCTGCTTGTCATTAAGCGAGTGGCTGAAAAAGTTGGCTCTGACTGGACGCTGTGAGGCTGGCACAAGACGCGCCGTGCCACCTTATCATCTTCGGTCGGGCTTTTTGATCAATTCTTTCTATTCCTGCTCATGGTTTATTTGACTGCGTTCGCGTAGAGTATTTCCACCGCATTGGATGTAGCACCGATTTCGAAGAGAACAAGATCCTCACGCCCTTCTATCAGCCCAAGAAGATCTTAATCACCGCAGAGCAAGCATACTATTCAATATCCTGGATTTTTAACAAGCCCCCTAACGAGAAGGAGAGCTGCTAGCAAGACTGAAAACCAATCTTCCCACTAAAGATAGGGTATCTATGAGACAGTTTCCCTTGCTGCAGTAGGTGGATCCCTCATACATTTCCGAAAATCTGATAATGGGATGATTCAAGTCGGTACAGTTATAGGTACTCTGATGGCTGTAGGTGGCTAGTCGACGTTTCAAAACCCTTGAGCTCGGTCCGAATACCGTAATCTGTCCGGGTAATTCCCGGCTTAATGAAAGTGGACCTTTCGGAACTTCGACCTCATCTTCCTCGCTTGCTGCTCACCTTCTTCCGTGAATCTTCATCGGGTCTCTTTCTTTGGAGGAACTCGTAACATTGCATCGCTCGGCTTTAAACGTCCACATGAAAGCGCGCCCTCAATCATGGATTCGGGTCTGATTCGGATCCAAATTCAGGCAATGACTCCATTTGTCCGTTTGATGAGGGTAGCGACGCAGGCTCAATGATGATACATTGAATACGACCATCCCCACTGCACTCGAACGGGAATCAGTTCCAGATGGTTGATGTCGCAAATGACCAAACCCCCGGGAAAGCTTCCAGGTTCTTGGACTCTTCTGCAGAGCTCAGAAACCGTATCTATGCATGCTGTTTGGGAGGCGAAGGCACCTTGATGGTAAAACGCCAACGAGGACCAATACGAGACTGCATAGCATTGAGTGCAAGAAGTATTCCAATCCCTGCCATCCTGTGAATGTGCAAGCAGGTTTTCCATGAAGCGTACGGCCTGTTATACGAGCTCAATGAGTGTTATCTCTGGCCAGACAACAATGTACGAGAGAAGTAACATTCGAAAATCCGAGTGACGTGTCAGTCTGGCTTGCTTAATTATCCGCCATGACTCGCGTGTCGCGAAGGATGAGGACAGTTTTGACGCTCTGCATAGCCATTTCAACACCCAGGCACCCTTTCGTGTCTATAGCTTCCGCGCTCTCTCCATTCACAATGGCCAAGCCCTATGACTTATCCTTCTTGGTCTCCCTTGACGAGTGTGATAGGTCGGCGATGTCAAAGGTGGTGGCTTAGAGGCACCGCCTGTTGAATACGAGACTCCGCCCCATACATTGGCTCAGAATTGCTTGCTGACTACGACGTAGCAAATCAATTGAATCCAAGCATTGACAGATCATTCAAGAAGAAAAGTCCCAAAGAACCCACATTCCCGTCCTCTTCAACGAAATCTCAATTCTCATCGTTCAAAGCATTTTCACACATCTTTTCCACTAAATCCCTAGAAATCAACTACTCAATGACTCGTCGAGACAAATTGCAATCAGCTCGCATCAACCAGAACTCTCGGTTCCTGAAGCTCCCAGCAGAGATTCGGACTCTTATTTACCGCGCTGCGCTGGTCAAGAACACGTCAATTGATCTGTGGCCGCACAGATTTATCAAAGAAAATCGAGCGCATTCAGACCTGCTGGAAAGACTCCGAAAGAACGTCAGAGATGACAGCTTGATAGATGGGACTCTAGTTCGCGATCAGCACGATTTGAATTATGTGCGGAAAGAGATGGCCACCGGACTACTCGCTACCTGCAAGCAAATCAACCGGGAAGCAACAATGCTATTCTGGAGGGAGAATGCATTCCGATTCTCGAACGACTTCGACTGGCGTGGAATCAGGCGCTTTCTTATCGCTATCGGCCCAGAAGCTCGGTCCCGAATTAGGAGTTTAGAGGTCTCTCCGCCAGGCTGGACAGATGATAGGACCTATCAGATCATCGATGATCAACAGTACATAGCCTCTCCCAAGATGGCTGCTGCCAAAAACCACCCAAAAATGCACATGCCCAAGGCGCATCACGTCTTCGGCTTCCAAGACAACTTCAGATTTGTCTGCGAAATGCTACGTTCAGAACAGACTCTTCAAAGGCTCAACCTGGTGGTCCTGAACGGGTGGCAACTTGGCTGTTTCGACAACATACACTGCGAGTACCCTTCAGTACAAACCTCGGTGCTACTTGATCTGCAATCTCTAAAGCAATTCTGTGCTGTTTCTGTCATTTTGGAAAGCGGATCCGCAATGACAGGACAATGCAACAGGGAGTTTTTGAACGAGGTTGGCATCACCCTTGTTGCCCAGGCAGGTAGCTGTGTTGTTCCAGAGCGACCTTTCAATGAATGGACACAAAATTCTGCGATCGCAGATGTAATAGATGTCACGGAGCTCCAGATCTGGGTACCGCCACTCGCAGACGACTTTCCTTTTGACGGCCTTAATATTTTCGATATGACGGGGAGAATCGAAGGTCCTGCGCGTGGTGGCAAAACACACAAATCCACCTACTATGGACGAAGAAAATTAGAGAGACAGCTGAAGGGATTTGGAGGCTGTAGATTTGTGGAAAAACATGGACAGTATTGCAACAATTGTAACCAACACCTAGCGAATCCGTGGGAAACCTGGCGCAAGCATAAATACGATTGTGTTCATTGCAAAAGCAAGTCTGGACACACATGGAAAGAGGGCATCGAAGTCAGAAAGGTTAACAGGGAGAGACGAATTGCACAGCGAGCAGATGAAAAAGATGAGGATGCGTGGTGGTAAGGCTGAAAGCGATATTTATTGTTTTTGAAAAAGAGCATCGAAGCCAAGACGACTCGTCAAATTTGTCCGCCACTTTTATTCGGTGCATGCGGCCCATGCCCTACATCTCTTACCTCCAAGCTTCGTGAGTGCACTCATCAAAGCAATCACCGTAGTACCAATGGAAATTCTACCTAGTCATCTTCAAAACAACATTTCAAGCAAGAAGCAGGCAGTCCCAACCGAACCAGGGCAACCACCTTTTTACCAAATCTTCCTATATCATTCCTCCTCCTAAATATCCCCCAGATCGTTCAAATAGTCTGGAAAAGCTTTCTCATCCTAAACAAAACGCGCCCCAATTTCTCCGCGAATCTATCTTCGATTCCTTCCAATTTTACTTGTTACTAGGAGGAACAGTCTACTAGTAGGTAAGGAACGTGCAAATTTTGAGCTGTAAGTATACCTTTCGAAATGAAAATTATTGATGGAAGGGTCCTATAGCGAGGGATAGAATAGAATAGTAAGGTTTTTGAAAAGTTGGTTATAGAGTTAATTGCTATTAACTATAAACAGAGTAACGAACGATATGTGTACGAGACTAGCATATAGGTAGGCTTATTACAGAAATTGATATTCGAATTGAAACTAATACTATCATTTCACCTTTAATAAAATAATGTATTTTTACTATTCCACTTCCTATGTAAGAGTTTAGAGATATTGGATGCCTTAATCCTATTTGTATAGTTGAATTATTGATTACATATTTTGATTTTATAGGAGATTCTATTTCTAGGATTTAATAGTATTATACGAAAAGGCAATCGTTGTAATTGTAATTTTAGATTGGATTGGTCTACGAGATAAACTATATATTCTTTCTTATATTGTAAAGTTATTTATTCGAATTTAGTATATACTTTTTCTTAGAGCTTATCGTTCTTATTTGATTATGCCTGTAGTATAGACTTTTATATTATTATTATTATTATTGTTGTTGTTGTTGTTGTTGACGTTGTTGTCTATAGCTGTTCTCGCTGCATCTTTGCTTTTCTGGATTCAAGAGTTTGGCAGATACCTTTGGTTACATATCTAGATTCCGAATTGGACACTTCGAATCACAAATCGAGATTGTCAACTTCGCTTGCACAGATCGGCGATAAAGTCGTCGATATAAGCGTGGAGTCGACAGCCAGTAAGCACACACTCAAATGATGTAATCAAAGAGACAAATCACAAAGTCGCAGAAACAAAAGATGAAAAGGCAGAGTTATCTTGTTTCATCCAGCTAATCCTAGCCCTTGATTCTTGAGCAGAATCAAACTCTCTGAATACGCCAGCCTCCCCATCCATTTTCAGAGTCCCTCTCACAGCCATCTCACAGCCATCTCACAGCCATCTCCCAGCAGAAAAGAACATGCCCTATCTACCGAACCAGCCCCTCAAGAACCCGGGACGACCGTACCATCAAGCAGTGACCTTATATGACCAAAAGTGAAGTTGATATCTCACTCTACATCTCCTCACAAGTACCGGGCATACCGCAGGAGATGCCCTTGGGTCCACTGCAGCAGGCGCTACCCTCCTGACAATCGAAATAGTGGATTCCATGGCGTGCATCACAGGCGTAGTAGCTGCTACCGTAGCCGGATAGTTCCTATAGAATGTCAATTATGTCATAGATTGGACGCGGGTGAATATATACCTCGCAGAACGATTGACCAGCTCCGCATATACCATTGGCAGAATCCTTAGCTGGAGCTGCGGAGACGAAGGCGATGACGGCGGTCATGATAGTAACGATGGAGCACTTCATGGTGTCGGTGAACTTGATGTTGGTTTTGAGTGTGTGTGTGTGGTGGTTGTAGTGAGTATGTGGAAGTCTGTGGTAGAATGTTAGTAGAGGATTAAAGTAGAGGTAAGGCGTGAACTTACTCGGGAGTGGTGGTGAGTTGGAGATGAAAGTTGTAAGAGTTGTGGTGGAGAAGATGTAGGGGAGAGAGGAGGAGGGTTTAAAATAGTCTACAAAGATGTTACCTGGATGTTGAAGGCTAGTGTCTGTTATCATGAGACTCTTTCCTGGTCTAAACAGCACGTGGGTGGACTACGAGAGTGACATACTACTACCTGTGGGAGTGTTCGTTTGAGATGCATTATTCGTCCAGGTAACACTATTAAAAGGACAAAGAACCAAGAGTTTGCTAGACACCTTGGGACTGAATAACCTAGGGCAAGTTACTCGTCAAGTTTGTTAATTCAACACTAATTGCAAGACTAAAGATTCCCTTCACAGTCGAAACTTTCACCCACTCTGACGTCTAATAAAATCACTTTGACAGAGCACCCGCATATTAGCCTTGATGGTCAAGTGCTTCCTGGCAATACAAGTGGTCAAATCCGGGAATTCGTTAATGTAAATATCTGGTGGGAAGAAAGCTACACGAAGCTGGTATCATGAACATGCTCAGGCAGGGTAAACATGAACACAAGGTCCGCTCTGTCCTTGTGGAACTCAAACGTTCTTCTTGGTCGCAGCCAATCTCTTCCGTACCTGTTCCCTAGCTCGTTGATTCTCACTGAGTATTATCTCCTTAGCCTTACTCCTTTCCAACGGCTTCCTCTTACCCATATCAAAGAGTCTCCAAATCACAGGTGTGAACAGCCCATTCTTACATAGCTTGTACAGCTCCTTATCACTCCACCAAAAGGACCAGGCTGACTCGAGAAACGGGTAAATAACGTCTGAGATCAAGGGAGGGGTTACTGAGACGGAAGGAACGGGCTATTGCGCAAAAGCGACTCATTAGCCTTTTACCTCGCATTTCGCCCTCCTCGTAGACATACCGAAAATCCCCATGAAGCTGGAACGTTTGGGTATGCTTTAACAGACATGCTGCGGAGCACTTTATCAAAAATCATGTTCATTAACGAGGGGACCCAGATTGACATGAAAGCCATTGCGAAGGTGAAGTTGAGCGTTTGCGCCTGGTCAAATGTTGCACCATCTGGCCCATATCGAGGCAGCTATGCGAAGAAAAGAGGTCAGTCAATCTTGACAAACTTCGCACCAAGGTTGCCCTTACCATTACCAGTCCAGTCCGATGCGCAATGTATACTTTTGAAGCATGACCATGAAGAGTGGCCGTCATATCCTGGGCGCTTGCATGCAAGCCTACTAGCAACACTTTCTTTCCGTCAAACCGGGTCGCGTCATGAAAGTTGATGGAGTGAATCTTGGCCCTTCGAAAACATCTTCTTTTTCGATGCTAGGATATCTAGGCTTGGTAAAACTCCCAGAAGCGATCACAACTTTGTCGAATCTTTCCGACCCCATTGTCGACTCAGACTCAGATGATGTTTCAACGTCAAGAACCCATTCTTTTCCGTCTCTTTTAACCTCTTTAACTCGAGCGCTCAGTCTAATATACTTGCGAAGACCAAAATGATCGCAATAGGATTCCAGGTAATGATACATCTGTCCGGATGTGGGAAAGTCGTCTGTGCCTGCAGGGAAAGGGAAGTCTCTAGCGGCGCTCCGGTAGATGCTGCTGTTGAAGACGGTAATATCCAAATGTTGCAGCTGGTCTCAGCAAGGCTCGAGGCAGCCATTGTAGTTGATTGGTGGTATGTCGACACCGAGAGCCTGCCTTGCTGGCGCTTACACGAAGTTGATGCAGATGGCATTCTCGCATTACCAGGCCTCTTGGGTCGTAATAAATATGCCCAAGGGCCTGAAGAGCGAATGGTTTCCAACCGTGTGAGAACTCAAAGCTCAAATCTTGATGGTTGTTGATGGTATAAATGGAGCCGCGCCGAGCAGACACGGAGCGTACAATATCTCCCCGAAGAAGAACCGGTCAGCTTGGCGCCTCGGAGCCTCGGAGCCTCGGACATCAATTTGGTATTGCTGACCACTCCATTCTTCCTACCGAGTATCAGCTTTCGCCGTTTGCCTCCACCATGGCGAACCAACATCACCAGCCCAACGTTGTTCTCGCCCTGACAACCCATGCACATGCGCCCCCTCTTCGGCCGGCTCCCCAGCTCAAGTACGATCTCAGGACAGTTCCGTACAACGGAGCTGATGAATTCCCAACTCGTCTGCTTCGCTTTCAGATCCATCTGCCATAAACTCTGATGGATTCTCGAGCTTTGTGTGCACGCTCTCATACTAGTCAGCAACAAAGCGCAAGAGGTTCAGTTATAAAGAACGCGCGGTTCTTGTGAACGAAAGGTTGGCACAAGGTGGACGAAGCACTGTTAGATCAAAGGAGTGTATTTCATAGTGGTGTATATTATACGTCAGTACACCAAGCCTGATATCATATGCTCGTCTCCATCATTAACAAAAAACATTAGAAGCACGACAAATTCTATATACAGAATTCCCATCCTTTTTGCTATGGAAAAATCCATGTAACTAATACAGAGCTCAAATGGTAACGAAAAAATTAGCCAAACCAAGTGAGGCAAAGGGATATCGAACTGAACTAAGTTGCTAATGATTGATGAATTGGAAAGTGAATGTTCCGATAAAGAGAGTGATCGTGTACAAGGCCGCCACGGTATATAGCGCCTCTTGGAAATGCGAAGTGACGTTCCAGCGTTGATTTTTCCATTCCGGTCTGGGGTGGGCGATGCCAGTCTTGGGGTCGCGAATGAGAAGGTCTTCTCGATCTGGCACAGATGGTGGCCAAAGGGCGTACCTGAGTGGGATCAATGCGGCGTTGATCATTGGTACCCACAACATCGGAGGCCAGCCAGCGTGGGTAAGCAGGTACTGAAGACGTTGCCATTTGCCATCTTGCTCAAAGGCGCGAACACATGATAAAATGACGGCTGCGAGTGTGAAGAGAACAAAGGTGAGGTGGACTATGCCTCCACAGTCGATCATGATAACTTTGAGGCGACGGACCAACGGAGCTCTGGTGGACGAATCACGTTCGTTGAGGGCACCCTTGATAGATCCCGAGGAGGAAAACGACATGGATTTCCCACCCAACCAAGAAGGAAGGAGGAATGAGCGAATGACTGTAATTGCATGGTAGGGAGCCATCCAAATGGTAGCGGCACCTTCCTGCCGCCCCAGTCGATAACCTGAAGGCAAATAGCTGACAACCAGGTTGATCATAGTCAGTAACAAGGAGATAGTGCACAGCCTGATCTGCCATCGCAACTGGTTTGCCGTCGTGTAGGCCACGAGGGTGCCACCGGAGAAAAGAACGACTGGAATGGTGAGCATGGAGATGAGCATGAACATCTTGAAGAGTGCGTCCATGGAGAAGACAATGCCGGAAAGCCGCGCAAAGAAAGTCATCTGCTTGATATCGGAACCCCACAGGAACCAACGAAGCTTCACGGCCGTCTGAAGAGTGCCTAAAGTCCACCGAGTCCTCTGCTTGAGATGACCAGTGAAAGAGTCTGGGACTTCGCCGTACTGGAGTGCTTCGTGGACGTAAGCTGTCTTCCAACCCTTGCCCAGTAGCATGGAACTGGTGCAGACATCCTCGGCTAATGATCCAAGAGGCCAGCCTCCAATGTCCATTAAGGCGGCGCGGCGAATGCAGTAACCAGATCCCGTGCACCATGCCACACCAGTCGCATCCTTGGAGGGCTCGACGATGTGCACAAACGCATCCAAGGATTGTGCCAGTATATCTCCTTCGGGAATGTTGTAAAATAGCTGTGGCGGGCAGACGAGTGCCATCTTAGGGTCGCTAACTGCATGTGCAATGATTGCGCGGAGCCAGGCAGCCTCAGGAATCATGTCAGCATCCAAGGCCGCGATGTATTCACCGGCACCCCCTTCAAGCTCCGTAACAAAGTCTGTGCCTCCTATGAGATTTCCAGCTTTGGCATGGTGTGGCTTGGTCTTCACTCGGGCGTGATAATACAGATTCGGAAACTGGACCATCGCCAGATGTTCCACGGATTGCTTGAGCTGCGCATCTTGCCCGTCATCGAGAACAACAACGCGGAAGCGGTCGTGGGGATAGTCTACGCCACATGCCTAATCGTGTCAGCCAGCAGACGAACAAGGTGCATTAGATATACGAACAGCTCTGGCGGTGTCCAATATCACGTCGACATCTTCCTTGCAGCAGGTAATAAAAACGTCGACCGTGGGTGCAAGATCACCCAGAATACGAAGTTGAGGACGTTTGCGGCCTCTGGCGGAGAGTATCAACCAGGCTTGGTGAAACAACGCAGGTACTGAGGATCGTTAGCAGTGTTGGTATGGGATGAGTGGAGCTCGACCTACATGCGACAAGAGCTTCGGCGACAATGAAGAACCAGGCCAGCCAGTAAGTCTTGTGGTAAGTGTCTTGCGAATCTTTTGTGCAATAGATTCGAAATGCAAAATACACAATGTAAGAGCCAACAGCTCCAAAAGTGGTGATAGGAGCGAATCGAAACAGTGTCTTTTTCCATTTAGGCATGAGATCTACGTCGTCGTACTTGTGAAGTTTAACGATATCGTAAGCGCTATCCACATAAACAGTCTCGAAGCTTGTGACTGAAGTGGTTGTTGGTAGTTGAAGAATCGACTAGAACATTAGTACGTAAAATTCGAATCATGGTGTTGAGAGAAGCTCACCGGCCGAATGATAGTTGATTTTTCATCAATAGTCTGCTCCCCGTTCATTTTCTCCTCGAGACTCCAAGTCGTTGGACTGCTGCAAGCTGTAGTCCCACGAGAAGAGGGTGGCCTTGACGAACCCGCAGAAGCTGCAGGCGAAGACATGCCTCCAACGATGGGAGTGACATCCTCGTCTGAAGAGCGGGCGAACACCATCGTGGCTGGAAAGCTAACACGAGGCCAAGAATAAATGAAATGAGAGTGAGTGTTAGTTGACCTTTGAAGACAAGAGCTGGTACAGATATACCAAGAGTCTCTTGAACAAAGGGAGACTGGCAGATTGAACTGTGAGTTGTTCACCACAAAATGAGGGCTCCGGTTGAAACGATAAATAGGAAATTGGGAAGAAGCAATGTGTGAAGAAGAAGAAAAGAGATTGAAAATAAAGAGAATGAAAATACACTACCTTTCGACAGATGGATCAGCAGAGTTCTAGCCGCACAAGCACGACCTACGGCAGCAATGGACCCTCGATGTACAAACATGGATCATATCAGGTACGGCAATAGTTGAAAAGAGGCTAAGAGACCAAGAGGAGCGTCCAGGGACTGTGGGTCTAGCAAGCAGAAGTGGATCGTGTCAAAATCTACGACGTAAGGCAGAGGTGTTGTTGCACAGAGAAATTGGTTCTCCAACGGCCTGTGGTACATGAAAGTCCTTTGCTGCGAAATAATGGATGACGGCATTTGATCGCGAGGCTTCAACTCATCCCGTGGTATGTTCAATCTTTTGTATCCCTTGAACACTTTGTTCGGCGAGAGGCGTTGGAGTTGCACAAGAGGAGTATCAACAACCTCTCTCAGAAAAAGAATGTGCTTGGATTCGGAATCGCTGTTGCACTGGCTCTGGTCCAATTTGGTGAGGACCCAAAAGCCCGGGCTGCGTGCCAGTGCGGGTGTCAATAGTAGTTCATGACGATCTTGTCAGTAAGTCATTACCTTGTCAGTAGGTTATTACCTTGTCAGTAAGTCATTACATTGTTTGATGATTTGCCAGAGCGTGGTCTGTTGTGGTCTCGAAATGGATTCGGAGAATAACACCAGTTCCTGGTAGTGGCTAGTCATAGCGGCGTAGTACAGATAGGCGTAGTACGGATCGGCGTAGTACGGATAGGCATAGCACGGCTAGAAGATCCGGGTGAGGGTGCCAGATTCTAGACCGAGCGTGAGGATAAGTGGGAGCGAGTACAGGCGCTGGGGTGGTGGGATTCTTTATGGCGGAAGTTGCCGGTTGGTGTCGTAGATGTGCCAAAGACGTCTCATCTTACAGAAGGAAGTGCCGAAAACGTTCTCATCAGCCATGGTCGCAGCATCTACCTCGGTGGCTTTACGTGGTGTTGCTGTCTCACAGACGGGACATTTTCCATTTCCGAGAGGCACGAGTGGGCTGCCGGTACGCGCAGCGCAGCACTGAAGTTTGGGTCGCGGATGGATCCTGAAGTGGGAGGGAGTGAAGGCGTCGTCCATTGGGACATTGGAAGAAGTACGTTGCAGTTATGAGATAACGTTGCAGTGGACCTCGAGTGATGAATCCCGTAGACGGGACTAGTTTTTATGTAGCGTAACGTGACGAATCCGTAGACGGGACTAGCTCTATCGTAGCGTACGTGATGAATCCCGTAGACGGGACTAGCTCTATCGTAGCGTACGTGATGAATCCCGTAGACGGGACTAGCTCCATCGTAGCGTACGTAACGAATCCTGTAGATGGGACTAGTCCTATCGTAGCGTATGTGATGAATCCCGTAGACGGGACTAGCTCCATCGTAGTGTAGCGTGACGAGGATACCCGAGCCCGCCCGAGCCGCAGTCCGCCCGAGCCCGAGCCCGAACCCGAGTCCGAGTCCTCATCTCAACTTGTCCTTTTCTACCAGTACCCGTACTCTGAATCTCAACTATCTCGACTATCTCGACCATCTCGACCATCTCGACCATCTCGACCATCTCGACCATCTCTTCAAGCGGGTCTTCAGCTTGCGCGAGACTTGGCCAGCTCCAACAAACACACGTGGCTTGATATGTATGCACCCTGCAAGGCTGGGTTGCTGCTAGTTGTAGTAGTCACCACATGTCGGAAGAAATTGTGTGCATCTTTGAAATAATGAGCATGAAATTTCAATCAAGCTTGCCAGATCGATCTGTGAACGGGCGACAATCTATCCGTCCTGCCGGGACGATCCTAATGACCCAGAACTTTGGCTCACTACCATGAGGTACTGCATTCGGCTTAACGGTCCTCAGCATCCTGCCGAAAACGGTTCCGTCAGCTTGCCGGGCAGATAGGGGCCGTGTTTTCTGCCTGGCTGCCTGGTCGATACACAGTCTTTCTCCCGTCCTCTTAAATGAGTGCTACTCCAATTTCTTCGGTTGAGCACAGCTGAAGTGGTACCCAACGGCTATAGATTATGGCTAGCACAAACTCCGGTCCGATGCTGCTTCACCGCTATCTCTGAACAGACAACATGCCACTGGAAAAGCTTCAGTCCACTGACTGTGCCGCTGGAGCTCTGCAAAGGACAAAGCACTCGTGGCAATTACACCACCACCCGCCACATTCATTTCTCCGATGGCAACTCTGGGAGATGGCATCAACTCACATACTCAACTCCCTAGCAACCTGTCACAACACTAGCTCCTCAACGAAATGATGCCGAACATGTCACATAACATTAGGCAAAGCTTGTCGAGCACGTTTTGATCTCTTCGTCGGACAATATTGCCACTTCCACAACACTATCGGACTCTTGGTACGACAAGCGTTACTCGAGAAACACAGGCCAAGTAGACCAGACTCGAGGAGAAGAAGAGGATGTTGGTACTGCTCATGCTACCCGACAAGTAATTTCATATACACAGAACCGCTTTCCTTGCCCGAATTAAACCCCACTGGATTTGATCATCCAATTTTGGGTTTCATAAGGTGTCATTTGCCACATTAATTGTCATTCTTCCACCGCATCAAGATATATACCCGGCATCCGGTTTGCTATAGACCCAGGGGGCATGGTCGGAAACTGGTCATCAGAACATTTCATACCTTATCAATCGCGAGCCTTCCAGGCAGCGAATCAGTTCGCAAGGTGACACCTTTCATAGACATATGAAGTAAAGAATCAGTCTTTGTATCACATTTGCTACTGACTCAATTACCATCACCCGACGATGCTCGTCCAGTCTTGTAGTATCCCAATAACCAGTATCGAGATCGAATTTCTATCACCCGATGCTGGTCCTCAACCACTGTTGCGATGTTCCGACGACCTGGACGTCCACCGCTGGCACCCTAAGCTTGCACCTCAATAATCATGGGATAAAAGAAGAGAGCAAAGTCAACGATATGATACTTTCATCCGTGGTAACGAGCCTTTGGACAAAGAGAAAGGTTGAGTTCGTCAGGAACTTTACCCACTGCTATCTCGCGAGATATTTGATTCCTATCATCCATCTCCCACTCAAAGTCATCATGGCACCATGAAATCAAGAACAAAGCCAAGTTGGATCCGATAGAAAATGAGACCCCGAAGTTCAATTCATGACCATAAATCCGCCTCGCTTAAATTTAATACGATAACAACATCATCCTAAAAATTCATTCAAGTAAACATCAACCACAAAGCAACATCAACGAACCTATCCCTATCCCTCACTGCGAATATAGAAAGAACTGATTCCGAAGCACAAACTCAACACTAATTCAGAATATGAATCATAAACGCTCACAGTGGCTTCATCATCTCATTGTCCCTCGAGCTATTCCTCATCTGACCCAATTTCTTCATCTACAACTTGACATGGAAATTAATGAATCCGAGTCTCTAACAAAGTCATTCCGTCAAAATTCACGAATTACGAGATTAGCAGTGTTCAGGCGTCAAGAAGAGATCTTGGTGTCCTGAAGCCTCACGCGATATTGTACTAGTGAAGCTCTTTGTATTATATATGAATATATAGATATTTCATCCCAGCTATCTATCCAATGTGTACCAGATCAATCCCAAACCACATGCAATAGAAACCTGCAAACCCCAAAGTTATGTCATGTCATCAAGAAATATAAATACCAATACCAATACAAAATACCCAAACTTCCCAAAGATCCATTGAATATCCATAATCATCCCATTATCCAATTCCAGACTCCATTGCTCATCATTTAAATTCATGTCGCTTTAGGTTTTTTCCTCACGAGTCCAGAACATAGAACATTGACCCCCGAGGCGTCTCCTTCCTGAGATGTAGACCCCTCCTTTTTAGCCTTCTTTCTCACCGAGTGTGAGCTTAACACGTTGACTGCAGGCTCCGTCATGGCAGCAATCTCATTCTCCTTTCCCACACCGTTCAAAGCATCCACATGAACCAACTTTGCCCGTTTCCTCGGTTGTAGCGTATTCACGCCGGTCTCCACTGCGGGAGTAGACTTCGATAGAGATGCAGGCGCATCAGCGGGCACAGCCTTGCGCTTGATTTGCATCGTGTTCATCACGGTTGCGGCCGCAGAGGCCTGGACCTGCATTGACCTTGCTTTTTTCCCTTCGACCTCTCGTCCCCATCCCTCGGCTTCTCGCCCTCCCAGCACTGCTAGCTCGTCAATCCATGTCCTAGTGCTGGCCTCGGCGATTCTGCGGTTGGCAAAGTCGAGTCGAAGGAGTAGTTCTGTTGCCTTTTTGTATTTCTTTTCGTCTAGAACGATATCGCCACGGCTAGTGCTCGGCCAAATATAATACTTTGTCTCTGTAGGTAGATGAAGGATTGTTGATGTCAGATTTGAAGATGTAGATTTGATGCGCGGCACTCGTGGGACGATGACGCCAGTGAGTGGTTTCCGTCGCTGTGAGTTTGCTTTGCGTGGCGAGACTGCTTTCGACGAGTGTGATGAAGGCAGGGAGAGTATGCCGCTTTCGTGTGGAAGCGTAAGAGAGCCTTGACGGTCGTTCTGAGATGGCGCCTCGCAAGCTGGCGGCGTGAAAACAACCCACATGAAGCCAACTAATCTGCCAGCAGAACATTCGGATCGTTGTTCCATTGTAAGCCAGAATTGCTCGATCGTATGTACACTCCTCCATTTGCCGGTTCCACGCTTCGAAGGACTGTCGATATTCGAGTCATTGGTTTGTGAGTCGGGTAATTCCTCGTCTAGATCATCCAGGAGGCGGTTCTTGGGATCGTCTGGAAAATGCGGGATGAGGCATCGAGGAGGTGCTGCCGGATGGGAGCTGATCTCTCGAAGCGGGTGACCGGATGCCCACCGCTTTCGCAGGCTCGGATCTTGTCGTACTTCTGGTGGCAGGAAGGAGAGAATGGAGTCCTCTCCGGGTACGATTATATAGGCTTGTGCAGTGGTTTCTGTCTCATCTTGCAAGCCGGCGTCCGTCTCAGGGTTGGCATTCGCTTCTGCCGTATAGCTCCGCAGTACTGGATCGAGTACCCGACACCACCACTTCACCAGTTGACGATCATCAGAGACATGCTTTGCGTCATTCTCGACACTCCCTGGGAACAGATATTGATCCGAAGCTCTTGCAAATAATGAGACAACCGATTTGACATTCTTTCTCTGTCTGCTCTCCACCAAATATGAGACGAAAGTCGAGGTAATACTCCTCAATGGTGAGGAGTGCCCCTTCGGGATCGTGAGGAGGGAGAGGTACCCTGTCGAATCGGCCTTGGAGACGAATAACGTGGTAAGGTGTTTCGTTGTATATACCAAAATCTCAATTGCAAGAGCAAATACTTGATCAGCATCTTTCGAGTCACTAGGACGTACAGATACGTTCAGGAAGTGAGATTCGCAGTAAGTCGGCTCTGGCTTCGCGCCTGGCGGAGGAGAATAGATGGCCGAGCATTTTGTAGGCGGAGTCGATACATGGTAGAATTTGAAGCGCGAGTGTTCTGGGAGAGCATCTGCTAGTTTTTCGTCCAAAGTCTTGTTACTCGTCGTCTCCATGGTCGGGGGCTTTGCGAGTGCCAAAAGCGAAGGAGTATAGGTAGGATAGGTAGGATACCTAGGTACGAGTACGAGAGGTATGATAGCTACGATAGCTACGATAGGTACGAGTACGATAGCTACGATAGCTACGCGTTTGGGTCTGATATACAGGTCATAGCGTCCGAGGTCCGGAAGTCCGCAAAATATCGACGACGGCAACACAGGTTGACGGCGACAGCGACAACACCAAACACGACGCATCAATGGCAACGGCGGCCCCATTACGAAGATGTCTCATCGCCTCCAGATCAAGAGCAAGAGGTGACCAGGCCCTCATTACACCGACACTGACACCGACTCCCACTCGTCCCAGCACCTCGACCACTCCCTGCTCCCCTTCACGACAATGCCTCTCCCACTCAAGACATCTCTCTTCAACAGCTGGGCGCCATCAAGAAATAGGCACAGGCGGGGCGGACAGTCCGAGATGGCAGCAGACACCGCGCGGCATGACAATGCCTTTCCGAGTGCGGCCAATGACCAAAAACAACGAATTCAATTGCTGCAAAGACCCGCAGAAACTAAATGAGATGTATATCAAGTTCTTTGGAGAAGGAGGGAATCAATGGCTGTTGGAAGAAACAAAGTGGCTCGCAATAACGCACAAAAGTTTTGATCAAGGAAAGCGAGGTTTCAACGATCGATTGAGTTATCTTGGTATGCTATTGTGCTTCTGAGAGAGGAGCCATGCTGATCAAATCGATAGGCAAGCGTATTGTTGAATTGCAGACATCATATCTGCTTGTCGCTGCACCAAGAGCTCCTACAGCACCAAGAGGACCGGATCAGTACAAACGAATACCATTCGAACACCCAGCCCTCGATGGCCTCACAAATTTATCAGACAGAATCAAGGCCGACATTTTAGACAAGTCGCGATTGGCACAGTTAGCCCGTGAATACAACATACATCGTGTCATGCGGTGGAAACCGAGAAGCGTGAGTTGCAAAACTTGATCTGGCTTTCATTTTCGTACTAATTGACCTTTCCAGGCCCAAAATCTAGGAGCATCTGGAATAGATGTCATTGCGGCGCAAGCATTGTACGCCATTGTAGGAGCTGTATCGCTGGAAAGAGGTGGAGCACAAGCCAACCAATTGGTGAAGGAGAGGATATTGACGCCTCTCGGTGTAGTATTTTAAAGTTAAAGAAAGAAAAATGGAGTAAAATCCGGCTATCTGATGAACCCCTCCCGTCTGGGTCTTTTGTCGATGCTCGAAAATCCACCATGCAATATTGGAAGCTGCGGCAGAGAAACAATGGCTAACAAAAGAGAGGAATGTGTTTGTGATGCCGAAACGATATGACAGTTGACATGGGCGGGACGCGACGTCAAGTCAGAGAAATGCAACGCGGACGTGGTGATTCATTTCCCTCTGAAGATCGAGCCCAAGCGAAATCGAAATCCTGGATCAACTGCGTCCGTCGCCTTTGTAAGCAGCAACGGTAATCGGTTTCTTGGCTAGTGAAAATGACTGCTGACATTCTGTACTGATCAGACTGCGGTGGCCAAATAAAATAATCCAGTTAGCTCTTTTCTTTGACGCCCTTACATTTACCCCATGGCACAATATCCACACGCGCATTCAGGCACATCTTTTTTGCCATTCGTCATCGTCGATTGCCATGCCCTCGATTTCTGTTGATTCCGGAAGTTTGCCCAAATAAATCAACTCGTTGGTGTCTTCTCCGATGGCGATTCCCCCTAATCCTCCGCGATAAGGCTTGCCCTGAAGCACAAAAGGCCATGACATTGCGCTTTGCAAACTGTCAGCCAGGAATATGCTCGCTGCTAGCAGATATGACCGTGATAAATAATGGTTTTACCTCACAGTAGTTCATCTCTCGATTTTCTACGAATATCGAAACGACACGCGAGTCCAATTTTTCATTACTTAGCGCAGATCATGTAGGACAATACCACCAAACCTGAGGCTGTCAGCTCAAACTCGAAACGATCCAAACGATCCAAACTTCCCGCAACTGATCAGGCAGACCCGGACTTTCTAGGGCCTCCGTGAGGAACTCGAGATACCGTCTACAGAAATCTCATACCACCAGGACTAACAAGGCACAAAAATATGATCAAATTCTACCCATACACTGAGCGCTTATGCCATCCCCAACGGCCGAACAACCTGGGACCAAGAATCCACGATGATCAGAATGTTGATGACTACTAGATAATCGATATAATGTTCGTAGGCGCTCTTTGGTAGGATTATGTAAAAAGTCAAAGACGCTACCCCACAAGTCCTATAGATACAAACAAAATTACGACCAAGCACATACGGCCACAGAATCAAGAAAGCTCGAATCCCCGTTCGCTCATTCCTAGATAAGCTTGATATCGGCGAATTAGTAGTTGGGTGGGTGACCACCAGCGAATCCTCGCTGCTGTATGTTTTTATCTTTTTGCTGATGCGAATCATTTATGGCGAAAAGATTGTATCCTGTCAAATACCACATCCCTCGATATCCGAGCTCGTATGTCATTAATGCGTTTCATTCGATAGATGCACGATGAGTTTCCTCTTCTGCTTTACGCGAACAGCACCTTGCGGTTTCGTTTCTGTCGAGATGCTAGAGTCTTGTCAATGTCGTTACTGTGAGAAATGGAGACGGTAAGGTAGATTTTTGGAAAGATGGAGATGGTGAGAAAGTGAATGTTGCGTTCTTCGACTCGATGGTATTATATGCGGGATTGTCACCAATGTGAATGTAGATGTGACGCGCGATGTCTTTGAACTGGTGGCAGGTAGTTGTTCCCCAAACATCTGTCCGACTACTTTACATATTCGCAACCACCGGCACAACCTCTCCCTTGCCCCTATCCAACCTCACAGCATCCTCCAGCGGATCCGTCCTCGTCACCATCTTAGTCAGTCCCAGTTTCTCCAAAGTCCCCTTGGCTCCTAAATCCGGTCCAAAAGCTCGATCCCTAACCTCCTTCCCCCATCTCAACCCACCCCCTCGAATCGTCATTGCTTGTGTGCCTACAGCCAAAGACATAGTTGGAGCTCCGTATTGAACTGTTGCAAGACCTGTGGCTGGTTCGTTTTCTTCAGCTGCCAGGAGCAATTTGACAATATTCGTTGCTGCGACTTTTCCGGAGTTTTGGGCTGGACCGGAGCGTTTGATGCCGGGGCCTGAGACGATATCTCCAACTGCGAAGTGGAAATCCGCGTTTGGGGAGGTGGTTGGGAATTGTAACGTTTCTCTCGTGCGGACACATCCTTTTTCATCAACGAGATCTCTGGAGAGAAATCCGGTGTTGGCGCCTTTCTGCGTAGCCGTATAGATGACTTTGTCGCACCGTATTATTTCGCCGCCTGAAAGGGTAAGTTCAATCCTGTCACGACCTAATTCGCGGATTGATTTTTCGGCGAGGACGCGATTTCCCAGTTTTACTTCGACGCCGGCTTCATGGACGAGATCGAGGGCTTTGGCTTTATATTCAGCTGGGAGCGGTTCGGCAGCTAGGAGTGCGTCGCGGGATTGGACTAGGACTACTGAACTGTTTGGGAAGTGAAGTTTTGTTTCTGCGGACATTTCTATTCCTACTGCGCCTGAAAGTTCTGTTAGGATCATCAGGCGAGATGGAATAATGGTTGAAGCTTACCACCTCCAACGAGCACGATTTTCTCTGCTTTACCTAGAGAAGCCTCATAGCGATCTGATTCCTCCAGAGCATCAGCCTTGTCAGTTGATTGCGGTACAACAGGACCGCCTCTTCGCATCCCCGTTCCGAGCACTAAATAATCATACGAAATACTCTTTTCCTCGGCACTGTCTTTCGAGTATTTCAAAGTCTTTTTCTCAAGATCCAACCCCGTTGCCGATGCTTGAATGAATCGGACATCTTCTCCAGAAAATCTCTGAGGATCAATTTCGGCATACCGCGCCCACATGTTCTTCGTGAAAGAACTGGATATTGTGCCCAAGGGCGCTCCGACTGTGTGGTAAAAACCATCCCGTTCATCGATAATTGTGTATCTTGGTTTTGTTCGAAGAGCACGCGAGATCTCTGGAAGAGGAGCAAATGCCGGTGGAGGCGGGCCTCTTTGACCTCCTGGTCCAGGGGGAGGTCCGCCTTTTCGAGCTTCTGGCAATGGCTTTCCGGAACTCAAGGCAATGAGAGTGTTGAGAGCAGAAAGGCCTCCATAGGCACCTCCAACGATGAGGATGTGTGGTTGATTCGACGCCATCTTAGGAGAAATTGAGAAGAAGCGGGATGAATTGCGGATTGGTGGAGTAGCAAGAGAAATGAAGAGAAAGGGCGTAAGTATTCTAGATGTCGAGAAGTTCATAGCAAGCAAGGAGGAGATGGTATAAATGAAGAGACGAAACAACGTAGGCCGGTATACATACGCGTCCAAAATCTATTTTTCAGCAGAGGGATGAAAGCTATATTGCAGCGGAATAACACCGCTCAGCCATTTCTGCCATGGTTATGAGCAGGGAAAAGACGATATGACCAACGGAAGCATCTAAAGTGCTTCTGCCTGCTACGGAACCGGAGAATCAATCTCGCCCTTTCGTGGTCCGGATTGTCCGAGATGTGGAGGAAGACGACGGGAGAGATTTGGATAGATGCGGCATTATCTTATCAGATTGATCAGCTGGTCCCTTGTATCTTACCAATCCAATTCGGTCCGAGAACGGCATGGACCAATCGAATTCGGTCCGAGAACGGCATGGACCAATCAAATCCGTTCCGAGAACGGCATGGACCAATCAGATCCGTTCCGAGATCGGCACGAACTCGGTCGAAGACCAAAATGGATCTGTTAACACCGAGAGCAATAATGTGTCCACGTAAAAAGCATCTCAAAACATCTCCTTAATCAACTTCTATAATCCCTTGTTCAACATCTACAACTCCTTGGTCAACATCTATACCTTGGCCAACATCTTTCGCTCAGAACCGAGTATGCTGCCTCCTACTCCTGGGCCGTGCCGTAGCTCCATGCCACCACTTATCTGGTATACTCGGGATGCATGATCAAGGTATCATTGCTTTCGTTGCTAGTCGAGCAGGGACCTGAAGACGACAAAGCCCAGCAGAGGTACCGCAAGTCTCCGCGACCACCACTAACCACGAGATCGACCGGCATTTCTTTGTAGTCGAAATCAAGTGATTCGTCTTTGTCGTCGAAATCAAGCGATCCGTCGAACAGAAAAGATCGGTAGTCATGTCGTAAGAAGTCTAGATGTCTGGTCTCTTCTTATAAAATCGCATGCGCCTATCCCAAAAGGCCTTTTTCCTCTTCAGTCAACACATACACTCTTTCCGGCAATTCCTCAAAGTCAAACCAAACTGCCTCATTCCTTACCGATTTTTCGCGTTAGTTTACTTCTCAAAATCTCTACTCCTTTGAATTTCTCATCTATACATTCAATCCGATCAATCAATCTCCCTCAGAAAAGAAACTAGTCAATATGCCTTCAACCGTCACCGACACCACAACAGTCACGATGCAGGGTACAGCAACTGCTTCCCCAAACTCCACGGCCGCTGCGACCTCAGGCGCGATGGCTTCGGCGCAAAATCCAGGGAGTGCTACCTTGGCCATGGTGGTTTGCTTGGGCCTCTTCGCGAAGAGGCTCTTCCTTTAGATACTACCTTCGGAGAAACATGGATACTGGGTATTCGCCTCAAAGGCTCCCAAGAAAGTTATGAATCAATACATCGACTGTTGAGATTATCACAACGTGAAGTCTGCTCCCGGACTTAACCGGTTCCTCAATGAAAGGTGACTTGTGAAGTGGAATGCATTATTACCAAATTTCCATTAATAGCCTTTCTCCAAGCTTGTCCTGCACCATGGTCCTTGTAGATTCTATTTCGACCTTTGGGACTGCGTATCGCGTCTTTCCAATATCGCTCCGGGCATGAATTCGTCGCGTATTGTCAAAGCAGAAGTGTCTCTACATCGCAGAGATTACATTTAAGCCAAAAACTCTCCCCTCCCCCTTTTGCAAAATCCTCAAACACTTTATTGTCTCCAAACCATCCCCAGTCTCAAAAAGTTCCGGACCACAATAAAACCCATATCCCAGCGAGAACAACTGCACCCCCACGCCACAATGAACTACCCATCCACAACAACTCACTACACCACCCTAGACATCTCCCAAAACGCAACCCAAGAAGAAATCAAAACCGCCTTCCGAAAACTAGCCATTGCCCACCACTCAGACAAACACGCCACCCAAAAGACCAAAAACCACCACACCGAAATCTTCAAAACCATCCGGGAAGCGTCCGAATGGCTGACGAATCCAAAACTCAAAGAACGATACAACCGAGAACTGAACGCGCGGGGAAAATTCGATAGTCTACCGTTTGGACAGGCAGATCCGACGAGGGGCGAGAGAACGACGACGGCTTGGGATGGAGGGGATGGAAGGTGGGATTCTTTTTGAGGAGGGGTTTAATACTTGGTCTTGTTATACGGCTACGCATCAGGATGAGCATCCGTTAAGGGGGTATACACAGCTCCTGTCAAGGTATCTAGGTGGAGGGCAAGGGGTTTGACGAGGAAGGAGAGGCAGTGGGCGCTTGTGGTGTGTGTAGCGGCACCTTGAAGGATATGATTCTGTGGCGTGTTCCTCTTCTTCTTCTTCCTCCTCCTCCTACAATCTCGGTATAGGGCTGGGTTCGGTTATGTGAATCCATGATTCGTGGGACCGAGTGTGAAGGATTTATTTTTCCAATCGGTTCATGTATCTTCACTACACACTTATTCGGCCACGATGAAGAAAGCTCCTAGTACCGAAAGTCACATCTTACTATTCGGCCTACCAACGACCTCTTCAAACAGAGACACTCAGTCATGCAGTCGATCATAGAATTATCCATTTTGCTCATTTCCACTCGGGATCGGTGTCGTGATAAATTGGGGGATGTGATATGACTTCGGCCACGCTACGAGACTTGCTGGCTCATCCAAGCGGGAGGGGAAATGGGTATTTTTGATGTGGTTCATGGCTCGATACTGCAAGTGTCGATTCCTGACACCACCAATGATGATACATGCCCATCTAAACTCCCTGTAATGCAATGCATATTTGTACATTTCTCTTGCTGGATCGCATCATATAACCCGACAAAGCAGCTGTCCACCCAACGTCCTCTCCACGCATTCTCTTGACTCAAAAACTCCCTTGTCGGTACTGATAAAGATGCACTCTCCCGGCTGCGTAAGGCCCTTGACATAACCGGCCTTCCTCCCCCTAACCAATGTCCCAATATCATCCCTTCCCATCCATATCCGTCTCGTCGGTTTGGAAATCATTCCCAATTGTCTCATCACAGGCTCATTATTCCAATACTTCAATCCTAACCATATCCTCCTTTTCGCAGGGTTTGACGGTACATAATCTGGATATCTATCCTCGTGCTCTCCGCTCGCGCTTGGTCTTCGAAAATGATCTGCCTCGTTGTATGAAAAGGCAAGCCAGGGCTCTTTTTCCAATTGGTTCTCGAGTTGTTCGCGCCATTCGGGAGATGGGTTGCGGAGGGGATCGAGAGGCGGTGGTGAGGGACCCGCGACTTGGACTGTGGATACGAAGCCCTGCTTCTGGAGACTGAGGGATAGCGAGAGGTGAAGATTGGTCATTGGGATTGAGGTGAGGCCTAGGCGAGCTTTGGAGGCATTTTGGAGATGGGAGCAGAAGTGGGCGAGGTTTACGAGGGACATTTTGGCGGTTGGAGGCAGTGGCTTGGATAGGTGTTGTATTCGGCAGCGCCGAAGCGCGGGAATCAATTGAGTGCTGAGTGCGGAGTGTGCGGTGTGTAGCAATGGTCTTTCTCGTGTAATTGCGGCTTCCAATGGTGTGGGTGGACTTCACCTGCAATGTCGAAACGGGAGCCTCTCTTGGGCCTAAATTTTTAGAAGCCCCCGCCTGCAGCTCGCTTCCCTGGCACTTCCAAGTTCACACTTCATTGGCCGTGATCAGCCAGGCTGGAAGCGCCTACTCTTGCCCGGGCTGACAACCTGTGATGGCTTTATATATCGAGACGCGCTGCATATGCTGGCGTTCAATTCCATCCTCCCTCTCTTGGAGCCTCATTCTTCCCAGTCTTTCTGTTCTTTCACGTATCGTTTGCGTCGCGCTATCCGGCCCTCACCACTAATTCAACATGCCCCTCCAACCCGGCGAAGTGCCTCTTTTGACCCTGTGAGCACAAACCACACAACCCCAACTATCATAGACACTGATCTCTGTAAAGCTTCTCGGACATTCATACCTATTTTGGACCTCCCGCAGCAAACCCAGTTCACCACCGCTTCGACAAGCGGTCTTACTTCTACCTCTACCACGACGCTTTGAACAAGAGGGGGAGAGTCGAGGTCGCAAACCATGCTGGAACTCCAGAGCAAGATGCTTTCACTGGCTGTAAGATCAGACGAGAGCTCTCTATGCTTGCCCACATACTTATGCTGCCCGAAAAGATCTGGATGCCTCGAAAGTCGAATACTCATACCGCCAGCCGAACCTATTCACCATAACCGTCAATACCGCTCCTCCTTCTGGCTCAAGTCCTCAAAACGACCTCTCGCAATGGCATGTTCCAGCCTTCGATCTACGAAGCGAAAACAAATACATGTACAAGATTCATACTGTCGACGTCTACTTATGGAAGCCGGACGATGCTGCTCTTCTCCTGGATTCTTTCAAGCGAGTGCTGCATGCACACCAATTGCACGTTGATGGTGCTCCACCAGTTGCGCAGACCGAATACAAGGACAGTATGAGCCCTGTAGTACAAAATTTAGAAAGAGTGGCTATCACCACACCAATGCGAAGTGAAAGCGTGAGCACAACACATAGTTTCCCAGGACCACCTACGCAGCATACTCCTGCTGCTTCGCACACTTCAACGCCTCAGCCAGTCCCTATGGCATACAATCCAGCCGCCCCAGCTGCGCCTGAACCAATAGCACATCGCGAGAAGACTCCACCTCCTCCAGATGCTGAGAGTGGGACGGGCTTGAATGAAGCTCCAAACGCATATGGCGGTCCAGTACACGGAGGCTTTGCACCACAGCAGACCGCCTCATACACGCCGGGCGTCGTACCAGGAATGCCAATGCCAGGCATTCAACGTGCTCATACCCTACAACTAGGGTCCATGAACTCCAATGCACCACTTCCACCACCTCCCCAGTCTCCGTTTGGTGCTTCCTTTGCAGCACCGCCGCGAGCGCCTCCCAACAACGATCCAAATGCTTCTCTTTACGCAAATGCACCTCCCACTCCTGGGCTACAGAGACATCACACGACCGATCCAAATGCTCACCTTTACGCTAACGCGCCTCCCACTCCTGGACTACAAAGACAGCAAACGGCCCCCTATGCACCTGGTCCTGCCCCTTCTGCACCACCTACCCAATACGCCTCATATCCCACGGCTTACAATCCTTCAGCCGTAGCTCCATCGCCCGGTCTACAATCACCCGGCTTCATGCAACAGCAACAAGCGTATAACCAATATGGCGACCATGCGACGAATCAGACCCAACATAGCATACATCAAAATCTCTACATCCCAGAGGGTTACACCCCTGAAGCTGGAAGTCAATCAAAGCCGGCTCAGGGTGGTCAAGCGGCGGCGACAGGCAAGTTTGAGCAAAGGGCTGAGAAATTGGAAAAGGGGGTAGGGAGATTTTTGAAGAGGTTAGACAAGAAGTTTTGATCTTGTACAAGGAAGCAGATGGGATGAGTTTAGCATGTTGATTACAAGTATCGGGGAGCGAGCACAGCCTTTTTATATGAGCGACGTATTCTGGTATACTATGAGGGATGGATGTAATCTTGATGATCTAACCATGGAACAAAAGAAGGGTCCATTGAGGGTCCGAGCATGTGAAGTTGTTACGTTACTTGAGTGAAAATGGCTCCATATTTCGTCCGGTGCAGGCTGAATAGTTCAAAGTGCATGTGCAATCCGTGCTCATTACTAAATACGTGGTATTGACCAGTTTTTCAAACACTACATGCATAATCAAGTCCAGACGTACCGACTCTCGCTTCAAATTGGTTGCAAATAATGCCAATTTTCAAGCGTCAGAGCCTCTCGCTATCCCGCCTAGCGATCTCCGTTCGCTGTTTCAGCCTTGTAAATATCGGCCCCCCAAACATGCCGCTGGTCATCATAATGCCAACTGCTGGTATCTCCCATCCCAAAATGACTGCCTAACGCCGCTGACCATATGAACAATATTCTCCTGTACGCATGATGTATATCGAACTTTGCTCGTTTTGTCTAGTAAATTGGTTGTCTTCGACTGCTACTCCTGCGCGAATGGTGGCTGTGTCGAGGAGAGCTCGATCGTCTTGAGCGCGATGTGTGACGTTCTCGGGTCTCGTAGACGACTCGTTCTCGGCGGGGCTCGGCGTATTCGACGCGGTTGTGGTGACCGACCCAAAGGGAAATCAACTGGTCGAATGGTTAGCTGATGCTCATCGGCACCGGAAAGAAGACTAGTTCTACTCACGAAGGTGATGAAGAAGAAAATGATGGTCATGATGGCGAGTGCAAAGGAGGCCTTGAGCATGGCACAATTCTTATTCACGTTTACTGAGAGTCCGTTGTTATTCGACACACCGAGGAATCCGAACGGACCCAAGTTTAGGTATATGTCGTTGTTGCTTCGGGAGAAATGCGTACAGCTAGCATTGGTGATTCCACGTAGCTCGTAGACGCCTGCAATCAATGCGCCGACGAAGAGGAGGTCCACAAAGGCGATGAAGCGACCACTGGTGCGGGCACGGTGGTACAGGATGAGAGTGAAGAATGCCCATGCCAGCGCCAGTACCGAGACTATGAAGAGGACCAGTATGAAAATCGGCGTGAGCTGGTTGTTCTTGTTGAAGCCATTGACGAACCACGAGAGCATGCCGACGATCGGAACCAAGGTGACAATCTCGATAATGCGCCATGTGGCGAAGAGAACGCCTGGGATCATCTTGACAGATGGCTTTCGGTGTTGGTAGTATGCGCGGCAAAGTATCAATCAGTATGCGCAGCGACACGGCGTTGGATTCGCGGGTGAAGGTCGGATTGTGACAACGATCGAGTGGTATGGTGGTTGGCGGGCTGACGGTTGAGAAGCTATGACCTGGGGCTGGTGTCGATCGAGCCTTGTGTTGCTCCAACCTACTGCAGTGAGTGACGGGAATGTCGCAGAATGCCTTTGATGTCGGACTATAGTGCGTGTACTGATAAGGAATATGCGATCGGACGACAACAGTCTTATCGTCTGGGAATTCGCTGACGTTTTGTCTTCTGCGTTGGCAAAATAGGCGAGGCTGGAGAAGATGGCTGGTCGAGCCGAGTTTCTGGCTTGAAAACACCCACGTTGATGCCATTATTGGTTGGAAGACCAAATCCAAGGCTGGGACAATCTTGTTTTCATCGAACGTGGACGCTGAAGAATGCCGGACTGGCTCTCTCAGCGAGTGCACGGCTTTGTCCTTGAAGGCTTATCGAGATGTTCATGTTAGGTTCGATTCGACTCTTGGGCAGGCTGAATATGCAATAAAAGGTACTACGGTAGGAATGCCGGGCCTCCCCTGAGCCTTAACCACGCTCTGCCTAGACAATCAAGGTCAGCACTATTCGTACTACACATTGTGATTATTATACTACAACAACCAATGGTGCGGAATCGACTACCTCTAGCGGGAGGAACTTGGCTGTCTCTCCGCCATCAGCAGCAAAACAGCTTCCTCATCAATATCGACAGCGTTACCGGCATCTCAGCCCCGTTACCGGCATAATGCGACTATTCACGACCTCCGTGTCTAGGAAAATCCCGTCAACATCTGCATATATTGCTAATATTGGCCTATGAACGACGACCACCATACCTTACTGACAATCTAACAGACATTGACTTGCACATGGGCAAGAACTCGGTTCGGTCGCGCATAGATATTTGATACCATATGTGCCTACAAAAGCAACGTCTATCCTGCAGTCTGGGGTTGCTGGTTGCCCCTCCAAGCCTTTTTCACTGGAGCGGCGCCACGAATGTCCTACGATTTTGTGCTTCTTAGGGGGTACTCGGAAATGATTCTTTAGCGTCGCACTTCCATCAACATCGAGCTGTCGGATGAGCCGCACAAGATGCGATCAGTCTATTCTCGGGAACTCAATCTCGCGGACACTTGGGTGGGACTATGCGTTTGTCACGGATCACGGACTGTTAGAGACGATCGCGACTACGCGATGACCGGTTTGTTGTGGACCGGGTGATGCGGAATATCTTGAGTCTTGTTGTGATTTCATGGAATGTTTGCTTCATTCTTGCCAGAGGTGGGTGTCTTATTCTGCCAAGCAGATTCTTACTTCGACTAAGGCGTTGTCTCAGTGATGTTTCAATATGAAGGAGACATAGCGGCTGCTCTTATGTCGATCTCCAGTCGAGAGGTTGGTTTTAGATTCCAGGTAATGTCCAAGGGTATCGAGCTCGTACCACTCCACCGTCCTCTTCGAGTCGGATTACCAGTGCTACTCCATACGAGTATCCATCACGACCGCTGCGTCCGAATTGCGCGATTACCCCCGCCAAATCCCTTGGTCTGACCCATTGGATGCTCAATATCACACTTGTTAGCGGCCTTGAATGACTTTGACTGTGGTTTTATTGAATACCCGGACATAAAACCACAGTCAAAGGACTGTCCTCGGCTCTGAATCACATGTGGTGTATGCGTGTTGACCGCGGGCCAAGCCGCCGCCATGATCATAGTCTGGAGTATTTTGGTACGATGATCTCGCAGTTGGTACGATGATCTCGATGATCTCGCAGTTGGTACGATGATCTCGCAGTTGGTACCGAAACATGGCGCCTGTCAAGTATCATGTTGCTAGCGAGATCCCGCTGACCCTTCACCTCAACTTCCCCATTGTTCGACGTCCGAAATCCCAAATGTATCCCCGGCTCCCACCCTCATGGGTACATCTACCACTAGCATGATCTGCCGAGCTCACAAACAGGATGAAAAGCCAATGGCAAGGATCAGCGTGGAGATGTACCCTTTGACTGGGTGCGACCTTGAAGGTGAGCAAGGCTCACTGCAAGCCATACAGTAGCGCTATTTCTCCGTTTCATTTTCGCTCAGTGCTGTGGGTATGGATAGACAATATCAGCCAGATGCAGCTTTGAGGAGGTGAATCTGTCGTACGAAAGTAGGGCCTATTTCCAGCGTGGGAGCCTTGTGTCCAGCTGGCTCGTTGCGTCTGCTCGTTGCGTCTGCTCGTTGCGTCTGCTCGTTGCGTCTGCTCGTCGTTCAGACTCGTCGTTCAGAACGAGGGAGACGGTCCTGTTGAGCGGGAGGTAGTCCGAGGGCAGTCATCGACTTGCAAGTCCAATTCGGTCGACGGCTGGATGGAGTATCTTGTCCACGTCTAACAGTAACAGAATGCGAGATGACAGGGAGCGTTAGGCTCCCCAGCCTGCCAGGGCTTCCTTAGGTTATCGTAGAGCCCACCAGTCGCCGCCCCCAGCCCGGCTGGACTTTTGGCTGAGATCGGCTCAGGGATATGCTGCATTCGCATTGGTCGCGATGGAGCGTCTCCAGGCTGGCTCATGAGTAGTACTATGTGGGAAGACAATCACACAGATATCCAGGGGCTTGGTGCTGGCCGGAGCCAGTGATCTGGCTTGGAGCGGCGCCGAATGCTAGGCACGATATGCATCGAATGTCGAGTTACCAGGTTCACGGGCGGTGTTCTCTAATAAACTTCTCATCTCGAAGCCGGATCTCAGACAATCGAGCCTCCACGCTGTATCCGACCGCGCTGAAGTGTCCGAATAAGCCGACCAGAGACAGGTTATAGTACCTGATATCAACTCTACACACCCGACTCTGGACGTTTGGCCTCCTTCTTCCTCGCTCTCCTCCCGTCTACACATACATCTCCAGACTCTGACCAAGCCTGCCAGCTGTTCAGGCACGCCTCCACGATCAATACCTCACTCGCAGGCAAGCCCACGATCAATACTCACTCGCAGCCTGAGCCTGAGATCGACATCAGGAAGACCCAACAGGCAACCTGGTATTCGTGCTTCTCCCCACAATCTCGACACCAGTTTCCCACCGCTCTCCCGCCTGCCTGCACGGTTCTTTGCGGGCTCTCAAGCCATCAGTGGAGGCTAGACCCCACCAGGAGTCCCCCAAGGCCCCAAGGGCCCCTTTCAAATCTCACTGGCGGGCTGGCACGCTGGATTTCCCAGCGTCTTGTCGAGGCCGGCAGCCGCTCTCCCTCATCTGGTCCTATCCTGGTTGCTCAACCCAGCTTAATTAATACCCGAGGAGAGCGCGTCCGCTCGCTCCACCTTCAAAATTTCGTCCCGCCGAGTTTATAGGCACAGTCCATCGCCCGCCCATGCCTTGAAGCGGTGCCACACAGGAACGACCACTCGCTCGGCGCGAGAGGTCACCATCCACGAATTGCTGCAGCGGCAAATCTCAACACCATCACCGCCCAAAGCGACACACGGCCAGATCTGGGTTACAGTGTCCGTGGACGTTGATTCCGTGGATGTGAGCAGATCCCACATCTCTGCTCATAGGAGGAGTCGGTCCGTGCCTGTGCAGCCAGCGTTTTCACGCACACCCAGCTCCGCTTCCTCAGCTTCTACGAGGCTCTCGGATGAAAGCATGGCTTCACGCGGAGCAAGAGCTCGCAAAGACACGACGAAGCAAATCGAAAAAACCGCCGAAAAAAGCATCGACAAAGAAAGGGCACATCGTTTCGCTAAAATTCACTCGGCAACCTCAACCGGACGAGCAGCTTCTCCAAATCTCCAGGCCCGTCAGCCACCATGGACCGGGAGCAAACGACCAGTACCTCCAGTTGTCAGCTCTACTGCCTCGGTGGATTCTGGCAAGTGCGGTTCGGTGAATTCTGGCAAGAGCGATGGATCGTCTGGTCGCTTCTCCTCCGCCGTTATCTCCAAGATAACTTCGAACTGTCCAATCGATGAAAGCAAGGTCTTCGTTTCCAAAGGAGACAAAGTCACCGCTCATCCACGAGGCCGCGGTGGTGGAGTGCCTACGAAGTTGGAGAACACAAAAGGAGGATCCAGAAATGTCAGCCGGAGTAACCGGTCCTTCGACGGCCGCTCATATTCCATCTCATCCAGCCTTCAAGCGTCTACCCTTCCTTCCGACCAGGACAAATCATGGGCAGACACGAAGATATGGGTCGGCCATGGCCAAGCTCCAAAGCCTTACAGAGGGTTTGAGCACGATGACCAAATGTGGCAGGCGGATGGCGATTGCCTGATCTTTTTCAGCGAAGAGACGGATGAGGAGGATCCACGGCCAATGTTAAGAGTTCACACCAGTATGCTAGAGCAAGCACGTTCGACATTCATGATCAACTTGTTGAAGTACGGAGAAATTGTTCTGGAAGAAGAGCAATTCACTCCCCTGTCGCCTCAGGACACAGAAGATAATCCACAATGGCCATTGAACTCGACCAGTCTTGGCAATCTTGATGAACTTGTTTCGGAAGACAGGCCTCCTGTTGGATATTCGGACGATCTTCGACCTCCCCAAACCCCGAATCTGAGATCACCCAACCGAGATACCTGGTCAACATCCGATCAAACCGTATGGTCGCCAGGAGGAAGCAATCCGGCTGGAGGCGGTAGAGGTCCACTACAAGCTGCCGAGCATGAGACAGCCGCCGGTAGCGATCTTGGACATGTACAACAAAACTCACCTGCCCCAGTTGAAATCACCCACGAAATCTGGTTTAGAGCACCGTCCCATATCAAGCGCACTGATATCCAGAGACGACACCACATGGCAACACGAAACTATCTCGCGTTGTTGTACGGCCTGCCGATCATTGGGAATGACTTCTACGAAATGCTCTCGGATCTACAAAATGTTATGGACACGTATTATGAGCTAAATGAGCCATCGGAAAGATGGAACAGCGCACAAGTACTTGTTCAATTCGTCACACAAATGCAACTCGATGATGTTCGTGGTAATATCAAGCATGCCCTAGGTCTACTCGCGTGGTCTGAGCAGTCCAATGTCATGTGGGATGCAGGGTATCTGGAAGGTTTCGTTCACTGCGTGGGCATGATGACACAAGAAACTCTCAAGATGCGTGAATATCGAAGCTTGTCCCAGATTACACGCCACAAACTTCAGAACGCCAACAATGCCATGCAGCTTCGTCTCATCGAGGCCGAAGAACGACTGTCACACTTTGACTTTCCTGAGATGTGGTATATCGACGGTGTGTCCAACAATCATCCAACGCAGAAGAGCTTTGAGGCCTTCAGGGACTTCCTGTATAGCTTTTACCAAGCAGAATACGGCCAGTGGCCACCTCGACGTGAAGACCACCAAGGCCACTGGTTGAGTCGCAGTCTCATGGCGCGACTTCAAGCAGACTTCGGCGCTATCTACGACTACTGGGTCGACCGTGAAATTGCATGGGACTCGAATGAGGAACGCCACACTCGCAAATGGGAAATGGTTCCGACGAAGCCGAGGGCTGGTAAATTCGAGGCCGATAGTCCAGGATTTCCCCTCACGGATATGCTCATCGGCTTCGACTCGAGCCAGAAATATGACCACATACCACATCCTTATCCACTGCTGCCCGGATCGAGGTCGCCGAGTCCGAACATGAAAAATCCTCGGAAGAACCTATTCAGCAAACTCAAAGGCTCCAAGGAACCTGTGAAGTCTGATGTCAAGTCACAGTACCAGATGGCGCTTGCCTTCAATTCAGCTTCCAATATCAATAGACTGGGCACGCATTTTGAAGGTAAGCGACAGGCGGTTCTATCCAAACCCTTCATCATGACTAACGACTCTTCAGATAACAAGATCATCGACGAGATTGGGATCTACGAAAAGTCAATCCAGATGTCGGGTATGCAACCTTCGGAAGCCCGGCTTGGTCGGTGGGTGTTGCTCTACGGCATTCTGCAAGTCTTGAGCATCGTCTCCGTTGACACTGGCGGCTTGAAGTACAAAGATAGAATCAAGTACTTCGTGTCTCCCTCGCTTGAAGGCTGCCCACCATGGCGTTCTTTGGAAGCAGCGCCGTTGATGATTGATGCCTGTCAGCAACGCAGTTACTGCTGGCAAGCACCGCTAATGTGGGGAGAAAATGGGTCAGCTCACAGTCCTCCAGGCTACTCAAATCATCAATATGAATTGAGCGAACCACCAGCTTCTCCTATTGAATTAGACAGCCGGTCACTCCAAAGAAACAGAAGTCTGATATCAACGAACGACTCTTCCGGTAGAACACGAAACCACCCGGCGCCCAGTCTGTTGAGAAGTCAAACATTCAATGGTCACCTGCCGAGTCTGATCGAAGGTGAGGTCCCCAACCTAAGTGTTCCACCTTCACGAAGTGGGACTCTGCAATTAAATCCTATTTTAATGGGACAATCGGGTCGAGACCTCAAGCCCGAGTATCCTGCCAGGGATGAGAGAATAGTCAGCCCCATGACAAACGAAAGCGTCAACAGTTGCACGAACAACAAACCAGATGCGAGGGAGTAAAGCGTTTCTCACGACGCTCGTCATGTGATTCCGAACTAGGGAGAAAAGCAAGCGTCCATTCTTTGAAGTTTCTTTCTGTTCCAGGTCGCTGGAGTTCTGAGCTGTTGGCAAGACGCGCATGCCCTGGCGCTTTTGTTTGGATATGTGTGATACCCAATCTGGCTGTGCCTGATGTATGCCGAATACTACTGAAAATAATGATACTATCTGGGGTCCTGCGGAAGCATTTAATTAGTCCCTGCCAGAAATACTGCAATAGGTAGCGTTAGCCGTGACCTTCGCTACATATTTGAGCCGAACACGTTGCCGCATCAACTGCCGCACCCTGCCGTCGTCGATCCTCTGACCAAAGCATCCGCGCCAAGACATGGAGAAGACCAAGCTAGCAATGTCAAGCGCCAACATCTAAAAATCAAGTTGGGACCAAATTTAATCCTTGGTTTATTCTCTTTTCACAAAAAAAGGAATTTATCATATGAATATTCGGATTTGAACTGGAAATACGACTTCTGAAATGGAGGTTCACCGAAACCATTATTCGTAAGCCTTTTGGGGGTCGGCAAGGCTGTGTGGCCTGCTCGGGACGGCAAAGGCTGCGTGGCCTGCTCGGGACGGCAAGGCTGCGTGGCCTGCTCGGGACCTCTTACCACCGCTGCTTTGTAAAAGTGATTCCGCATAGCAGTTTGTGGACCCAATCTTTGTGGTCAACGTCTTCAGAGCGGCACGGTTGATCTTATGCCGGCTATGAGAGGGACCTAGTTCATTGTTGTCCGCATTTTTGACTGGTCTCGACTATCTTGTCCTCGGCTGTGGAGAGGAAAGATGGGGGAGCCTTGTGGGTCTTTGTTACACCATGGAGAAGGATGGGGATAGTACTTGTTGAGCTTGATGCCCTCTCGTTTGATTTCTCTCCCTTCTTTCTTCGCCTTTTGATCTTTCGGCGTCTGTGGTTTGTTACCTGGTGCCCCGTTTCTATCACTTCTCTTCTCACAATATGGTTGAGAAACTTGAAGTCGAGGGGCTCGACTATGTTCGGAATGGCTCCATCGATGTACCAGAGGTAATCACGTCTGCTCAGAAGACAGATGTCTTGAGAGCACAGCATACATACTACGACGCCGATGGCACTCATGTACCTTCACTATCAGAGGAACATAGTAAGTTCGTAATAAAATAATAGCAGTTCATAAGACTCTCTGACAACCTGCTCAAGGAAACTACCTGATCCAGCGTCACGGCACATACGATCTTGATCCGCTTCCGTCAGCAGATCCAGCAGATCCATACAACTGGCCGGAATGGAAGGCATGTCAGCTCCCTCGATGCTGTGGCCAGCGTTGATCTAACATGAATGCTCAGAAAACCACCAATCTGGTCCAAGTCGCATTCAATGCTTGTATGGCCACTTTCATCGCCGCGGGCATCATCCCCGCCTTTGAAGAGATCAGTGTGGACCTTGGATGCTCTTTACAAAGGGCATCGTATTTGACCTCGATGACCATTGCTATTCTTGGCTTCGCGCCCCTTTTCTGGAAACCCATCAGCAACCGCTACGGGCGTCGCCCAGTTTGGCTCATCTCCACGCTGTGTTCTGCTGTCTGCAATGTCGGATGTGCAGTCAGCCACTCCTATGCGACCATGGCCTTGTGCAGATGTCTCGTTGCCTTTTTCATCTGCCCTGCATGTGCGATTGGAAGCGGAGTCGTAGTGGAGACATTCTTCAAGAAAGAGCGAGCTCAAAAGATGGGCATCTGGACGTTGATGGTTACCTTGGGTCCACCCGCAGGGCCTTTTTTCATGGGCTTCGTTGCATACCATGTTGGCTATCGATGGATATACTATGTCTTTGCTATCGTAAGTCATGATGCAATTGTCTTTGTAGCCTGTCAGACCGAGTGCTAACCTTTCCAAGATCAATGCCGTACAATTCGTGGCCTACTTATTTCTTGGGCCGGAAACTCGATACCTGAGAGTCGGTGTTCCACATAACCGTACCGCTTTCCAACAAGAGTATCTCTCTTTCAGACGTCTCGATCCGGCTCCGTTCCGCTTCATCGAATTCATTCAACCAGTCTTTCTGGCCAAGTACATGACTATTCTCATTCCCGCGATCGCATACGTAGGTCATCATTGCCCACCTCCGTCCCTCAAGCGTTTGTTAACAGTCCACAGTCCATCGTATTCAACTTTGCTTCAGTCTTCCTCACCGTTGAAATTCCACAGATCTTCATCCCCAAATTCGGTCTAAACTCGCAACAAATAGGTCTTCAATTTGTAGGTATGATTGTAGGAAGTATCATCGGTGAACAACTCGCTGGCCGTCTCAGCGACCTTTGGATGCGCCGTTCTTCCGCCCGGGCCCAGAAGCGAAATCAACCTCCCATACGCCCTGAACATCGTCTCTGGCTCAGTTACGCCGGCTTCCTCCTCACCATCGTCGGTCTCATTGTTTTCGGCGTGAGAACCTCGCAGGCAAAGAAGGGACACTGGAATGTCACGCCCATCATAGGAATCGCCATCTCATCGGCAGGAAACCAAATCATCACGACCGTGATGATGACATATGCTGTGGACTGTCATCCAGGCCAGAGTAGCAGTATCGGGGTGTTCGTAAACCTAATCAGAAGTACCTGGGCCTTTATAGGACCTTTCTGGTTCCCGGATATGATTGAGAGCCTCGGTGTTGCCGCTTCTTCGGGGTTGATGGCGGGGATTATCGTTGCTGCCAGTGTGGTGCCGACTATTGCATGTCAGTTATTTATTGGCCGGAAGAAGAATCATGGATTATGAGTTCGCTACACGTCGATTGCAAACCAGTAATTTTACCACTACGGTCACATATTATATATAATTTACACCCTCTAGTCCTATAGCTATAAATCGTCGGAAATCATAGCAAAGTTCCTTTAGATCTAGCTCCTTGGATATAGAAATAGGACGATCTATTCCTGCCTCCGTCTCTTTTTACCCTTGGTAATTTCGCCGTCGATCGCTCTTTGGTTTTCTCTCTCTCTTTCTCTTTCTTTACTTTAAGACTTCCTCTCCCTCGTAAGAATCCTAAGTAAGAATCCAAGTAAGAATCCTAAGTAAGAATCCTAAGTAAGAATCCTAAGTAAGAATCCTAAGTAAGAATCCTAAGTAAGAATCCTAAGTAAGAATCCTAAGTAAGAATCCTAAGTAAGAATCCTAAGTAAGAATCCTAGTAAGACTCCTAGTTAGAATCCCAAGACTCCTTTTCTCCCTCTTTCTCCTCCTCTCCCTCCTATAACCCAATTACCTCATAAATCACCTAATAAATCCCATCCAAAATCCCACCACAAATTCTATAAATCTACGCCAAAATTTTACTACCAAAGCTATACCTCAACAAAGAAAACCACACCATCTAATCCAATAAAAATCAGTTTCTATAAACTATTACATAGGGCCCGAAACCTACCTTTTTTTTTCGATCCCTTACTAAAAGTCGTCTTCTTCGCGGGTATACTATGGTATTAATCTTTGTAGAATTCTCTGCGATTTTTGGAGAGATGGGGAATTCCTCTTTCTTTTCTATAAAGGAAATCTAAAGGAGCTATTTCTTATGTTGAGAGAGTAATGGAAAGGAAGTACTATAGGAGACAACTTTAGTAAGGTAGGTTGTTTTCTCGGCTGTGGATTTTAGAATCTTATGAAGAAGAGTATATTCTATTTATTTTGAACCTTTTAAGAGATTCTACTCGTAGGTAAGGGAGATACTTCGTCGTGCAAATGCGATATTTATTATTTACTAAGGGAGGTGATTACAGCGCCTGCTTAGTTAGATTCGAGCCACCCTATGTGAGCGCCAGTAAACATCTTCCTTGCAAGGAAATTGATCGTTCTAGCTTGAGTTAGTTGTAGCACAACTCGTTCTTGGTGTCAAGAATACAGACATCAAGCCCGGTCGAGTCCAGAATTTGCAATATATGGTTATAGCAAACTATAAGGCTTGTCAGCATGCCTCGAAAACAGTTCTGGATAAGAGCCTGGGCGGTGGCGCTCTACAAGCACAAGCTCTCCTTCTTTACTCAGGACATGGAAGGGTTTTCTCTTGTAATTGTTGAAAAAATTCTGAAGAAATCGTTCCGTGCTTCCTTCCACTTCAAACAAGATTGGATACCGCAGGTCCGGCTGCTCAAGGTACAAGAATTGTGTTGAATTATGGATTTGCCATTGTGAGATGAGCGCGAGTGATGGTTTGGTGTTGGTATATCGGGTTGTGTGGTAAACGAGAGCATCGAGATATGAGGGAAAGGTTGGGATGAAAAGGTTCGCGTCGTCAGCTTCGCCAGTAGTGATAAATCTAGTCACCAAATTTGACATTTTCTCAGGTCCGAAATGCCATCCATCAGCCCGATTCGAAGTTGAGAATCGAGGCGGTAATGTCGGGCGTGATTGTGGCATCCATGTTGTTAATGGCGAAAGTAGTCAGTCTGAATGCTACAGTGTCGGCAAGCGAAGTGGGAATGTGGGGCGAGCATTACTAATACAGGCTAGTCCTAGATCGGACTTCACACATAATGTGGCCTGGACTTTACAGTCAACGTCGATCGTAGTAGGTTAGAAAAGCGTAGGATTTCAATAATATTATTACTTTCTCTATCCTATCTGAAATTGAGCATCAATTTGGCGCACATCCATAATGTATATATATCCGATGTTGCGTTGGCATCAAAATTTCTTGACTTCAGAAATAGATCGATGCAGGCTTGACGCTCTGAACAGATGCGCAGCTCAAAGTTCAACAAGGTGAATTTCAGCTTCCTGAGTGACAACAGTCTGAAATTGAATGCCCGTAGTTCGTGACCGGGTCGTTAGCTTGAGAAGTAGAACATTTATGTTCAAGGCCTGACTTGATTTCGAAAGCTGCAGATCCAAGAATACGGAGATTCCCTATCGACTCGGACGAATTGGGTCGATATCTGATGGTAAGACTTGTACCGTATGAGAGCAGTCGAATAGGCTCTTTGTTCGTGAAACGTGAGACGGCTGGTCTCACAAAGGCACCGGAAAATTTGATGAGAGTAGATTAGAACTTGAATTTCTTAAGAATCATCCTAGCAATCCCACAGTGTCACAAAGATGTTATTCCTCCGTCGATCGTAATACATGTATACAACAGTTTCGGACGCAATGCGTCGACTTCAAATCTCTGGGCGATTTTAGGTAATAGGTTACTATTCGCAGAAATTGAAGTTCAGTTTGTAGCTCACGTGGTGTTTCACATCTGTCTCTTGAGTGGAGCTTGTCGATATTGTAGTTATACCGAGCGATTGATCAGTTCAATGGTCTGTAACTACCGTTGTGGAGGGTCGGCTGTGCGGGAATAAAGAAGCTCAGATAGTACTGTGGTGTTTAATAAGCGGCTGACTGCGTGAGAGAGATTTGGTCGTGTCTATTTTGAGTAATAGCTAGGATGCATAGCAAGACTTAAACCCATGGATTCTTGTCTATCACACAGCTTCTCTTCAATTACAAGCCGTCCAGGTCCAAAGAGGGCATGTCGACAAAGATCTGATCCAAATCCTGATCCAAATAGATAGAGAACACAGCTGATTGCCACCCGTCTGCATTCCTTAAGGCAGGAGGATTTCAGTGTGACGCGATGGGGAAGCGATCGGAATGTTGAGCGACATTAATACGAAGTCCGTCGGGGATTGACCTATGCTTCCGGAAGCTACACTCACTTGCGAGGATGCTGATAACGAGAGATGGAGGATGGCTGTAGTAGTATAGCGCATGGTCCATACAGCTTCGCTTCCAAGCGGTACAAGGGATATAGTAGAAGGTCAGTTAATACGGTGGAGAGGACGGCTGAGTGTTAAGAACTAGTCCAGCAAAGGGAGTCGGGACACGGTTTCGGCCCTCGTGCCTACTTCAAACTTGGTTCCAAACAACAATGGGCCGGGAGCATGGGAATTGTTTGAAAAGGGAGCATGCAGTTGATACGTTGGCTGACAAGTCCGGTCTAATGGGGGTTTCATGTTGTCAGCAAACACAGGATGCAAGGTGAATTGCGGACGTGACCATGACCCGGACGGATCTGAATGGATGAGGAAGCTGTCAGGGCAAAGAGGAAGCTGTCAGGAAAGGGGAAGCTGTCAGGGCAAAGGGGAAGCGTGGCGAGAAGGAGACCTGGCGGGGAGCATTTGGGCAGTCTGGCCCTCTTGGGGCAAGGCATTCGTCTGGCCCATCCAATGGCTGGCCACTTCTCTCAATGAGGCATGGCATCGCGTCAACGAGAGCTCGCGTCGTGCCTCAAGCTTCGGTTCTGATTTCGTGTTCAGCAGACGAGATGGACCAATTGACCATCCCAGCCTTGAGCTAGGAGCATCACAGGAAATACCTGCGGTTGGATGCAGCCTGATAGATTCGGTTTCGCTTGTCTGCCGGGTTCAAACGCCCGCCCTCACCATCGTTTTCTCACATCTGATCCCCCCGGAGCATTGCTACCACTCCATCTTCCTTGCAGCCGCATTGCACCCAAGGACGTTGTTGAACAACCCAATACAACTCTGTCCGCCTCCTCCCCACTCCAGACTCTGCCCGAATACCACCTCACCGCCCGCTCCTTGTCCGTCACCTCCGACTCTCACCAGCCCATCATCAATTGACTTCAGCCTGCCGCAACCACTGCCATATCCCCGCTCAGAACACGGGATGAAGGCTACTCCCTTGCTGGTGCAATGGCACAATGAGGGAACCCCGATCTACTCTGCACATTTTGAGCCTCATGGGAAGGGCAGGCTGGCTACGGCTGGAGGTGACAACAATGTTCGAGTAAGTGAGCAGACAAACATGGAGTATAGAGCTGTGCTTACGAAACCCGCAGCTCTGGAAGATCGATTCGGCCGGCGAAGAGCGAAAAGTAACCTATCTGAGCACACTGAGCAGGCATTCCGGGACTGTGAACGTCGTACGATGGTGTCCCAAAGGTGCGTTCGATCAAATAAAAACTACGAGATGGCTACTGACAGCCCGCAGGTGAGATGCTTGCCAGCGCCGGTGATGACGGCAACATCTTGACTTGGGTGCCGGCGGAACATCACGAACATGCGGCCTTTGGCGACGCTGGTCTTGAAGATAAAGAGACATGGAGAGTAAAGAACATGAGCAGGGCTCTCGGCACAGAAATCTACGACTTGGCATGGTCTCCTGATGGCGTTTTCATCATCTCTGGTAGCATGGACAATACGTGCAGAATCTACAACGCGCAGACAGGTACACTTGGGATTCCATCAACGGTCCGTGTAGAACAGGCTAACAGCTCCTAGGAAGCATCGTCAGACAGATTGCTGACCACACCCATTTCATCCAAGGCGTGGCATGGGATCCTCACAATGAATTCGTAGCAACCCAATCATCGGATCGATCCGTTCACATATACAGCCTGAAGACGAAAGAAGGCCAATACACACTGTACAGCAAGCACGAGAAAATGAATCTCCCATCACGCCGGATTTCATCGAGTAGTCCAGCACCTCCAGACTTCGGACGTGCCCCCTTCGTGGCTGAGAATACATCTCACGCTATGGGATCACCGGTTCCCTCAGCTCCCGGAACTCCACAGAGTCTTGCCCTGCCAATGAATCCTCCTCCTACGTCACATAGCCGACGCTCATCGTTTGGCTCATCTCCATCAATGAGACGATCAGTCTCTCCAGCTCCTTCGCTTCCTCTACCTGCGGTCATGCCAAGCAATTCGCCCAGTCTTCACGCGCAAGGCCTACATGCTCAAGGCCTTGGTTTAAGAAATGAGAAGATATACGCGGGAGAAGACACCTTTTCGTCCTTCTTCAGACGGCTTACATTCGCTCCTGATGGAAGCCTTTTGTTTACACCAGCTGGACAATATCGAATGGCACATCCGCAAAGTCACCTTAGATCCACGGACGATTTGACGAATACTGTCTATATTTACACTCGAGCTGGACTGAATAAACCTCCAGTCGCCTACCTCCCGGGCCACAAGAAACCTTCTGTGGCTGTCAAATGCTCGCCGATCTATTATAGCCTTCGGCAGAGCACTTCGACAACTAAGCATATCACTGTAGATACTTCATCTGCAGAACCCGAGATCTTGGCTCTTCCCGAACCTGCAGTACCTACCAAAGCACCCTCACATACCGGAATGGAGCCGCCGCCTTTCACGAGTGCACCTTCTCCCTCACCAAGCATGATGAGCGCAGCATCGCCAAAGCCTTCAGAATCCGATTCGGCACCAATGCCAAATCCGCCAATCGGACCTCCTTTGGCTTTTGGGCTGCCCTATCGTATGATCTATGCCGTGGCTACTTCAGACGCTGTGTATGTGTACGATACGCAACAACAGAAGCCATTGTGTGTGGTCAGTAACTTGCACTTTGCGACATTTACGGATTTGACTTGGTAAGTTGGAATCATAATCAGCTTCTAGGCGGTTGGACTCACATATTCCAGGTCGAACGATGGTCTCACTTTGTTGATGTCATCCTCAGATGGCTTCTGTTCATGTCTTACCTTCGTGCCTGGGGAGCTCGGTCAGATTTACCAAGGTCCACATCCAAACAGGGCTCACCCGACTGTCTCTGCCATCAATACGTCGGTCTCGTCGCAGCAAACGACACCTAATGCCACTCCAGTAAACACGGCGGCCCCTCCGATGGTCAAGCAATCATCAACTGGAGCTTTTCCTGCTTCATCATCCACCTTTGCACCCGCAAGACCCGCCAGCCCAGCACGCTCAATGTCGGCATCGTCCGTCGCATCTTCATTCATGCAACAAAACACGAATGACTCCAATGGAACCACCTTGTTAAACGCAACACCGTCACTGAGCAGTGTAGGCGGTGTTACAGCTGCTCAATCGGCTCCAGTGCCTGGGAATATCCCGTTGTGGACGCCTCCAGAGACTCCAATGGCGAACCACGGTGGATCGGCTTCTGGCAGTGGACACCGTACGCACAGTGCTAGCAGCTCGGTCAGTGGTATCGGAAGCTTCGCGCCTCGACGCGAATCGGACGTGGAGCCAAGCATTGAAGGCGGCGAGTTCATCAGGAAGCGTGATGCGACTGAGAGCGGCGCAGAGGACAACACTGGACCAGCGAAGAAGAGAAGGGTCGCTCCGACACAAGTGTCGGATGTCTCGAACTAAAAGCTGTTGCTTACGAAAGAATGCCAGCCAAGGAGCGACATATCGTTGCACACTGTGGAGACGGGTAGGTTAGTTATGCGCTGCTTCAAATAATCTTCTGTTATGGAGTGGCGTTCTGAAAGCGAAAGTGATTGAATATGTTTCTTTTGTCAACAAACAGCATTTATCGGCGCAGGCATGAGCGATTATTTACAATGTACATTGAGAGGGTGTTGGATTTGTCCAAAGGGACAAACCTCGGCATTATTGAGCACGGGAATGAGGAGGTCCGCCTTTGAAATGGATCACTTCCATGGGGTAGACAGCTGACTACAAACCGAAGCACTTTCAATACTGGAGATTATATAATATAATAATACGAATCTGTGAATGAAGAGCGGACTTTGCTCCTCCCTTTTCACAGCATCAATCAATTTCGTCTCAACTACAGCGAAGATTTTTCAAGTGACAAATAAATTATCCTATATTCTACCAGCCTGGGTCCGGGTTTCAGACGTTGCGTTCTCGTCTGGAGAAGCTCCCTATCAAGCCTTGGCACATTCACAGCTTCCAAGCTCGCACGCCAAGCTCGCACGCCAAGCTCGCACGCCAAGCTCGTACGCCAAGCTCGCACGCCAAGCTCGCACGCCAAGCTCGTACGCCAAGCTCGTACGCCAAGCTCGCACGCCAAGCTCGCACGCCAAGCTCGTACGCCAAGCTCGTACGCCAAGCTCGCACACCAACCTCGCACGCCAAGCGGCCAGTTTGTCATCAGGTGACCATGACCAGGCACGCCAAGCGGCCAGGCCCACCTGCAGCCTTGTTCCACGGACGTCCGACTCCGAACGTAAGTAAGCATCAAACATCGGCGCTCTAACCTCAAATGAACGTGCCGAGGCAAGGTCAGTTAACTCGATGGAGGGATTGGATGGGCCTACCTAGCCGAAGCCAAAGGTAATACATGCTATGTATTACACTATGTATTACCTTTGGGGAGTACAGATCCTCTTTGAGCTTTAAGTACAGTTTGCTGACGATCCTCGACTGCATTTGCTTGCCCGATTCCATCGATTTGCATGGTATTGGGGAATCTTGAGAGGACGAATACAACATGACTCGTAAGTAGATCGGGCTTTTGCATCCTTCCAATCGTCGTTCCAGTTCAACCTTCATAAAAGAACGTCCTGTAGCTAAACCGTCTTGACAGCTTTACCACTTTACCTCACTGTCCCAGCCTTAACAGGACTGTTCCACTACCTCGATGCCCGGTTCCAGATCCGCTCCGACCTCTCCCTCCTCTCCACCTTCATAGGAGTGACAATCCGTGGCAACAGCCTTGAAAAACAGGGCAGACTTTCTCCCTTCTACAGGCTCGAGGAATGGGCCAAAACAAAGTCTCACGCGAATAAGATATTCATACATTATGGGGGCAAGTCATGGACATATGCGGAAGCATATCAACATGCGCTCCAGTACGGGACATGGATGAAGACCACCTTTGGCATACACAAGGGTGAGGTTGTGGCAATGGATTGTATGAACAGTGAGATGTTTGCTTGGATTTGGCTTGGGCTGTGGAGCATTGGTGCTAAGCCGGCGTTTATCAATTATAACCTTACGGAGCGGCCATTGATTCATTCGGTCAAGACTTCTACGGCAAGAGTTGTGTTGGTGGATGAGCGGGTCAAGAGCAAATACACCGAGGAAATTCTGACACAATTTGCGGATGTCAATTTCCGCGAAGGAAAAGGTTTCTGCGAGGTTGTGTTCATGGATCCTGTTTTGAGAAAGGGCATCGATGAGATCCAGCCTATGAGATTTCCGGATTCAGAAAGAAGTGGACAGCTGCTGAAGGATATGGCTATTCTGATTTACACCGTAAGCAATCTTGTTTGCGTGCTGAAACCCGAGGAAATGCTAACCTCCTCCAGTCTGGTACCGTAAGCAATCTTGTCTGCGTGCTGGAACTCGAGAAAATGCTAACCTCCTCAGACTGGTTTACCAAAGCCTGCCGTGATAAGTTTTGGGAAAGTCAGCTTAGCTGCAGCATTTGTGGCAGGGTGGCTGCCATTGAAGTATGACGACGTCATGTACACAGTAAGCACTAAACCCTTCGCTGAAAAAGGCACAACGAGCTCACAAATGTAGTGTATGCCGTTATACCACTCGTCAGCTTCTCTGCTTGCCTTCAGTGCGGTATTACATGCCGGTTCCACCCTTTCTCTAGGGGAGAAGTTCCACAGAGCAGGTTTCTGGGACGACTGCCGTGCAACAAATGCAACCGTAGTTCAATACGTTGGAGAGACGTGTCGATACCTCCTCTCTAGCCCCCCTTCTCCAAAAGACAAGCAGCATAACGTTCGAATCGCGTTCGGTAATGGTCAACGTCCGGACGTGTGGCCTAAATTCAAGGAACGATTTGGCATCGATACCATTTTGGAATTCTATGCCGCTACCGAGGGACCAGGAACTCTTTGGAACAAATCGCGAAATTCATTTACTGAGGGCGCTGTAGGAACGTCTGGACTTCTCTCTAATCTCATTACGGGTGAGAGGCAAAAGATCATCAAGCTTGATTTCGAGACAAGCACTCCTCTCCGTGATCCAAAGACTGGTCTCTGCATCGTCGCCAATGTCAATGAACCAGGCGAGATGGTCACTCAGCTAGATGAAAAGGACATCGAAGCGCAATACCAAGGCTACTACGGCAACAAAAAAGCAACATTCAGTAAAGTCCTTCGAGATGTTCTGTACAAAGGCGACGCATATTTCTCCACCGGTGACGTGATGCGCCGAGACGAAGAAGGACGGTGGTATTTCTGCGATCGGATTGGGGATACATATCGCTGGAAATCCGAAAACGTGTCAACCGCCGAAGTTGCAGAGGTGCTGGGGAAAATATCACACATCTCCGAAGCGAATGTTTACGGTGTTGAAGTTCCCGGTCATGATGGACGCGCTGGTTGCGCCGCTCTGACACTAGAGAACGAACAGGCGGCTTTGGATGAAGCGATACTTTCCGACGTGGCGACTCATGCTTTCAAGGGTTTGCCAAAATACGCCGTTCCCCTTTTCCTGCGGATACAGAAAAGTGAACAGACGGCCAAGGATCGGACGGGAACGAACAAACAGCAGAAAGTCAGTTTGAGAAATGAAGGTGTGGATCCGGGTAAGGTTGCAGACGATCTATACTGGCTTCCACCACACGAGAAGGTTTATAGGAAGTTCGGCGTGGACGAATGGCGGATGCTTGGGGCTGGGCAGGTGAAATTGTAGGATATTGTATGTATATGGTACATTCGTGGAGATAGATTTCCTGGTGATATCATTCTGAGAGCACCTACGACAGTTTGTCCAACTACCTTCCAAGCTAAAAAGATTTGTCGTTATTGGTTTTTTTTTTATCTCTCCAAGTACCTCCATTTCTCCTCGCCGTCGATCCAATCACCTACAGCTTCCCCCCTACTCCATCTAATTTCAATGAATCCATTATTTCAGAAGCCACATTTTCGCCTCGGTGAGATATTACAACAGTTGAAAAAAAAAAGTCCGGAACCCCCCATCTCTGTCAAAAGGCCATAACGCGCAATACCCGACCAAATCAAGACTTCTAACTGTAAAACCACTCCAAAAACGAAACCTACAGTAGTGGCTATAGAAACCTTTTGACGACAATATCTCCCAAGTACCATGACTTTACCTCAGGCACAGAAGAACAGTTGCAACAATGGCAGGCGGCACAGTGGCTTTACCTATCAATCCAGAGCCCCTCGGAGACACTCGAATTAGAAGTACTGTAGGCGAGATGAGCGTGGATAATATGGCATCAGATTGCTATCAACTTCTGCCGCTCAGCTACTGTATAAAGGCAAGGTAAAAGGATCTTTGAGTGTTTCGTAAAGAGATAGATAAGGTAGTTTATAAAGAGATAGATAAGGTAGTTTATAAAGAGATAGATAAGGTAGTTAGGGGTAAGCGAGAGAGAGTCTAGAGTTAAAGTAAGTAATAAGAATTAGATCGTATTATAGTATTATCTTAGTTACTATTCTATTCCCGTATACGCGCGGCGCTAGTAATTTAGTTCCTATCTTTAGTATTAATATTAAATTATTCTATTTATAGGTTATTATTATATATTCCCCGCTCTAGTAAATTATAGTATTATAGTAGTTCTATATTATCGTTATCGTACTCCTAAGTTCTTATTATTATATAGTAATACGGTAATCTAGTTCCTATCTTATTAATAGTAGTATTATTCCCTTAGATCGTACTAACGTATATTATATTAGTATATTATATTTTCTAGTAATATTCTATTCTCTTATACTATAGTATTATTATCTTATTATCCTTATTCCTATAATATTCTACTTCCTATTCCGGTTATATACCTTTATCCCCCTTATATCCTCTCCCTAGATAGATAATACGTCGACCCTTAACGTATTCCAAGTTATATACTAAAACTATATAGAACTAATTAATAAATCTAAATACTAAAGAAGAATCCTAATAGAGTTATAGAACCTCTTGTATCCTAAGATACTAAGAAAGAACTTAAAAGTAAGAAAGGACTCGAAAGAGTTATAAAACCTTAACGCGTATACCAAATTATCTAAATATACTATAAAATCCTAAATATTTCTAAAAATAAAGAAAGAACTCTAAAGAGTTTATAAGCTATAAAAGAATTCAAAATACTCCTAAAATATTTAAATATATTAAAAGATCCTATATATTCCTAAAGTTGCCCTATACGTCGCGCGTATTAACGCTTAGTATAGGAAGCGGCTCCTCGGGAGGTATACTAGATAATAATAGTAATTATTAGGTTATTACTCTAATAACTTAATCTATTACGATTATATTCGAGTGAAAGTCGGTTAGATAGGAGGACTTTTTAAGGTAATTAGTTAAAATTTTCCTTATAGTTTCTAGTTATAGTAGTATTATACGTAATATTCGTTCGTATTATTTAATTCTAGGTTATTTATTTATTTTCCTTATTATAGCTCGACTTTAATATAGATTTCTAACTTAAAAGACTTTTCCCTCGTCTACTAAAAATTCTACGTTATCCCTTAACGTTTACTTTTCTACTTTCTATACTCTTTACTACCCGTTTTAACGCAAATAAAGACTAATATATAAACGGTTTCTATATAAAATAATTTAGAATAAGGTACGGTAGCCTAAATAAAATAAAGTAAACTTTCTAACTCCTTATATAAAAGAAATAACTTTCCTAATCTTTTCAAACATATATATATATATAAAAAACCGATAAAAAAAGAAAAGTAATAAATATCTACTATAAAGCTAGCTATCTAGGAATCGAACCGTTATAATATATATACTAGGGTATAGTCCGCCTTATATAAAGGTATCTAGAGATAAAGATATTATATTAAGTTAAGTACCCGAATATTAGATCTCTTAGAATCTAAGGAGGAAGGTATAAACTAGCGTAGTCCCTAAAATAGCTAAAGTTAAGCTTTACGAAAGTAAAACCCGACTAAGTCTATTTAAGCGTAAAGCTAGATTAGTATAATAGTAGAGAATACTATTAATTTAACTAAGGATAGTTAGGAGGCGTAGACCGAGTAGTAAAAGACTAAGTAGTAAAAGTCCAAGTAGTAAAAGACCGAGTAGCGAATTAGGAGAATATAACTACTTTAACCTATAGAATTATCCTCCTAAGGACTATATAGATCTATTTTAATCTTAAAATATAAGAGTAGGGAGACTTAGATAGAGGATAGGATATAAACTATTAGCGCCGCTAGGAGGGCTATCGAAGAGTAAGAAGCTATTAAAGGGGCTAGAGTAGAAGGAACGGTAAACGTATTCTCTTAAGTATAAACTCTAGGTTTCGTAGATATAAGCTTAAGGACCGAGTAGGATTAATAAGTAAGAGGGTCCGAATAGAAGGATCGATAAATAGGTTCCCTTAAGTATAAATCCTAGGTTTCGTAGATATAAGCTTAAGGACCGAGTAGAATTAATAAGTAAAAGGGTTTAAATAGAAGGATCGATAAATAGGTTCCCTTAAGTATAAATCCTAGGTTTCGTAGATATAAGCTTAAGGACTAAGTAGGATTAATAAGTAAGTATAATCTTATCGAAGCTTAAACCGAAGACTATTAAGGAACCTAAAGTAGATCGTACGGGAGGACCTTAAGGGGTATAAATACCTCCTAGAGAATAAGTAGGACTAAACTAATATTAGACTTAGCTAAGAATATAGACTTTAATAGATATATATATACTTAAGGTTTACTAGATTATAAGCTACTTATTAGATAGGTATCTACTTAGTAGAGATAGATATATTTAATAGCTATAGGGGATATTAGGTCGTAGTAATTCCTAAAGTACGGAGGAGAATTAAAAGGTACGAAGTAGTAGAGGATATTTAAGTCGTTTTAGAGCGGAGAAAAAGTTAATAATATATAGATAAGGCGTATAGAGCGGAGGAGGATATTCGAGGCGTATAGCGCGGAGAAGAACTAAAAGCGTATAAATTAGAAGAAGTTCGATAAAATATAGAGTAGAGGATAGTTAAAAGCGTATAAAATAGAGGATAAGAGAATTAAAAAGGTATATAGAATCCTTAGAACTATATATAGAGTTCCTTTATACTAATATATAAATAATAGGTCCGATTAAGGTATAGTATATTAGCTTATTAGCTTAATATATTATATTCGCTTTCTAATTATTTCCTTTCTATATTATAAGTATTTATAAGCCGTTCGCGAATTAAATACTTCTTTATAGTTCCTAGTAATCTTCGTATTAACTAGGGTTAAATCCTTCTAGTTAGGGAATAATTACTTATAGTCTAGATTAACGAACTAGGATATCTAGGTCCTTATTACTAGGTTACTTTTCCTATTCCTATTCTATATCCTTATCTAAGTAAGTATTATCTTATTCCTATTTATATTCTTATTCTATCCTATACTCCTAACCGGTATTAAGGAGGTTATTACCTATAGGCCTAAACCGCTAGTAGAAGATCCTAATCCTATTTCCTTAGATCGTTTTATATACTAAAACTCTATTTAGTTCCTCGAGTACGTAGCTACTAATAGGTAATCTAGTTCTCTTATCCTTATATACTTCCGTAATTCGGTATAGACCGACCTATATAAAATCTAACTTAGATCCGAAATCCTTAATAATTCTCGTATTATATAAGAGGACGAGCTGTCCTATATCTAGGTTTTTAGTATATATTCTAATCTAATATTACGATTCCTAGTACTCGTTTACTTCCTATCTTATACGTTCCTACCTTACGATAGCTTCCTAGAGGTCTTCCCCTCTCTAATCTAGTTACTTTACTCGTAGAAAGAGAAGGTATTCTATTATCCTAACTATAAACTAAGGGAGGTTTTACTATATAACTATTTTCAGTTCGATTAGAAGGATATATTCCTTACTAAGTATTATCCTAACTAGAGTTATACTAGTTATTCTATTAACCGTTATTCGTTTAGCCTAAAGTATAGCTAGTAATAAATCTTTCTAAGGTTTCTAGTTCCCGTTTATTACTCGTCGGAAGGCTTCTTATATTATTAAGTAAGACTACTTAATTCCTCCTTAGCCTTAACTATTATATAGCGAAATCTTAATCTTTCTAATATTATATAGTTTTAGAAGTATATTAGTATATAGCTTGTTCTTAGGACCTCTATCGACCCTAATCTTAGATATAATACTCTATTAATAGATTAGTTCCTTAAAGATAAAATCTATAATATTCTTAGACGTAGGTACTAAATAAAGTACTCTTACTTTAGGCTAACCGCTTAATTCCTCTCTTACCTAGATAAGATAGCTATAACCGCCTTATAGGGTAATTATTATATAATTAATAGACTATCTTATACTAAGAATCTTACTCCGTATAATAGTTATATTTAGAGGTTCTACTATATACGCTCGATCGCTTATTTAATACTAAGGATATTCTTTAATCTATTTATAGACGTAGTTGTAGTATCTATCCTAGTAATATCGATTCTAAATAAGTACTATAGTAGTTTCGCGCCCTTTATAGCTATATTTATTATAGAGAGTAATAATAATTTCCTTTCGCTAGTCCTAATTATCGATTACGTAATAGTAGGCTTATCCTTATTTACCTCGCTTAAATAGCTACCGCCTAGCTATAAGGTAGCCTATTACCTTTCTTTTTATAGCTATAATTTATTTACCTTTAAGGTAGTCCGTAATTTTTAATATTATAAGCTAGTTAGTAATTACTTAATATTCCGTGGTATATTCTCTATCTAATCCTTCCTAAGGTTCTAATAAATTAAATTCTATATATTCTTCGTTCTAATCCGTAGAACTTTCGCTACTAGTATTATTATTATTTTCTAGGCTAGGTACGATTATCGGGTAGAGCTAGATCGTATACTATAGGTTACGCTTATAGACGTAAATACTAGAATAGTAAAGGGCTCTAAGTTATTAATTAATAAAATCCTCGATATCGAAGTTAGGAATAGTAGGGATATCCTTTTTAGGTATATTACTAAATTAGCGGGAAAGTCTATTAGCTACTATATTCTTTTTTCCGGGAATATATTAAATATTAAAATTCTATATCTAAATCTATACGAGCTATTATATAACTAGAGATCCGGCTATATCCGAAGATACCCTATTAAGTTAATAGATTATAGTCTAGGCGTCTATTTCGACTACGAAATATATTCCCTAAAGATAAAGGTAGAATTTCTTAAGTACGTATAAAAGGGTATAGTATTCTAGTTTAACTATATCGTATTTCCTTTCTAATAGTAACTAGATTCTACTTTTATATTAGTATAGATATCTCTTACCTAGTTCGTCTAGTTATTATAGAACCGCTCCCTATCCTTCTCCTAAAGTATCTACTATAAGAATAATCTTACTTAAGTCTAGTTCGTATATAACCGGTCGTAGTACGGGTATAGTCGTAAGCGCTTCCTAAAGAGATTTTATTACCTTATATTAGGGGCTGGTACCCTAGAAGCTAAAAGAAGGGAGGAATAGACTATAAAAGAAGTAGAACTAGAGACCGTACGTAGGAGTATAGTCTCCTTTTTAGAGTATAAGGAGGGAGCTCCTCCCTCTCTCTAGCTCGTTAGTTAACTTAGTTCTATCTACTACCTTACCCTTTAGTATATACTAGGGTCTCCTATAATATTAAGTTAACTCTCTTTTTTCTCTCTCTCGACGCGCTCTAGAAGCTATAGAGACTATAATAGATCCCCTAGAGGGTAAAAGTAGTAATATTACGCCGTATAACTATAGTACTATTATCTAGTAGTTAATAGTATAGTAATAAGCCTAGGCTACCCGCTTAGAGGAGTAGAAGGCCTAGCTCTAGAGGGCGTAGGCTAGTCTACTAGAGGTAGATAAAGCCTACGTAGAGCTAAAGGGTAACGATATCTCTATCTAGAGCTTAGTCTCTACTATCTAGGACTACGGCCTAGGCGGACTAGATAATACTATAGACGACCTAGTCTATAGGCCTTAAGAATAGTAACTACTAGTATAGAATAGATCTACTACTACGTTTAGGGATTTTTTTCTCCGTATATAAAGTTCCTATAGGACGAGGGCCGTATAGAAACTAGCGCTCCCTACCCCTTTTTATTAGGATACTATTAACGACTACTTAATATACGAGAAAAGGGCCTAGATAAAAGGGTTTTAGGTAGCTAGCGGCCCTAATAGTAAGAGGAACCCTAAGGACTTCCTCTTAGAGATTAAGCGTATTTTTACGGACTCTATAGAAAAAACGACGGCCTTAGAGAAGTTAGTAAGCCTAAAATATAGTAATAGCTAACTATAGTAGGATTACTAGCTAATCTTTAACGAACTCCTACTAGTATCGGACGGCTCCTAGTAGAGTAACGAGGTTAAAATTTAGTAGCTATAGAAGACCTTCTATAACTAGGATAACTTATAATACGTATAAAGTCGTAGACAAGTATATATTATATAATTTATTACTACTATCGAAGTTATTAAGAGGAGAAGCCTCTCTATTATTAAAGGAAACTACTTATATACGTACTTCCCTAAGATATAATCTACTCTAATCGTACTTATACGTACTATATACCTCCCTAGTTATATATAGTCGTCCTTATACTATATCTCTTATTAAACGGGGCTACTAGGCTCGTAGTAGCCTAGCTAGCCTATTTTATAATAACTAAAGCTACTAGCCTTATAATAGCCTAGCCGGCTATCGTTAGATATTAACTAAAGCTACCGGGCTCGTAATAGCCTAGTCGGCTTTCGTCTAGAAGACGAACGATAAATCTAAAGAAGGATAAAAAGAAAAAAGACTTTATACTCGTACTTACTCTCTCGTACTCGTACTCGCTCTCTTCCGCCGGACCGCTTATAAGTTAACTATAGGTATAGTATAGTTAGTATTATCTATCTTATAGCTACCGTACTTATCGTCCTTCTACGTCTTTTCCTTTATAGTAGTAATAGTAGCTTAGATCGCGTATTCGTAGCTAATATACGCCGCTAGTAGAATAGTAGCGTTTATAATACGGTTATAGAATCGCTTCTTAATAACTATTATAGTAGCGAGGTAATACTAGATTACTAGGATAGACTTATATATACTACTATTATTAATATAGTTAATAGATAGGGAGATAACCGAGTCTATAAAGTTCGACTATTATATTACGGCTAGAGTAATCTTACTAGTAGTATTAGTAGTAGCTATCTCGAGGTCCCTAACCTAATTATTATAGTTATTAAGGTCGGCCTTAGCTTATCGAAGCTAGGCCTAGGACTTTACTAGCTCTATAGTAATTACTTATATCTAAGCGCGTATATCCTCTATCTCCTCTTATAGACTCGCTATCTCGTTAAATTAAGGTAGAGGGGGGACGACGTCGTCGTTATCTACTAAGAAACCTACTAGTAGTATAGTTTTAACGGGGGACGGCTCTATCTATACTATATAGGGGGTAACGAAGGCTAGCTACGTATTAGGGGTAAAAGGGACTCGTACCTTAGGAGTAACTATAGCGGTAACTAGTATCTTAGGAGTAACTAGAACTAGTACCTTAGGAGTAATAAGGACTAGCGCCTTAGGAGTAATAGGGACTAGTACTTTAGGAGTACTAGTAACTAGTACCTTAGGAGTAATAGGGACTAGTACCTTAGGAGTAGCTACTAGTTAGTATAGTACTAGAGATAGCGAGACGGTAGCTAGCGAAGTATTATTAATAAATATAGCCTAGCGTCTTAGTATAATAGGGGAGGCCTAGTATCCCGGCGTAACGGGGGAGTTAATAGTAGTAAAACCCTTAGGGTAAGTAGGAGTACTAGCTATAGTAGCCGCCTAGCGTATAGTATCTTTAGAGACTAGGAGTATCTTTTTATCGGCCTCTATCTTATCTTATACCGTCTTCTCGATAGCTACCGCCTTAGCCGTTACCTCGGCTTTTCTAAGTACGGTAGCCTTTATTACTACGGTATCCTTATCGGCTTTAGCTACTATAGCCTTAATAAACTATACTTTAATTCGTACTTATTTATCGATCTATTAGGTATTTTCCTTTTTAGTTACCTAGCCTATCTTACTAGCGTAGTTTTTAGGTACTTAGGTAAACTTATTATTACCTAAGTAGTATACGCCGTCCGTTCCGAGGGTATACTCGGTACCGTCTTTAATTTACTTATAGCCGACCTACTCGTTACCGTCTAGGTATAGGCGCTAGCCCTATTAGTACTTAGTATCTAGCTTCTAGCGTTTACTACTTATATCTACGTCTTAGCTATAGGCGCGTTTCTTAGTTATAGTAGTAGTAGGGATTTTCGTAGTTTTTAGTTATTTAACTAGAGAAGTATTATACGTAGTTTATTTTAACTTTATTATCGTCTAGTTACGTATTAGGGTATTTTAGCTAATAGTCTTTTTTATAACTATAGCGACTATCGTAATACCTAGGCGGGTAAGTCTATAAGGTCTACGTTAACGATACTCTATTCTATTATAACTATATCTTTTATAGTATACGTCTTATTCTCGCCCGCCGACTAGCTCGCGCCGCGGTTAAGTAGTAGTAACTAAGGCTCTATCTATCCGTTCTTACTAATAGTACCTGTAATATTACTAAATTCGTCCTAGTTATAGGCTATAGGCGGGTCTACTTATACGCGTAGTAGAGCGTAGGAGGTAGGCTACTAATAGTACTTACTTATATATTATAAGACTTTTAACTTCGTATAGTAGAAGCCGTTAACTTTATTAAGTATAGGGTATAGGATTAGTATAGCGTAGTCCTTATAAAGTCTTATAAGGAATCCTTCTACGATTCCTTATTCGTATAAGCCCTTTATCCCTAGGATAGTAAAGGCGTTAGCCTACCTAGCGCCTCTATAGATAGTAGCTACTTAGTAGTTATACTTCTTAATAATCTCTTCCACTTCCTTAGCGCTACCTATACGCTAGTAAAGGAAGTACTACTTATTATTTACCTTATCCTAGCGGCGCTTATATCCTAGGGGGCCTATCGAAAACTAAAGTACCTTAATCTATTTATTAAGGTCTATAAAGACCTAAGCTATCGCTAGGATAACCTCCTTCGGTCCCTACTTTAAGGGGTAAACTCTAACGCGGTCTAATACCGTAGTTTATCTATAGAACGGTAGTATAGCTAAGGGCGTCTCCTTAGTTAGTTTCGTAGTTATAGATCCCTACTATACGTCCTTTAGTATCTCTACTTAACCCGTAAAGATATAGGTACTCTACTATATATAGTATCTAGAGGCTAGGTCGATAACTAGGCGACCGTATCTACGCTTAGTACTTACCTAACCTCCCGTAGTAGTAAATACCGTAGGATAGTACTACGCGATAGCGTATACGGCGTAGCTTAGTAACCTCCGGTCTATTAGCTAGACCGTATATACGTTATCTAGGATAATATTATATATTAGTAGGGACTTAGGGCTACTCGCGTATACTAGCTATTAGTTATACTCTAAATTCTATTTCTATACTACTACTATATAGACTTTAGCGTTAGGGTCGGTCGTTAATTTATTATAATATCCTAGGTAGAATAGACTACGTAGTATATAGTCTAGTAAGCCCGAGCTACGGTAGGCTATAGTATTTAAGTACGGGTTTAGTACTTATTCGTTATATAGTACGTTAACTTAACGGAGGAGGCCTAATAGATATATATAAGGGACTTCTAGTAGTACTTATATCGGCGATATTACGGTCTCGCTAATTACGACTATCTAATAGTAATTAATATAAACTATTAAACGGACTAGTATATCTTTAAAGTAGATATAACCGGGGTAGATATATACGAGTATTTATAGGTCTAAGGTATCTAGGTAGAGCTAGTCTATAACTATATTAAAGTTATTAAGCTCGTAATCCCGAGGGCCGGCTATATTAATAGCTTATAATAAGTACCTTATAAAGTATAGCTAAATTAGTATTTTCTAACTATAGAATCCTACCTCCTATTCGTTTTCTTAATATTAGCCGATTAAACGTTAGTAGAGCTTAGCGATAATTATTACTCTTAGATAGGCTACGCTAAAGTCGATTAGGACTATAGTAAAGATCTTAGGGGTATAGAAATTACTATTACGGTAGAAGAAAGCGAAGACTACCTACTTAATATTTACTATATAGTCCTATAGGGTAAATTAGTATAAGGCGACTTATAATACTATCGTTACGTAGTCTAGCTAGAATCTAGTAGGAAAGTTCTCTAACGTACTCTATTCTTTATATAAGATTCCGTCTCTTACGAAGTAATAGGTATCTTAGTAGTCTACCTAAATAAGATCTAGGAGTAGTAGGAATCGAGTCCTAGCTAGGATCTTAGGGATACTCGCTCTATATTCTACTAGGAGTAGCGGTAGTAAGCGTATTTATACGTAGTTTACGGACCTTAGTACTACTAGTATAAAGCGGTCTTTAAGGTTAAGGTTATATACTACTACCTTAAACGCGTTCTCGTTAAGAAGGATCTAATATTCGTTAAATAAAAACGGGTAGACGTCCGCGCGCGTTTAGGCGTAAAAATACGGGTATAAGTAGTACTTTATCTTTACTACTACGGGTAGCGCGTCCTAGTCTACCTTAACTAATTTTAAGGGTTCTACTAGAATATACCGTTTATTATTATTATCTATATTTAAATATACTTCGAAGTAGTTACTCGAGTAGCTAGATTCTATATCGCTAGTTATACTTATATTAGCGGTAATATTAGTACTAGGCTTTAATACGATATAGTTATATTAAAGTTAGGATTAATATAATACTACCCTATATATAGCTAGTAAATATTATTAGTAATAAGCCCGTATAACGTTAAAGTAGCGTCGTATAGATAGTAGCTAGTAACGAGAGGGGAGAAAAAAATAATACGCTACTCTACGCGGGTTATAACTAAAATAGAGGTACCTATAGGACGGTAATCTCTACGTTTAAGAGTCGCTAGGGCTCGTCGTTTAGTTTACGTACTATATCCTTACGTATTTATCTCTTTAACCGTCTTAGGGTTATTATAGAGTAGCGGTAGTTATAGTCGTCGATTAGTTCCTTTACTAACTAGAGGTCTAATACCGCGTACTACGTATTATACGCCGGGCCCTAACCTTCCTATTTAACTAGGTACTAGCGCCCTATTACTACCTCCTATCTATCTAATAGCCTCTCGATTATATAGATAGGGATTCTATCCTTATTAACTTCCTTAGGGCCGGGTTCTAGGTAAGGGTTATAGCTAAATAGATCCTTACTATAAGCTCTACGTTCGAGTTAGGTAACTAATACTACGGGGTAGATTCTTATATAAGGTAGAAGCTTAAGCTCGTAGGCTAGTTCGTTAACTTATCTCTTAATCTTAACTTAGACTCGTTAATTACTATACTTATAATAAGTATACCCTAGGACCTTATAACTATAGTAAAGTCGTAGAAATACGACTTCGCCTTTTTTAAATTAGATATTCTTATATTTCGCGTTATAGCGTATTTTTATATAGTAGTTTACGAAAGTAGTAACGTCGGCGGCTATATCTCTATATTCCTAGCGTAATACGGTATAATCTACTTATAGAAGTTCGGATAGGGCCGAAAAAACGTCTTAGGGTTATACGCTAAATAGGAACTAGAGTAGAGAGATCCCTATAGTAGTATTTAGGGACGAGTTTATAGACTACTAGATATAGACGAGGAACTCCTTCTATTTAGTATTAGGGTTAGTAGTTATATAAAAGCGAAGCGCGATCTTAACGGTTTAGTTAGTACGTTCGCTCTAGCCGTCTATCTAGGGGTACTATACTATAGAGAAAAGTAAGGTAGTACCTATAAATTCGAATATTTTTTTCTATAGGTAATTTATAAACCTAGAATCGCGGTTAGAGATAATCTAGGAGGGTACGCTTTAGTTAGCCCTTATAAACTCGCGAAGTATTATCTTACCCTATATTTCTATAGACTACGTAGAATACCCTAGGATTAGAAGGGTAGCCTTAGATCCCTTATACGTTACCGGTAGTAGTTAATCGAAACTATCCGACGTAGTTAGGGGTAGGTTAGTAATCTAATCTAGGTATACTATATAGAAAGGGATTAGTAGGGTTTATATTAGCTTAAGTTCGCTATATAGGGCGTAACGGGCGGTCTAATTAATATTATAATCTAGGTAGTAGCTAATATACTTATATAATAGCTTCGCTAGACGTCGTATATAGAAAGCCGGGAAAACCCTTATATATATATAATAGTATCCTTAGTAGTAATATTAGTCGTACGCGATCTTAAATATATCCTTAATATATTCCTACGGGATATAAAGTTACTCGTAGCTATTCTTTTTTTCTTTATAGTAGATTAAACCGTTTCGCTCGAAAAAACGGAGTCCTAGTAGGTAAGATAAGTTATTATAGAAATCCGAGAGTTCGTCTTCGGATACCTCGGATAGTATTTCCTATATTCCTATATTAGCTACCTCTAGAGGAGTCGCGGTACTTAGAGAGAGCGTAGAGTCCGTCGACTATAGAAGTATAGGTACTTTCTAATTACTACTAGTATTATATAGTATTAGTTCTACTAGGATATCGGGGAGTAGTAATAGCGAGGCGCTTCTAGCTAATAACTATATCTATATCTTCTTCTACTTACGGTCCTTAGCGTATCTCTTATAAATTCTCTCCTTTAGGTCGTTATATATTTCTACTAGGGAGACGTAGTAGATCTCTAGAACTAAGACGTCTTTAAGGTCGTTAGCTAAGTCCTTCTCTACGTCTATATATAGTAAACGACTAAGTATATTAGGGATAATATATATACGGCTAGAGTAGTATATTAGATATAGGTTTAGGAACGTAGATATAAAAGTAGATACGGTCGCTAACTTTATACTTAAGCGGTCTAGGTTAACTATCTTCTTAAGATTAACCTATCTTATAATTCTAATAATCGCTATATAATCTATAAATAGGAAATATTTCGGAGAAGAGTATATAATATAGCCTATCTTTCGTAGTATCTAGTATATCCCTACTACCTCTAACTCCGTCGGCTAGTAGTTCGAAGTTATAGTAGTAAGGGTCTTACTAATAAATAAGATAGGCTATATCCTATATATAGGGAATACTATAGCTCTCTTAAGATATATAATCTCCTTAACGTTACTACTATCTTTAATATATTCTATCTTATTATCTTTAAGCTCCGGAATAGGGTCGCTAATAATATAGTATACTATTCCCCTATATCTATCGTATAAAGTATCGATATCTATATATACTATCTATATAGGATCCTAATAAAAAAGAATATAGTCCTTAGAGAGTTCGTTACGGACTACTTTAAAAGATTAATAGAGTTTTAGTATATCTAGTATTAGTCTCTTATATATATAAGCCGCTCGTAAGGGTCCTTTAGTTAGGGCGTCTTTTAATAGTCGAGTTTTCTCTACCTATAGAGGCTTAATTAACTATACGTAGTATAGTACGAATATCTAAAGGTAGCCTATTATTCTAATAATAGTTTCGAGCGCTACTAAATTATTAGGGAAGCTTAAATTAGTAATAGTAGCGAGCTTTTCGGTATTAGTACTTATACTATAGGCGTTAACGTAAGAGCCTAATAAGGCTACTAAGGGAAAGGAGAGAAAAGTTTTTAAAGGGGCGATAGTAAACTAGTAGAACGCTAGTTTAGAGAAAATAGCGCGAAGATAGGCTATATATAGCTCGAAACTATCTAATACTACTCGAAAGTCGTTAATATAACTATTAGTAAAATCAAATTCGGCTAGTATCTTAGTAATTTATCGCTAGACGTACTATACCGAATTATAATAGCCTATAATAAGGATATTAAACTACTCCTACCCTTAGTATATATTTACGACTAATTTCCGTTAGTCTTCCTCCTTAACTAACTACTAGTAAAAAAAGGTTAACCTATTTAAAACTAATATAAATAGCTTAGATCGTATTTCCGCGAGGAAATCTTCCTATAAAGGTAATAGGTAGGAATCCTTAATACTAATTATATTAAGGCCTTATAAATCTACTACTACCCGTAGTTTTCGTCGGGTAGAACCGTTAGCGTTAGTAATAGTTTTCTATACGATAAAAACTAGAAAGGTAAATAGTATTACCTTTCTAGTTAGCTCAATCTTACCTTAGGCGTTAAGCTAGTTAAAAACCTTATTAATCTCGTCTCTTAATTCCTTAGAGTATATATAGATTTAGATATTTAGCTTAGGGTCCTCGATAAACTCCGCTTTAATTAGTATTTCTACCTAGTCTTCTTTAGGAATTTAGATAACGCCGGCCTCTATTACCTATAGCTAGAAGAATTCGTCGACTAGTACTAAAATCTATACGACCTAGTCGTTATCGCTATAGATAGTAATACTATTAGGTAATCTAGCTTCTTTTTAAAAGGATAACGCTAGTTCTATCGCTACTAGGTAGTAGTCGCTTATAGAGGGGGTATAGTACCCCTAGTAGTCGTATTTAGATAGTAAACCTAGTAATACTTCTTATAGGATAATAAGTAGTTAGTCGCTATTATTCCTTACGATAACCGAATAAAAGGAGTTGTTAGTAACTTAGTTATAGAGGGAACCCTCTACTACGAAGAAATAACTTACTAGTAGTTCTACGCGGTAGGCCGCGAATTTATAGTCTTTACTAATTAGTAGAGGGTATCGTAACAACTTCTTAATAGGGATACTAGTTATCGTCCTTAGTAGTATTTCCGTATATTCGGCCGCTAGGACCCTTCTCTCGCTAAGTAGTAACCTTTTAGGTATAAGTTATAAGTCTACTTCCGCTTCTTCGTACCTAGTAAACCGCGCGAGGGACCGTAACGTAATAATATTAATACTATAGGGGCGGAGGACGTCTACGCTAATAAGTAGCCCTATACTAAAATTATTAATTATATAGACTTCGAACTCTACTAAGAGTAGTACTTATTTATCGCCTTTCGTAGCCGGAAAATAGGCTATAATTATTACTTTCTTAGTAGAAGCCGTAGCTCTAGAGACCCCTATAAGGAGCTAAGGTCTATCTAAAACCTATACCTATAGTATTAGGTTCGCTTATAGGACTACCTTATAGAGGTAGGTTTTACCTATTAAAGATATCCTTTACCCTATATCGACGTAGGCTTACGTATTTCGCGTATAAGGGTAGAATCTAATATAGATCTATATATAGTCGTATTTCTTAAAGCTATCTACTATAGTAGATACTCTATATAGACGCGCTAAAATAACTAGGAGGTTTTTACGGGTATCTTCGTAAACGTCTATATAATAGATAGCGATTAGTATATCGAAGTTATTATCTCTAGAGCTACTATTATTTGTTCGGGGGGGTAGGTTTCGATAGAAACCGTATATCTGAATCAAATAGTCCTATAACTTATTTTTAGAGGGAAAACTAATAGGGTATTATTAGTATTTCGATAGCTTCGGGCGATATCCCTTAGATAAGTATCTAGTAGGTTCTAGGGTATCTAGACTATCTACTAAGTAAAAAGCTAAAGGGACTAGGTTAGCTACTAGAAAGAAATTATTAATAGGGAAGGAGTCTATTATATCGCTCTATTCCGAATCTATATCCTAAGTCTCTTCCCCTATAGAGGAGGTCTCGTCCCTAGAGTAAGGATTATTAGTAGTAGTATAGTTATTACGTACTTCTTTCTAGCTAGTAGTAGGTAGTTATATTAACTAGTTCGGCTAGTTACTATTATAACTTCCTACGATTCTATATTAGTTACTATTAAGCGGTATTATTTAACCGTTTAGAGTATTCTAGCCGTAGCCGCTTTTCTATAACTAATTAAAGGTTTATAACGGTATAAAAGATACGTTCTTAGACGCCTATTACCCCTATAAGCTATTCTAACGGTTAGTCTAATTCGCGCTATTATTCGATACTATACTATTAGACCTAGGCTTATATACCTAGTTCCTATTAGGACGAGATTTATAATAGGTTAAACTAGTTATTACTTCTTAGCTATTAGGGATAGCGAACTTACTCCTAGAGCCTAAGGATAGTCTCGCTAAATCGGCGAAGTTAAAATAGTATTATTCGATCTCGTTAATAGAAGTAGCGAATATAGTATATCTATTAGGCTATAGTATTAGTAGCCGGATCCTTAGATCGACTTATTCCTAAATTTTAATAAGCTATTACTAGGGTTTATTAAAGTAGGCCGCTTTTAATTCGCGCTTAGCCGATATTACCTATTCGGAAATAGAGGTTCCTTTAATAAGATCCTCCGTAGAAAGGTACTATTTCTTAAATTAGACCTAGGCGTCCTAAGATATTAGTTAGAATTATTTCTCAAGCGCTTTTACCTAGTACTTGTATTTAATACTATATCCTAACTTTAAGTATCGCCTTTCTTTAGTAGATAGCTATAATTAGTACTATAGTTACGCCGATCCTCTTAGGTATTTTAAGATATTTATTCGTAGTACTTTAGCCTTTAGGGAATTAGTTACGTCTAGTAGCTATTTAATAAAGGGTTCTACTATAGTATAGAAGACTCGCCCGGCTTCTTTACTAACCGTATTTTTAGCGTTAATATTTAGTTAGAAATATCTAATCTCCTTAGGCTTAAAACGTAATAAGCGCTTATTATTATCTTTAGATTCTAACTCATCTTGGCTTAAGGAATCGCTATTATCTTAGAAGATTAATTTTAGAGATTTACGATACTATCTTAATCCTATTATAGTAAAGATAGCTAGTTCTAGTTCTATATACCTACGTAGCGGGGGGCGTATATCTACGTAGTATATATCTTCCTATTATAGTAGGGTTAATCGTATAATTAGTTCCTTACCGATTATCTTACGGTAGAAGTTATCTAGTATATCTAAGTAAGATCGTACTAGGGGCTAGGTTAGTAGAATATTTGGAGGGAATTAGGAGATACCTATATTAATTCTAATTCCCTCTAGGAAGGCTCTTTATAAATATTCTTCGCGCCCTTAGTCGAGTCGTACTTACCGCGCGTTTACGCGTAGGGGAGGGGATAGAGGTAAATAGATACTATATATCTATTATTCGAGTCTATCTATTATAGATTAGTATTCCTAGTAGAGTTATTTAATAGTACGCTCTTACTTCGCGAGCCTTTTCTTAGATTAGAGGTATTCTCGATCTATAGCGCTCTTCGCTATTCTCTCTATCTTATTAGTAACTTCCTTTATAACTTAAGTAGTTATAAGCTCCTTAATATCGTTAGAGCGATCCTATAGTAGGGCCTAAATTAGGGCTAGTTACTCGGGATTAAGTATATTAAGGATCCTTTTATAAGGGCTATCTTTTATAGGTTATTTACCTTTTACTACTATTATAGGGACCTAAGCGCCGATATATTCGTTAAAGGGTAAGGATAGTATACTATTATTATATTCTTCGTCGTTACTTTCTATCTATAGGTTTCTACGAAATGGCTAAGTATCGTAGTTTAATTCCGGTCTTAGTAGTAATATAGTAGAAAATAGGATTACTCGAGAGATAAACGATTAGGTTTACTTCGCGGGTATAGAAGCCCCTAGGGGAGAGAATAGGCGACGGAACCCTATTAGATTAGGGTTAAGTATTTTAAGCGAGGCTACTTATTTTACCGTTACTATTAATTAGTTTTTACTAACTAAAGGGGGTTACTCTTCCTCGACTTAATCGATAGGTATAAGAGGTATTCTAGAGCTAGATAGTAGAGATCCTACTACCTTAGTAATTAGGGAAAGACTCGTTACTAAGTATCTAGCTATTAGGGATAGAATCTCGGTAATAGAGGAAAGACTACTTTCCGTACTAGGGAGGAAAGATAAAGATATTAGATTAACTCGTCTAGTAAGCTTTTCCTTAAGTACTTTAAAATCTCGTTTTACTACTAATAGGCTAATAATAGTAATATTCTAGTTATATAGATAAGTAGCTCGAGTTTTAGTAGAGGATAGCTCCTTTAATCGTAATCGCGATCTAGCGTAAGTTTAGGTAGTAAAAGTACTTAGGTAAAGTACTAGGGTAGGATAAGTAGTAATAGTTTAGTTAATAGTATCGATTAGCTCCTTATTAGCTAGGAACTAGTTCTTAGGGGATTCGTTAATATATACTTTCGCTTAATAGGCGTTCCTTATCGTCGCTAGTTCTAATAGGGGTTTAGTATATAGTAATATTCGAGGATTACCGATAAATTAACGGGCTATAGCGTAACGGATTAAAAAGACGGGCTATAAGTAAAGGAGAGTAAACTAAGAAAGGAAAGGGACGAGATATAAATAAAGGAGAGTAAGAGTAAAGGAGAGTAAGAGTAAAGAAGAGTAAAAGAGAGTATTAAGTATAAATAATAAAGTAACTATAGGGTAAGGACGTCCTTTCCTAATATAAAGTTAATAGGGCTAATAGAACTTATACTTACGCTTCTCTAATCGCTCCTTCCTTAGTAGCTTCGTACTAATTCGTACTATAGTTTAGTTCTCGTAACTCGTAAGAGAACGAGAAGAAAAAGGGATATAGATAATATTAAGGGAGGACGCTAGCTATATATTAATAGCTAGTATTTCTTATAGTAATACTAGCTTAGTAGGGGCTAAGAGAGAGTCGTATAGTCGGGTCGCTATCTAGTATAAAACCCTACGCGAAGTAGCAACGTATCCTTATAAAATAGTAAAAACTATAGTTTTTTAGAATAGTATAGATCTAGTTAGTCTTAAGCTACTAAAAATAATACGTATAAAGTTATCGACGAGCGGATATTATATAATTTATTACTACTATCGAAGTTATTAAGAGGAGAAGCCTCTCTATTATTAAAGGAAACTACTTATATACGTACTTCCCTAAGATATAATCTACTCTAATCGTACTTATACGTACTAACTTACTTCTAGTAACTATATAGAGGGAGACGGGATACGTCTAATTCGCTATAGAGATTAGACGTATTATATAGAATTATAAGTATACTAGCTAGTTCGCTATATAATTCGCGACCTAGTAGTCTAGGTAAAAGTATTTAGGCGGTAGTCTATATACTACGGCTGCTACGAGCCTAGCTATCTACGGTAGTACTATAGATAGTAATATAATTATAACCCTAGTACGGGTCGTAGACCGGGCTAGGACGGCCGCGCCCCGCCCCCCTATATAAGGGGGAAGTAGCGCTATACTAAGGGCTAAGTAGGTATCTAAGGCGGAGCTAGACGGCCGTAAGGAGAAAGATCTCTACTTCCGGTACGGAGGGAGTAGATACTATATAAGCGACTATATATACTAACCTACTAAGTAACCTACCTAGAAGGGGGTAAGGATAAATACCCTAGTAATACTAATTATAATAGAAACTACCCTAGTTCTAGAGGTTAGCGAGCCTAACCTACTAGGAAAAGGATAGCTCCCCTTTAAAGATAGAGGGCGGGAGTAGGTTAAGTACTAATAAGAGACTAGGATACTTACTAGGCGAATATAGATAGAAATAATATACTTATAGACGTAGTAATTAATAGTATTTCCCCTATATCCGCCCTAATAGACGAAGGCTATTAGTACTACGCTATAATAGATAGGGACCTAGCTAAACGGCTCGGCCTCCCTAAGGTAGGGAAGACGACGAGACGGATCTAGAGTACTATAGGTAATATAGCTAGATCTAGTATTTAGGGGGTAGTTACCCTAAAACTCGAAATAGCCGGCTTCGAATAGGTAGTCTATATATATTACGTCTCTAAGCTAGCCTTTCTAGTTATTTTAGGGAACCCCTAGAAGGCGTATAACCGTATCTAGACGGCGCCCGATATAGGCCGATTATAGTATAAGTAGGTAGTAAGGTAGGTAATAGAATCCGCTATAAATATAGTAGAGAACGAAGACCTACGTATAGTAGTCTATTAGTTAGTAAGCCTAGGCGAAGACGCTATACTAGTAGAATAAGTATAGCTAGAGGCCGATAACTTCCCTATTACGCTAGCTACCTTCTATATTAAGAAAGTAGAGGACGGCTATTTAATTACAGTCGCTACTATAGTAATAGAGGACTTTAAAAAAGCTATAGCTAAGAAGAGACCTAATATAGTAATAGAACTATAAATATAACTCCCCCTAGAGGTCTATAATATAATTCTACTATTTCTAAGCCTAGAGGCGGAAAAACTCGCCCCGTACTACCTAGGGGTAGACTATAAGATTAAGCTACGTACGAAGTCTAATAGGATAATAGAGTCCTTACTATAGGAGCTACTCTATAGTATATCTAAGGAGGAGCTCCTAGTCCTTTAGAAGACGCTAAACGAGCTACTAGCGAAGGGTTTTATTTAGCTATTTAGCTTGGACGGTAGGGCGCTAGTACTTTTTATCGAGAAACCTATAGGGGGCCTAAGGTTTTACTATAACTATAGAGTACTTAATACTATAACTAAGGAAGATAGGTATCTATTTCTACTTATCTTAGAGACCCTACGTAACCTTACGGGCTATACCTATTTATCTAAGGTAGACGTCGTAAGCGCGTTTTAGAAGCTTAGAATAGTCTAGGGCTACGAGTATAAGATAGTATTCTAGACTAGATACGGGCTATTTAAATAGCTTATAACTCTATTCTATTTAGCTAGGGTACTATCTAGTTTTTAATAGTATATTAATATAGTACTTTAGAGATTCCTTAATAAATACGCCTCGGCTTATATAGATAATATACTAATTTATACTTAAGGAAGCCGTAAGGACTACTTCGAAAAAGTACGAACTATACTCTAGGTACTTTAGAATATAGGCCTATACCTAGACCCCGCGAAGAGCGAGTTCGTAAGAAAAAGTATTAAATATTTAGGTTTTATTATTTACGCTAACGGAGGAGGCCTAGAGGCTAATCCTAAGAAAGTTTAAACTATTTAAAACTAGATAGTCCTACGTAATTAGAGGGAGGTCCGTAAGTTCCTAGGATTTATAAACTATTATTAGATATTTATTAGTAATTACTCTACGCTTACCGCCCCGCTTACGTTACTAACTAGGGTAAATACTACGTTCGTCTAGGATAAAGCGGCCTAGGCCTCCTTTAACGATTTAAAGGAGTACTTTACTAGCGCCCTAGTACTATAGTAATAGGATCCTACGCTTTTAATATTCCTAGAGGCCGATAGTAGTAGGTTCGCGCTAGGCGGTATTTTAAGCTAGGAGACTAGTAGGGTTCGCTACCTAGTCGCTTTTTACTTAGAAAAACTAAATAAGGCCGAGATTAACTATAATATCTATAATAAGGAGCTACTAGCTATAGTCTAATATCTTTAATACTAGGATATTAAGCTTCGTAGCTATAGTCTATTTATAATTATAATAGACTATAGGAACTTAGAATATTTTATAAAAAAGTAAAGACTATCTAAGTAGTAAATACGGTTCGTAGAGACCCTAATAAGGTATTAGTTCTCTATAGTATACCGCCTAGGCTTAGAGGTAATAGTACCCGATATACTATTTAAATAGGATTAGAATAACCTAGATAACTACGACTACGCTTCTAGGGTCTAGTAGTTAATTCTAGAGGCTAACCTAACGAAGTATATACTAGCCGCCCCTATAGTAACGGAGTACGGAATTTTTGGTATAGGCTAAGGCCTATTCTAGGAAGATACTCTAAACGAACTCTAGGATACGGCTACTATAAAGGATATATATTATTAGTAGGTATTCTAGGCGGTATAGTCTAATAAGCGAACTATTTTTACTAGGGCCTATATTAAAGTCTAGGTCGCGGACTATAAAATTAATATTTAAGGGCTATTATACTATCGAGGTAAGCTATAGGTTCCTAGCGCCCTATTTACTATAAACGTAGAATAAAAAGAGTCGGACGATAATATAAGGGACCTAGATAATTTAAGGACTAAGCTAATCTAGAAGAACTACGACTCCGTAGTAACTAGTTACTTAAATAGAAAGAATATACTCTCTATACTAGGCCGAGACTTCTACTAGCCGCTAATAGCCTTATATATAAAGAGGTTTATATAGAACTATAACGGCTAGAGTTATAATAAGATTTAGTATAGTACTAAATATAGTCTCCTATAATTACTCCTAGTCCCCGATAGATTTTTCTCGGAGTTATTAATAGATTTTATAGTAGGACTCCTAGAGTCTAACGGTAATATAAACCTCTATATTATTAAGGATAGGCTAAGTAAGACTATAGTTTTCAAAGCTATACCTACTACTAATACGGAGGCCTATACCGAGATATTCCTAAGATACTAGGTATATTACTATAGGCTACCTAGAGTAATAACGTCGGACCGCGGAAGGAACTAAATAGGCGCCTTCTAGAGATACTTCTATTACCTACTAGGCGTTAAGTAGTAGCTAAGTAGCGTATACTACCTCTAAATAGACGGAGGCCGGGAGCGCCTTAACTAGGAGATATAAGTATACCTATAGTACTTTATTAACTTTAACTAGAATAACTAGGCCCTATAGCTTCCTATAGCCTAGTTAGTAGTAAACGGCTGGTATTACGCGGGAATCGGTATATCTCTATTTTTTACGATATATAGCTTTAAAGCCCCTACGGCTATACCGCTAGAAGAGGTCGCTATAGACTCTACCCTAGTCTCTACTAAATAAAGAGCCGAGGAGTTTATTTAGAGGATAGGGAAGGTTATAGAGCTATACTAATCGCTAATAGGGGTTTCGTAGTAGTAATAGGAGGAGTCCTATAATAGGTAGCGAGTCCCCGCCTAGAAGTTCTAGGTTAGCAATAAAGTATAGCTAGACCTAAGAAACTATAGTAGTAAGAGGCTAAAGAAGAAGCTAGACGCGCGATATACTAAATATATAGTAACCGAGGTTATTAGCCCGATATCTATATAGCTTAAGGATATCCCTAGTAGGATATATAATATATTTTACTCTAACCTTTTATAGTAGTATCTAGATAACCCTTTACCTAGATAGGTTATCGACGACTCCTAACTAGGCTCTATACTACTAAAGTCGTATAAGGAGTTCGAGGTAGAAAAAATCCTATATACTAGGAAGGCTATATAGGGGAAAGGGCGTAAGGTCCTAGTAAAATAGTACGGTTACTATAATATAACGTAGGAACCGCTAGATACTATAGAGGATATAATAGCTATAGACGAGTTTAAGCTAGTCTATAGACCCGTATAGGAAAATAATAGCCCCCTATAGGAATTCGGTAGAGGGTAGCTAAGAAGGAGTAGGCGTATAAGGCTAGTATAGTAGGTAGTATTTTTAATATTTTACTTAGAGTTAAAGTTAGAATTTAGTTTTTAAAATATTTTTTTATTTATTTTAGGGTTTATCTAGTCCCCTCCGGTTTTAGTACGGGCGGCGATAGCTAGACGCTACTCCCTATACCTATAAAAAAAAAAGAATAAGGTATAAAGGAAATCCCTTTTTCTTTCTTTCCCCCCTCCTCTTCTCTCTTAGTTATAGTTAGACCGCCGGGGCCCCTATACCTAAGAGCCGGGTACTAGGTATTATAGGAGACCCTAGTATATACTAAAGGGTAAGGTAGTAGATAGAACTAAATTAACTAACGAGCTAGAGAGGGGGAGTAGCTCTCTCCTTATACTCTAAGGAGGAGACTATACTCCTACGTATAGTCTCCGGTTCTACTCCCTTTTATAGTCTATTCCTCCCTTCTTTTAGCTTCTAGGGTACTAGCCCCTAATATTAGCCCTAATCTTCCCCTCTAGCGACTAGCGAAAAACGTCTAGTCTCTATAGGCCTATTATTAGAAGCCTTAAAATAGCGGGCTTCTCTTCTCTCCCTAGCGACCGGCGTAAAACGCCTAGTCCCTAAGGGCCTATTATTAGGAGCCTTAAAACCGTAGACTCCTTCCCTCTCCCTAGTCCTTTCTAGGTAGTCCCGCTTACGGGACTCGTATATAACCTTATTTAGGTAATAGGACCCTTATTTAGGTAATAGTAGCTCTACCCTAGGCCTAGGCTTTTATAACTTACTATTATAGCTCGTACGTCCGGGTATACCCTATACGCCTACGTATTTACCCTACTACCTAGTACTAGTTTCCTATTTAAAAACTAGTAATTATATTAAGGCCGGGTATTCTATTATAGTATTCTTAGTAATTCTTCCCTCTACCCCTCGAGTTATTAGGAATAGACTATACCTATACTAGAGGTATCTCTAGTACCCGTAACTTACCTAGAGGAGTCTCTAGTCCGCGTAACTACCCTTTTAGATATATCCTAGCTCCTATAATACGTCTCTAGCTAGCCCCCCTTCTAGGACTAGATAGCCCGGACTATTTAGCTAGCTTCTATAGATTCTCTCCTACTATTAGTAAACCCTCCTAGATACTACTAATTCGAAGCCTATAGAGTTACTATTAACTACTATATAATTATACGCGTAATTATACCTTAATTAGTAACTCTAAAAAGGTATAAATACCCCTATACCCTAGGCTTTTTTTCTATTCTTTTTTTAAGCCCTTATATATATATATAGTTAGTAGCTCCCTCCTAGTACTAAGATAGTAGTTTCTACTTAAAACTAACCGTATCTAGCTTATCGTACTACCGCTACTACTACTACTACTACTACTATACCTTCTAGTAATTCTACGCTACCCGCCGCTTCCTCTAGGCCTACTACTACTATAGATACCTACTTCCGCGCCCTCTTTAGAGGTATAAGAGTTTCTAGTCCTCTACTACTACTAACCTACTCTACGTAGCTACTATCTATCCCTTTAGGGACGGGTCCTACTACTACCTAGGACGCCTAGCCGCTCGCTTAGCCGCCCGCCTAAAACTTCTAGGTACCTACCTAGGACGCCTAGGACGCCTAGGACGCCTAGGATACTACTACTACTACTACTAACGCGCCTAACCTACTACCCGCCTCCTCCTTCCTAGAGAACTTAAATAAGCTCCTATCCTTACCTACTAGTACTAGTCTCCTTACTACTACTACCGCCCTTACTACTAATATAATACCCGCCCCGTCCTTACTAGACTCTAATTCTACTACTACTACTTCTATCTATACCCCTATCTCTAGTTGCTCGTCCTTAGCCTCCCCGCCTATTACTAATACTACCGCCCGCTATACCCTCGCCGCCCGCTAGAATACTACTACCCGCTACTAGAAGAAAAATACTACCTATACCGCCTTTACTACCCCTACTACTATAGCCGAATAGCTAGTTAGGACTATATATACTCTAATCTTTAATAGTAACTATAAGCTAACTCTCGCTTTTAGGCCTAGCGGCCTATATATTATACTACGTATATATTTAATAGTCGGGACTACCGCTACTAGAAGCCCCCGCCTATAAGTAGTAACTAGTAAAATATACTTAGACTCTAGCTAACTACTAATAGACTAATAGTAAGTACTACTAGCCCTTACTCGCCTACGTATACTACGCCTAGTACTAGGCTTAGTATACCCTAATATATATATCGTAGTCTATCTTATTTCTTCTACTAACTAATTAGGCTCTAGCTCGCTAGTCTAGTATACGCTACGTAGACCTAGTTAGATTAAAACTAGAGGTATATCTCGTAGACCGTTTATTAATATACGTTAACTATCTATAGCGAGTCTACCTTATCTAGCCTAGTTACTACTATTAAGGCCTATAAGGCTCTTAGGTCCCTAGTAGACTAGGCCCTCGTCCTACTATAAGTCCTTTAAGCCCTCCTCCCTAATACTAATACTAACTATATAGAATAGTACGGTCGCTACTACTACTACTACTACCTTTAAGGTAGTAGTAATAAATTTTATAATAGCCGGCCTAGTACCTAGCTCTTAGGTATAGGGGCCCCGGCGGTCTAACTATAACTAAGAGAGGAGAGGAGAGAGGGGGGATTTCCTTTACACCTTATTCTTTCTTTTTTTTTTATAGGTACGGGGAGTAGCGTCTAGCTATCGCCGCCCGTACTAAAACTAGAGGGGACTAGATAAACCCTAAAATAAAAAAATATTTTAAAAACTAAACTCCTACTTTAACTTTAAATAAAATATTAAAAAAAATCCTCTCTACTATACCGGTCTTATACGCCTACTCCTTCTTAGCTACCCTTTACTAAATTTCTATAGGGGGCTATCGTTTTCCTATATAGGTCTATAGTCTAGCTTAAATTTATTTATAGCTATTATATTCTCTATAGTATCTAGTAGCTCCTATATTATATTATAATAACTATACTATTTTACTAGGACCTTACGCCCTTTCCCCTACGTAGCCTTCCTAGTATATAGGATTTTTTCTACCTCGAACTCCTTATATAACTCTAGTAGTATAGGGCCTAGTTAGGAGTCGTCGATAACCTATCTAAGTAAGAGGTTATCTAGATACTACTATAAGAGATCGGGGTAAAATATATTATATATCCTATTAGGGATACCCTTAAGCTATACTAATATCGGGCTAATAACCTTAGCTACTATATATTTAGTATATTATACGTCTAGCTTCTTCTTCGGTCTTTTACTACTATAGTTTCTTAGGTCTAGCTATACCTTATCGCCAACCTAGAACCTCTAGGTAGGGACTTACTACCTATTATAGAACTCCTCCTATTACTACTATGAAACCCCTATTAGCGATTAGTATAGCTCTATAACCTTCCCTATCCTCTAAATAAACTCCTCGGCTCTTTACTTAGTAGAGACTAGGACGGAGTCTATAGCGACCTCTTCTAGTAGTATAGCTATAGGGGCTTTAAAGCCGTATATCGCGAAAAATAGAGATATACTAATTCCCGCGTAATATCGGCCGTTTACTACTAACTAGGCTATAGAAAGCTATAGGGCCTAGTTATTCTAGTTAAAGTTAATAAAGTACTATAGGTACGCTTATACCTTCTAGTTAAGGTACTCTAGGCCTCCGTCCGTCTAGGGGTAGTATACGCTACTTAGCTATTACTTAATACTAAGTAGGTAATAGAAGTATCTCTAGAAGGTACCTATCTAGTTCCTCCTACGGTCCGACGTTATTACTCTAGGTAGCCTATAGTAATATACCTAGTATCTTAGGAATATCTCGGCGTAGGCCTCTACGTTAGTAGTAGGTATCGCTTCGAAAACTATAGTTTTACTTAGCCTATCCTTAATAATATAGAGGTTTATATTACTATTAGACTCTAGGAGTTGTACTATAAAATCTATTAATAACTCCGAGAAAAATCTATTAGGGACCGGGAGTAATTATAGGAGACTATACTTAGTACTATACTAAACCTTATTACGGCTATAGCCGTCGTAGTTCTATATAAACCTCCTTATATATAAGGTTATTAACGGCTAGTAGAAGTCTTAGCCTAGTATAGAGAGTATATTCTCCCTATCTAGGTAGCTAGTTACTACGGAGTTATAGTTCTTCTAGATTAACTTAGTCCTTAAATTATCTAGGTCCTTTATATTATTATCTAACTCTTTTCGTTCTACGTCTATAGTAAGTAGGGTACTAGGAACCTATAGCTTACCTTAATAGTATAATAGCCCTTAAGCGTCGATCTTATAGTCCGTAACCTAGACTTTAAAATAGGCCCTAGTAGGAATAGTTTACTCGCCGGACTATACCGCCTGGAATACCTACTAATAATATATATCCTTTATAGCGGCCGTATCCTAGAGTTCGTTTAGGGCGTCTTCCTAGAACGGGCTTTAGCCTATACCGAAAATTCCGTACTCTACTACTATAGGGGCGGCTAGTATATACTTCGTTAGGTTAGCCTCCGGGATTAGCTACTAGACCCTAGAAGTATAGTTATAGTCGTCTAGGTTATTCTAATCCCGTCTAAATAGCGCGTCGGGTACTATTACCTTTAAGCCTAGGCGGTATACTATAGAGAACCGATACCTTATTAGGGTCTCTATAAACTATATTTACCGCTTAAATAGCCTCTACTTTTTTATAAAATATTCTAAGTTCCTATAGTCTATTATAATTATAAATAGACTATAGCTATAAAGCTCCGTATCCTAGTATTAGAGGTATTAGACTATAGCTAGTAACTCTTTATTATAGATATTATAGTTAATCTCGGCCTTATTTAGTTTTTCTAAGTAAAAAGCGACTAGGTAGCGAACCCCGCTAGTCTCCTAGCTTAAAATACTACCTAGCGTAAATCTACTACTATTAGCCTCTAGGAACGTTAAAAGCGTAGAATCCTATTACTATAGTACTAGGGCGCTAGTAAAGTACTTCTTTAAATTATTAAAGGAGGCTTAGGCCGCTTTATCCTAGGCGAATATAGTATTTACCCTAGTTAGTAACGTAAGTAGGGTAGTAAGCGCGGAGTAATTACTAATAAATATCTAATAATAGTTTATAAATCCTAGGAATCGGCGGACCTCCCTTTAATTACGTAGGACTACCTAGTTTTAAACGGTCTAAACTTTCTTAGGATCGGTCTCTAGGCCTCCTCCGTTAGTATAAATAATAAAACCTAAATATTTAATACTTTTTCTTACGAACTTACTCTTCGTAGGGTCTAGGTATAGGCCTATATCCTAAAGTACCTAGAGTATAGTTCGTACTTTTTCGAAGTAGTCCTTATAGCTTCCTTAAGTATAAATTAGTATATCGTCTATATAAGCTAAGGTATATTCGTTAAGGAATCTCCGAAGTACTATATTAATATACTATTAAAAACTAGACGGTACCCTAGCTAAACTAAATAGAGTTATAAGCTATTTAAATAGCCCGTATCTAGTCTAGAATACTATCTTATACTTATAGCCCTAAGCTATTCTAAGCTTCTAAAACGCGCTTATAACGTCTACTTTAGATAAATAGATATAGCCTATAAGGTTATATAGGGTCTTTAAGATAAGTAGGAGTAGATACCTATCTTCCTTAGTTATAACGTTAAGTACCCTATAGTCGTAGTAGAACCTTAGGCCCCCTATAGGTTTCTAGATAAAAAGTACTAGTACCCTACCGTTCGAGCTAGATAGCCGAATAAAATCCTTTACTAGTAGCTCGTTTAATATCTTCCGAAGGACGAGGAGCTCCTCCTTAGATATATTATAGAGTAGCCCCTATAGTAAGAACTCTATTATCCTATTAGACTTCGTACGTAACTCGATCCTATAGTCTACCCCTAGGTAGTATAGGGCGAGTTTTTCCGCCTCTAGGTTTAAAAATAGCGGAATTATATTATAGACTTCTAGGGGGAGTTATATTTATAGCTCTACTACCGTATTAGGCCTCTTTTTAGCTATAGCTTTTTTAAAGTCCTCTATTACTATAGCGGTAACTATAACCGAATAGCTATCCTCTACTTTCTTAATATAGAAGGTAGCTAGCGTAATAGTAAAGTTATTAGCCTCTAGCTATATCTATTCTACTAGTATAGCGTCTTCGCCTAGGCTTAACGGCTAATAGGCTACTACGTATAGGTCTTTACTCTCTACCGTATTTATAGCGGATTCTAGTACCTACCTTACTACCTACCTATACTATAATCGGCCTTTATTAGGCGCCGTCCGGATACGGTTATACGCCTTCTAGAGGTTCCCTAAAATAACTAGAAAGGCTAGCTTAAGGATATAGTATACGTAGACTACTTATTTAAAGCTAGCTATCTCGAGTTTTAGAGTAACTACCCTCTAGATACTAGATCCGGCTATATTACCTATAGCGCCCTAGATCCGTCTCGTCGTCTTCCCTACCTTAGGGAGGCCGAGCCGCTTAGCTAGGTCCCTATCTATTATAGCGTAGTACTAATAGCCTTCGTCTATTAGGGCGGATATAGAGGAAATACTATTAATTACTATATTTATAAGTATATTATTTCTATCTATATTCGCCTCGTAAGCGTCCTAGTCTCTTATTAGTAAATAATTTACTCCTACCCTCTATCTTCGGAGGGGAGCTATCCTTTTCCTAGTAGGTTAGGCTTAGTAACCTTTAGAACTAGGGTAGTTTCCGTCGTAGATAGTATTACTAGGGTATTTATCTCTACCCTCTTCTAGGTAGATTACTTAGCGGGTTAGTATATATAGTCGCTAATATAGTATCTACTCCCTCCGTACTAGAAGTAGAGATCTTTCTCCTTATAGCTATCTAGCTCTACCTTAGATACCTACTTAGCCCTTAGTATAGTACTACTTCCCCCTTACGTAGGGGGGCGGGGCGCGGCCGTCCTAGCCCGGTCTACGACCTATACTAAGGTTATAATTATATTACTATCTATAGTACTACTATAGGTAGCTAGGCTTATAGTAGCCGTAGTATATAGGCTACTACCTAAATACTTTTACCTAGACTACTAGGTCGCGAATCGCGCGGCGAACTAGCTAGTATACTTATAATTCTATATAATACGTCTAATCTCTATAGCGAATTAGATATATCCTATCTCCCTCTATATAGTTACTAGAAGTAAGTTATCCTAGTTATAGAGAGTCTTCTATAGTTACTAAATTTTAACCTCGTCGCTTTACTAGGAGCCGTATAATACTAGTAGAAGTTCGTTAAAGATTAGCTAGTAATCCTACTATAGTTAGCTATTACTATATTTTAGGCTTACTAATTTCTCTAGGGCCGTTATTTTTTCTATAGAGTCCGTAAAAATATACTTAATCTTTAAGAGGAAGTCTTCGGGGTTCCTCCTACTATTAGGGCTACTAGCCGCCTAAAACTCTTTTATCTAGGCCCTTTTCTCGTATATTAAGTAGTCGTTAATAGTATCCTAATAAAAAGGGGTAGGGAGTACTAGTTTCTATACGGCCCTCGTCCTATAGGAACTCTATATACGGAGAAAAAAATCCCTAAATATAGTAGTAGATCTATCCTATACTAGTAGTTACTATTTTTAAGACCTATAGACTAGGTCGTCTATAGTATTATCCGGTCCGCTTAGGCTATAGTCCTAGATAGTAGAGACTAGGCTCTAGATAGAGACGTTATTACCCTTTAGTTCTACGTAGGCTTTATCCGCCTCTAGTAGACTAGCCTACGCCCTCTAGAGCTAGGCCTCCTACTCCTCTAAGCGGGTAGCCTAGGCTTATTACTATACTATTAACTACTAGATAATAGTACTATAGTTATACGGCGTAATATTACTACTATTACCCTCTAGGGGATCTATCGTAGTCTCTATAGCTTCTAGAGCGCGTCGAGAGAGAGAAAAAAAAGAATTAACTTAATATTATAGAAGACCCTAGTATATACTAAAGGGTAAGGTAGTAGATAGAACTAAGTTAACTAACGAGCTAGAGAGGGGGAGTAGCTCCCTCCTTATACTCTAAGAAGGAGACTATACTCCTATATATAATCTCTAGTTCTACTCCCTTTTATAGTCTATTCCTCCTTTCTTTTAGCTTCTAGGGTACTAGCCCCTAATACTAGGCTAGCTATTATAAAATTTATTACTACTACCTCGAAGGTAGTAGTAGTAGTAGTAGTAGTAGCGACCGTACTATTCTATATAATTAGTATTAGTATTAGGGAGGAGGGCTTAAATAACTTATAGTAGGATAAAGGCCTAGTCTACTAGGGACCTAAAAGCCTTATAGGCCTTAATAGTAGTAACTAGACTAGATAAGGCGGACTCGCTATAGATAGTTAGCGTATATTAATAAATAGGCTATAAGATATACCTCTAGTTTTAACCCGACCGGGTATACGCGGCGTATACTAAGCTAGCGAGCTAGGGCCTAATCGGTTAGTAGAAGAAATAAGACGGACTATAATACGTATATTAGGGTATACTAAGCCTAGTACTAGGTATAGTACGCGTAGGTAAGTAAGGGCCGGTAGTACTTACTATTAGCCTATTAGTAGTTAGCTAGAGTCCGAGTATATTTTACTAGTTATTACTTATAGGTAGGAGCTTCTAGTAGCGGTAGTCCTAACTATTAGACGTATACGTAGTATAATATATAAGCCGCTAGGCCTAAAAGCGAGAGTTAGTATATAGTTACTACTAAAGATTAGAGTATATATAGTCCCGACTAGCTATTCGGCTATAGTAGTAGAGATAGTAAAGGTAGCGTTAGTAGCGTTCTTCTTCTAGTAGCGGGTAGCAGTATTCTAGTAGGCGGCGAGGGTATAGTAGGCGGTAGTACTAGTAATAGGCGGGGAGGCCGAGGACGAGTAACTAGAGATAGAGGTATAGGTAGAAGTAAAGGCGGTAGAGGTATTATTAGAGTCTAGTAAGGACGGGGCGGGCGTTATATTAGCGGTAAGGGTAGTAGTAGTAGTAAAGAGACTAGTACTAGTAGATAAAGATAGGGGCTTATTAAAGTTCTCTAGGAAGGAGGAGGCGGGTAGTAGGTCGGGCGTATTAGTAGTAGTAGTAGTAGGGTCCTAGGTAGGTAGCTAGGGGCTTTAGACGAGTAGCTAGGCGTCCTAGGTATCCTAGGCGTCCTAAGCGGGTACCTAGGAGTCTTAGGTAGGCGGCTAGGCGAGCGGCTAGGAGTTATAGGCGGGCTACTAGGCGTTCTAGGCGGTAGTAGAACCCGCCCCTAGAGGGACGGATAGTAGCTATAAAGAGTAAGTTAGTAGTAGTAGGGGACTAGAAACTTTTATACCTCCGAAAAGGGAGCGGAAGCGGGCGTTTATAGTAGTAGTAAGCCTAGAGGAAGTAGTAGGCGGTATAGAATTACTAGAAGGTATAGTAGTAGTAGTAGTAGTAGTAGTAGCGGTAGTACGACGAGCTAGATATAGTTAGTTTTAAGTAGAGACTACTATCTTAGTACTAGGAGGGAGCTACTAACTATATATATATAAGGGCTTAAAAAAAGAATAGAAAGAAGCCTAGGGTATAGGGGTATTTATACCTTTTTAGAGTTACTAATTAAAGTATAATTACGCGTATAATTATATAGTAGTTAATAGTAACTCTATAGGCTTCGAATTGTATTACGGAAATACGTATATCTACGCCTATATAAGTAAAGATTATTGATTTCTTTTAGGTCCTATAGACCTACGAGCTATTTATATTATCTAACTATAACTACTAGGGAGGCTTTACTACTTAAGCTATAATAGATCCCCCCCTAGGGAAAGATCTAAACGTCCTTATTTATAAATTCTATAATATATATACCTCGTACTACCTATCTATCCTTTTATAAGGTATATCCTCTACTAGCTCTACTTCCTCCCTATTGTAGCTCCTAGTTAAAGGGCGGCTATTACTAGTAGTTCTATAGCTAGTAGCGTTACTACTAGTACGACTACTACTACTACTACTAGTACGGCTATTACTAGTACTAGGGCTACTAGTATAGCTACTATCCGTAAGTTTACTAAGGACGGTAGGCTAGAGTCTATAGTAGCTATATAGTACGTTAGTACGTATACTAGAAGTACTCGTAGTTACTTAACTCTATAGAGTCTATAACGCGCGAGCTAAAGTCGTCCTCTATATTATAGTAGCTAGTAAGGTCTATAAGGGTATCTACGAACTTATAGTAGTTAAGTAACTAGATCTAGAGACTAGTATAGATCGGCTTTATTACTATTAGTAGTAGGGCGTAAGGGTCTTTAGTTTCGGCGATAGGTTTTAAAATAAGGTACTAGAACTTAGTAGAGTTTATAGCTATTATAAGGCCGGCTTCTATTATAGCGAAGGTAAGGGCTTTAACTATATTCGTATATTTATTTATAGTATTCGCGCGTTAGTCTATAGTATCTATAGTCTTAATAGTAGTATCTAATTTAAACTTAAGGTCGGCTAGCTCGTTAATATCGTAGCCTAAGTAGGCTTTTAGGGGGTCGAACTCGTACGGGCGCTTTACTACTAGCTTACTACCGTCGTCTAGGGCCTACTTACGCTTACTACTAGGCCCCGAACTAACGAGGCTCGAGTTCTACTAGTCTAGTAGTAGCTATAGTTAGCTAAAGGCTAGTACTAGGGAGCTAGCTACTACTACTAGGATAGACGGTATAACTACTATACTAGAAGATATATTATTAGTAGGGCGTAGCTATAAGTTATTATTTAGAGGAGAAATATTTTAAGCTAAAGTTTCCTTATAAGCTACTATTTTATTAGGTAATATAGCCCGTACGAACGTCGTTATAATACTAGAACTAGAAGGCGCTAGCTTCTTTCCTTATTACTTAGTTTTTACCGGCTACTTACCCTACGCCTTTTTAGACTTTTTAGTAGATAGTCTAGTAGAGGCGGTAGCTACGGCTAGGGTAGTAACTATAGGGTACTTCCTACTAATTATTATAACTATATAACCGTAGGTATCCCCGACTTATAGTAGATCTTATATTTTAGTAACCTAGAAGTAGTCGTTATACTACGGCTTAGTATAGTATAGTAGATAGTTAGCTAATAGGTTATATATACTAATAATCTCGTAGTTAGACGACTATATAAAGTAGCGGTAGGGCTTAATAACTATATATATTCCTAGCTAATACTTATCGAAATTAAAGACTACCTATTCTCTAGTTTAGTCGTATTACCTAACCGGGTATAAGGGGTTATTATACGAGATCTTTACTATCTCTATTTATATATATATTAGCCGATATTATATTTAGTATAAGTTCTAAGACTACTCGGCCTCTACTATACTTCTATAGATCCTATATTCGTCGCGGAGCTTAGTAAATATATTAGGTACCTAAGATCTATTACTATCTTAGATCTCCTACGTAATTCTAACGTAGTTATCCTATTTAGCTTATATATTAGTTATCTAGACGGCTTGGTATCCGATAATCCTATTATTCTAGTTAAACTTTAGTACTCTATTATAGTAGGGCGGTATCGTTAGCTATATTAGCTAGTTATTAATAATCTTTAGTATAGCTTCGAATTTACTAGTATCGAAGTCTACTAGGAACGGCTTCTAGGCTATAAATAGTATCCTTAATTAAACCTAGCCTATAGGTTCCCTAGTACTATTATAGGGGTAGTACTAGGGTAGTACCTTTATAGTAAGACCGTTAGCTATTATAAGGCTATTCTAATAGACTCCGTCTAGATATAGCTATTATCTAGTAAAGATATACGTTAGTAGTTATAGGTAAAATTTGATACTAGGATACTAGACTCCTCTTAGGATAAAGGGTCTTATAGAAACGAGCTTTAGACTATCGATCTTAAACGTAGTAGGGTATAAGTACGCGAATTCCTAGTTACTATAGGCTTCGCTTCTAGTATTAAGGAAGTACGCGGCTATAGTATCTAATATATAGACGTTATAGTTAGGGTATACTTCTAGGGGGCCGTCGTACGTAAGCTATTTTACGTATAGGCTTTTATTCTTATTAGAGTTAAGTATCTTTAAGACGTATCCTAGCCTTATATTATTAACGAGTAGGATACTATCGTCGTATACGCCCTAAAGGAACTATACTCCTAAGGTATTGTTAGATTAGCCTATAGCCGTATAGCTATAGTTAGATATATTACTATAGATAGAGTTCTTAGAAATAATATTTTAGGCGAGGCGTATAATTAAGAGATACCTTAGTAATAGTTTACGTAGTTCTTCGATTTTTTTAGCCGGCTATAATAAGAACTCTTCTAGGTTATCGTATTTATTATATATCTCTTCTACTACTCGTATATATAATCGGTATAGTACGTCTATAAAGTAGAAGTACCCTAGATAGTACTTAGTAAAGTTAATATACTTAGGGTAGTTAACGGTTAAGTCGTTAGTACTATTAGTAAGGTTTTTATAAGAGATACCGCTATTACTAATAAGTTAATATAAGTAGATTAGAAGCCTATCCTACTATAGGATTACGAAGCCGCGGAGTTTAAATAGGTTATTAGTAGATACGAAGATATAGCCCGCGTAGATAGATAGTATTACGTATATAGGTTCGTCCTCGTATAACTCTAAGTCCTACGCTAGGTTTAACTAAAGTAATCTCGCCCTCTATACTACCTCGGGGGTATTATAGCTAATCTCTTTTAATACTACGCCTAGAGATTTTAGATCGTAGAAGGCGCCGTCTATTACGAACCGTACCTATAGGATAAGTTCTAAGTAGGGGTAGTAGCTCTAGACTTCGCGAAGTACGAGTACTTATAGTAGGGTAATATTATCGCCGACTATAGTATTCGCGTAGATATACTAGGATTCTTCTACCTATAAAAGGCCGCCTTTTATAAAGAGTACGAGTTCCTCGTCCGAGGTAAAGCTTAGAGGGTTACTAAGGTATAGTAGCTCTTTTACTACGTTATAGTTTACTAGTCTAGGTCTAGGTCTATAAATACCTTATTTAGTAATATCTTTAATAGGGAGGTTAAGTCTCTTAAGTTCCGGGCTAGTTCGAGATATTAGGACCTAGTATTTAATAGCTAAGTATTTATATATCTATAGGTAGATAATACTACGTAGATAGCCTAGGTATATATAACTCGTATATAAGACTATAGTATTTACGGGTTTACTAGGGTCTATAAGGTAGGCGGTTTATAGTAGACGTCCGAACCTAAGTTCGGTAAGGTCTCCTTAAGGTAACTCGAAGGAATAGGTATATTTTAGCTCGGGAGGTAGTACGCCTATCTTCTTTTATAGCGCTACTATAAGGGTTAGTCTCTTAGTACCTAGACTATTAAAAACCTAATTAAATACTCTTATATTATAAACTATATATTAATATAACGTAGCTATATAACTAATTATAACTAATACCTAGATTCTTATATTATATCCAATTTGAATATTACTAGTTAGGGGGGGGGGCTAAAGTTAGTATATAGGAGAAGAAGTAACCTTACGAAAAGTTTTACTAATAGTAGTATATATAGGGTCGTACTATAGTATCGTAGTATTAGAAAAAAATATTGTTATCTCGCGCCGTATAGGCGCGTAGCTATAATAGAAAGGTCGGCGGAGGAGATACTAGTATTTAGGTATATATTATCCGTCGTATTTATCGTCGAGGCGATTACTACTTATTATTAGATAGAGTTTTAGTTAGATTACTATACGCTTCCTACTTCCGTTTCTCCTCGCCTCGTTGGCGCCACTATTACTTTTTAGAGGTTTTTTTTACTTATATAGGGTACTTCTTATCGTACTCCTTTATAAGGTCTTTAGCTATATTAAGGTCCTCCTTAGAGTACTATACGTTATTAGCCGGCCCCTAACCTTACTATTTAATAAGGTACTATTTTTTTCTAGCGTTAGTAAACCTCCTATCTAGAAGCTATTTAATTTTATAAATAGATATACTATCTTCGTCAACCTCTTCCGGTCCTAGTTTAAGATAGAGTTCTCTATAGTATAGGTCCGACCCTACTAGAGCCGGTTCGAGTTATATAATAGAGACTATAGAGTAGATATATATATATTCGGGTAGTTCGAGCTTATATACGAGGTTAGATATTTATCGCTTAATATAGACGTAAATACGCTAGTTAGAGTATTTATAGTATAACTAACCTAGGATTTTATAACTATAGTAAAGGTATAGGTATACTATATCGCCCTTATTAAATCTTATTTACTTATACTTCGAGTCGTAGCGTATTTTTATATAGATATTAGCGAAGGCTATCGTCTCTTCTACTATATCCTAGAAATACTATCGAAGCGTAGAGTAGTCGGCTACTAATAATCCTTCTAAGGCCGGGAATATATTACTTAGTTAGAAACCGAATAGGATTTAGTATAGACTTAGTCTAGTTATAGTATTAGGGCTCGTGTTTATATACTATTATATATATACGAGGAAACTAAGCTATTCTTTATCTAGGTTCGTAGTTATTTCGTATCTTAGCGTAATTTCAACTATTTAGTTAGTACGCTCGCTCTACCTATCGGTCTACGGATAGAAGGCTATCGAGAATAGAAGGTTAGTTTTTATAAGGTAGAATACTATCTTCTAGAGTTTATCTATAAACCTTAAGTCTCTATCCGAGATAATCTAGGAGGGGAGCCTCTAGTTAGCTACCTTAAGTTCTCGGAGGAGGACTTCGGCCTATTAGTCTATAGTCTAAGTAGATAGCCCTAGGACGAGTAATATCGCCTTAGAGGCTTTATCTATTATTATTAATAGCGAGTCGTAGCTATTCGACGATACTAGTAGGAGGTTAGTAATTTAATCTAAGGTAATAGTATAGAAAGGCCTTAAGGACGTTTAGATAGGATATAATTCTCTATAGGGTAGGTATCTCTTAGTTTAGTTAATATTATACTCTAGGTAGTAATTAATATATATTTTAAGTAACCTACTTATTCTCCGGATATAAAAGGCCGAGGCGACCTAATCGTATATATAGTAGTATCCCTAGTAGTAGTAGTAGTTATAGACGATCTTATAGATAGCTTCTTCGTATAGCTCTAGTATATATAGGCGCTTATAGCCGTCCTTTTTATCGGTATAGTATAGGAACCCGTTCTTCTCGAAGAATCTTAATCCTAGTAGGGGGGTACCCGATAGTTATTCTAGTTCTTAACCCCTAGGTTAAGGGTATACGGCTAGGAAGGGTATAGTATCGTTATTTCGTATAGACGGGTTCTCGAGAGTAGTAGGGGCGGGTAGTAGATTAATAAGGAGGTTCCTACTTCGTAGCTACGTATATATCTTAGCCTAGTAGAGGTCTTCTAAGTAACTATATTAGACGCGCTCTTTAAATCTATCGTCTATTTCGACTAGGGTTATATAGTAGATTCCTAGGGCTATAACGTCTTTAAGGTTATCCGCGTAATCGAGCTCTAGAGTCTTCTACTTTAAGTAGCTTAATACGTCGGGGATAATATAATTTTTACTAGGTCTATATAGAAACGATAGGCCTTTAAATATAGAAATAAAAATACTTACTAATACTAGCTTTATACTTAAACGGTTAAGGTTTATAGTCTTATTAAGATTTATTTAGGTCGCTATTACCGTAATTACCTTATAGTCCGTAAAGAGGAACGTCTTTAATAAGGAACGTACTATATATACTACCTTCCTTAGAATCTAGTAGACCCTAGCGACTTCTAGCTCTATAGGCTAGTATCTTTAAGTAGTAGTAGTAAGAGACTTAGAGAGGAATAGAATTAGTTAGATCTTATATAGTAGAAAGACGGTAGCCCGTTAGATTTCTATTACGCGAGCCGTCCCGTCGTCGTCTTTATATTCGATTATATTATTAACTAGGGTAGGATCGAGGTCTCCGTCTACGTAATATAGTATAGTACCGTATCCGTCCTCCTATAAGGTATTAATATTAATATAGAGGGGTTAGTTCCCGTCGTAATAGTATAGGGTTCGATTCTTATAGATTTCGTTCTATATAGCTTAGAATAACTACGAGAGTTCTTCTATCTTATAAATAATAATATAGTTTATATATATCTTATATCTAGGGCCTTTCGGCGGGGCTTCCTTAAGAAGCCGAGTCTTTTCGAGCTATAGCGCCTCGTTAAGTTACGTATAATAGGGGATATTATAGCGAAGGTACCCCGTAAGCCCTACGATAGATTCTAAATCTAAAAGCTTTATAGGGAATACTAGGTTCCTAACCACCGCGATCTTTTCCGCCTACGTACTTAGCCTATAAGCGTTAATATACGTACTAAGAAGTCTAGCTAACGGGTAGCCTAGAAAGCTCTTAAGTAGTATAAGGGAGAAACCAAAATATAATAGTTTTATAAAAACTATTTATAAGTAGTAGTAGTATTCCTTAAGAGTAACCGAGGCTACTTATATATTATTAATATAACCCTTAGCGAAGTTAAACTTATAGAGGATCTTATTAAGGTTATACTATACGTACTATACTAAGTTATAGTATCCTATAATAAGGACGTAAAATATTTCCTATCCTTAGTATATATTTACTACGAACTTATAGCGATCCTCCTCCTTAATTAGCTATTAGTAGAAGAAACTTAAGCCGTCGAATACTAAGATATATTTCTTAGTTTAAAGCTAGACGAGAAAGTCTTCTTAGAGGGGGAGTAGGTAGGAATCTTTAATTAATATAGTATTTAATCCTCGTAGGTCGATAACGACCTAGGGTTTACGTTTAATAGAGCTATTAGGTTAGAGTATATTTCGCTAGGCTACGAATACTAGGAAGGCGAATAGTATAGGCTTAGTTATCCTTAATATTTTACTATCTTAGATAAGTCTATCGAATACCTTATCGATTTCCTCCCGAGCTTCCTTATATAGCCTATAAATACGCGTATCTAACTTAGGGTTCTCCTTAAATTTAAATAGGATAGGGATACTCGCCTAGTCTTCTTATAGTACTTTAATAATTAAGTTCTTCGTAGCCTATAGGTCGGGGAACTCGTTTATAACCGTAGCTATCTCCTATATAGTATCTAGGTCTCTATATACTATTACTCTATTATTAAGTCGCGTTTCCGGTCCCGTTTCCTTAGGGGGCGGAAGGGCTACGAGGTAATAGTCTTTTATTAAGAGATAGTAATATCCCTCGTACTAGTATTCGGATAGGATTCCGAGCGACGCGCCCTTAGAGATAGCTATATTATTAGGGCCGTCGTTTTATACGATAATATATAAGAAATTTTTATCTATAATCTAGTTATATAGTCGTCCGCCGGCGTCGTAGAATTTACGAAGAGTATTAGAGCTATAAGACTAGAACTCTAGATCTCGACCTATTAGTAAGTAGATTACCTTAATTAGTATAAGGGTAGCTATTCTTTTAACGACGGTAGTATTTTCCTTCGCTAAAATACGTACTTCCTTAAATTTAGGCCTCTATAGCGATACGTTAACGTCGATAGTAGTATTCTAGTACTAAGTAAATTTTACCTCGCGTATAGATATTAGGACGTTAATACTATACGGTAGGAGTACGTTAATACTAAGTAGGAGTCTAGTACTAAAATTATCGACTATCCTAACTTCGAATTCGAGGCGAAGTAGTACCTTTTTCTTTTAGATCGAGGCGGAGATAAACGCCTCTATTATAGCTTTTTAGGATACGCTCGTTCCTCTAGTAACGCCCGTAAGTATCTATAGGACGTCTATAGTCTTAGCTTTAATAAGGGGGTTCGCGGCTTAGACTATATCTTAGAAGTAGGAACGCCTAATAGTTAATATATAGTATCTAGTATCGAGGTATAATTTAGTATTACTCGCGGTAGGCGAGAACCTAACTATATATTCTATATAGTTATATTTACGAAAGCTATCGACTATAGAAGAAAGGCCTATTAGGGTACTAGTAATAATTAGTAGTCGTTTACGTAGATAGTCGTATACGCTAGTATAGTTTACGATAATAGATTCTAGAGGTTATTCTTTCCTAGGAAATCTATAGGCGTTACGTAAGTATAGCTATAGCTTATTCCTAGACGGGAATTTAGTAGCGTATACCTTATATATACTATACTTCGAATCGTTCGTATTCTATAGTCGCTTTAGGGTAGCTTCTAGATTTTCGGCTCGTATATTTAATTATAAAGCTAGGGGGACGAGATCGGCGCTAAGGAAGTAATTAACTATTAGTAAGGAAATACTATTTCGTATAGTATCTTTTTTATTATTAAAGGCTACGTAGTTCGCTTCTAGTTTCCTATTATTATCTTAGGACTTACTACGATAGCTACTATTATAGCTATAGTAGTTCTAAGACCTATCTTAGTTATCCCTACGATTATCTCTAGAGGCGTTATAGGGGTAGCTATTATCGTAGCTATAGTTATCTTATAACCTATCGTAGTTATCCCTTCGATCGTCTCTAGGAGTATCGTATAACTTAAACCTATTCTACTTACTATTACTAGTCTTATTAGGATTAGTCTCTCTAGCTACGTCTTAGCCGTTTTAACCGTAGCCTATTAAATTAGAATATAGTTAAGGAGTCTAAGAGTTCCTCTTAGTCTCGTTTTAATCCTAGTTAGTAGTATTAGGGTTAGAGCCTTAGCGGTCCTAATATCTATAAGAGTAATCCTAACTATCTTAGTTAGTATTCTAGTTCTATTTAAGACCGTCTTATAGATTACTACGGGAGGGGTCTCGTCCTCTAGAGAAGGGGTATTTACTACTAGAGTAACTCCTATCGAAGTCTTAGAAGTCGAACCGGCGTTCTTTAATAGACTATATAAACTCGTCTATATACGTACGTTTAGAGGGTATTAGAATTAGTAGCCTAATTCTAGGGTTAAGCTTAGCCTATATCTTTATTAGCTATTAATAGTCCTAGTAAAATCCCGCGGCCTTAAGGAACTACGTAGTAGTTATAACGAAATCTAATACTAAATAGCCCTTAGCTACGTTATCGAGCGATAGAAATTAGTACTTATACTAATATAATACGTTAAGGTACCTTATCTAAAATTTATCCTATAGGGCTTCGTACTAGTTAGCGACTCCTTAACCTAATTTAAGTCGGTTCTTCTTAGAGGTTAAGAGTTAGGAGTTATACTAACTAAGGGCTAGACCTCGAAGATATTTAAATATATTAACTTATAGGGTTCGACTTAAAGTAGAGCTACGCGCGTCCTCTAGGGCCTTAATAAATAGTTCTACTATCTAGTAGAAGTACTTACTATTACGTTCTTCTACTATATCCTTAGAGTAGAGGTTAGGGTCGAAGTATCTAATATAGTCTAGGTTAAACCTTTAGCTTTTATCGGAATCTTCTTCTAAATTATTATTAAGAGTATACGTAAGTTCCCTTTCGTAAGTATAGGTATTCTATACGGTTAAACGCGGGTATAGTAATCTAGTATTCTTAAATCCGTACTAGTATTTCGGTAAGTAGGTATAGTATACGTTACTACGACTATAACTCTATATTAGTAGAGGAGAGTATTATTCGCGTACTCTATACGCTAGCGTTAGGGCTATAGTTAAAGGGGCTTTAGTTCTAGTACCTATAAACTCGTACTAATACGCGGGTTCTTTATATATTACCTCTTAGTAGAACTAGTCTAGGTTAGAACCGGTATAATAAGTAGTCGTCTTCGGTCTAGTATACTAATAGGGCTCGACAAACCTACTATAATAAGGGGGAGAAGTCTTTAAAGGCTCGTTAAAAAGATCGAAATACTTATAAATAGGCGCCTTCTAGAGAGGGGGGTAATTAGTATTAGAATTATTACGCTAGAGGTTAGGGGCTCGAGCGGTAGCTTATTATAAGGACTCGCCTATTTAATAAGTAGAGCTACTAGTTAGTAGGTTAGCTCGAAGAAGCTACTTATCGTTTCTTTTTAATACCTCCTTATAGACCGCGGAATAAGCGGTATACGCTTAAGCTATAACCTTTTTAGCTTTAGCCTTTATAGCCTTAATTTTATATTTAGCTCGCTCCTAGGTAGCTATCGCGTCGCTTTACGCGGCTTCGACTACTTACTTACTTAATTTAATAAGCTCTATATATTCCTTACGTATCGTAGTATAGTAAACTTATTAGAGATCTAATTCGGTTTTCGTAGCGAGGCGCTCCGTAGCTATAGTAGCTTTTACGTTCTCTCTTTCCTTACGTATAGCTACTTATAGTATATTCTAGAGTCGAACTTTAGATTACTATATAGCTTTATTAATTCGCTCTTAGGCTTTAGTATTACTTAAAGTCGTATATACTAGGCCTTTCTTAGCTTAGAGAATAGGGTTAGCTCGTACGGGTTCTTTACCTTATAAGTAAGTAGTATTCGTCTCTTCTTATTCCGGTTTAGAATTATAATCTATCCGAGGTTAGCTAACTAATAGTTAGTATATACGTACGGGTTAGACTATATATAGCCTCTTTATCTCGGATACCGCTTAGGTTCTAATATACTACCTTATTAGTAGCCTTTCTAAGTCGCCTTAGCTCGAGGCGTATAATAGTACCTTAGAGTAAGAGAGTAATTAAGCCTCTACTAACTATAAGGCGGGCGATTATAAAGTCGATATTTCGAAAATCTTACGTATAGTAGTTTAAGAGATCTAGAGATCTTTTTCTAGTTACTTAATTACTACCTTAATAGATAAAGTTCCGTAGATAGCGATATTCTAGTCTAGAGGGTATTCGTAGTACTTAGTTTCCGTTAGTATTAAGGACTCGGTAGTAGTTAACCCTAATATCGAGGTTTTATAGGAACGTAGAGTACGCCCTTATATAGGTTCTCGAGAGCGATAGGTTAGCGAGTTATTAGATATATATATAGAGTAATTAGTAAATATACGGGCTATAGCTTCGAAGAGAGTAGGGGAACTAAGCTTCTTATATTAGTCTTAAGCCGAGAAGAAGGCGGAGATCTAGTAGGCTTATTAGATCGTACTCTTACTAATTAGTAGTTTAGAACTAGGAGACGTAGAGGGCCCTATATTTAGTACTAGCGTTAAGAGCTAGGAGATATTATACCTATAGGTAGTAGTACTAAGAAAAGAGTAGGGAGTCGATCTAAAAAGAGTAGTAAATCTAGGGATATAGTTAATATCGAGTACTTAGTAGAGGTAGAGCGAGCCGCGCTCGTACCGCCTTATATATATAGTAATTTACGTAGTTACTATTATTCGTTAGAGCGGCGGTAAGGTAAAAGCGCGTAAGCCGAGCTTATATAGGAAATAGCTAGCCGAGCTTATACGGGAAGGCGTAGGTATATAGAAAGGTATACTCCTACGCGACTAGCTTTAGGGGTATTAGTACCTTATTTTAGAGGCGTATAGTTATAGAATAAGTAGTAACTCGTACTAGAAGCCCGTTAGTACGGAATTATAGGACTAGTAGTATAACAACTAGTTAGTTTTAGTTCTAGTATTTAGTAGTTAGTCGGATCTAGTTATTAGTAGAGACTCGCCTCGGCGTAGTCGTACGAGGACGCCTTTAGTTAGGCTATATATTAGTTCTTAGAGAGGATCCTCGTTAGTATTAGTATTGGTTTTTTTAGTAGACCTATCGGTCTTAAGCTACTAAATATTACGGAAATACGTATATCTACGCCTATATAAGTAAAGATTATTAATTTCTTTTAGGTCCCGTAGACCTACGAGCTATTTATATTATCTAACTATAACTACCGGGGAGGCCTTACTATTTAAGCCGTAACAAATTAGTAGTATCTAGGAGGGTTTACTAATAGTAGGAGAGAATCTATAGAAGCTAGCTAAATAGTCCGGGCTACCTAGTCCTAGAAGGGGGGCTAGCTAGGGACGTATTATAGGAGCTAGGATACGTCTAAAAGGGTAGTTACGCGGACTAGAGACTCCTCTAGGCGAGTTATAGGTACTAGAGATACCTCCGGCGTAGGTATACTCTATTCCTAATAACTAGAGGGGTAGAGGGAAGAATTACTAAGGATACTATAATAGAACGCCCGGCCTTAGTATAATTACTAGTTTTTAAATAGGAAACTAGTACTAGGTAGTAGGGTAAATACGTAGGCGTATAGGGTATACCCGGACGTACGAGCTATAATAGTAAGTTATAAGGGCCTAGGCCTAGAGTAGAGCTATTATTACCTAAATAAGAGTCCTATTACTTAAGTAGGGTTACGTACGAGTCCTATAAGCGGGACTACCTAGAAAGGACTAGGGAGAGGGGAGGAGTCTACTATTTTAGGGCTCCTAATAATAGGCCCTTAGGGACTAAGCGTTTTTCGCTAGTCGCTAGGGAGAGGAGAGGAGCCCGCTATTTTAGGGCTTCTAATAATAGGCCTATAGAGACTAGGCGTTTTTTGCTAGTCGCTAAAGAGGAAGGTCGGGGCTAATATTAGGGGCTAGTACCCTAGAAGCTAAAAGAAGGGAGGAATAGACTATAAAAGGAGTAGAACTAGAGACTATATATAGGAGTATAGTCTCCTCCTTAGAGTATAAGGAGGGAGCTCCTCCCCCTCTCTAGCTCGTTAGTTAACTTAGTTCTATCTACTACCTTACTCTTTAGTATATACTAGGGTCTCCCGTAATACCTTATCTTATTCCTTTCCCTAATAGAATTCTAAGTCTTTTTTAAATAATACGAAGATAGGTTTCGAAATAATAGTAAAATCTTATATCTAGATTTAGTAATAGATATAGACTCCGATAAAAGCTCTTATAGACTTAATAGACCTAGGAGTTAACTAGTTTAAAATAGTAGCTATCTTAGAAGTATTTAGGTATCTTCCTTCTTAATTATAATAGTATCCGACTATATTTACGCCTTCTTTATAAATATTAAACTTTTCTCCTAATATCGTTACTCCCGCGCGTTTAATATCTATAAGGATTATATCTAGCCTAACTACGTATTCTAAGACTCCTTAATATACTTCTTTAAGTTTAGATTCCTTATCGTTATCGTACTTTTTCGGTATTCTAGTAATTATATCGTCTATATAAATATCGCTATATCTAAACTAGTAAGAAATAATTATCTTAGATATATAGTAAAATTAGGCTACTAAGTTTATTATACCTTAAGGTAAAGTAGTTATTCGTAAAAGACTAAACGGGTATATAAATAAGGTAAAATTATAACTTTCTTTAGCGACTTCTAACTAGTCGTATCTAGAGAAAAGGTTAGTAAGCGATATCTATACGTATCTAGTAAATAAGTTAGAAAATTTATTAGCTATTAGTAGTATATTCGCGTCCCTAATAGTAACTATATTAATATTCGTAGTAATATTAATTAGTTAATACTTACCGTTTTTCTTTAAGACTAAAAACTATAGGTTATAGTATAAGGTATAACTAGGCTCGAGTCTTCCCGTCTTAATTCTTTCGTAAAATATCTAACGAATTTCGCTTAATAGAGCCTTAGGGATATTAAAGGGTTTCGCTTACTAAGATTTATAGTCTACTACCTAGATAACCTATACTAGTACTATTTCTTTCCTAATCTTACTATATTCTTTAAAGCTCTATACGAGGGTAGGTTCTTATTATATAAGTATTTCCTTAACTAGTAATCATTTATTTAAGCTAAGAGACTAATTAATACGTATATTCTTAAACCGGAGTTCCGTAAGCCGAGTCTAATAAGGGAAGTAGGCGTAGTATTTCTCGAGGAATCTATTAAGGTAATAGTAAGGTTCTATACTAAACTATTCTTTTAGTATTATATCTCTCTAATCTATACGACCGCTAGGTATAGATCTATTAATAAGTTAAATATTCTAAGGTTAGATCTTATCCGCTTTCTTTTTATATATACTATTTAACTATTTCGTTCTATATTTTATCGGGGAGCTAGTCGAAAATAAGGAAATCCTTAAGAAAAGTAAGTTCTATTTATCCGAGTATTTAAAGGTTAGTAATCCGGTCCGAGACTTTACGGGTATAAGGCGATAATAGGTAAATATTCTATATCTTATTCTTTATTCCTATAGAAGCTTATCCCTTTCTTTCTATAGCTTTATCTTATTTATTATAGTAGCTATATTAAGTCTAGTTATAGTATAAGTCTTATTATATAGAAGTCTCCTAAAGTCTCGTAGTAAGAGAAACTTATCGTAGATTAAGTCGTTTAAAAGCTATTCGTATATTTTCTAGCCTGAGTTTAGTACTAAAAGTCTTAGGTTTCTTATATATATAGTAGATATCCTTCTAAGACCTAGAACTCTACCTCCTTATTTTCTAAATTATCCGAATTAGAATTATCTTCCTAGTCTAAATAAGTATAAGGGATTCGAAGACTAGACTTATACCTATTATATAGGAATTCTAAGATAACTACTTACTATATAATACTCTATTCGCTGTTTATAGAGAATACCTTATACGAGATACTACTATCCGCTTTAGCCTATATAATAAGATAGCTCCGTACTAAGAAAGGCTAACTAAGTATTATTCTCTAAGAATAGTCTTTAAGTACTATAAAGACTATATTCTCGTAATTAAAGTCTACTCCGGTAATCTATATATACCCGCTAGTCTAGCTAACTAGAGGAACTCTCCTCCTATTAGTAACTTTAAGCTTATCTAAGACTAGTCCCTAGACGTCCTACTTAATACTATTAACTACTAATCTATAACTCCTTATAACTCCTTTAGATATAACGTTTACTTCGGCTCTAGTATTATATAAAGCCTTAATTTCTAGTTTTCTAATTCGAGCTATTAAGGTAGGGCTCCTTATAGAGACGCGATAACGGTTATTATTCTTATTAATATAAAGAACTATTTCTAAAGTTAGTTCCTACTCTTCTAAGCGTAGTACTATAATTCCTACTCCTTATTTTATTCTATCCGCTTTTTATTATTCTTCTATTTTCCTTTTCCTTTTAATAGCCTTTTCCTATTTTCTTCGTTCTATTTCTTCTATTTTAGGACGGATATTATTAGCTAACTATTCTAGTAGGGATTTATATAAGAGATCTCTAAATACCGGAATATAAATAATAGTATTCTAAAGACTAAGCTAGACCGATTACTAGAGGATATTCCCTACTATACGTATTCTATTAGTAGCCTTATTTTTCTTCGTAACGTACTACTTAAGAGTTAGGTTCCTAGGCTTACGAGTTTTCTTTAGTAGTTTTAGTAATAAGTTTCTAAGAGTTATATCTAGTTTATTATCTTCTAAGTCTAAATCTATATCCGAGTCTCCTTTATTATTTTATTATTCTACGGTCTTAGAGATATAACTATATACTATATACTTAACTATCGGGGCCTTAGATCTACTAGACTTAGTAATACTAGTAGGCTATTTTCCTTTTACCTTTTCTAATAGGGATTTTCGTATAGATAAACGTAGTTAAGTAGTAGCCGTAAGAATAATAGAGGGTATAAATCCGTCTCCTCCTACTTTACTAATATTCGATACCTAAACCTATATACTAAAGTCTTCCTATTCCGAGTCACTTAATTCTATAATTCTAATAAATAACTTAACTATCCTAAATAACGAAATACTACTAGAGCCCTATTAAGACTAAGCTAATTAAGCCCGGATCTAGTTACTATAGTTCTAGCCGTTAATAATTCCTCCGATTTTCCCGTCTAGAGTAGCTAAAGTTCCCTAGTACTACTATCTAGGTATTATATTTATATTCTAATAGTAAATTCCTTAAGTAACTAGTTCTATAATATTAGGGTATATCTATTTATAATATTCTATACTTCTATAGCTCCTATAACCCCTCTTTTCTAATATTCCGTTCTAGGTAGTCTATATAGGGGGCGGTAACGAAGAAGGGATTAAAGGGTAGTTAGTAGATAGGATAGTTAGGTTCGGGTTTCTTAGCTAGGCTAGGGGCTAAGGCTAGGGGTTACTAGGGATACTAGTAGACTAAATATTAGTAGACTAACTATATTAGTTAGTAGTATTCTAGATATACTAGGAAGACTAGTTAGTATTAGCTAGCCCCCTATAGTAATTTCTACGTAGGTTAGTATAAACGAAGGAACTTCCTAATAGTATAGTATTAGACTAGGTAGAAGAGCGAAAGTTATTATAGATCTAATTATTAAGTATAGTAAACTAATTTATATCTTTCCTAGCTACTACTATAGTAGGATCCGTACTTTCGGTAATAGCGAAGAGTAGGACGTCCCTAGAAGTATTTATTCTATAAAGACCCTTAAGAGCTTTAATAATATTAGCCCTAAGTTAAGGTTTAGTAGTTTTAGGTTTTTCTTTAGCTATAGCCTCGTTCCTTTAAAGGACTATTTATTTAATAACCCTATTAAGGGTACTTCCTTTATAACTATCTAATATAAAGAGTAATATATTCTTATTACTAATAATAATCTATTTAGCTTTAAGGATAATCTATTTAATATCGTTAAAGGTAGAGCGAATACAAGGGTCGATATTAAGTATTAGGTTAACTTATTAATAAACCGATTCTAGTAATCTACTAAGGAAGATCCTACTTATAGTAGACCAAGTTAGGTTATTAGTATTAATAATAAGTAGATAGTAGTTCTTAAATTCCTTAATAAAGCTACGAGTATCTAGTTTCTAAAAGGCGCTTTAAAAGGTAAGTTTATAGAGATAAGTAGTAGTTTCCTTTCGCTAATAATTATTAGTAGCGATATATTCCTTATAAAGAGATTTATAGAGAATTCTATAGCTATATTCCTTATAGCTACCTAAAAGCTTAATATTATATAGATAGCTAGACTTAATATTACGAGTAAGAGCCTAGATCTTATAGGTATTATTAGTAATATTATAGGTATTAAAAGTATCTTTAAGGTAAATAAGAAAGTCTATAATATTCCTACTATCGAAGCGTTCTTTAGGAGAGAGCGTATAGTTCTTAAGATTAAAGGCTTAAGCCTTTCTTTCCTATCTTCTAGTAATAGTAAAATCCTTAAGGGTATTAATAAGGTTAATTATATTAGAACGAGTAGCTAGTCCTTTAATTATAGGGCTAAGATTAGCTATAGACGGATTACTAGAGGGAGGGCCGGAAGAATCCGAAGGGGTTCTAGTAGAAAGGATTCTTTAGTCTAGGCGTAAGTATATAGGTATTTCGATTTTTTATTAGTCTTAAGTCGTTATATTCTTTTTATATTATATTCTTTCGCGTCCGTTTCTTAGAGATAAGAGTATTAATACTAAGAGTTCCTAGATAATTTCGAAGATAAGTAGCTAAAAGGAGTTAGATCTATACGCCGATACGCGGAGTTTATAATCTAGATAGTAAGAATAGTACCGTTTCGTATATAGTATAGTTAGGCCTCTCTTTTCTAACTTATTAGATAAGGGTATATAGGCTATAGAAGGGTAATATATTAATAGTATAGATAATCCTAGGTATTTTCGTATAAAGTATAATTTCTATTAGCGGGATATCCTAGACTTAGTCTAAGGAGTTAAGAGAACTAGGATATTAGTAGTAATTATTTTAAATTCTAATTTTCTATTAATATAGTTTAGACTTAGACCTTTATAGAGATTTTTCCTATTTCTAAATTTAGTAATAGTCGGTTAGTTAAGTATTATTCGGGTATATAAAGAGAAAAAGTCGGTTTAAAGGTAGGAAGTAATACTAGTTAATATTTATATAAAAAAGTTTAAAGGTATTCTAAAAAAAGGGTAGTCGAAAGTCTAAAGTCGAGAGTATAAAGTCGAGAGTCTAAAGTCGAGAGTCTAAAGTCGAGAGTCTAAAGTCGAGAGTCTAAAGTCGAGTATTTAAAGGAAAGTTTTAAAAGCCTAGTAGTCGAAAATTAATATATAAAGTTCCGTTTTCGATAGTCCGATAGTCCTATAGTTAAGTTAATAGTAAAAAAAAAGAGTCCTAAAGTCTAATATCTAAAGTCTAGTATTTAAAGTCTAGTATCTAAAAATTCGATAATCTAGTCTAGAATAAAAAGAGAGTATCTTAAGTATAAGTTCGATTATAATACTATAATAGCTACTAGGAATCGTCTTAGCTATAGAGAGAAACCCTAGTACGACCTCTAAAATATAGGCGAGATAAGTATAGATAATATAGTATTAGATTACTATTAACTTCTACCGCTTAGCTACTATATAAAGGTAAGGTAAAAGGATCTTTAAGTATTTCGTAAAGAGATAGATAAGGTAGTTTATAAAGAGATAGATAAGGTAGTTAGGGGTAAGCGAGAGAGAGTCTAGAGTTAAAGTAAGTAATAAGAATTAGATCGTATTATAGTATTATCTTAGTTACTATTCTATTCCCGTATACGCGCGGCGCTAGTAATTTAGTTCCTATCTTTAGTATTAATATTAAATTATTCTATTTACCGGTTATTATTATATATTCCCCGCTCTAGTAAATTATAGTATTATAGTAGTTCTATATTATCGTTATCGTACTCCTGAGTTCTTATTATTATATAGCGATACGGTAATCTAGTTCCTATCTTATCGATAGTAGTATTATTCCCTTATATCGTACTAATATATATTATATTAGTATATTATATTTTCCGGTAATATTCTATTCTCTTGTGCTGTGGTATTGTTGTCTTGTTGTCCTTATTCCTATGATATTCTACTTCCTATTCCGGTCATACACCTTCATCCCCCTTACAGTACCAATCAACACCGTGAGTCTTAACGAACAATCGATATTACTGATTTTGTAGTGGTGTTATTTTTGAAGCTCGCTGGAAATTATGGTTGTTGATCTGAAATTGATGGGTTATAAGTCCTGAAAATTAACTGGTGATTCTTGGATGTGAGGGGCTTGGAATTACTTAATTCACGGTGTGGCTTTATAGTGTGCCTTTGGGCATTATCGCTCGATTGGAAAAAGCGGTGCTGGTCTTGTGTTAGGGGTAGTTTGTGTTGGAATTTGCTCACTGTGCTAGTAGCCTTTCTCGATAATATAACTGTGATATTGCACTGCTCGTGCGTTCTAGCCAGTTCTCTCGTCGAAAATTGTAGTCGTTGATTAGGAATATGAACGTAGTGTACTTCATCTTTACGTCTATATCTTCCTCACCCTAATACCACAACGTCATATACACATGAGATCCAGGAAAGGCGTAGACAGCCCTCACATCTTTATTACACCAGCCAGAAATCCACCGTTCACAATTCCATGAATAAGCTGGTGCGCAATGGCCGTCTTCGGTGGTAATCTGAGGCCGCCCTCCTTGTACTCCGGTCCTGGCCCTTCGCCTAATCCACTCGTACCCACCCTCAAGGCCTCCCTGACCTCCTCGGCGGGAAACCACTTCGCATCCTCCAGCTCAGCATCGTGGCCCAAATGGATCTTCTCTCCCTCGGGCGTGGCCTGTCCCACGGCTCCAATCATCAAATTCGCTGGGTATGGCCATGGCTGCGTTGAATGAATCACGACGCGTCCAAGGTGCACGCCTGACTCTTCCCACACTTCGCGACGGACGGCTTCTTCGACTGATTCTGCGGGTTCAAGGAAACCGGCGAGGGTGGAGTACCAGTATGGAGGCCATCGCTTTTGACGTCCGAGGAGGATTTTGGAACCATCTGAGCTCACAACAGCCATGATGACCGTTGGATCTGTACGTGGGAAGCTGACGTTTGAAATCCCGTTTCTTGTTGCGCAGGAGGGACGATCGTAGGGTGTATTTGGTGTCGTAACTGTTGCGCCTGGCAAAGGGTTTAAATCAGTTGGTGGACAAGATCTCTTCCACCCGCCATTTATGGACAGGGTTGGTTGGCCGCATTGGGCGCAGAAGGGGTTTCTCGAATTCCAATCGAGCATGTGTCTGGCTTCGGCATAAATGGCAGCTTGTTTCGCTTCTAGGGAGAGGTTGTTGCGGCCTTCAGCGAACGTCAAGCCCTGTTCTTTGACTGAAGCTATGAGTTTCTCGGCTTCGGCTGCTATGCTGTTCTTTGGTGTGATGTCCAAGGCAAAATATGGAGCTCCTTTGTATGCATCTTTATAGACCAGACCTTCTATTCTTTCGTCTAGACCGAGGAAGAGTAGTTGGGGTACGTAGGAGCTTGAGTTGAATTCCTTGATTACATTTGACTCGTCTTTCTCGTATGGATTCGTTCCAATGAGAGGTTGGACTTCTCTATATTTGACCAGGGCGAGCTCTGAGGGTGTCTTTGTGAGAGGATTGAGTTTATCAAAGAGGAGGAACGAGGTGGAGGGATGCTTAAGAGCGGCGGTTAAGAAGGCGTGGTCGTTCCTGAGAAAAGAAAGGCGGTTCAACGGCGATCCTATGTACTGTCCATCAGTGTCTATACTTTAGACCTTTGCCCTCAGGGTATGTACCAGAGAAGTAATTGGCCACTTCCTTGCCGAATTTCCGTGATAACATCGAGTCCAATTCTGATAGATGAGCCTGGGGGAGGTCGGGATCAGGTAATCGGGGCATATTCTAGTTAATGGGTATCTAGGGAAAGGATGAGGAGGAATTGGAGGCAGACAGATGCAAGAAAATCGATCTTTCAGACTTCTGCTGGCAAAGAAGATGGTGATGTTCCAATGCCATGTTCGGCACTGCTTTGGCGGGGGCATCACTAATCTTTGGCACTGCTTTGGCGGGGTCATCACTAATCTTTGGGGCCACAGGGGCCACAGGGGCCGTCATGGCGGCTTGTTTCCGTGTGTGTCGCTAAAGCACTGCCGAATTTCCAGCTGCACTCATTCCCAGTGAAAACACCTTGGGCTAAGACGCGATGAGTGGCTTCTATGTTAGTAGCAGGACCCATACTATTCACCCTTAAATCTAATACGTCCAGCTCAATACTCCGGACTCACCCTCGGATGATTCTCTCTCCCACCGCACATCCAACATTTCCGACGACGATGACCTAGACAACCTTCCATATCCTACTCCTCTACCGCGCTCGGCCTTCCTTACCCCCCAGTTCAATGCCTCGACATATCTGTCGACTCTCCATAATCGGCATCAGACACTCTCAGATCTACGCGCCGAATTGCGCACGCGTTCACAAACTCTGGCCAAAGAATTACTTGATCTCGTGAACAATGAATATCAGGCTTTCCTGGCACTTGGGAGCCATCTACAGGGCGGCGAAGAGAAAGTAGAGGAGGTCAGGGTTGGAGTTCTTGGGTTTGTGAAGGGCGTTGGTGGGGTCAAAGAAGCTGTCGTGGCCAGGAAAGAGGTTGTAGCTGGTTTGGTCAAGGAGAGAGAAAAGATCAGAAGCGAGAAGGAATTCGCATTGAACTTGGTGGAGATACACACTAGAATTGGTGAGCTGGAAGAAGCATTGGCCGTCACGAGCAATGGAGCAACAGAAGAAGACAGTAGTGATGAGGAAAGCGACGACGATGACGAGGCAGAAGACGAAGGTGGTCAAACTGTCTTAGGTGTGGGCAGACTGGAAAGACTCGTACACTCTCACCTCAGCATCATCCAACTCATCGAAGCTACCGATCCTACACACCCATTTCTCGTCAAGCAGGAAGAGAGACTCATGCGGACAAAAAACACTCTCTTGCTGGACCTGGCTACATCTCTGAGACAGGCAAAAACAATCGGTCTTCCGGCAAAGAGCAAGTTACTCAGACTTGTATCGCTATATGGCGCAATGGACGAAGCCAAAGAGGCTATCAAAGTGCTAAGGGATACCTCGACAAAATGATTTTTAATATTCAACTGATTGGCCTCTCCAATAATCCTTGGAATTTCGCAATCCCGCTCAATTCACCGGTAACGGATCGATTGCTCTACAATCTGAGAATTGGTCCTCCCGACCCGACCCTTTTCCCAGGACTGAAAGGAAGGAAACTCACTTCGACTCCCCCTTGACATCGCCCATAAGAAACTTAGTGACAAATCAGTACACGACCTACCAAGACTGCGAACAAAAGTACTCACAACTGGCTGCTTGTTCGAGAAATTAGGCACATCTCCGAAGATGACGGCTCCCTCTGCCTCGACCGCTTTGCCAACCTGCTCCGCCTTCTCGAATACAAGTGTAGCCTGGACGCTGTATTGTGGCTTTGAGCCGTCGGGACCAGTTTGGAATTCGACGACGGACCAAGATTGCATGCCGTGGGTGCCGAAGTGCTTATGGACCAAAGGCATATGGGTGGAGAGGTAGTACTCCATGTTGAATGTGGCATCGGCCTCATTCGGATAGAGGACTGTGCATGCTACTGTCATTTTGGCGGCTGTAAAAGGATTGTTCGTTGGTATGAAGTTGTAAGAGTCAATTGATGTTAGAATGGCGGATGAACTAGGTTTCTGTTGTTTGTGATGCTGCTGGATACAAGTGTGGAGACGGTACTGTCCGCCTTTAAACCAAAGGTTGGACCTCGTTTCTAGGAAGTGGGATGTGAAAAATTTCCCCGCTACCGGTGCGGAGGTATTGACCCTTATAATGTTCGGTAGAAGGGAGGGTTGTCGAGCCGTGTGATGACGAAGCGGATCCATTTATCCTTGATTTTGACGCTAGAGGGGAAGAGGAGACATGGGTGCGGATGGATTGCTTAGAGTAGTAATTGGATGTTCGCTGAAGCTGGACGAGGCTGAGAAATCATTTGGTGGGAATCTTGATTTCCTAGCTAGGCAATTTAGCTCATGGTTCATCAGCACCAAACGTGCTCGGAGTAAGGCTGAGATATCCAGATGGGGTTCGAGAAATTGCGTTCGCGAACGCCTTTGGAGATTTTGATGGCGAACATGATGGCTTATCCAAGAGTTCTTTCCTTACAGAATCCTAGCCAAAATACTTGGAGCAACATGAGGACCATGTCTTTTGGATGAAGAAAAATATGGCCTTTCAAAATACCGTTTACATCCTTGCATGATCATCTTGGTTCGAGTACGCTTGTACGTTCGATTGGTGATGTTGATCCAGGGACGCAGTTTCGGAGTTGCTGAAATCCCACCAAGACCTCGGCTCAAAGAGTTTCAGAGGGGAACGTCGCTAAACATCAACGTCTGAACAACCCTTGTAGCTATAACCCCATGAACCAAATCTCCTGCGATTTACCGGATCAATCGTAGAAAGGGAAGTCCATTGAAGAGCTTGGAATCATGGCAAAATACACCGATGTTATCGTCGAGGTGAAGGGACAGATTGGAACGATCAAGGTACCAGCATACAGCTTCATCCACCCAATCTCTCGAACATCACTGACGATATGCACAGTTGAATAGACCAAAGCAACTCAACTCCTTCGGTGGCAACCTTGCGCTCGATGTGATCGCTGCATTTAAGGAATTGGATAACCATCCGGACACAGTCTTCACTGTTCTCACGGGCGAAGGACGCTTCTTCTCTGCAGGCGCAGATGTTAAAGCCGTTAGTTCGGAAACCAAAACAACCTTTGTCAATGATACGGAGAAGAAGATTCATTTTGTCGCGAGATTCGCTACCGGTATGTTCCACCCCATCCCATCCCATCCTATCCTATCCCAAAATAGATCACATCACATGCACCTCCTCAATCAAACTGGATGCAATACTTTGCGCTGTCTGAAATCCAGTGCCACTCGAGCTACACATGAGTCCGAAGATATCGTTCAATTCGAGGTCTCTCGGTTCGAGGTCGATGTCGATAAAGTTCTGGCAATACAACTTTCCCAGATCGCTAGAGATTTTCAGACATGTCAAGTTGCAGATCATGATCCCGGTTGAGCTGCGCCTCGAGGTACAATGAATGAAGGAGGCCGCTGTAGTTTCTCAACCACCGAACTAACATTTCTCCTCCCACCAGCACTTGAACTCATGCGGACTCTGATCGACCACCGCAAAGTCTTCGTCCTCGCCCTCAACGGCCCCGGCGTAGGCGGTGGCGCAGTGTGGTTCCAAGGCATCGCCGACATCGTCCTCGCCTCTACCACCTGCTACCTTCAAGTTCCCTTCTCCAGTCTCGGTCTAGTCCCCGAGAATGGTTCGGCCCTCTCCTTTGCCCAACACATGGGCATCCATCGCGCGAACGATTTTCTCATGTTCGGACGAAAACTGTCGGCGCAGGAATTGGAATCATGGGGGATGGTGAATAGAATTTTTCCTGTTGATGGATTCCATGGAAAAGTTGAATCGTTCCTTCAAGAACAATTATCTGTTAATGACGGGAAGAGCATGATGGAGATGAAAAGGTTACAGAATCAGGGGTTGAGGGAGGGGAGGATTTTAGCGGTGTATAACAGTGTCGATGCACTTGCTGACAGGTTTGTGGAAGATGCGCCGAAGAAAAGGTTTGAGGCTAAGAAGAGGGAGTTGGAGGCGAAGAGTAAGGCGAAGTTGTAGGGAAAGTGTGGCTAAGATATATAGCTTGTTGGCTCTTAACTCATAAATCAGCGGCTACAATTGTGTGTTTTCTGTGTGGCTATTGTGATAAGTGCGAAGTTCATGAGGATGCCAGTGTACTTGAGTCTTGAGGTTTGCTTGGTTGAGGGCTGCTTGGAGGAGGGCTGCTTGGAGGAGGGCTGCTTGGAGGAGGGCTGCTTGGAGGAGGGCTGCTTGGAGGAGGGCTGCTTGGAGGAGGGCTGCTTGGAGGAGGGCTGCTTGGAGGAGGGCTGCTTGGAGGAGGGCTGCTTGGAGGAGGGCTGAAGGCCAGGGTGCAGGTCGGCGGCTGAAGGCAGAGCCCTGAAGAATTGCGGCTCAAGGTTGAGGGCTAAGGCAGGGTAGGCGCTCCGAGGTAGGCGCTCCGAGGTAGGCGCAGGCCCAAACAGACGCGTTAGTCTTTGGGCCATCATCACACCATTTGCTTTACGAAATCCGACCTCAACTCCTAATACAGTAATACCCATTCGTGAGATATGCCTAGGACACGCCGAACACGTCAGATCAGCGAAGAGCAGCATCCCCTGGTCCACACTCGCGACGACTCCTCCGACACTTCCGACTCGCATGAACTAGACGACTTTGACGTAGAAGACGCTTACAAACACGCTGCCCTTTCGCCCTCGAGATCGCAACGGAGACGGAGCCAGTCGCTTTCGACTCTAATTTCATGGCCAGCGAGAAGTCACAGCAACCGGCTGCGAGGCCCGTGGAGATGGATACGACTGTTGAAACGGTGCTCTATTTTTCTTGCCATACTTCTGCTCGCATATGTCCTATTTACTCCGATACTATGGCCAAGCTATTTACGCAGACCGGCGCACTACTCGGGGAGGAATGAGAAGGGCGAAAAGGTCTTCATCGCGGCCAACATCGTGGACGAGGGCTTGATAAAAGGAGAATGGGGCAAGCGGGTCGCAGAACTAGTCGAGTTATTAGGAAAGGACAATGTCTATCTAAGTGTTTACGAGAATGATAGCGGGCAGAAGACAAAGGATGCTCTCCAGGGCTTGAAAGCAAGGGTGGACTGTGAGCTCGCCTTTGGTGCCAGACGCCCTGTACAATTTCACTGACCAAACCAAATAGGCAACTCTTCTATTGTTTCTGGACACATCGATCTCGACCATTTCCCCTCGATACAAATCCTTCCCAACGAACGCCGTATAAAACGAATCGAATACCTTTCCGAGGTTCGCAACAAAGCCATTGAGCCGCTCACGTCTGGTTCGACTGGCATGCACTTTGACAAAATCCTCTTCATAAATGACGTAATATTTTCTCCCAAAGATGCGGTCGATCTACTCTTCTCAACGAATGTTGGATCAGATGGCAAGACGCAATATCGCGCTGCATGTGCCATGGACTTCATAAATGCCTTCAAATTCTATGACACATTTGCATCAAGAGATGCGGAAGGTCATGGCATCGGCGTACCCTTCTACCCATGGTTCACAGGCGCAGGCGCAGGCATAAGTCGAAAAGACGTTCTGCAGCATCGTGATGCTGTACGTGTCAAGAGCTGTTGGGGAGGCATGGTCGCCTTTGAAGCAAAATGGTTCCAAGGCCAACATTCGCCACCACATCCAAAAAACAAAAAAGACCAAGACGCCGTCGAGAAGTCGAAGCATGTTGTCAAGCGAATTGAAAGCCAAAAGGAGGTAGGAATGGTCCCACTCACTTTTCGTGCTTCGCCCGAACTATTCTGGGAATCTTCGGAATGTTGCCTTATCCACGCTGATCTAGCTGCCATGGCAGCACTGGATTCAGAGATACCCAAAAGCAGACAAGACTTTGATTCCGGAATCTATATGAACCCATATATCCGCGTCGCCTACTCAAGCGAGTCTTTTGCCTGGCTGGAATTTACACGTCGTTTCGAAAGTCTCTACACATTGCCTCAGTCCTGGATCAATTGGTTGGCAAGTCGTCCACCCTTTCAACCTCGTCGAACGGCGAACGCTGGGGACATTGTTGAGCATAGGGAGTGGGTCTATGATGGTCCCGAATATAAACCTGAAGATATTGACGATCTTGAAGAACGGGGTGTAGATCGACCACAAGATCTGATCGCGAAGATTCAACAGAACGGTCATTGGACGACTAAGGAGACGAAAGCCTTGCCCGGTGGGTTTTGTGGCGGAAGACAATTGCTTGTGCTCAAGAAGAGTTGGCAACCGGGTGAGAGAATGTGGGAGAAGATTGCAGCGCCTCCTGGGGCGAGCGATCACTGATCCTCAAGTCTTGTTGGTTTGCATATATGGGGCGTTTGTGGGGGTTATGATGATGATTGATGAGCGTTCATGTTATTATTTGTTGGGCATATATCATTTGCCTATCCATAGGGCGTTTTTATATATGAGTATTTGTTGGCGGCAAAGTAATAGATAGACATGGTGCATACATGTACGCATTAGATGGATCATAGATTTCCTGAACTTTTATCAATGGTAAGGCAAGGCAAGGAATAGGAATGGTAAGGTATCTTATCTTACATTTACCTCCAACTGATTGGCGCTTCTTTCTTAAATGAAAATACCCGCTTCTTCTCTTGATACTGAATTCATGTCTGCACATTCATTGGTATACAACGAGTCCATTAAGACACGAGAAAAACTCTTTCTATTCATTGAGCGCAGTAAGATTATCTTGGATTTATCGTCTCGTGCTCGAGAATATCAGCCACTTCCTCGCATCCCATTATAATCTTAAGAAAGAGAAAGTTTGCATTTCCATATACGCGGCGCTCTTCCCAACAACTGCCGGGTTAAATGCCAAACAATCCCCCTCCCTCTATTTCTTTTCAAAGAGAAGAAAGCTAACAACTCCATCTATGGTCGCGACGATGGTATACCTTGTTCCGATGCCGTTGGGGCCACGATTCTTTCATTCGGGTGGATAGATAGGAATGTGACTGGAATCTCCGATTCGGGATTGATTGTGAAGATTTTCTTGACGGGTTTGGAGAGTTGGAAATTGGAAGTATATACCACAAACTCATCAGATCAGATCGACGGCCGATATATTAGGATGGAGGCTTTGAGAAGCTACTGGACCCATATCTCATCCGCAGTGCCTATTAGCAATTCGCCGATGTTCAATCAATCGTGCTAGGAGATTCGCCGGTATTAAGTATTACTAGTAGCATCGACCCTGCTACCTACTAACCTCTCTTCCTCCTAGACCTAAACTTCAACTCATCCTCACTTTCGTCACTACTATCATCCTTTACTTTCCTCGGCGCCCTGCCCGTTTTCTTGGCCGGTGGCTGCACTTCCTTTGCCAATTCACCACCCAGCCTTTTCTTCCCCTTTTGCAACTGAGTTTCAGACACGCGACTCTCTTGTGTGGGTTTCGACCCCCGGGATGCTTCCAGTGATGCGGTAGCAGGCAAGAAACTTTCTTCCACAACTTCCGCGGTGTCTGGCTCGGTCTCTTGGGTCTTCTGTTTGGTCTTCCGCCGACGTCTGAATTGTGATTCATCCTCGGAGTCGTCATCTCGAACGGTCTGACTTTGTGTCCGTGTCGCCTGGCTCTCCCTTATGCTTTTCTTCTTCTGTTTCGAATTGGATTCTAGCCAATATTCCTCGCCAATGCCAAAGTCTTTTTTCTTTGCTTCTTCGAGTGGAACCAGAAGCCTATGGCCTCGCATGGCTGGCAGCTCCCCTCTCTTGCGAAACTTCTTGAAGTTTTTCCTTCCATTCCATTTTTCGTCCCACCTGTCACCTTCATCTCTGTGGCCGACACCAGTGCGAGTCTGTGGTGGCTTCGAACGTGGCTTGATCTCCATCTCTTCGCAATCTACCAAATTAGCTGGGCCCTGAATATCAATTCCTTCCATTGCCTCTTTGAGGGACTCGGCGTCCCTTCTGGCTGCTTCTTCCTCCGCCTCTCGACGTGACTTTGCAACTTCCAAGACATCAATCTTCGGCTCCTTTTTCGGTTTCCGTACAACTTTCGGCGCAGGGATTGCCGCTGATTTGTCTTCTGGTTGTGCACTGCCATCCCGACCAAGACGCCTTCGTTTTCTCGCCGCCTGTCCAGGTAGTAAACGATCCAGCATATCGTCTTCATCCTCGCCAGGCGTAGTAGCTCGTTTTCTAGAATTAATTTGTGGTTGAGGAGTCGATCGTACAGAGGGGGCTTGCACTGGCTCACGTTCGGTCGCATCTGCCATCGGCTCGTCCTCATCGACTTCAGGAATGGTCTGTGTGACTGGGAACTGCGGAGTCTCAAAATCGTCGAATCCTTTGAACCGGCTTTGGGTGATCTGTCGATGTCCACGACGCCTGATCGAAGATGGGGCTTCTATCTTAGGTGTTTCTTGTGGTACGGACTCCTCCCTGGCTGATCTTGACTCCGTCGGAGGAGCAGGTTGACTAGATTCTACATCACAATTAGCAGACGATTGAGCACAATCTATGCTTTGAGCTTGAAACTCACGAGCCGCATTGCTAGTCATTTCAAATTCCTCAGCCAGAGCCTTTCGGAGTCCGCTAAGATCGTTCATTGTGATAGTGTCCAGGAATTCGCTCTGTTCGAACGAGCGACGACCTAGCTGTCTGTCCACTTCGTGCGACAGCCTTTCGAGGGCCTCCGTTTTCTTTGTTAATTTTGGCCGTACCACAACGAGTCCTTTTCCACCTCTGTCACTTCTAGCATCTTGCAAGCCTTTGTTTTCAGCCACAGTATTCAGATATGCCACAACTTCTTTTGCTGTTGTCTTTCCATCTTGGAATTGTTCGTAACGAAGAGCCTTTCCGCTTGCACAAGTGACGGCTTTCTGCAAACTCTCATGTTGGGCAGCTGAATAGAATACAAATGTGTACCCGGAGAACATATGGGTGCGTCTCTCGTCTGGAGCGAAGAAATGCGCAGGCCGCGGGACAGGTTCCTTACTCGATGGTGGGACATATTCTATAGGATCTGGCCACTTCGCGTCAAAATCGTCTTCGATTGACTTCGGTGGATAATTTGGGGCCTCTTCGCCCTCTGCTATAGCCGCAACTGTCGCCGCTTCCACTCCCTCTTCCTCAGGGGGACTGGTGGCAGCAGCAACAACTGCATCGACATAGTTTGGTGAAACCACGTACAGGCCTAGGACTAGAGCCTCGAGAACGGGCGGGACGTTGCGCTTTTCTGCCACCACGTGCGTAGTCTGTCCTGGTACCACTTCCTGTATAATTTTAATGTCAAGTTGTTCGAGGCGCTGGCGGTAATTCGATAGAGGATCATGGCTTTCTTTCTCGGGCTTACTAAGAGCATGTATGGAAAAGACAACGGGTTGCCATTTGAGCCTTACTCCAGGTTAGTGAATGCCTGCGCAACGCATATGTGACAGACAGACCTCAGAAGCACTGGATAAGTACCCAGCTGGATGGTATGCTCGTTGCCTTTCAAGACTTTGGCCGCCTTTGTGATCTTCTCTTTCCCATCGATTGTCGTCCCGTGTTTCGCATAGTCTTGAATGGTGATTTCGGAGCGCGTGAACAGGGAAGACTGGCGTGGGTCAGCGTATGTCATAGATAATGGAGGTATTGTATGCCTACTCCATCGCCAGTCTTGACGGGCGCAACTGTGATCTTGAGATGCTTCCGCGACACCTTTTTGTCATTTATAGCGATGAATGACTTTGGATCTCCTTCTTCATGTTTCTTGGTGCGCCCAAGGATGTGACTTATGCCGGGCTTCAGCCATTTCTTCTTGTCTGCTACAGTCAGCGCATCGCCAACATACAAAGGGTGTTGTGCGCACTTTCGAAGAGATCCCCGTCACACGACAGGATCCACATGTTGGCCGCGGAAGGATGGTGATGGTCGTGGACAAGTTGTCGAGGGATGATGGTTGCGGAACGCGCCAATGGAAAGCCTGATACGCGAATTCACCTGACATTCAGCCTTGACGAAGAGACTCGGACATATGCTTTAGTGTTGCAATGCAGCATCTGTGATACAATCCATCTATCTCTGATACAAGCCATCTATCTCTGATACAAGCCATCTATCCCCTGGAGTGTCCTTTTTGAGCTTTCTTTATACACTACTTTGTCCCTGTAACACAAGACTGACCCCTCTACTTGACTTGCTTCATAGCCTTCTTCTCAAGAGCCTTGAACGCCTGTTCCAGCCTTTTTCACTTTGGATGCTACCCTTTTACTGACTTCTTCCCTCACATGGGCTGGATAATCTGAGCCATCCACAATATCAGCTAGTGCTTCCTTGAGCCTTTCCAAGTGCGCCTTCGCAGCTGTCCTCTCGTAGGGCATGTATTGTATTCTCTGCCGTTTCCTCAGATGCCGATTCGAACCAATTTTTGTTGGATTGTGCTCGTAGGGGTGACATGTAATCCGAGGGGGCTAATCCGAGGGGGCTAACTTCGTCTCGAGCGGTCTCGTAGCTATAGATTATATTAGACACGGCGCAGAGCATTGCCCATTGGAATCGAGACATACAGCTCCTGAATCTTCTCTACTGCCTCATCTGCAGAGCTCTTCCCCTCTGAAGTCGACGCCACTGTTGCAACAGCGGCCCTTCGTTGATTATATGCTAGTATCCTCGAGTGTGTTGTTCAAGGTCGAAATGGCGCAACGATGCGACTGCGTCTTGTAGACATGCATCTCCGGCAGACTCGCAATGACATGACAGCAGTTCTAGGAGCGGAAAACATTTTGAACCGATTTGTGAAGAAATTGTCTGGCCTTGAACGAACGACAAGGGCACAAAGAAAGCCTCCGAATGACGCGCTGCGGCAAGACACTCGCCGTCCGCCGCCACCAAAATACACTCTCCAAACAACAACAACATCTCCAACAACAAATGATTTTCGGCCTCACATTGCTTGCCATAGCACTGTCTATACTGCTCCTCGCCCCGGAGATTCGACGGAGAATGTTCTCCTTTCTGTGGCCGACTTCGACCCCCACTTCAGACAAGAACCAAGCAGGCGCAAACATTTATAACGAAGAACAGCTTGGAGATGCGACTTCGGAAAAGAGCCAGGTTGGGAACGAGACTGGACAGATAAAAACACAGGACAAGTCTTCCCCGAAACCAGAGGAAATTGCAGAAGAAACGACTCCAAAAGCACAGCCCGTCGCAAATGGCCATCTCCCCTCGGTGCCTTCGTTCACACTGAATACGGGAGAAGATGAAGACAGCGAAGATGATACAGATAACATGCCTCCTCCCTCTTTTCCAGCCATGAACTCTGCTCAAAGAGCCAGCGCGCCGCCTACCTTCCGGAAACCCCCGGCTCTCAAGCCTTTGAACGGCGCACCTACAGCCTCACAACTCATGCCACCACCCAGATTACCGCAAGCACTTCGCACACCTCCCTCGGCCGCTGCAAACCTTCGATCACCACAAGGGCCGCTACCAAATCGAGGGCCGCCCGTTGTCGGTGGTCTAGGTGTGCCCCAAGCATCTCAAGTCAAGACGCCAAATCCTAGACAAAAGGTTGTCCTAAAGCCCGGTCACTCACCTCTGGACTGGGCTACTTTACAGAAATCTCACATAAATCTGTCAGGTGTCGATCGGCTTGTGCGTGTCACACCGTCCATGTTGAAAGAGAAAAACGGCAGAAAGGGAAAGCCAGCTTGGTCATCCTATCAAGGCAAAGTCTACAACATCACACCTTACCTTCCATTTCATCCAGGAGGTGAGGGCGAGTTGAGAAGAGTAGCTGGAAAAGATGGAGAGAAACTTTTTGTTGAGGTTCATCCTTGGGTGAACTGGGACAACATGCTGGATGGATGTCTGGTTGGAATAATGGTCACAGAGAACGATGCTAGAAGTGAAGAGCAGAGTTGTTTAGATGACATGGATTGAAGATACCCGAATTGAGATACCCCTAGAAATAATCATACATTGAGTTTTCGATGGGTTTGCTATTGTCTCGAGGTGAAGTCCATTATTCTCACCACCAGCGCTATTGACGCAACCACCACAGTAGGAAACCCTCTCAATAGGATCAAGAACATGACAAAATCCTTCGACTCCCTCAATATTCCTTTCTCCAACCAATCATTCACAAAATACCTCTCCATCAACCATAACATCTCCAAACCAATCCAACAACATCCAACCCCCCACCATGCATACCCCATACATCCCAACCACCTCACCCCAACCCAACGCTCTCACAAAAGAAATCTTCGCCAAAATATTCCCTCCCTCCGCCAATCCAACAAACCAAAGACTAACAAGTCCAACCTATAAAAACCCTCACTACATCCTCACTAATCAAAGAACCCACCACAGAAACTGACGTCATCTTATTCATACGCCGAAAATCCCGTCGTCAACACATCCCCTGTCTATCTGCAATAACTGTCTGCGTCTCTACATGTGGTTGAAAAGGAAATTGGCCAAGAGATTTGGACATGTTTTGGGATTGAGGGAATCGGTGCTGTTGGTTCAATCGGTATGGATTTTTTTTCTTCTTCTCGAGATGGTTGATCGGGTATAGGTTTAATTGTTTCTGTAGATGCAAAGAGTTGAGGCGCCACGGTGTAGGAGAGGAGGAAGGATAGTGTTTGATCAGGAGTTTTTTGGGAAGATGGGTGGGGGGTGAGTTTCTGGATGAAAGTGGTGGGATCTAGAGTTTATCTGTTGTCGAACCGAAGTTTCACGGAGATAGAAAAGGAGTATCCATTCCGGAGGGCAGCGCTTGGACGGGTGGATGAGATGGATCAATAAATCGGTGGAACAGGGTAGGCGAAATTGGAAAAACATTTGAATCGCTGTAAAGATGGGGTATCATTATTTTTAGGTGCCAGACTCCCAATGGGACATGAGATCTGGGTATCGATTAATACTACAAACAAACCAAAATCTTCCTCCCTCATGGGCGAAATTTGTACAAAGAAAAGGAAAGTGTATTATGTATAACGAACGAAACCTACTAGACACAGAGTGTGACTTTTTGATTACAATCCGGAGTCGATTTGGTTGACAACGACCGAATTGGAGTAGGAGTTCCAGGTGTCCTCGCCGTCTTTGATTTTTTGTGGGATGATCAGCTTCTGGATATCGTCTGGGCGCTCGAGGACGTTGATGTACAAGCCAGCGCTAACATGCCATGCAATGTGACAGTGTAGAGGCCAAACACCTGGGTTGTCTTGATTCCATTGGAGAACGATATAGCTCGAAGTGCCGTCAAGCAGGCCAGGTTGCATCAGTTGAACGTCACGACGCTGTGTGTTGTCGGCGTTGGTGATGGTTCCGTCCCATTCGCCAACTCCCTCGGCAAGGACATGGTAATCGTGGCCGTGAAGATGCTTGAGAATTGTTAATCATGAAAAACTGCACTTAAGACGATAAAACTTACGATAGGATGCGCGGTGAAGAAATGATTGCGCAAGATGAGCCGGACAGAATCGTTGCTGCCGAAGTTGTGGACGTTCCATTCATCTTCGAAAGTCAAATTTCCATTGTTGACAGCGGAAACAAGAGCGTGGTTGAAGTCGGCACGGAACGAGGAGTTGTTCATGAACCACACGAAGTTAGTGCCATTCGATCCGAATGTGATGTCGACAGTCTCAGTAGTGGCCGGCGTGACGAGTGGGATCTTGCAAAAAGGAGTGGTAAGGCTCAACGCGTCGTTACCACAGTATTGGAGTTGAGCGGTGGTCCAGCTAGGTGTGGTAGACGGGACGCTGTCGGTGTCTGCGTCTTCATAGTAGACTGCAGCGATTCCTTGGGTAGATATGCCATCAGATGTTGAACATCCTGGATTAGTAGTATCGAAGATATTGCCCATCTCTGCACGCATCCAGTACGCGCCATCGGGGCTGCCAACAGCTTCAACCTATAATATCATTAGTACGCTCGTCCAAGGCAACAATAGGGGTGTTTGGACATGAGGAACGTCCCCAAGAAATCTGGTATTTGTCTCAGGGGTACCCGAAAATCTTGACAAAATCCAAAACAGGTTTTACAAGGCTATCGTCAACCTCCTTCAGAACTTGAACAATCGGTGGCAAGTCCTGTGCTATATACACTACACGCTTAGGCAGACGGGGAACCACTTACAATAACGTCTGAACGTTGACCAACGCCGAGGGTGACAACGTTGGTTTCGTAAGGATTGATGGCCACGAAGTCGTTGGCGATCACCTTGAGTTTGTGTCCGTCAATGGTAAACTTCATAATAGCTTCTGCAGATGGATTGATGAGACGCAGGAGATTCTTGGTTCCAGATTTGAAAGCAAACTTGGAAATACCAGCGTTGGGTGTGCAAACAAAGGTCGTGTTCTCGCATGGGTAGTTCATCTTGCCATTGATCAAAACGTTGTTGGCTAGAGGAACAAACCCGTTCATGGTGTCGTTCACAATGGAGAAGTAGTCCTTGTGGTACCAATCAGCGATCATCACTGGACCGATGTCGATATCGTATGGTTCTGTTTTTGGTCCGTGAATCACAAGTGGGCCCTAGCATTTTGGTCAGACTTAGCGATCTATGATGAGGGGCTCGTCTTACCAAAGCTCCGCCAGAGTATTGAGCGCTGTAGTGAGAGTGATACCATGTCGTGCCATAGTGGTCAGCGCGGAACTTGTAGGTCAGAGACTCGCCGGGTGCAATCGGTGCCTGAGAAACTGAAGGAACACCGTCAAACCATGGAGTGCCCTCTTGCAACAATCCGTGCCAATGAAGAGATGTGCCTTCGTCTGGTAGGTTGTTCTATTGCATGTTAGCCCAAGTCCAGCTCGGTGTACGTTCATAGGTTGACTGTCGAATCATTGCCATTTGTGCCATCAGAAAATGCGAAAGTAGCTGCTGAACACCCATCGTAATCATCAAAGCTGATCACGGTAAAGCACTAGCGATCCCAGAAAGAAAAAACGTCAGAAATACATTGCTGTCGCCGATGTTTCGAGGTGACTTGGAAGACAAAAGATGATCTGATGCGAGACGAAATAGAACAATAGACATTGAGCTTACGGTAACGGTAATTTCGATCCATTCACCCCAGTTAGCCTCGATGAGCGGGCCTGGGAAGCCGCCGTTGACAACCAAACCGTTCTTCTGGACACCATCGGGAGCAATGACTGCATAGCCAACGGAAAGGTCATAATGGCGGACGACTGACGACTCTGGCATTTTCCCGCAGGCGATGGCATTCGTCAAGTTTGTGCTGTTCAAAAATCCGCTGATGGATGAGTTGAAACTTGGGAAGTTGAAAGAAGATGGTGCAGAGAAGCTAGTTGGCGTAGCTAGGCCCGATGGGATTCCGGTGACAGAGGGTGCGGAACTGATAGAGACATTTGCAGGAACGCTGAATGTGAAGCTTGGGGAGCTGGAGGCCTTGCTTGATAGACTGCTTCGAGCACTAGAAGTGGTCGCGTGAGCTAAGCCTCCAGAAGATGTAGCTGATGCCGTGACGGTACTGTTGTCCAACCCTAGATATGGAGCCAAATGTGGGCAGTTGATCAGACCCCAGACCGAATTACCATTAGTATCGCTTTGAGAAAGCGCTGGTTTGAGATTTGATCCCTTCTTGCACCAAGAAGGTGCCTGGAACTGATCTTTGTTGGTTCCTCCCGGGTTGCTGTTGTGCTTTGGGAAAGCAGGAGCTGCCGTTTCTCCCTTCTTTGGAAAGCCAGGCCACGAGATTGGCTGCGGAATATAGTCGTTAGGGTTGTATAGGGGTCCGTTCGGGTTCGGGCTCTGAGGGGAGTAGACAGGGAAGGTGACGCCCGGGTATGAAATATCGCTCGGTGGTGTATATTGCTGGGACACGGTCTTGGTTCCGACAGCCTTGCCTTCACCCGAGGATTTGAAAGCTGGAGAAGATTTTACTGGTGCAGCCGAGGGCTTGCTACCCATGGCCCCGAAAGTAGCATATTCATACACCGTAGTTGTTGAAGAAATACACATGGAATCATAATCGAAAGCAGTACCGGATACGACAGGGAGCGTCAAAGAAAGGGCTGAAAGCGCAAGGCCGAAAGGAGTGGGCGCCATTGCAAAGGAGTGGAAAGCTGAGGAGCAGATGAAGGAGTGACTGGTCGCTGAAGACTCGAGGAAAGCTGTGGGGAGGTGATCGGTTTATACTGATGCTGGTCCCAATGGCAAGGAGAGTTTAGGTCCCATAATTTGGCGGTAAGCAGTTGCTCCCCTGCAGACGCAGCCACAATCGGTCTGAAAGGGGCAAGGCCATGACGTCCGGCTTGAAGTCATAGCGCTAATATCTGGAGACACGCTGTGTTGCTGACAGGGCGGTCGGAACAGGCGCCATGAACCGTCAAGTCGCCCCAAGTGGCATGTCTCTAAGCCAAAAGGGGTAGCGAGATGGAGCCGGAAAACAAAAGATTGGAAGTTCTAAAGCTTGTCTTGTACCGTCGAGCCGTTAGCGGCTGGAATTGGCTTCGGTTCCTGACGATCTTGTTCATCCTCCGGTGAAAGAGAATTGGAAAATTTCACCCGCCGATAGATACAGGGCTGTGTCGAGCCACCGATGAGGTATTGCGTAAGATGTAAGCATGGCGTACAGTCGACTATATGGTACGTCTTACCTTGTCGTTCCTCACTGGATAGCCAGCTTTCCACGGTCTCAAAAAGTCCTTGGTTCAGTTTCTTTGCCAGTTTGCCTCGCCAGGGACGTCCGGATTCTCTGAGTCAATCATAGCCAAAGAAAGCAGAGTCAGCGAAAATTGCTTGAGGGTTGGCAACAAGGCACAGGAGGATGCGATGAGCAAGGCCGAAAGACTTCGTCACAGACTCACGGTGCATGCTGCGCAACGGCGCCTAGTAATACGCCGTCAACAACATTGCAGGAGCAATTTCTACCAAGAGAGGCGTCCAGTTGGCGACCGTCTGTTTTCGGATTTGGTCATGGCCATGCTGAGCACTTGCGGCCTTTCGGTGATAAATAGTGTGATAAATAAAGTACTGGTAACTGCAGTCAGCACTGAAGCCATCTGGATTGTGTCGAGTCGATTTGTGCATGTCAAGTGTGAGGCTTGATCGAGATAGGTCAGCCTCTGGGAAGAAGTTTGATAAATCAAGAGGAATGTTCAGAGCCCTCATTGGTTGAAAGGTCGTGTGTTGTTGTAAAGGGGGGAAGTTTGTGAAAATTTCCCCAGGGATGTTCTATTTTAGCCATGGGTCCGACCACCCGGCCCACCGCTAAGCGAGGGACTTGTCTCCTTTGGGGCTGGTCTGGTATTGCCTCTTTGGGGCTGGTCTGGTATTACCTCTTTGGGGTTGGTCTGGTGTTGCCTCTCTTTGGTGGTTTGGTCTACCACAAATCGCTTTCCTGCGCCTTCACAGTTCACAGTTCACACCACTGAATCCGTTGTTCTCGTCTCCCCTGCAGAAAAGGCGTAGGGCTATTGGGAGGTTGATGTTAGTAGGAGTTGGAAGGAGGTGGTGGCGGATGCTCGAATCGCTACAGGAGTATCTCGGAAAGACATGTAACGGAATCTCCTTCAGCTGGTATGGGACAGAGCCTTGGTGGGAAGAAGCGACCTGCTTGTAATGATTGTACACGACGAGTTGAGTTGTCCGAGACCAGACAGACTCTTATATATGACCCTATTGCGAGATGGTGTCCACAGATGAGCTCAATTGAGCTGTTTATGGTTGCGGATCTCTTCTTGGTCTCCCGTAGATTGAGCTCATTCTTTCAAGATGGCCGTTGTAACCAACTTGACAAAAGGTCCGACTTGTCTTGCATCCAGTCACCAATTCATTTGCCGTCTTCACCAGCTTGCTTTCAACAGTTTATCAAGGCTCCAGTCTATCAAGGCTCCAGTCTATCAAGGCTCGAGGCTCAAGGCTCGAGGCTCAAGCAAGGCTCGAGGTTCAAGATTCAAGGCTCAAGGCTCAAGGCTCAAGGCTCAAGATTCAAGACCCAAGATTCAAGACTCAAGATTCAAGACTCAAGATTCAAGACTCAAGATCCCCCTTACAACACTCCAATATCACCTAACAACACTCCTTCAATTCGGTGATTTGATACGACTTCCTCCTCTTTCGGCACCATGTCGGTCGGCTTAGAATCAAGAGGCCCTCAATTTACCTTGACTCAGTCCGCACATGGCTAGCTCAAGACCTGATCTCGATACGGAAAGCGGGAAATTGCATGAGGTCAGAAACAAAGTCTCTGACTCTTGAGTTCCGAAGGGGATAATTAGAGTCTTAGACCCTTCGGTTCCTACGGGGTAGCCACGCGACTCGAACGCATCGTCGCCGAGGTCTCGAAGCAGCTTGACTTGTCCGAATTTCGCCCGGCAGGACTTCCATCCCTCAGTCTTGGAGTGTGGAAAAGGATCTCGAGTCAGATTTTTAGCTTCACAGCCCCAAGTCTCTTCATCAATAACATCGGGATGAGATTTCACACAGCTGAGAAGCCGATGCCACCAATGGCCTATTCAGAGATGGTGTTGAGTCAATGCATACTTCCTTGTATTTTTAGAGATTGCAACGTTATAGTGGCTTGAAACACCCCGGCAACCTCGATGCTCCTAATACCAATAACAAAGACAATCAAAGCTAAGCTGCATCTGGGGTGAGATTTAAACAATCTGACCTTATCAAGGATTTGTGCTCTTGCGCTCATAGAACAACCACATGCACAGCATCTGTCCAGAACAACAATGGTTATTTTAAGAGTCCGCCCTGAATAGCAATACTCGTGACACTGCCGTTGTGAATCGGTCATATTCGCAACGGTAAAAAATACAAAGAACATGACAACGAATCAATTGGTCTAGCAAATAATGGAAAACCCCGGACCTGATTCATGACCCATTTCAACAACCATTGAAACATCATCACGTCAATAGGTGCTCCAGTGATCACAGTGACAAGCTGGAACGAACAGCAAGTATATACAGTAAATTATAGCCTTTCTATCATTTCAGACTCGCAACCCATCTCTTCCCTACAACGCCATGAAACTATGCAGGAAAATCATTTTGAGAAAATAGGCTATGAGATGGCGATACAACTCCAACGAAATCAGAACAGGACCCTATCTCTTCTCCACAAGAAGGAAATGCATGGCGGCATAGGCCAACACAATGAAACTGGCTCCGAAAACAGCTAACCCGACCGCGTCCGATGGCAGAGCGCTGTTGTTGAATCCAAACGAGCTCAAAATGGCAGCACCAGGCACCTCGATGTCCAAACCATACTTGTGGTCGATCAAACTCAAAGTGCGTACCTCGTTGATGATGAGGCCTTCAAAGCCAAAATGGAAGATGGAGAGCTAGTTACAATTGATTAGCGACGAATTTGACATTATGAGGTGCGACATGACATACCTTTTGCAACCACAGCACAGCCGGAGGGATGCTGTTGCGATTCAGTAAGAAGCCCGAGAATAGAAGCGAAAACAGCATAACCAAGCTCCCGAGCAAATTGGCCACACCACCATTCTTGAAGACAATGCCCAAGAACAAACAGATACCCGCGGCGGCAAAGTTGAACAGCACCAAGAACATAATAAACTTGAAGAAGACATCCCATTCGGCAATCAGTCCCGTCATTGGGTATACGATCGCACCCATGATAAGTGGCGGGACCAAGCGAAGTGGGATAACGTCAAACACCACTTTCGCCACAAAGTACGAAATGGGCGAGTAATACCCCTTGGCTCGCTCCCTGACGAAAAGCAATCGCTCGGCTGAGAAAACTGTCAGACTGGTCAAGGTACTGAAGCCGAAAAGCGCGAGCAGGAAAAAGAAAAGTCCAAGTCTGTTCTGGAAGCCAGCAATATCGTCGGTTAGGCCGTAGAAAAGGAAACCGAGGAACACTGCCAAAACAATAGCAATGGCATAATGAGTGAGCATGAGCATCGGGTTGCGGTAGAGGTTTCTCCAGGTTCGTGTCGAGAGAATGCGGAACTGGCCAAACAATCCGACTTTATTATACCCCTTGACCTTCCCGGCAACAGCGAATCCACTGGCTTCAAAACCGTTTCCGTGCACGCCATTGGCTGTGTTGGCAGACTGGACATGATTGTTGGCATCGTCTTGGATGTTTGCTGCGACGTCCGAGTGCTTGTAGCACTTGACTAGCATATCGAGGTCGGTGCCAGTATCACCAGCTTCGGGAAGTAGCTCGTCTGGATCATCAAGAATTTGAGGCGGAGGTGCGCCTGATTGTTTCGATAAGCGCAGCCATTGTTGCGTATTGTCGTGTGTGTCGGGAAGAGACTCGTCGTCGGTCTTAGGAGTGCTAGGTATTGTTGGCTCGGTTGGTTCCGCAGTCTTTTTCCTTGTGAAAAGCTGTCTATCCTGCTGCGCTTTCAAAGACCCCTTTCTTTTGCCCTTTGGACGAATCGAGGATCCAGTTGGGCTGCCCGCAGAGTCACGACCCATGCTGAAGTTGGATACACTGGCGATGGACTTGATGGCGATAGTGCTACTAGCGCGAGTTGTGGAGCCGCCGTGAGGAGCAAAGAGTGAGCTATTTTCGTCAATTGGGCTCCGAGCGACACTTGCGTGCATGGTCAGGTCGACAAGATAATCGGCGATGTTAAAGCCAGGTGGGCACGAGAATCCAATGTTGTCGAAGTATGACTGGCAGTGCTGGAACGGACCAGAGTAAACGACTCTGCCCTTTGCGAGCAATACTAACTGATCAAAAAGAGCGATGATGTTGGAACGAGGTTGATGGATGGTGAAAACAACGGTCCTGTTGTAGTTCTTGACCAGGTTGACCAAGCACTCCACAACATTGAAGGCGTTGAAGGCATCGAGGCCACTAGTGGGTTCATCGAGAAAGAGAATGCTAGGGCTGGTGACAAGTTCGCAAGCGATTCCAACACGTCTCTTCTCTCCTCCAGAGATGCCACGACCGCTGCCTTCTTCGGAGCCGATCATTTGGTTGCGAATGTGATGGATTCCAAGTTGTTTCTCGACCTCATCAACGCGTTGCAATTTAGCCGAGTAGCTCATGTCTTTTGGAAGTCGCAGCATGGCGCTGTCAAGGATAGTCTCGTGAACAGTCAAGGTTGACAGAAGTGTATCCTCCTGGTCAACGAAGCCAATGATACTTCTGAACTCGTTGTCCAGAATTTTTTCTCCGTTGACAAGAAACTCGCCCTGCACCTCACCACGCTTATTCTTTCGCGCAAGAATATCCAGGAATGTCGTTTTACCAGCGCCAGAGGCGCCCATGATGGCCATGAGTTCTCCTGGGTGAACAGCGCCAGAAATGCCAGTGAGGATCTGCTTGCCCTTGAGATTGTAGGACAGGTTGCGGAAGTGAAGGGCCGCTGGCTTTTGATCAGCCATGAGCTTTGCTGAGTTCTCATCGTCTTCGTCGTCGGACAGATGAATGGGCCCGTAAAGTGCCTGTCTCCTGGACAAATACCAGACGATAAGGATGACTGCTACTACAAACAGCGCACACCCAGCAATGACACCAGCGATAAGTGGTGTGTTGATTTTCTTGATAGGTCGTTCATATCCTGGCAGCTCAGACTCGTGTATACATTCTCCAGCGCCGCATTGAAGTGTGATGGTAGGGTCGCCGAAGACTGAGTCGATCAGCTCATTCATTGCCGGCTCCGAGAAGACGCTGCCATCTTCTGGACTTCCGCCAATGGTACTTGTAGTTGTGAAGTGAGCCGGCCCTTTGATATCCTGCTTCAGGAATTCGCCAATATCCAAGGATCCTGATTCTCCGCAAAGCATGCGACCAGGTATACAGCGGCATTTGATGTTTTCGCAGGTGTAGGAAGTGATGTTGCGGTTTTCTTCGGCTTTGACATCGAAGCCGCAGGTATCGAGGCCGCAGTAGAAGGACTCCTTCTGGTCAACCCAGACTGTAGCATATGTCAGAAGTGATGAGTTTCAAGCTTTGGGCACGACTTACACTGGAAGTTACATTCATCGTTATGCTTGTCGCACGAGAATGTCACCTGAGGTTTCTTTCCGTTTAAAATCTTCAAGATCTGCTTGTTCGTGATATCGCAGTTCTGGAAGTTCTGTCGCACTATCAGGCCGTCCTTGTAGCAGACAGCTCCTTCTCCGCCAGGAACTAGAGCACTACAAGCATTGTCCGTCTGACACACATTGCAGTTAATGCCACCCCAACCCTCGTCGCAGTCACATTGATCTCCTCGTCTTATGGGCCTGTCGCTTCCACCGGCCAAAGAACCGCAAAGTGGTTCCGTACAATCCTCTCCACCCCAGCCTTCTGGACATGAACATCTCCCTGTGGCCGAAGTACAGTTGGCAAATTGATGGCATTGGGTACCTTCTAGATTGCAGTTGAAGCAAGGTGGGCAGTCGTCAGGGCGATGGCCATAGATACTGAAGGCTGATTGTAGTAGAGCGTTGTTGCTACTTGTGAGGTTCCGAGCTATCTCGTCCGTCCTGGGTGAAGCTTCCGCTGGGGATATATAGGCCAGGAGGGCGATTATCGGCAGTATGAAGGTGATGCGAAGCATCGTGAGGCTCTGTCTGGTGAAGCTGAATCGAAGCTGTATCGAAGCTGTATCGAAGCTCTATCGGTGGGCGCAAACGGGATCGGACGATGTATTACCGAGACATGGAGGATTCGAAGTTCGGAGAGTGGGTGAAGCTGCAGTATGTTGTCAGTCTCGTCTTGGACGGAGTATCAAGTCCTTTAGTAGCTCGGCCGCTTGTTTTGTTGATCTGCTGCCTGCACTCATGTGGCGGGAGAGGTGCGGAGCTAGTTCTAAGAACAGAATCGGTGACGAGCTCCCTACTCGTAGTTCTACCTACCCATGCGACGCGCGGCAGCTTTCTTCGAGATTACGAGTCTTTCCTACATACACTCAACACCATCGATCAAGGCAAATCACGTCTGTTCACCTCCCATACCTTTGCTCGGTTGCATTCACCGAGACTGGACTGAGGATTCCACGAGAGGACTTCGCTCCGACCAGCGGAGCAAATCCATGTCAAAGAGTACGCCCTAGTCTGGACAGTTACAACCAGCAAGATTCTCCGGCTCTCCTCTTTGATATAAAAACCTACAGCCTCTTCCATAAGCGAGTCAACTTTGCTCCTTCGCCCTGAGTTCATAATCCCTTTTTGTTCCGTGTTATTCCCTTCACAAATTTAGCCAGCATGGTCCAATTAAAGCTGTTTGGTGTTGAGCAAGTAAGATACTCTACCCTTTCATCCGGATGATGGTTTGTGAAGCTCGTTTTGATCAAAGATTGCTCTCATTCGAAGTCAAATGCCTCCTGCTCGACTAATTTGCTGAAGTGGATGGATGACTACTGTCCAAAAGCAACCCACGACATTGCGGAAACATGCTGCGACTCAATTTCCATCGACGATTTGGAAGCAATGTGCGAAGACAAATCTGCCAAGGTCATGGACACTTCTGTCAGACTGGGCTACGGTGAAATTCGAGGATCAAATGATTTGCGGGATAACCTGGCGAGGCTATATTCTTCCAAAGCTGGTATGACATTCTTTTCCGATGATATGCCTACTTATTAACAATATCAAGCCAGACCTTTACCAAGAGATAATATATTGATCACACCTGGAGCTATCGCTGCAAATCATCTTGTTTTCTACTCGCTGATCGGCCCTGGCGATCATGTCATCTGCCACTATCCAACTTATCAGCAGCTCTACGAGATTCCTGCCTCGTTAGGCGCAGAAGTTGATTTATGGAGGGCAGATCCGAAAAAAGACTGGAAGCTCGATTTAGCTGACCTGAAAGCACTGGTCAAAGGAAATACGAAGATAATCATAATAAAGTATACGCAACCCCTCATCCATTAGATCATAATCCTCACGACACACAGCAATCCAAACAACCCCACGGGATCAATCCTGACGGGACCCTTTCTGCGAGATTTGATCGAATTCGCAGAATCCAAGGATATCATAATCCACTCGGATGAAGTTTACAGACCGATATTCCACGGCATATCCCCAATCTCGAGCGACTTCCCACCTTCGATACTTTCCCTTGGTTACAGGAACACCATTGCCACAGGCAGCATGTCAAAAGCGTATGCGCTCGCTGGAATCCGCACAGGCTGGATTGCCTCCCGGAATCCCGAAATCATCGAGAAAATTGCGAGCGCTCGTCATTATACTACGATCAGCGTGAGCTCCGTGGATGAACGGATAGCAGCCTTCGCCCTCCACCAAAATACAATCCACCAACTTCTCTCCCGCAACATCAGCCTTGCCAAAAGCAATCTTTCTATCCTGGAAAAGTTTGTGATCAAGCATGATGATATTTGTGAATGGGTGAAGCCGACGGCCGGTACAACGGCGTTCCTAAGATTTCATCGGGATGGAAAAGCGGTCGATGACGTCGTGATGTGTAAAAGACTAGGAGAAGAGGCCAGGGTTGTGGTAGTCCCTGGAAGTTATGGGTTTGGGGAGGAATTCAAGGGATATGTTAGAATCGGGTTTGTCTGTAAGACTGAAATATTGAAGGAGGGCTTGGAAAAGGTTAGGATATGGTTGAGGAAAGAATTTGATGATTTGGAGGTTGTTTAGTAGTAATATTATGTTCCAAGAGAGATGAAAGCTGACCTCGTCTAATGGTATCAATTTCTGGATTCGAACATGCCTAGCATCTTTGGCCGTTTTTCTACCTGTCAACCAACTCCAAACCTCACGCACTCCAAGTTAGACATGTCCCAAACCTTGACTGATGATTAGTATGATAGTTCTACTCCTACTAGTGGCAGAGGAAGAAGGAAAGCTCGGATGCTCCCGCGATGATCACCAGCGATCGGCTCAAGCTGCCGAATGAGGACAACCTCACACGGCTCTTATCTTCCCACTAAACATCATTTTTCGTGCAGTCCGGCCTTGTCCCCTCTACCGCAGCGCGACTGCGTAGCTCTCTTCGCCATGCATCTACTTGCAAATCCAGCATGGAAGAGCTTCCTGGCACAATTCGCTTGTTCGACCTCCAGGCCGATGGCTCCCTCAACGACACCGAAATAACCCTCGTTCCACAACCTACCTCCCACCCAGACGACCCTTTACGATGGTCAGCCGCGCGAAGGTACTGGCATGCGACGCTTGTTTGCTTCATAGCGGCCTTCACTGCTGCTACCAGTAACGACGCTGGTAGCGCTGCCGATTCGCAGAACAGCGAGTTGGGAATCTCGTATAATCAGATCAATAATGCTGCGGGCGTGTTGTTCATCGCGATTGGGTACATGACATTGTTACTGGCGCCGACAGTAACATTGTACGGGAGGAGGATCAACTATTTGATCTCAATATCTATGGGCCTTGGGGGTGCCGCGTGGTTTGCACGCGTTATGTCCAGCGGCGACTCGATTGGAAGTCAATTTTTCGTAGGAGCGAGCGAATCTTGCGCCGAGGCTGCCGTACAGCAGTCGCTCTCGGACATCTTCTTCCAGCACCAGCGAGGTACTGTGCTCGGCTTCTACGTTCTCTCGACAAATCTGGGGACATACTTGGGTCCGCTTATTGGAGGTTACATTGCGGATAGCACACTGGGCTGGCGCTGGGTCGGCTGGTTCGCTGTGATCATTTCAGGAGCGCTGCTTGTGGTTTTGTTCTTTGGGCTTGAAGAGACGACTTTCGATCGGCGAAGTTTTATGGATGGCACTTCGACTTCACCTGCACTTTCAGTAACAGGCGGTGACACGGAAAAGAAAGGATCAATCTCCATGCCATCGGAGCGCCGTCCTTCTGTCGTTCATGCTGGAGAACTCGAGTCTGTCAAACCACGAAAGCCTTACTGGAAACGAATCGCTCTCATCACACCAGCTCCAAATCTGATAGGTTTTGGCTTCAGGCAATATGGTCAGCGTCTGTGGCATATACTTCGCGTCTTCACTTTTCCCGCCGTTCTTTACGCCGGGCTCCAATGGGGGGCTCAAGACGCGTGGCTTACGTTCTATCTCACGCTCGAGGAAGATAATTGGTATGGCGAACCTTGGAATTACACCAATGCCCAAGTTGCCACTATGAATGTACCATGTATCATTGGTTCATTCATCGGCTGTATTTATGGCGGATACTTCTCTGATCGTTTTGTCCGATGGATGGCCAAACGAAATAATGGCGTTGCTGAGGCAGAACATAGACTTTGGTTTATGTTCCCGACGGCGCTGATAAGTCCCATTGGCCTCATCCTTTTTGGCATTGGCACAAATAATGGCTGGGATTGGCCTGTGCCGTATGTCGGCTTAGGTTTCATTGGATTTGGCTGGGGCTGCGCTGGAGATATCTCAATGGCATATCTCATGGATTGTTATCCTGACATGGTGTACGTATCCTCCCATGAATGCTCTTTCCTACTCGTACTAAAAAATCCACAGTCTGGAAGGCATGGTTGGTGTCGCTGTGGTCAATAACACCATCGGGATGATCTTCACATTTGGGACCAGCTACTGGTTTGAGGCACAGTCTGTCACAGGGGTGATGTGCATAATTGGAGCACTTAGCTTCGTCTTCATCATGGCGTCGCTGCCGATGATGATCTGGGGTAAGGCAGCGAGGAGGTGGACATTGACACGGTATACTGAATTTTTAGTCACTCGGGATCAGATGTTGTGACTTGAGATCTGGGAGGATATGTGGCATCTAGGTAGTGAAGTATCTTATAATTCGATCACACTACGTCGAGAAGTTGGAGCTGATGTTCATAAAGGTGAAATGCTAACCAGATGTCGCTCCCTCTCCATCGACATCGACGAATACCCAAGTTTGACAACCACAATCACATTATGGCAATAGAAGATCGTATACCTACTGAGAGAGGCCCTTACAAGCCAAGCATCGCTGCCAGTGACAGTGGTGGTCCAGACATGAGTTACCCAAATAAAGTTTTGGTTTACCACAGGTAGACCTCGAAACTTTCTCCTCAGCTCGCTCTGACTTGTTGTAGGTCACCTTCCCTTTCCCTTTCTCTTCATTTCATCCTCCATCAACATTGTGTCGCCAGCACCCACCAACTTATCTCAAAGCCATCGCTCCGACTTTGCCAACGCCTTGGGTGAACACTTCACGCAAATCGTCTCGCCATCTGTGTCTCTCCACACACGAACACATAAGTATCCGTCCACCTTCCCTTATATCTAACGACGGCGTCAATCCGTCAACGCCAGCAGAACAGAATCAGCACATATACCCGCCGCGCGATCATGGTCATCTAGGCTTCCCTACGCACCGCATCGATGCCACGACTGGCTCAATCACCACGAGATGGCTATCACAGTGCAGACCTCCCATCGATGCCACGACCGGCTCAATCACCACGAGATGGCCACTACATTGCACAACTCCCATCGATGCCACGACCGGCTCAATCACCACGAGATGGCCACTACATTGCACAACTCCCATCGATGCCACGACCGGCTCAATCACCACGAGATGGCCACTACATTGCACAACTCCCATCGATGCCACGACCGGCTCAATTACCACGAGATGGCCACTACATTGCACACCTCCCATCGAAAGCTCCATAGCATCTCATGGACCTCGAACGAAATTTCATCGCACTCCCGCGAATATTGGCGCCCACCTCTGTCGAACCTCAGAGACCAGCGCGCAGCCCGAAAGTGCGCGCCATTTGCTGCCTACGCTCATCTCTATCCTTGGTTCCATGGCAATGCCAGGCAACAAGGGTCTGAGGCAGTTTTGTGTTGGTTTCGTGCGAAGTTTACCAGAAAAACACCAAAGTCTAAATTTCGCATGAGGAATTTTTTTTTCACTGCTCCCATCCTTCTTACCTATTCCCTCAACCCCAACCTCCCACAGACACTCACAAGTTCGTCTTTCGACAAAGGCTCAACAACCCTCGATATCTTACTATTCCTTCGTCGGTTGCTTTGTGCCCCTCCTATCACTCCTCTTCTCAATACTTAGAACCACGTCGCCATCGCCGCCGTCGCACGCACCTGTCGCAATTTTCGCCGCGCACATCTTCAGTGCCCTCTTCTTGACGCCGGAGATCCAGAAAATACTGTGAGTATAACTTCCCACTCCCCTCAGCGACCCGAGTATGTCAGTAAACTCGTTCGGACTCTGACCTTGTCTTAAACTTCGTCCGTAGCTGGGTATGATCTGCGTCACTAACTTCCCCGACATCAAGTCGTTAACTGAGACTCCCTCACGAGTATAAACTGTGTCCGTCCTCAGCATGACAACTTAAACTGCTAGCTGACCTTGGAATGTCGTCAAAACTCACCACAACCTTGGACGTTGTAAAACTGCCGAAGCTGGGAACTTGATAAACTCATCCAAGACCTGGCCATGTCTTGAAACTGGAGCCCGACCCTTGAGATAAGTCGCTAAACTGTAAGCTCCGACCTGGCCATCGTCGTTAAACTGGAGTCCGACCCTTGAGATAAGTCGCTAAACTGTAAGCTCCGACCTGGCCATCGTCGTCAAACTGGAGCCCGACCCTTGAGATAAGTCGATAAACTGTAAGCTCCGACCGAAATTGTCGTTAAACTAGGTTTGACCGCAATCGTCGTTAATCTACTTCTTGAGAGGAAGCGAAGCTCATTCGGACCTGAGATGTCTTGAAACTCATTCGACCTGCCAAGTCTTAAACTCATGCCTTCTTGAGAGGATGTAAAGCTCATGCCCACTTGGGACGTGGTTAAACTCATCCTTCTTCTTCTTCTTCTTCTTCTTCTTCTTCTTCTTCTTCTTCTTCTTCTTCTCTCTCTCTCTCTCTCTCTCTCTCTCTCTCTCTCTCTCTCTCTCTTTTCTTCTCTCGTTTCTCTTTCGACCCGGCTCTCTCTCTCTCTCTTTCTTTTCTTCCTTTTCTTCTCTCGTCTCTCTTTCGACCCGGGCATTCGTCGTTAAAACTGCTGACCATTGGGATAAGTCATCAAACTGTAGGCCCTCGACCTGGGTAGACGTCGGAACAAAACTGCCTTCTCTCTCCTCTTTCTCTCTTTCTCTCTTTCTCTTTCTTCATCTCTTGTCTTTTCCTTTGTAAGCGGGCCCCATTTAGATGAATTTTATGGTATATGTGGAGGAAGTCGGCAGACGAGCTCGCACCTCCACGTGGTTGCCGATGCAAGTACCTTCGGGGAAACCAAGACGAGCTCATTCCCAACTCACTCTTCCTTGTTTGCTTCTCTCCTGCAGACTCCTCTGCTCGGCAGAAATTGACTCGATAGCCCAATTCATCCTCCTCGTCTCCGTCACCTTCGACTTCGTCATCCTCGATTTCGCAGCGCCCAATGCCACAATTCTCGGGCCTAATCCCTAAGCGCAACCATCAGTTTTCAGTCATCGACACTTCGCAGCCATATGGTTCTCCACACCTCAGCGACACTCGTCACCTCATGCATCACAATTTTGCGAGCCTGCGAGCCTCCGAGCGTGAGCGAGGCAAAAACACTCCAGCAACAACATCCCCGCCGTCATGAGATGACAGCTCTAAGCTCAGCCATTCCCTATCGTCGGCCTGAGCGTCCCTTTCCACCGTTGCCCTACTTTTTCCTCCGCCCTCATCGACCTGAGAAGTGGTTAAGCTCACTCGGACTTGAGACATCTTAAAACTTAGCCGTTCCTATCCACCTCCGCCCTCCATCTTTCCTTGCCCTCCTTGGCTTGGGATGTCATTAAATCTCATTCTGATCGCAACGTCGCTAAACTAGAATTGACCGCAACGTCGTTAAACTACTTCCTGAGATTGACGTGAAACTCACTCCGACCTGGGCAAGATCGTCAAAAGTGCATCCGGACCCTTGAGGCGCACGTCTGTAAACTGTGCCTCCGACCGCAACGTCGTTAAAACTACTTCCTGAGAAGAAGTGAAACTCATCTCCGTCTGCGAGGACGTAAATCTATTTCCTGAGACGAAGCGAAACTCACTCTCTTCCGAGATGAAGCGAAACTACTTCCTGAGATGAAGCGAAACTCATTCTGACCGTGACGTCGTTAAACTAAGTTATTTCCCCCTACCTTTCTTCCTCTGTACACTTTGCCAATAATGTGTGCCAACTTCACTGCCTCTGGTGTTTACTCGAAGGTACTCTCCCGTCTTCATCTGTCTGTGATGCTGAGTTCTATGAAATTATAATGCCCAAAGAGAAGGGGAGGCCTGCGAGTATTTGTTGTTACCGTCTTTCTTTGTGCTACCAGTTTTGATGTTATGGCCCTCTATACTTCTTAAATCGCCGCTTCTTGTCGCACTTTCAACACCAAGATCGTTACTAAGATCATGATCGCTGTCTTCGTGCCCAGCCCCATCAATATCCTCATGCTGAGATTATTCAATGGGCACATTGGAGGCTGTGTTCTTGTGATGTAAGTCTGTACTTTGTCCTGCCTAGTATGTCCTATTTTATGTAGTATTCGAGCCAATATAGATAACAATCAAGCTTAATTGCAAAGGATTCGGTGAAGTGAGATGATACCAATCAACAACCCTTGTTTTGCAAGTTCTAAGCAAATACTCTCCGTTACTCCAGATCAAGATGGGTAGTTTAAGATCTGCAGGAGGATTGACTGGCGCAAAAATAGTGTGGCCAGGAAGAGAGCTGTCCTCGTAGGCCCAGTTGCGAGGCCGCCCTCAACAGGCTGAGGCTTCTGTGCCAGGGTCACTGCCGCTGCTCCCCCGCCACAAGCAAAGAAGCGATGAGTCTCATGCTTGCGTCCGACTTCACCACTTCACCTATTCCTCGCATTCAATACATTACAATGGGCTCCTCCGCGTCCAAAGCCAGTCGTGCAGCGGGAAGTGCAACCAGAAAATATCCCACAAAGCCATCGGCGCAAACATCAGCTCCAGCACAGTATAGAGCTTCTCCGGCTACCCCATCCAGGCCAGGTCCGACAGTACACCCTGCGCCTCAAGCAACAGAAGAGAAAACTGCTGGTACGTCTAACCGGCTGCCTGCTTCGAATAACTGCCAATTGCTCACAGAAATCAATATCGACGCCAGCGACCCCGTATACGCTTCCAACCTACGCAACTTGGGCGTCGTCGACTCAAATCCCTTCCACTCCAATTCCTCTGTTCAAAACCCGAGTAAACAGAATCACATTCCCGATTTCGCTCCTCCCACCAATTCGCGGAACCTAGCATATGACAATAATTCACCATTCCCATATCCCAGCGCAGCAAACATGGACCCTGCTTCAAATCCAGCATTACGTATATTACAAGCACGAGGACAGCTACAAGATCAAGCGGACAAAGAGTTTGAAAACGTGGGGCGGAGGAATTTTCAAGGAAGACAATTTCTGGACGTCACAATGGTCAGTCAAGTGCTGTTGGCGAGGAAGAGGGGGGCACCAGATCAAGAGATCGAGAAAAGAATGGGACTGAGAGCTGGTATAGTTGGAAGGTTAGGCAAAAATGGCGTGGTGGAGGCTATTTCTTTGGGAGAATGAGAGTGCTTATTGCGAGCTACGACAAGGAATCATGCACCATACCTCAGCAATAGCCATACCTCAACCGTGCATCAAACAGGCGCTCTACTCACCAATAATCGAATAATCGTACAAATATACAACACCTCGCTCTGCCAAACAACAGCATTCTCACCAAGCGCAGTGTCCGCCATCAATTCTCAAATCTGAGCCGGTCATGAAGCTGCTCGCATCGCTGAGCAAGAAGACAACTGCTCCTCGATACTCCTCGGGCTTGCTCAGTCTGTTCATCATGTTCTGCGACTCCCAAAAGCTTTCGCGTTCCGGATGCGTCTTGAACAGTTCCGTCACCATGGTCGTCTTGGTATATCCCGGCGAGAGGGTGTTCACTCGGATTTTGTGCTCGGCCCATTCCATCGCCAAATTTCGCCCTAGCTGTAAAACACCTCCCTTGGACGCATTATATGCAGCAGAGATGAGCTCCTGGGACTTTCATCAGCAAACTGCCTGGGAGCAGGAAGAAGATACATCAGACTCACCCTATTTGCCACAGTGCCACTCATGCTGCCGATCATCACGATACTTCCGCCATTTCCAAATCGAATCATTTGCTTCGCTGCAGCTTGCGCCGTCATAAGGACTCCTGTGATGTTGACCTCAAACATTTCGGTAGCCTCTTTAGCCCGATAGTCAAGAGCTGATATCTCTTGCTGGTATGCTGCTCCTGCAACCAATCCATCTAATCTGCCATGCTCATCTCCGATCTCTCTGAAGACCTTGGGCAGCTCCTGATCTTGACGAACATCCAACTGTCGATAGTGTAGTCGACCACCAAGTTCCTTCCTGGCTCTCCTTTGAACAACGTCGAACTCGGCCGATGGCTCGGGCTCTTTGTCCAGAGCGTAGACTATTACGGTGTTAGCCAATGTGGTTGGGATAGCCCTGAGCCAGTATTTACCTGTAGCCCCGGCTTCAAGCAGTGCCTCCGCCTGGATCAAGCCTATTCCTCGAGCTCCTCCCGTCACCACGATAACTCTATTTGCCAAGCTGAACTCCGGTAGACGCTTGGTAGTACCTAGGTAGGCAGTGGATTGCTGGCCTTTATCTTCGACTGGAGGTTCTGGTGCAGGTGACTGGTAGCTTGCGGTGGCATTGAATCTTCGAGCAGGTGTATCACCTGCTGCTTTTTTGTGAAGGGATATCGATGCCCGTCTCGAGTTGAACAGCTTCAGAATATCCTCGTGTTTCTTCATTCGAGCAAGACCCTTTGAAGCAACAGGGCGAAACGCGTGTGTAATGGAGCTCACGGTCCTGGGCAGTAGGCCAAGGGTCTTTGACATGGTGGATGTTATCTTGGTTCCTTTCGTATACAGTTTTGCCAGTCTCGTATCGACCTCGATATCTTGCAAATGATTTCTTCGAGTCGCCAGAAATTCGTATTGTTGGTTTTAAGATTGAGAGACTCGAAACACAACGGCATCTTCGTCACCATGGCCTCTGCTTGGACGAATGATGCATCGCGAGCCTAGCCTCATGGTGAAAACTGCCAACTGTCAAGCTATTGGGTTGATGACGAAGCTGAACCATCTTCTCATCACTGGGTGATAGGAAGTTCCCCATTCACATGAAGATCAATCAGGACGGATTTCCCTTCCACGATCCTTATGGATATAGCATAGTAGTTTCAATTGGAAGATGGATACCTTTTACAATCATAATGGTATATTCATCTTACATTGTCAGCTATTCATTGATATCAAACCTGAATAGTAGAAAATCTGAACGTATTAAACTGGTGCAAAGGTTCCGTAGCAACGTCCACGTTGGGTCTGCCCAAATCGCTCCCTAATCTCCACCCTCACCTCACTCGGTCCATTCAGATGCCTGAAGAGCGGTACGTGTATACGAGGGGTTCGGTTTTCATACACAGCCTTACGTGTTAAGTGGAACAACAACCAAATTAGTACGCTCAAGTGACGAGATAAGAAAAACAAGTCACTGGAGAAATCCCAACGAGGAATTTGTCGGTTGATTGCAATTAATCTTTAATCCGAAGCGAACGATGGATAAGCCAAGTAATATTATCACTGGTGGCAATGTGTTCAATATTACTAGATCCTTTATTACCATTATCAACATTATCATTATCGAAGTATTTGTGACAAAGGTTCCAACATCAACATACGCAATCTTTGCATTTTTAATTGAATGTATCTTTAAAAGTGGCATAGGTATTAACAGAAAAGGAGGTAGATTCATCATTCGATTCACTCTTTGCATATCATCGTGCGTTCTACTCTACAATGCGCGACTCTGCGGCATTCTTCGCAGGACCGCATTTATGCCTTGTCAAACGGGACGCTACTTGAGAAGAGTAGAGGGATGATATCAAATATGAGATTACTTCCTCAAGAACATTCCAAACACTTCGTTGTCTGTTTCCTCGGTGTAAGGATACCTGATCTCTTTCAAGAACTTCTCGAGCTCGCTTCGCTCGCCCTCGGGGCACTGAATACCAGCAAGGACTTTTCCAACATCGCCTCCATAGTTTCGGTAATGGAACAGACTGATGTTGAAACCCGGCTGTAATGTGGTGAGGAACTTGTACAAAGCACCACCACGCTCTGGAAATTCGAAAGAGAAAAGCTTCTCATTCTCGACAGCGCTGCGTCCACCGACAAGATACCTGATGTGAGACTTCGCAAGCTCGTTCTCAGATAAGTCAGTTGCTTTCATACCAGCCGCTTCCAGGCGGATCAACAAGTTGGAAAGCTCGAGATCGCGTCGGGTAGCGGCGAATTCGACACCAAGCATTATGTTTGCTGATTCGGCGTGCGCGTAGCGGTAGTTGAACTCGGTTACATTGTGTGGATTGATTGTGTCGATAAGCTTCGCGAACGAACCTGGCTTCTCGGGAATGATGACGGAGAGAAGAGCCTCCTTCTTCTCTCCAAGAGCAGCTCGTTCTGCCACGAACCTCAATCGGTCGAAATTCATGTTTGCGCCTGATGCGATGGCGGCGAGACCTCTATTGGCATTGATAGTCGTGGACGGGTTAGATTTTACGTATTTCTTTAATCCTGCCAGTGAAAGGGCACCTGCTGGCTCCAAGATAGACCTGGTGTCCTCGAATACGTCCTTTATGGCGGCGCAGATCTCATCCGTACTCACCTGAATAACATCGTCGACCACTTCCATGCACAAACGGAATGTCTCCTCTCCGAGCGTCTTGACTGCGGCTCCATCTGCGAAAAGTCCAACGTCTTGAAGGACGACCCGCCGTTTTTGCTGCAATGATTGGACCAGGGCATTCGCGTCGAAAGTCTCCACGCCAATAATTTTGACATGCGGTGCTATGCGCTTGATGTATGTGCCAATGCCTGCAATGAGACCGCCACCTCCTACACAGCAGAATATAGCTTCTAGGTGTTGCAAGTTCGTCTGCCTGAGAATTTCCATGCCGATGGTGCCCTGGCCAGCAATAACGTATGGGTCATCGAAGGGTGGGATCTGTGTGAGGCCGTTGCTCTTTTCCAGTTCTATAGCTTTCTCTTTGGCCTCGTCGAAGTCAGCGCCATGTAAGACCACGAAGCCTCCTAACCTCGAGACGTTGGTGTGCTTGATGGCTGGTGTGCCCACGGGCATGACAATAGTGGCTGGTATCTTGAGTCTGCGTGCAGAGTATGCCACGCCTTGCGCATGGTTTCCTAGTGATGGTTATGAACACATTCCTGTCGCGCTAGATTCTCGTTGCTCATACCGGCAGAACATGCTACGACACCTTTCCAGCTTTCACTGCGTCTTAAATGCGCCATCTTGTTGTATGCACCGCGCAGCTTGAAGCTGAATACGGGCTGTAAATCCTCCCTCTTAAGCAAGACATTACAGCCCAGCCTCGAGGACAGATTGATGGCATGGGTAAGCGGAGTCTCGGTGACAACTTCGTAGACGCGAGAAGTGAGGATGAGTCGCAAGTACTACTCGGCGAGTCAGAGGAAATTGCTCGACGCGAGCTCAGATCAGGATTTTGGTACATCTGGGTAACCGTTCGGAAGCAAGAAGTCATCCGGAACAGCTTGTTGGGCTTTGTATTTGGCATCCTTCGAAGGAGGGGACGGGTTGGCCGTGTACTCAGTCAATGAGAGGCCGCTAGACAAAGGAGGTGATGGGTTGGCCGTGTACTCAGTCCGTGAGAGGCCGCTAGACAAAGGCGTGCGGGGAGTTTGCACGCCGCTGTAGAGCCCATTGGACTCTTGCACGCCGCTGTAGAGCCCATTGGAGTCTGGGTTTTCCGGGGTGGAAGGTCGTTCGGTCGAGACAGTCATTTCTGTTGGAAAGGGGCCCATGGTTGTGTCGCGCTTGAATAATCAGAAATTATATGCGAAGTCGGAGGACGGGCATCGTAGTCATATCAACCCCGGGCCATCTCCGCTCCACCATCAACAACAACATCCATCGCGACACTGACCCGGCCATACACAGTCGTCCATCTGCCATCTCCCATACACAGTCGTCCATCTGCCATCTCCCATACATAGTCGTCCATCTGCCATCTCCGTGTACGAACCACCTCCCCCTTCTCAATCGACGACCCAGACATGCTGCTATCAACCGGAGCTCTAGATCTGTATCCTCCTCGGGGATCACATCGCCCTAGTTCTTCAAAGCGTGTCCCCGGCCAAGTCGGCCCATAGATGATCTGATAGGATCTTGGGAGATTAGATCCTTTTATCAATCGATAATTCCATCACACGGGCGAGACGCCTCGATAATCGAGTCCGGGAATCGAACAACACCGAGCACAACCCCGGATAAGATGGTCTGAAGCCTCCTGCTGGCTGCGGATATCAACCGAGGTGGTATGGGTCGCCGCCATATCGTACGGCAATGTGTTGCATGAAGCCTACCTCCACCATGACCTCTTTGTAATGCCCTTCTTTTGATTGGTCACAGGATGTGTATTTGCTTGTCCATTCCTTTACCTTCTCACAAGACGTTGGCAGTCTTGATCTGACCAAGGGATGTGTTCACAGTCTATATGAAGTGCATTTAAAAACCTGACTTCCACACTGTCTAGCGCTATCACAGATCATTCCACATCTCTTTACTGTAAATTAATCTCCATCATATCCTCCTTTCTGGTCGCCATCACCATGCTCAATCCTGTCACCAGGAAGTTCCAGGCCAAAGCTACTATAGCTGGTGTGGAAAAGGACACGAGATCCATGAGGACAGCGGAGACGATGACGTCCCCAAAACATCAAGAGCCGCATTCGAAAGTGGGCGACTTCATGCGTGATGCCATTCTTGGCTTTGCGGATGGTCTTACTGTTCCCTTTGCTCTTACAGCAGGTCTCTCGGCGTACTTACCATCTCTCCATGAAGGACGACACCAAATATCTAACATTACTGTAGTGTCGGCTCGATACGTATCGTCATTGTCGGAGGTCTTGCAGAGCTATTTGCCGGCGCAATCTCCATGGGCCTCGGAGCTTGGTTGGCCGTAGATTCTGATAGGAAAGCCTACTATGTTGAGGAAGCCCGTGAGAAGCTCGAGGTTCGAAATTGCCCCGAAAAAGAAGAAGAGGAGATCTACGAAATTTTCGAGCAATACCACATTTCGAGGGAGTCAAGTAAAGGCGTAGTCGACGGGTTGAAAGTCAACCCAGATGTTTGGGTGCAGGTACGCACGCATCCTTCCACTAACCCCTGACACGACTGACGACGGTGCTGATAGTTCATGATGGATTTCGAACTCAAACTCGAGCGCCCGAACAGTCACAAAGCCTGGATCAGCGCTCTTGTCATCTCGGTTGCATACTTCCTTGGCGGCTTACTACCTATGATTCCTTACTTCATCTACAAGAACATCCTGCACGCCTTGTACACCAGCATTGGTGTCTCTGTCGTGGTACTCGTCCTTTTCGGCTACGGCAAAGCAATCGTTATCGGACAGAAGAAAAGACATGCCGTATACTCTGCCATACAAATGTTGGCCATCGGCACTCTCGCGGCAGGAGCAAGTTACGGTATAGTCGCAGGAGTCAATGCTTCGAAAATTGGTCGTGGATCGTCGTGATTATGTTGAGCTCGCAGGCATTTCGCACAGTTCCTTAGCACTACCTTGTCATTCCATCTGAATCCAATCCCAGTCTCGTAATGCAATCCAATATACCATATCCGCTCCTGTATCTTCCAAATCTCTATGTTTACTCCATTCCCACGCACTTCCCCTTGACATATTGTCCATCTCGGTCTCGTCCGCAAACCTACAATGCTCCTTGACCTTCTCAACAACCTTGAGCGTATCTCACCCACAATGATCAATAATTCAGCTCGTTGATACTTTCGGGAGGCCGATTCTTTTAGCACAGAAGCATTTGGAAGAAAAATTTACTGTTCAATGATTTTGCGGATCTTGGGAGCAAGTATCCCTGTTTGACTTTTGAAAAGCGGTCAGGTAGAGTCTTGCAAGAAAGAGGTCTTGAAAAGTGTATTTTGGGATGGCAATAGTGGCGTGGACTTTTTATCTTATTGTATGTGATAACACCTGAAAAGATGTTTTAATTTAGATTTTGGCCCTAATGTAGGAACTGACACGGTATATTCATTCGTTGATAACACCTTGAAATACTTCCTACCCCCCACTCACCACTCAAAGCTCATTCCTATCCCTCAATCCATTCTCCACTTTCGCATTGAGCCTAAAATACCCCCCACCCAAGCCCCCTTCCGTAAACACACCCTCCGGATCCAACCTCCTCTGCAACGCTTTCAAAGTCCGCAAATTATCCTCACCATATCCCTTATATACATCCCCCGCCTGCCATTCCTCAGCATAATTGATATATTTATAAGGATGCCACAATCCCATCTTCTTTGCCATTTGCTCACTCTGCTCCACGATATCCCGCACCGTTGCGAAAATGAGCGCATCATCTTCTGCTCGATCCCACATCCAAGCTTGTTGATAGATGACGAGTGGGCCATCTGATTCTTTCAAACCGAGGCTGTTTCCCCCTCGCAGGGACATTTTATATCGGGCTTGTTGGGAGATGGGTTGAAGAACCATGAAGCCATTGAAACCCGGTATATGCTTCACCTTCTCCAACCTTGCTGTAAATATTTCCCATAACGCCGCATCGAGATCCTCGGTAGGTCGGTAGGTAAACGTATCATACGTGTTTCTTTTCCCGTTGGGACTGTTTTTCGCAAGCTCCTCCGTAACCTCGGACATGGGCGTGATTTTCTGGGAATTAGAGTTCTCCATCGGTAATGTCTCGATATCTTTGTACTGTTTGAAAACAGCCGGCCATGTTTCTGTGGAAGAATGACGCGTGTGGAGGTGGTGTATGACAGCCATGGACATATTGTAGGCACTACTATAACCAAAGACATCGAAGCCGCCCGTGTCGAAATCTTCGTTGACGCCTTTGGTGACCCATTCTAGACGCGCTTTACGCAGGGCGGGGACTTTGTCCCAGCCAAGAATCTGCTGGGAGCTCCAGATACCGAGAGGATTGGTGAGAGGGATTGTGGTCAGGTTGAAAGAAGTTATGATTCCGAAGTTGCCTGACCCTGCGCCTTTGAGGGCTTTGAAGAGGTCGCCGTGCTGGGTTTCGGAAACTGTTGTTATCTCTCCGCTTGGAAGGACGATCTCGTAGGAGAGAACATTGTCGCAGGCAAATCCGTGACGGCCTGTGAAGAAGGAAATCCCGCCTAGAGGACATTTTTCAATCGAGTGACCAGATCACTGGCAGATTATCCAGAAGACTTACCACCCAGTGTCGCTCCACCAACGCCCACAGTCGCAACCCTGCCCCCCACAACCGTCAATTTATCCCCTTCCAACTTTCGGTAGATCCTCCCCCAGCGATTCCCAGCACCGATCCTGACACTCTTCTTATCCGCAGCAAGTCCAATTTCGTCCAATCGAACGAGATCAATAGTAACACCTCCATCAGCATTACTGGCTCCAGCAAACCTAGCATGCCCACCACTCTTCACCGCAAAATGACACCCATGCTCTTTCACCGTATTCAAAACAACCACCACATCTTGCGCAGATGCAGGCTCGACACGACAAGCCGGAGTAACCTGTTGTTTAGCGTCCCAAAAAGCGAAATTTCCAAATTTGGCGAAGAAAACTCGCGAGGAGAGTTCCGATTGCAGTTGTGCACACTGTCATGATCTTTAGAGACTCCTGTCAATAGGATGAAATGAGAATAAGGCGTGACGTACAGCCTTCTCACAATGCCCAGCATCAGCGTTCAATCCAGCTTGTTCTGAGAGCGCAGTTGGTGGTATGGCGGGACTCGCAACTTGAGCTCCAGCCAGGGCTATGAATGGAGTCAATGTCAGGCTCGCCGCCAGCAGAATTCGCTTCATTGTGAGAATCGAAATTTGCAGTCACTATGCAAGCAGGGCGGAGACACAATTATATCATGATTGTCTTCCCGACGAGATGGACCCCCAAATAAGGGCTGCTTACTTTAGACACTCTGCGCTCGAGTACTGCAGTAAGCTGACAGCGGCATCGCGCATGTTGCGCATCCCATAGCTCAAGCCACAGAAAAAACACAATTGTAGCGGCTGATTTATGAGATAAGCGGAGCGGGGAAATGATCTGCGAGCCTGTGAAGTGAGAACAGAGGTTGGTCAAAAGCCTTGCGCAGATAAGTCGCGAGTTGGAATAATCACTACACGCACATAACAATGGCGCGTAGACCTACACAGTCAAGTGCGCACCTCATACACCAAGGACGGAAGCACTGACTAGAAGCCCACGACTGATAGCCATGCAACCACAGTGGCACGAAGATGCAGTGCAACGCCTGAATTGGAGGTACTTGATGCTTTTGGAACTTTCCATGTTTCTCGCTGGTACTCTGTACAGACCGGACGGTATTCTATCTTACGCATATTAACAGCGCCAAAGAGGTATCTACATCAACAAACCCATGCCACATGCCAACACAACCTAGGGATACATTATTAAGCACTACAAACTACTTATGGTGTCTTCCTCCACCTGTCACCAAAACAAAAATACAGCAAGCAAAGTAAGTGAAGCTATACAAACATGAACAAATCGTACAATTCATACCCAACTCCGCGCTGACATCTACAGCCATACGGTTCGAAACATGGAGATGATGATAGAATAAAATGTTGATATATGATAAAAAAGAGATATTCTGGGTCCTAGCCTAACTTCACGAGAGTGCAGTATCCAGCGTGAAGTAATTGGGCGAACATGGGCAGTTTCCCGAACTGTACTTGCAAACAAGCGTGAAGGATATAGATGGATAGGTAGCCGCTCCTGCGGCTCCTGGTCATTCACTGCTGTCTGAGCATTGAACATTGCATTCGAACTTTCGCCTCCTTTCTAATTCCAGAGGCTCGTTGGTGCCGAGCGATCAGAAGATCGTGGCCATGACACCAAGGAATGCGGCACCCATGAGTCCTGAGAAACTCATTCGCAAGCTGGAAGCTGCTCCCTCGAATTGAACTGGAGCCTTGGCACTGGCGCTTGCGGTTGGGTAGGTGCCAGTGGCCGTGGCGGCGATGGTGGCGACCTTGGAAGCCGAGCTCGATGTGATGTTCTTCACCGAGTAGGAAGGCGGAACGGCATAGTTGTACGCGGTCGGTACAGCAGAGGAGGAGATCTTTGTCTTGGAGGCACTGCTTGAGGAGCTGGTTGAACTGGAGACGGCCTTGGCAGCTGCACAAGATTTCGCGTCTTGCCCCTGTCATAAAATTAGTGTCTGGATCTCAATGGAAGTAGACCGAGCTGTCTCACATTAGGGCAGCAGTAGCTTCCAGCAGAAGTTGCGGAACAACCAGAGCCGTTCGGGCATGCCCAGCTAGAACTACAACAAGTCTGACCAGCGGTCGGGTTGTAGCAGAGACGGTTCAATGTGGCGGTATGTTCACGGCCTATTTGGGAGTATTAGCATAGGCGCCGGAAGCACACAAAGGTCACGCGACATACACATGGTATATCCAGAGCCGAATGCGTCAGCGCAAGTGTTCCCAGTAGCGGTTTGAGTTCCTGGCTGAAATTGGTATTGACGTTTGTACAGAGCAGAGACTCCATCCTCGAGAGAACGCTCATGGAGAATGGTAGCAGTGGCCGAACCCAGGAGGAGAGCAGAGAAAGCGACAGTGTTGAACATCATGATGAAAGAGCGTCTGTAAAGAGTGGACGGATTATTAAATCCAAAAAAAAAAAATTAATAGAAAGAGAGATAGACGCAAGGGTAGATTCTTAAAGATTGACCAGCAGTGGATAGACGTTATATGTTCGTGATAGAGATAAAAGAGCAAGAAAAGGGCCTCAAATGGGTAGCCATCAGTCTTTATGCATATCACGAGGAAGCGAAATGAGGTGTTGGCCGTTTCTGGTCCACCGTGGGGTATTGGAACTTGGCAGATGTAGCAGTGGAATGCTCCATCGCGACTCGAAGCGGCTCAAACCTCAACTCCCATTACTCATTTCCCGCCGAGTCGCCAGGCGGTGGCTTGAGATAGGACGGTAGCTGGCGGCGGCGGGAGTCCATCACAGTTTGCTTGGATGGGCTGGATGGGCTGGATGGGCGCGTCCGGCGCAATTCTTCGGCATCATCTGGTGGTTAATAATGATCCAGATTCCAGACCGGACTGGCGAGCCAAGGACAGAGATGTTGTTGTGGTGGTGGAATGGAGAGAGATATTCTTGGGTGGAGGGGAACGATTGGACTACGCCTATCGCCAGGGTTATCGTCGGGAAATTGCAGCTCCCTAGGCCCGGCACTAAGGAGGGCACTACGGATCCCCTGACGGTCAACACCAAGCAAAATCAAGCTACAGATATCGTGAGCCGTTTTGGTTTGTTGACTCCAGATTCACAAAAACGATCGGTTCTCACGAGTACACCTACACGAGTACACTTTCACGAGTACACCTACACGAGTACACCTACAGTACACCTTCACGATTACACCTCCAAAATTGAACAATCTTTCTCTCCTCTTCTCTCCTCGTTTCACAAGCCTGACACACGCTCCCATCAAGGCTCGAAGATCGAGTTTCAATCTCCACGTGAGTCGTGACAACCACCTAAACCGCCAGCTTCATGTCTGTAACCTGAGCTGCAGAATAGTCTCATCGCACAAGTCCAACCCTTTGTATAAATTTCCCTCAGAGCGCACCCGCATCGTCGAACGGTGACCCTAGCGTGCAACGTTGCAAAGACGGAGCCTGGAATTCGGTGAAACCTGCCTTGATCCGGAGGATACAAAAGTTACCCGACTCGAGCAAACACTGTGACTGTGCTACATACCAGGACTTTGTTGGAAGAAGAATGACCGGTTCGTTATGACCGCCGGAACCCCAGGCGATGATATCACACTCCAGTATTTTGAAAAATTTCAACAAACTGCCATCGTCTCCTTAACAGAAGGCCGGATACCAAAGTTATCACTAGCACTTCTCAATTCCAACGCAGCGCAGAAAAAAGGGATTGATGAATCCTACGGTGCCGATTCCTCTCCGACCGAAAACGGAAAGTCGAATATCATGCCGAATACATTCACCCCACATGCCTCCACAATACCAACAAGGTTCATTAAAAACCTCAGGGCTCGCACGGTCGTTGTCAACCGAATTCCTGGTCGAAGTTATGGAAAAGGGAGAGGACCGTTAGCGATCGATACCTCGCTTCGCACAATCCATGATGGAGATCAGATTAGATCAGAACATATTTCCTTTCAATGCCATTCACAGTATTCGTGGGTTGTTCACAAAGTGACCAGTACTACGAAGGTGAGTAAAGGCTTAGTAGGGGAGCATTTCGCACGCAAACGAGTTGGCATTTTCCTTTCCCCTAAGTTGTCAACAATAGAGTAGATTTGGTGATCGGTTGTGCCAGTTCACCAGCCGTGTCTGCGTCACCATTGTGATATCAATTGATCAGCTTCCTGAAGAACTCGCTCGCTATTTAAAACCCGCTTCGTCCAAACAGCTTCGTAGTAGGATCCAAGATGTTCCCTCTTCCTCCATTTCCATTAACCATAACCAGGATGTGCCAAACCGCACTGCATATATCAAGAAGCAGAATTCTGGAACTCCCGCCGAAGAATAGTGTGCAAGATTAGGAGACATCCAGAACCAATGCGCGAAAATTTTGAGAAACGTCGCGCTTGCTTTATCCTTGCCAACCAGTATTCTGTGGTTGTTGTGGTTGAGCTTGACCGGGTCGTGGGAAGACAGGCGTCGTCTGTAATTGTTCTGGATGCATTCCACCAATCGTCCCTTGCGGCCCGCTCTGCCAGCCTTGCCCCGTCTGTTGATTCACAAACTGGCTCTGACGGAAAGGGTTTGTAGATCCTGTCACATTCGTCGATACACCAGTGGCCTGCGCAGAAAACGGCGACAACGAGGACGCCGGAGATAATGTCAGACGGGCGAAAGGGTTCGTACCAGTTGCAGCGGGCATTAAAGGTTGAGGTTGTTGTTGGCTATTGAGACTGAGGTTTGAAAACTGAGAATTTGGAGCGGAGAATGGCGAGTTGTTAGACGATGGAGAGAGCTTTGCAAAAGGGTTCGTTGATTGCTGACTTAAAGGTGTGGCCGAAGAACCGAACGAACCTGCTGAAGCACCTGTAGCGCTAGGTAACATTGATTGGCGGAAAGGATTGGTCGAATTGGAAGTATCGGTGGATCCAGTTGCGAAGGGTTGCTGAGCTTGCTGTTGAAACGGCGCAACGGTGTTTTGCGGTATGCTTGATAGACCAGGGGTGAATCGATTTTGCTGCTGAGGCTGTGCTTGTGGTTGAGGTGTATACCCTCCGAATCCAGCTCCGGTAAAATTAGGTTGCAATTGTTGTGGCTGTTGCGGTTGCTGAGCTTGCTGCAGCATTTGCTGTTGTTGTAATTGTTGTTGCTGCATCTGCATCTGCTGCTGTTGATTGAGTTGTGGTTGCTGGATTTGCGGAGGTTGCTGCATCTGCTGGAAAGGATTCGTCCCTTGCCCATTTACTGGACTGAAAGTTTGCTGTTGCGCAGGCATTCCAGTGTTTTGGGGCGGAAACGCTTGCTGCTGCTGAAATCCAGTCTGCATGGGCGCTTGTTGTTGGGTAAATTGAGGTTGCTGGAAGGGATTGGTATTCATGTGCGTTTGGTTCTGCTCAATGGACGCGAAGAAATCAATCAGATCAGGCGCTGGGCCTTTCTGTTGATTTGACGCGGCTGAAGCTCCTTTGGGTTCCGGGAATGGCTCTGACTTTTTGGGTGCGGACTTTTCATCAAACGCTTTGCTTGAAGATCCATTGGTAGGCTTTCCCCCTTTCTTGGCCTGCTGTTGAGCAATATATTGCCTCCTCATCACGTCGAAGTCATTGTCCTTCACGTACTCTTCCAACTGTCCTGCCAGACTCGTAGGAGCATGTCGTATCTTGGGGATCTCTAATCTTGTTACGTGCTCGTAATTCCTTGCCACGGAGAAGTATTTGACAGCAAGATCGGTCTGTCTCACAAACGTTCGATAGACACGAAGAGTGCGTTCAGCATCAGTCTTAGCCATCTCGAAGAAGTGTTCTAGGATCGGAGTAAGTTTCGCTTTCAGAGAAAGACTCCAACAGCTTACCCAAAATGTTAACCATGCCTTCGTTCATGCAGTGGAATAGAACCAGTAAATCCATTGTGAGTAGTCGAAAAGCAGTCATAGTTATGTCGTTTTCTGTGTCTACGGTAAGAAACTAAGGACTGTCAGTACTGTGCCTTGGACTTTAGTACGCCAGCCACCCTCATAACATTCCGGTGTATGGGGCAGAGGAGTGCTATATTTCAGCCGAAGGAGATTGACATGGCAACCAAAGATGCACTTACATCGCATTTGAGCAAGGCCCGGATTTGATCCTGGACGCTCTCAGTTTCTCGCAGCAGTCCCTTGTCCACTGATAGCTTCTTTAAACGTCCCTCTCCTGCTCGAACATAATCCACTTTCGTTGCTCCATACGCCGTGGCCCGCGAAACGAGATATTCAGCATAGGATATTATGTTCTTGCCTTGAACTTGCACTGCAAACACCTCGATTAGCTTTAGCACGACTGATTCGACCAACAGGGCGAGTTTGATGTCTATTCCTGCCAACTGAGCGGTCATCTCTCATGCCAGCACCTAGCACAAGCGAAGGGAGTCTATTCCATCCAGAATCATGGCCACCTCTGTCCAAAGGTACGTACCCTCAGTGAAACTGCTCACAGCAAGCTTGCGCTCCGGCCCACTTGCCAGGTATCTCAGTGTAACGTTCGGTTCCCCCTCGCGGATCATGAAGTGGACGATAATGAGGGATTTGAACACGATTGTCCATGTTGAGTCTCTCAGACGGATTTGCAGTACTCGAAATACTTCGGCGACGCCTTGCTCGCCGGCGTGGGTTGCTACGAGGATGTGTTCGACATATTTGGATTTGGGCGCGGCAAGCTATGAGCAGTAGATTAGCGACAACGCTCTCAGGGAATGGGCCATATTCATGATTCAATTGCGACAGCTCACCTTAATCTTGGTGCCACCCTTCACTGACTTCTCGAAGCTCGAAGCCATGTCCGGGCAGCTAACGGTTGGCTTGCAGGCTGACGCGAAAGAAGGTGTTGGCTCGGGGAATTAATAGGTGGAATCTCACTTCATAACTAGTAAATAGACTGGAAATGCGACCTCGAAGTCAGCATCGTCGTCAGGAGGAGGTTATGGTATTGTACTGTACGAGGAGGACTCGCAATGGATTCGTGGATTGGCGATCGCAACGCTAGAAGCTCCAGGGTAATGACACAGGATGGAATACCCACCCGTGTTCGGGGTAAGCTATGTTTCAAAACAGATGCTTCCACAATTGATATATCTGCTTCAGCCAGGTTTTTGGTCACGACAATTGCAAGGCATGTATTGAACCACGTCGGTGCTGTGCGTTTGGATTCTCGGCAAAATGCGGCATCCGAAATGGTATATTGCAATCTTCACCGGCATCATGGTGTTCAAGTCTTCACAAGGCATGTTGCTGTGTTGTTACGGTCCAACTTCAAGTATGATGCGAAGCAAGACTGTTGACAGAGCAGGTTCTTGTATCGCCAGCGGTTGGAAGAGAAGACATGGTGTAATTGTCATAAACTCCCATGAGTAGCCAGCGAATGCATCCACCAAAAGTGCGTCCATCGATCCACATCACTCACTACCGTTGTCATGAAAAAAGAGAACATTCGCATTGCCGTACGTACATATAGAGTGTGGAAAAAGGGGAATGTGCTGGTCAGGTCAATGTCTAACACGATCAAGCTGATCACCTTCACGACATTCCAGATTCTGAGCCCCGTTCAGAGTCAACGAGCCCTCCATGCCATACAACTCCTAGTAGCAAAAGTAAAATGCAGAGCTCAATTGCAAGAAAGGCTCGGGGAATCCAGTCGTGGTACAGAGCCACAAAGTGTAGACCGCCCCTCCAAATCCCTATACTCCAACGTCGCAGAGCCAGCTAGTATGCACAATACACCTTTCCAAATATGAATCAGAGATGCCTTCATCGGGTCCGTTGAGTAACAAGATGTGGTGTGCCGAACCCCTATATCATGCTACCTGCAAACCTCGGCCAAACCACTTGAGCCCGGTGAGGGGAGGGTTACGGAGTCGGAGAACAGGATAGCTCATAGGATACACGCTAGGCTTTCATCATTTCTGAGAGTTTGTGTTAGCAGTTGTTTTGAGATGCGCGCGTAGAAGTTGTGGCAACTTACAGATAAAATGGGAAGGATGGAGAGAGAAAAAGAGACTGCGCGAAAGTTTTTGCCAGCGTAAATTCTAATCCCTGTAAGATCTTAGTCATCAATCATGTGACCTATGTAAAGATTATCGACAAACTCATTCGCATCGGAGAACTTGAAGAACATCAACAATCCTGAGCAAAATCTTTAGTCGATCTATGATTATGCTGCTCAATCCATCTGCAAGATCGCTTGTGAAAGCCAGCTCAGCAGCACGGCGATCATATATCGAGATTGGAAAACTCATCCATCTCAGGAGATTGACAGGATCATCTGTTCGAAATTATCAAAACTTGTCTGGTCGTCACCATCAATGCTGCCACTTCTCTTCGGCCTCTCGTCTTCGAATCGAGGAAGTTGTAGACACTCCAGAGTTCATTCAAAACTACAAGCGGTCCCGTATGTCAGACGGAACTGTCTCGGACCCTCCATCCAGCTAAGTTGTGTATAGTGGAATTTCCAGCAGCTACCCATGAGATTGAGAAACTATCACAAAGTCAGCTCGACGAAGAGGTCGTCCTACATGGCTACTTAGGGTCAAGATCGGATGTCTCGAGGAAACTCAGCTTCGCTCCGCTTCTGAGCAAAGATTTGCAATACTCCATCCAGATAATTTCAATCGCGAAGTCAGCGGAAGGAGTTCAACCGGAATCGCACAGCTGTCTCAAGTCACTCAATCAACATGTACCAGTAGCTGTCCGGGGCAAAATAAAGACAAGGAAACCTTCGAAGACCGACTGGTTGGGGGAAATAAAGAAGATCGATGATGTCGAAATTGAGCTCATGGAACTGTATCAACTCAATAGCTTTCCTCGAGACGTTATGATGACCTCGGATACCAATTTCCCCTCTGAGAAACGCCACTTGCAGCTCCGAGCAACCAAAAGTCTGCGCGAGGCTCTCGCATTTCGAGCTGAAGTAGCCAGTATTTGCAGAAATGATCTAAGAGAAAACGGGTTTATAGAAATCGAAACACCTCTTCTTTTCAAATCTACACCGGAAGGCGCGAGAGAGTTCTTAGTGCCAACTAGAGAGAAAGGGATGGCATATGCACTCCCACAAAGCCCACAGCAATACAAGCAAATCCTCATGGCCAGTGGTATATCCAAATATTTTCAGGTTGCTCGATGCTTTCGCGATGAGGATTTGCGAGCAGATAGACAACCCGAATTTACACAAGTAAGAATTTGGCTCGACTGTACATGATTCGCGCTGACATGCTCAAGGTCGATATCGAAATGTCTTTTGCTACTGGTGAACAAGTAATTGGCAACGTCGAACGACTTCTGCAACGCCTATGGAAGGAAATGCTATCGGTTGACGTGCCAGGTCCATTTCGTCGCATGGCTTATAACGATACTATGGCCAAATACGGATCGGACAAACCAGATCTTCGTCTAGGAATGGAATTACACGATATTGGGGAGCTATTACCAGCAGACTTGATAAGTAAAATTGGTCCGCATATCAATCCCGCAGTAGATATCATGAAGCTCCATGTATCTGACGATGCTTCGGAGACACGGAAATTCGTATCCGTCTTCATGGACTCGCCAGACGCTGCTCCTTTCATGGAAAATCCTGACGGACAACCTGGTATTTTCATCTACGATCCACGAGCCCCACTCGAAGGACTCCAACCTTTTGGATGGCAGACTGCAGAATATGTTGAGGACATACTGGATCCACAGGAAGGCGACCTTTTGGTGCTTCAAGCTCGAAAGAAGGGACCATTCAGCGGCGGGTTCACTCCCGCGGGACGACTACGTCTTGCCTTGCACAAAGCGGCTGTTGCCCAGGGATACATTCCTGCCCCGACAGGATTTGAGTTCCTATGGGTTAACGACTTTCCGTTATTTTCTCCAAGCAGCGACACTGAGCCAGGTCAAGGTGGCTCTGCTGGTTTCTCTTCAACACACCATCCGTTCACCTCACCAAAGACAGCCCAAGATGTCGATTTGCTGGCAACAAATCCAGAAAATGTATGTGCCGAGCACTACGACATTGTGGTCAATGGAGTCGAGCTAGGTGGCGGTAGTCGACGGATCCACGATGCTCGGGTCCAAGAATATGTCTTACGCGATGTGCTGAAAATGTCCGAGGAACGGCTTCAGGACTTCAGACATCTTCTTGACGTTTTACGAGTAGGTTGTCCTCCGCACGCTGGAATCGCTTTGGGATTTGATCGTTTGGTTGCCGTCATGCTTGGCCGAAACTCGATTAAAGATGTTATTGCATTCCCGAAGAATGCAAAGGGCGAAGATCTTCTTGTCAAGAGCCCAAACATGATGACGCCACAGCAACTCGCAACGTATCATTTGCGTTTGGCGGAATGAGCTTCTCCGATCTGTCTTTGGGCACAGTTACTGACTACTTGGTGTTATACACGAAATGAAATGGTCTGAAATGGTTATGACTGATATTGAATTGAAGGCCTCTGTTTGAAAGTAATATCTGGGGAATGTCTTCAGTGGTAGTTGATATTAACTGATGGGTGGAGGCAGACGACTCTGAGAGAAGAGATGAACGGGCATGACTCGGGTGGCGCGGTATTAGTAATCCCGTTGACACGTAGCAGTGCGCTCCCATCTTTCTCGCCAGCCCGTCTTAATTACTCCAACGTCTTAAAACTCACCCAGCAAAGCACCCACGGATCCATTACGACAGCCGAGCGAGAGGCAATGCCCAGTCACATGTGACTGTGAGGAGCCTGCAGGGTGCTCTGCGTGGATTTGGACCACTCAGACAGACACCAAACTCAAATAAGTCGCGTGCATTTGCGCAGCACACTCAGCTTCATGGAACACCGCCTCAATGTGCGTACACTAAGGAGAGAAATCGGATACATCAATGGTAGAAGTTGATATAAAGGTCCCATGGCATTGCCTTTGAGATTCGGAATATCATATTTTCGCCACCAAAACCATCAAGTTTCAATTATATCATTACCACAAGACATTCACCTACGATATCAGCACTGCTCTCCACTCTCATAACCTATCGTCCTCAATCAATCTTACTTTTCTAAGATTGTTTCCAAAGCTTTCATACCATCAACAGTCTCAATTTATCTCCACAACTTCCACAAATGGCGTCCGTCCTCATCGCCCTCAGCGCCGCGGTCGTCTTCACCACAGAGAAAATCCGCAAAAGAAAGCAGAAGAAGCGCGAGCTCAAAGCCCATCAAGTCGACGAAATCACTACAGTCGACAAAACTGTTCCTCCTCAATACGACGAAGACCTTTTGGCGTACAAGAAGGAGGGTCTACCTGCGTATGCGATTAAGGATCAACATCCTGCGCATCGCAATGATAAACATGGCTATGCCTCTCATTCTAGAAATCCTCAGGACCTTTCTGGTATGAGAAGTTGAACTGGGACTATAGAGGTTGGGAGGGCGTGATATGGGTGTTTTGATTTTTCTATGGAGTTGCGCATGTTGTCCGAGACTGTAGATGCGGGCGGGCTGGAGTTTCAGAGCACAACTGGTCGCTTTTGACTGTTCGCACTTCCATTGATTATTGGCTTATTCAGTGCTTCTCTTTCCACTCTTCGTCATGCCTTTCATCATTCAAAGCTGGAGACGAAACGCTAACAGTTATTGGAATGGCGACAGTACTCCTCGCCGCAGCCTCAGCCTCAGCTCGAGCCACATTCTCTCGTGCTTCTCGTACGGCTCTAGCTACTGCCTCCCTTTGGCTCGCCTCTGCTTCCCGGGCAGCTTGCTCAACTTCGCGTGCTTTCTGATCAATGTCCACAGTCAGGTTCTTGACTTCGTCCACAACTGTATCTTCCAAGCGCTCTTTCTTCTCCGCATACTCGGCCAACTCCCTGCTCGCTCCCTCCATAGCTCTCTCTTTCTTCGCCTCCATCTCTTTCACAACAACCTGTGCTTCATGCGCATGATGTGTAATCTCCGATGCTAAATTCTTAACTTTACTTCCAAACCCTGCCTCAATAGCCTTGCTCTTTTCATTCAACATGCCCATACCAGGTAACGACACATTGGGATTAAACGCATACGTCGACACCTGTTCTCCATACATCCCAGGCTTCCTCGACGAATTCCCAGCAAATCTATCTGGCTGTGATGCCTCAAGATCCGCCTTCACCTCATCATACATCTTCTCCACCATATCAACAACACCATAAACTTCAAGCTCACACCCAGGCCGACTGAAATTCCGTTCATGCTGCTCAATAAACTCCCTTACCCGTTTCCACTCCGTTTGGTAATATTTAAACCGATTCGGCGTCCCCGATCCCTTCAAAAACGTCAAAAAGCCGGCAATAATGGTATTGATCGCGCCAAAAACAGTAACAGCAACACGGCTTCCTCCCGCCGCACCCAAGGCTGTCAACGCGGCTGCCACGACGATTTGAAGACCCAGACACCCATTTATTATCCATGAAAAGTATTTGAACCCGATTTTGGCGGCTTGTTCGTTCCGGATGACGCGGACGTAGATGCCTAGGTTGGGAGCTGGGCGGCCGCCGTAGCCGTTGGAGAAGAAGCCGGTGCTGTGGGTTTCTGCTAACTTTCAGGAGATTTCAAGTTATTCCAGCCTGCTAGACCAAAGACACAATTCGGAGTTGATAGTTCAATGCGGAGCGGCTCCGGGCTCAGCTCAAAGGGCTGAAGATCCCTGTCAGATCTAACTACTAAGCGGGACTACCCAACTTCCGGGCGGCTCGGCAAGCGATTAGCGTTCCTGCCGACATGTTCAGCGTCCAAAGGTTGAAGATCAAGACCTGATTGCTTACGTGGACTGGGTTTGGCACAAAGGAAATGGAGTTCCAGGCGATCGCGAGCAGCGGATTGATGGAGAAGGTTCCATACGACGGTGAGAGACTACAGTAGTAAACTTACGAAAGAGGCGATTGAAGCTAGGTTCATGTAGTTTGATGTTGGAGGAGATTTCTTCTGTTGATCCGACATAGAAAAGAGATGTCGTGCACCTTTAAAAGGGGTAGGACTAAGGGGTTGATTGCATAGGGGTTAATTGCATATGGTGGAGGTTTCGATTGAGGGTATTTGTAAAGGACGTGAAAGTGGTAATGGAAAAGCATAGCCTTATGAACCGCATGTGGTGCTGGGGAGAGTGATCTTGACAATCGGTCATTATTTGATACTTGCCACATCCCGTCCATATATGAGTCGTTGCCAAAGAGTTCGGATGGCAAACAAGAGATAAAATGTAGCGATGGTTGGGTAGGTACGAGGACGCGGAAATGGTAATCCCTGGGAACAACCTTGACAATACCTACAATGGCGCCGGAAATCCGACAACTGTAGCATTGCTCTATATAGCATCGTGACGAATCTCAAGATACCACGTACCTTCGATCCACGCCTCCCATTTATATCCAATACCGTCCACGCCACATCCATGATCCATCTGTCGGCCGAGAGCTAGGAAATGTTTCACACGACAATGCAACCGTAGAAACCGAGAAACCAGCTATCATTACTACCCACCACACACCACAATGGAAGAAGGAAAGCCCCAGCGACGGCCGAGATACGCGGGTGAAGACACAAGGCCTACTAGTGAGAAAGAGCTTCGAGGATGGTACTCATACGGCTTGGGAGCTGAAGTCTTTGCCGTAGTTGGAGTCGGTATATACTTTGACCACAAGTTCAATTGCAGACATCAGCTCACAGTCGTACAGGATCCTTCCTACCCGTCACACTGGAGCAGTTAGCACGCGAAATTGGAGTCCTAAGATCAGACGGAATAACACCCTGTATAAATGATGCTTCCTCACAAGGCGCTATAAAATGGAGAAGAGATGGAGAGCCAACAGCAGACGCGTGTGTAGTCAAGCTCTTTGGAGGCACCATCAATACCTCGAGTTTTGCCATGTATAGTTTCTCGATTGCCGTCTTCTTTCAAGCTATCACGCTTGTCAGCATCAGTGCTATTGCAGATCATGGTATGTACTCATACCCACCATTGCGCATTGGAATAGAGGACTAAGAAGACGATAGGATCACATCGGAAGCAGATACTGCTCATACTCGGCTACACAGGGGCAACAGCTTGTCTACTATGGCTGCTCGTAGTCCCAAAACTCCTTCTGTTTGGAACTCTACTCGTTATTATAAGCGTCGCCTGTCTCGGCTCCTCATTCGTCTTGCTTAACTCCTTCCTGCCATTACTGGTCGCAAACCACCCCTCCGTTTCCTCTACATCCACACCCACATCTACTGACGGCAATCCCGACTCGCCTGGCCTCACAGACCCACATGAGAGAGAAGGGAGTGTTGAGCTGAGTCCTGGTCTAGAACCACCAGGCCTGACTACAACATTGAATGGAGAGAAAAATACACCAGAGCATACGCTCTCAAACCAAATCTCATCCAAAGGCATTGGAATTGGCTACGCCGCTGCTTTCATTGCCCAGATATTATCAATCGGCATCTTACTATTTTGCTCCAAAGCCCTCCATGTCGAGTCGAAAACAATGCCCATGCGCATAATCCTCTTTGTGGTAGGAATATGGTGGGCTCTCTTCACCATTCCGGCAGCACTCTGGTTACGCCAAAGACCTGGTCCGCCACTTCCCGCATCACTGAGTGGGAAAGGCAGGATATACGGATTGGCGTGGTTAAGCTATATCTCCTTTGCTTGGAAAAGTCTTTGGAAAACCATAAAGATTGCGGTGCAATTGAAACAAATTGTGCTGTTTCTCATAGCATGGTTTCTCCTTTCCGACGCCATTGCAACAGTCAGCGGAACAGCTGTCCTCTTTGCAAGAACGGAATTACACATGTCCACAACCGCCATAGCTCTTGTCTCCATTACCGTCATGGTTTCTGGCATTCTTGGTGCTTGGACCTGGCCGCGCATCTCCGCCTCCTTCAATCTGAGATCCAATCAAACGATCCTTGCATGCATTTTGTTGTTCGAAATCATCCCTCTGTACGGACTGCTAGGTTACCTGCCCTTCATCAAAGCGTGGGGAGTTGGCGGTCTCCAACAACCATGGGAGATTTTCCCCCTCGCGGTTGTCCATGGCTTTGTGATGGGTGGTCTTTCCTCCTTCTGTCGTTCCTTTTACGGCGTCCTCATTCCTCCCGGGTACGAAGCGGCCTTCTACGCTCTGTATGCCGTCACAGACAAAGGATCGAGTATAGTGGGCCCTGCAATCGTGGGTAAAATCGTCGATTTGACTGGGACTGTAAGAAGTGGGTTTTGGTTTCTGGCGATACTCATTTTGTTACCGCTACCTTTTATTGCAAAAGTAGATTCGCAGAGAGGAAAGGAAGATGCTGTGGCGATGGCTAAGAGACTGAGGGGGTTTGCGGAACAGGTAGAAGATAGAGAGGATGAGGATGAGATTGAGGGATTACTTGGGAGGGAGAGAAGATCGGAGGAATGAACGAAGTAAATCGTCTTCGGGTCGGTTTTTTGGAAACAAGGGAGTAGAGGGATTGAATGATTTGATAGCGTACTGCTTGCGAAATCGAATACTATCTCTAGATCATCTCAATTGGTTGTTGTGCACATGATTTGACGATGAATGATTGGATGGGTCATGCGTCGCCGCCTCCGTCATGAGAGACGACCTTCCTCGAAGGTGGAAATGTCCGGAGTCAATGCCAGTAATTTGGTATTGTGCTGATGGTTGAAATCCGCTCTCCAGTTAGGCCTTTCTTCGGTGCTCTGCTAGAAACGAATGATAGCAGTGTATAACATCCAAGACCAGCATCTCGCAAATCCTGTCAGCATTCAAAATTTCAATTTTCAGGGATTCAACAGAATTGATCTCGATTTAATCGAAGCGGATCCCATTCAGCTCCTTCTGGGGAGGCCTTATCGTAGTTCTGCAGCATATTGGTGTGAAGGTCGTGCATTTGATGGGGGTTTGGAATTGGAGAGATCCGGATCGTATTTGCGTCCTCTATTCTAGAAAAACTGCAATTATTCATGTTTCCCAATATTCCTGATGTTACACATTTGGCAGATGCCGATGAAATCCCATCGCTTCTTCTTCTAAACTATCCCGTCTCCCTTTCTCAGTCGCAGGTATTTACTTTGGTGCGTCTGGATATAATGTCTCCTTGAGACTGACACCGAGCTCTTCCCGTAGTGGCTCAAGCTCCTTGACGTACTCGTCGTATTGAGCGGTATTCTCAACCTTGGCTTTAATTCCTATTGTACTGTTAGATCGTGTGTGTGGGACCTCGTAGTGGAGAACGTGTACCCTCGAAGATTCGTACGGCGGTTGGGAAATCGTTGACTCGTCTGGCAGCACGGAGAGCAGCGGAAATGACGGTAGGCGATGGAACGAGATCGTAGGCAAAGGCATTGTTTAGGTTACGCTGTACCCTGTATCAGCACCATTTCGCAAAGCTCCAGTCAGTGCTGAAAACGAACCTGAAGCTCAAAATGATCCTGAACAGCATCAAATTCTTTCTCGTATCTATGCCATGTCAGTGCGAAGCCCTTCCAGCCCAATTGAGTCAATGGTGTCTCATGTAGCACTTCAAGCCATCTCAGCGATTAAGCAATTGAGCCACACAGAGATTGCCATGAGTGTGGCATACCTGGCAGTGAACTCCTCAAAGCTCTCCTCATGATGTGGATCATGGGGATCGTGCTCTTTATCCGTCCTGGCGGCTGTGGTTGCGAAGGTGTTGACTGCTGTCCTCGGGCTCAGGACACGGCATGGCCGCCGGACGACCGTGGCAGGACGAGCTGCGATGCGCGTGCGTGAGGCGACGCGGAAGATGCGGGCGGCGGACATTGGGAGTACCGTAGAGTGGAGAGAGTTGTATGGTTGGTGGTGTTGAGGTCGTCGTGATTTTGTCGTTCGACACTTTCTTGAAGTTCAGACTGGGAGCTGACGCTTGCCGGATCGCGGCTTAATTCGAATTCACGAATAGCAACAGCCCAATCTCATCCAACATATAAAATCAGCACACTTCACGTCACTTCAGTATTGGTGGGAAAACAAGATATTCGGAAACTCGATTGGAAAAGCCTTCTCTGCAATAGCTGGATGGTACATTTGCATCCTCGCTTTATGTCGCCAAAACGCCTGTGCTTTGACCATGAAAGCCATCCTTCTTTCATAGATAGCAGATTTCTTGCTGAATCGTCCTAACTCCATCATGGCGCCCTTCATGATGCCTCGCTTTCTCCAGCAGGTCGGGTTGGTATCGCTCCAGCGGGTCTGCTTCCACCTCCTGGTCGTCTCGTCGCAGCTTCCTCCTGCTTCTCCGTGTTGATGCTCTCCACATATTTCTCGATATCCTCTACTGGTAACATCTCAATTGGCTTCCCTGGTGCCATGATCGCGATTTCGATGTTCTTAGCTCCAGTTTGGACAACTTCGAGAAGCGACTTGACTGTAAGCTTGATTGTGTCCTCGCGAGACATGTCGGCCTGGTGATTGCGCTCAAGAAATTCTCGGACAGTCTTTGACGATCGTCCAATGGCGTTGGCTTTCCTGCGAAATATCTTGTCAGTATCCATGCCGGGTCACGAGTGCCCTTGAACCATATTACATACCATGCAGAGTAGATACCTGATGGTTCCGTCTGATATAGCCTTGGTGTCTTGTCATTTGGGTCGAAACCAACAATCAGCGTAGAGATGCCAAACGGCCTCACACCACCACTCTGGGTGTATCGCTGTTGCACACCGGCAATGTATTTGGTGATGTATTCGATACTGACGGGATCTTCGACGGTAAGACGATGTGACTGAGCTTCCAGACGGGCCTTGTCTACGAGAATTCGGGCATCGGCGTTGAGTCCAGCAAAGGCGAGTGCGACGTGGTTATCGACGAGACAGATCTTGGAGGGTGTGATTCTGGTGTCTTGTAACTTCATAGCCGATCGCTTCTCGCATCCGAGCACGACAATATCGGCGCCCTTGACGCCTACGGCACATGTTCCTTTTCAAAGTCAATACCTGCTGATGCTTCGACAGTTGCAGAGGCCAGACGAATGGATTGGAAGGTGGATTTGGATAACCGTACCTCGCTTGACAGCTTCGAGAGCATATTCGACCTGGAAGACGTGTCCGTCCGGGGAGAAGACTGCTCGCAATTAGCTATTGGCCGTATTAGGAAGGCTATTGTGTATTTGAGCTCACCGGACAACGCTCTGTCGTATCCCGAAGCCATGATTGTTTATGTTGGAGTGAAGAAAGCAGTGGTGGGAGGACAGAGCAGTACTGAGGTGATGGTTGATGGCAGAAGGGTGTATTGTGTTCTTGGATATGGATCATCCGACTTGTATGTAGGCAAACAGCCAGAACGCGGCGTGGAGAGACAGACCCTTGCCAAAGTCCGAGCTCTATAAAATCGCGAATGCTATATCGCCATGACTTCACATCCATTTCTCTACTAGCTGAGCCTCTCCCGACTTGCTTTCCTCCCATCCATTGTATATTCCCTATGGCCTCATGTCTAAGAACCTCGAGGGCATTCACCCGCATAAAACCTGCCACCCGCCCTCTACGATCTGTCTCACGAGCGAGACCGGCATGTCAACAGATGCGCTGGAGTACCGCGACCTCAGAACCTCACCAGCCTGATAAGGATGGCGAATTGAAAGGAAAACCAGCTCCGAATAGCAGCATTAAATTCACATCCGAATCGTAAATTCTACCCGATTCCCTAAACACGTTCAATTCTAAGAGGCAACCCAGATATCCAGACCTAAAAAGAGAATCGCGCTTCTCAGAAATCAGACCTGAACATGTCGAACATTTCAAAGGAATAGTGGGAGATTCTGCGGTCCTAGAAAATGCTGACGATGTCGAGCCTTTCAACGGAGACTGGATGCGGAAATATCGCGGACATACCAAAATCGTACTTAAGCCTGGCTCCACCGAAGAGGTCTCGAAGATCCTCAAATACTGCAATGACAACAAGCTGGCTGTTGTGCCGCAGGGTGGAAATACAGGATTGGTTGGAGGATCGGTACCGGTTTTCGATGAGATCGTGATCAACCTCACGCGGATGAACAAGATACAATCCTTCGATGAGGTTTCGGGGATCCTAGTCGCAGACGCTGGTGTTATCTTGGAGGTAGCGGACAACTATTTAGCCGAGAGGAGTCATATTTTTCCACTCGACCTGGGCGCAAAAGGGACCTGTCAAATAGGTGGCAATGTTGCGACAAATGCTGGTGGTTTGCGGCTCCTGAGATATGGAAGCTTGCATGGCAATGTCCTCGGAATCGAAGCAGTTCTGCCAGACGGCACAATCATGGACGATCTTTCCAAGCTCCGGAAGAACAATACTGGCTACGACCTCAAACAATTATTCATTGGAGGAGAAGGGACAATTGGTATCATCACGGCTATCTCAATCTTATGTCCACAACGTTCACCAGCAACGAATGTGGCATATTTCGGTCTCGAGTCATTCGAGAAAGTTCAGGAAGCCTTCCGCGCAGCTAAAGGGCAGTTGAGCGAAATTCTAAGCGCATTTGAAATGATGGATGGAGCTACGCAGTCAATACTGAGAAACCAGAAGGGCCTGAAGATGCCGCTGGAGGGCGAGTATCCGTTCTACTGTCTCATCGAAACGAGTGGTAGCAATTCCGACCACGACCAGGAAAAACTTTCGACATTCCTCGAGCACGTGATGGGAGAGGAAATCGTCCAGGACGGAGTACTTGCGCAAGATCAAACACAGTTCAACGAGCTTTGGAAATGCCGAGAAGAGATCTCAGATGCACTGGCTCACTGGGGTGGAGTCTACAAGTACGACCTGTCAATTCCCATCTCGGAAATGTACCAGCTCGTCGACGACACCAAAGAACGTATGATCAAGGCTGGACTTTTAGGCGATACTGATGACCATCCTGCTGTCGATGTTGTAGGCTATGGACACATGGGCGATGCAAATTTACATCTGAATGTCGCTGTACGCCGGTACGATAAAGGCGTTGAGAAGGCGCTAGAGCCGTTTGTCTTCGAATGGGTGGCCAAGAGAAATGGGAGTATCAGCGCAGAACATGGTCTCGGTATTTCCAAGAAACCTTACATTGGGTTCTCAAGAAGTGAGACCATGATCCGATTGATGAAGCAGATTAAGGATCTGTATGATCCAGTAAGTTCTCCCTCCTTATACGATCAAAGAAAAATATGAAATACTGACTATTGACCAGAACGGGATCATGAATCCTTACAAATACATATAGAATCTCAGAAAAGGAAATTATCACTTTTGCAGCCGCCATTCTTATACACGAACTTGTTTGAGTCTGGAATAGGTTTGGCTTGTGAATCAGTCGCAAGCAGATCTAGCATATTTCTCTCGATACGCGCTCTCGAATGAATCTCAAAACGAACTCGTACCCGTTTACGGTTGTAATCCTTAGGAACCGGAAACTCGAGTCATTTCGTTCTCCACACGACCGGCGGGTTCGCCCGGGCAGCAACGAATTGATGAATCATGCTCTCTCTGCCGACAATTCACCAACGCTTCCAACGGTGAACAAAACGAGCCAGAAACCCGTCCCTTTTTCTAAAACAATCGCACCATAACCGACAACCAATACAGGCACCGCTGTCACGTGAAATATTTTCTTATCCGAAACCGCCTAGGTGTGTACAAACAGTAACAGTATCACCCCTCAACGAACATCGGGCATTCCCACGCTCAGAAATTAACATCGCATCCATTACAAGTCATCAGCCTTCTCTTGGATTCTGCCGAAATGAATTTCTCTATCATCATCTCCGTCCTCTCCTTCGTCATCCTTACGTATGCACAACAAGCCTGCGACGCCATAGCAGCCGAATTACCATCCTGCGCCGTAAGTCCAACTTCTCCACTCTTGAATTTCCCATTCGCTCACCCAACTCTGCTCCACTAACGTCGTTCCAGCGCAACTGTGTCGGCCCCGCCGTCCTCGCCAATCTCGGCTGCGAATCATTAGAAGACTACGCCTGTCTTTGTCAAAAGGGTGATCTGATGCAGACGCTCATAAAACCTTGTGTGGTTAAAAATTGTGGGTGGGGTGCTGTAGGAGTACCGAAAAAGGCGGAGGCGTTGTGCAAATGCGTTGCAGAACAGGCTGAAAGTGGGGCAAGGGATGAGTTGTAGGGGTTGGAAGCATGGGTATGGGTAGAGAGCTGGATTTGTGCTAATGGCGTGAGAAAACAGGGTCGGGACTAAGTGCTCAGAAATGGAATTGGAAATAAGTATGAAGTGATTGGGGAGATCATAATCCAACATTGCAGTCTGATTCTTTGCAGAGTCTTGAAGGAACCAAGAGCTTGGATAGTCGACCTGGGGCATGTTGGGAGAGTCAAGTCATGAAGATAATAACTAAAGCAGAAATACTCACGTATAAATCCAGTGTGTATATTTTGAATGGCCACCTCACACCCCCGCGAATCTCCTTCATAAGCCCGTCCTAGCAAAAAAAAGCCAGTCATAAATCCCAAGTCTGGGATAAATCGAAACACGCATAGCATCCTACAGCCTTGATGTATCTCGGCGCCACATCATTTCTGAGCTCGAGAGCGAAACCGAATTTCTTTAAGCTGCTGCGATTATAGTATTTCGTTCCTGTTGACGATAAAATTCAACTTTAATTTCCTCGCAGGCTCTGATGGCGAAGTGGTCGGCGTGCCTCGCTCGCCGCCCCAGCGCTCACCGCCGGAGAGGCAGCCTTGAGTTGAGGCTGATGTGATGGTTGTGTCGGTTGTTGATATTGCTTTCTTATCTAGCCTCAGATTAGACGCTAAGGCGGCCGTGAGTGCGAATGGAAGGGTGGAGACCTGCATGTTGAATTTTAAAACGAAGGAAGATGATTATGGGGGTGTTGATGGATTGTCATGGATGTATAGTTGGGGACTTCGGCATGGTGTTTTGTAAACCATGATACGAGGACTTGTATTAAGAGTATACGATATAGTACCGCTTTGGCACCGGTGGGAGGTAACTCAGTTTCTTGGCAAATCGGGATCTGTACCTATACAGACAGCATCCATACCTATGTAAGCCTAACATGTCTTGATAGAGCCTAGTACTTACTTTTATCAGCTAGATCCCGCTAGATCCCACGCTGCCAAGAAAGTAAGCTACCTCACACCGGTGCAAAAGCGATGGGGAAACTCTCCATTCAGGGTTTCCCCGATATTCATTGGTTTGGGGATATCCCCCGACTACAAGACTCCTTTGCATCCTACCATTGGCCAGGCCCCTCGCTCAAGATTCTGGAATCGTGGATGGCAGTTTGATTCCTCAGGAAAAGTCGGTGAAGTCTTCATATCGAAAATCCCATGGAGACTAAACGCGGTCCTGAAGTTTAATAAGGAGATTTTGAGCCAAAGAAATCATCCCGATCATCCCGATCAGGCCTGTCAACATTCCGCGGCGACGACGCCCGATCCATAGTAAGCGGACGTTAAACACAATCTTTGCTCAAAGACAGCTGTGGATCGAGTCTGGGTCATGTCTGGTTGGAGCTGAGGAATGTTGTTGACCGCCGTAAATGCAGTCTCGAGTATCCTGATGGGTCAGTGAAGGACATCGGCTGTCTTTCGATTCTTTCAGACCGACCTTGGACATGGAGTATGTACCCTCCGTCCTTCGTACAGAGGCGTGTGCTGCTAGGTAGGTGCCTGATTGGAAACAGTCAGATACCTACCCAGCAGCAGTACGCGCGTCATACGAACATCCTGCCTATGTATCAACAGCATCGGAAAAAACGACCTGATATTGTAAAAGTATCAACGATTTCAATTGGCTATGGCAAGCAACAGGCTTTTTCATTAGATGGATAAGGAAGATTGTGTGTGGCTCTTCACCATTTATTTCCTTGACGGTTAATACACAATACTAGTACTGTGGTAGCCTGGGATGAGTAACTATGGAGGTGGGCGTGTATTGGCACTACTATAGAACCATAGTCTAATTTCACTGTATGCCAAGCTGGTATGCTAAGCGCAGTTGTTAAATATCAAGCAAAAGCCGACATCAGAACGCTCCACAACGAAGCAACTCGAAGCTACTCGAAGCTACTCGAAGCTACTCGAAGCTACTCAAACCTACAATCCCACGTCTTTTGCACTCTTCTTCAAAAACGAGTGTCCATCTCAATTCAGAACCCTTCACATCATCCTCAAGAAGATCAACCATACCACGAGCCGACAATGCGATTCCAAACTCTCCTCCCAGCGATTCTGTTCGCCCAGTCCAGCTACGCATACACGTGCTGCTTCGTTTTCTTAGCCGACAACGCTTCAAACTCGAACTCCAAGACCATGACGAGTGGCAGTTATGAATATTGGAACCCAGCCCTTGGCTGCGAGATCTTAGTCTACAAGCATGGCCCCACATGTAAACAGTGGACTTTTACCCAAGTCAAGGATACGTGTAAAAACCCTGCCATTGGAAGAATTGCCTACATTGGTATCGCAGATCCGACAAACTGCGCATGAGTTGAATTGTAGGGATTGATCGGTGGAAGCTTGGAGGATGTGAGTGGGAGAGCAATATGGAGGCTTCAATTCGTGGATGGTGTCAAGGGACTATTGGAAGAGGAGGTGGACGGGGAAATAAAGTACGCAGGCTACTTCGGACAGCTTATGATTCAATTGGCGATGGAGAGTGAGAAGATAGACTTTGCTTTGGTTAAACTCCGTAGGGGTTTAAAATGTCAAGTAGCCTTAATCCGGTCAACCTTACTTCGCATCCGCCGTACAGAAAGAAAATCCTTGTGATCCCTTGCGATAATCCAGATGTCTTAGGCCTGATAGATACTTCAACCCCCTATATCCAAAATAGAACGGTACATGTCCAAGACAGCGTTCGCATTAAGCAAGAATATGAAAGGTTATATCTATGAGAGTGCTTCGATTAATAGCGAACCAGTTTCCTGCGAGGATAATTTTAGGAAATGTCAAGGATTAGACTGGTAGTAGGCACACAGCCAATTGCAAGATGGCGGGCATGAAAATGATAAACTTAATCTATCGTAAGATCAAAGATTTATATCCTGGTTCTGTTACCTGGCTCCTCCGGGGCACGGATCAAAGGTTGAAAGATAACTAATCCGTACCCCGGAGGAAACGGGCAACAGAAGATAAGAATGCATAGTTCTAATGCTGAGGATATCTACCAATCTTGAAGAGCCACTGCATCCTCGACCATCCCCTACCAATAGTGTCCACTCTACAACCAAGTTCCCAAATTAACATGAACAGCCTTCTTATTCGTGTAAGCCTCCAATCCCGCCTCACCCAACTCCCTCCCGATCCCAGATTGCTTGACACCTCCAAACGGAACCCGGAAATCGGAATCATTCGAAGAATTGATCCAAACCATCCCCGCCTCGATATTCCTCGCGACCCTATGCGCTTTGGTAATATCCTTTGTGAACACCGCTGATCCAAGACCATACGTCGTATCATTCGCCCTCTCCACCGCCTCCTCCTCCGTCTTGAACGACGAGATAACAACAAAAGGTCCAAAGACTTCCTCGCGATAGATTTTCATATCATCCTTGACATCCGTAAAAACAGTCGGCGCAATGAAGAAGCCTTTCCCACCAACATCCTTAAACGCCTCTCCCCCAGAAACAAGCGTAGCTCCCTCACTCTTTCCACTCTCGATATAGCTCAACACACGTTCATACTGCTGCTTCGTAACCTGCGGTCCTTGAAACGTCTCTTCCTCAAACGGATTCCCAACCTTACTCGTCGTCTTGACTTGTTCCTTAAACGCCTCAATGAACGTCTTATAAACACCCTCTTGCACCAAAATCCGACTCGTGGCAGTACACACCTGGCCCATATTACTCATAATCCCCACATGACTCCATTTGACCGCCTGTTCCAAATCCGCATCATCAAATACCAGTAGTGGACTCTTCCCTCCCGTTTCAAGAGTAATATTCTTCATAGTCCCAGCAGCCATCTTCATGATTTCCTTTCCGGTGGCGGTGGAACCTGTAAAGGCTATTTTCATGACATCGGGGTGCTGGACGAGTGTTGATCCGGCGATTCGGCCGTGGCCGTTTAGGATGTTGACGACACCTGGGGGGAACCCGGCTTCTTTTATTAGATTGGCGAAGAAGAGGATGGAGAGGGGGGTTTGTTCGGCGGCTTTTAGGACGATTGTGTTTCCGCATGCGAGGGCGGGGCCGAGTTTCCAGGCCGCCATTGCTAGAGGGTAGTTCCATCTTTTTGTGAAAAGCTGTTAGTAGGGGTTCGATGGGAGGGTGACTTAAGGCAGGAAGAAAGACGAACGGGATGATTTGACCACAGACACCAATTGGTTCCCTGATTGTGTACGCAAGTTTGGCAGGTGTGGTGTCGATGACTTGGCCTGTGATTTTGTCGGCCCAGCCGGCGTAGTATTTGATGGTTCCTGAGACTTCTCCTAGATCTTCGTTCAAGGCGACCGAGTATGGTTTGCCTATGAGTGAGCGTCAGCGGAGTCTTTAGTACCCCTCATTACCAGCCCATTCGTACACTCAGCCTCTTCAATCTTCTCGCATCCCTCAAAATCACAAAATAGGCTTACCATTATCCCACGTCTCAATAGTAGCAAGCGTCTCCTTATTTTCCTCCACTAATCTCGCAAGCTTGAACATCAGCTCTCCTCTGTCTGTGGTAGCCATATCCCTCCACGTTGGATTCTTGAATGCAGCTTTGGCGGCCGCGACAGCCTTATTAACATCTGCAGCACTAGCGGCATGGACCTTTGTGATCTCAGTCTCATCGCTGCGGAAAGAATTAGCTTACTATGCCCGTGAAGTGATCCCTCTGAAGATCCTAGCATTCCAATATCAAAGCCGAAGCCATACATCCCAAAAGCCATACAACCCAAAAGCCATACAACCCAAAAGCCATACAACCCAAAAGCCATACAACTCAAAAGCCACAAGAAAGGGACAGCCCTTCCGAAACAATTCAAACAGAAAAACGTACGAAGGATTAATACTCGTAATCATACTCCCATCACTCCCCCCAACCCACTCATTATCAATAAACAAGCCCGTAGGCTGAACGTATGTCCTCCCATTCGGCGCCGTAAGTTCAACCGTAAGACCAGCCATCGTCGAATACCCTCTCTTCCCAAACGATCGTTCCAGGGACAAATGACCTTCTTCTCGTTGTCGTTGAAGCACTCGGCCGTTCAAATAGCGGGCTCGGAACGGAGCGAAGATCGGAACCCAGGATGTGTTGCTGGCAGTTCGGTAGCGGGACGACAAACTCGGTTTCGGAACAGGAGAGAAAGGTTTGAACATCGGAGAAAACCAAAGGAAGAGCCGGCTAGTAAGACTTATATAGTAGATGTGCTTAGTGTACTACTTCAACCCCGTGATGAGATTGATAGCTGTGCGATGCGCGCGACACGGCTGGGAGAAAGATAGAGGCTGCATGGAGCTTCCTGTTCCGGTAAGACCCGAGATAGCTCGGCTAATCGAACAAGCGTGTTGTCAGAACATCAGTGAACAGCTTCAAGTTCGGTTGCAAACATGTGATTGGCACTTACATGGCTGTTTCCGTCAATCGTATATGCAGAATACTTGTGCAAAGTCAAGAACACAGACCAGAATCATTTGATGTGGTGATGACCATCGTCTACATGATGAGTAGAGAGTGAACAGTACGGAAGAATATCATACTGTACAGAAGAGAGAGCGTGACAAAACCAGCAGCGCTCCAAAGACTCCTCCGCCGTGTAAGCCAAGATACAATGAATCGTCGCTTCCCTATTTCCCGACAAACACCGTCCAAGATGGACAAACTAACCCCCGTATCGCAAAATCTCAAACCAAAACTCCATGAAAACCCACGTATTAGAATTCAACGTGGTCCAGAAAAGATGTGCTACGTGGTCTCTGTGAGAGACTCAGGCCTCGCGCTCGGAACCTGCTCAAAGCTGTAGGGGAGCTGAGCGTCGATGACCTGCGTTGCGACCTTGGTCGCGATCCGAGAAAATCTTTGTAAGCGGTGGCAGGTCAGATGGTCAGAAGCACAATTCTTCAGCCTTGCTTTCTGTTCGCCAGAGGACGTACTCTGCTCCATGTGCTCTGGTTTCTTCCTTCTCTTCCGAACGTCGAAATGATAACGTAGAACAGAGTGCCTCGTATCAGAATCGATAGTGATCGCATGTTGAAGATGATGAGTCATGTTTGGTCCTTTGGCAAAGCCACCATTTTGGCTGTTGTCATGCTGTTCATGCATAGTTTATCAGAGCCATGATTTCAATACTTGCGGGTAACCCGCTCAGAAACTTTGCGGGTAATTGGTGGCAGGCTGGAAAATGTCACATTAGCACAAGTTCAACGACGTCAAAAGAAGAAAGGAGGGTGAGGAAACTAACAGGACTGTTCAGGATGGTGTTCCTTTTGCTTCGGCCCTTCTTGATGTGACTCTTCAAAGCGCTCGAATCCAGAGGTTTGAGCAGTTCGAAACTACACAGAAGTTCCGCAGATACTGACATTACAGCACCCCAGTTGTCAAATTCACCGCAGTACTAGAGCAGATGTCAGTGTTGTGTTCAAGCATCAAATTGCTGCCACAATACTCACATTTGGAGCCGAAAAAACAGTGACTAAGATTCGGTCACTGAAGAATTCATAGCCATCTTCAACAACCATATGCGCTCGGCAAACGAGATCAAAATCATGCCGTTGCAGGAACTCCATAATGACCTTCTTGCCAAAGCAATATGATACTCCTCGTTCATTGCTCTCCCAATCGTTTTCCATGTCAGCCGGATCACTCCATAAAAGATCGTTCAACAGTCCATAATCTGGAACATCTGTGGGTCTGGCAATCTGGCGAATGTCGTCCATATGACTGAGTGATGGTGAAAGCCCTCCATGGACACAGAATATTTTTCCAGCAACAATGGCGGCAATTGGAAGACAGTTGAAAGTATCGACAAACCCTTTCCATATTTTAATATTACACCTTCGCTTGCACTCGTCGTAAAAGCCGTAAACGCGTGTGACATTGGCGCACTCATGGTTACCGCGCAGGAGGAAGAAGTTGTCGGGATACTTTAGTTTGTAGCACATGAGCAAGAGAATGGTCTCGAGCGATTGTTTGCCACGATCGACATAGTCTCCCAAAAATAAAAAATTGGAGCTTGGTGGAAAGCCGCACATCTCAAACATGCGGATCAAGTCTGTGTATTGACCATGCACGTCACCGACGATCTTTACAGGTGTCGACAGTTCCAGTAACGCAGGCTGCGAAAGGAACACTTCTCTCGCAGCGGTGCAAACAGCCTGTATTTCCGCGTTTTTGAGACACACCGTCTTGGTGACTTTGCCTGCATATCCCGCATCCAACAATCGCTTTATCATATCATCCAAGTCAAGTGTTTTCAACGCGCTAAGCTCCATAGGAGATCCAGAGCCGTCTTCTGGGGCTGCTTCGGGAGCGCGCGGAATCGGGTGGTCGCCTCTCTTCAAGATTGGCTCCATGGGCTGTGCGTCGTTTTGAACAGGCTGTACAGCTGAAGGAGGCACGTCGGAGACATTGTCGACTTCGCCAGAGCGCTGCGCTTTGTCAATGTTATGACCATGACCTAGAGATTGCGACTGCGACGGCGATGGCGGGGGTTGTGCTTCTGGATCCGCCAGTGCTTCCTTCGCCGAGGGAACATCAATAGAAGCTGGGCGTGCGGATGATGTAGAGCCTCGATGTGTTCGAGCTCCATTAGATTTGCTGCTTACGGCAGATTTGATCGAGGCTGCGTCGGACTTGTCGAGCACGGCACTCGTGTCAAGGCCTGCTGAAGACGACCTCGGGCTGTCTTTTGAACTGTTTGGGATTTTGGAACGGATTGCTGATCTTATGGATCTCGAAGACTCCTTTGTATCTGAGCGGCTGAAGGATGGATATGATTTGAAGCCTGGGTCCTTGTCCGCACCTCCATCTTTGTCTCCTTTGCCTTTCGAAGGCTGGTTTCCCATTGTGTAAGATGCTGCAGTATATTGTTTACTGCCGGTTTCAGTATGATGTAGAAGAAGGTCTCAGCCTCGCCGGCGATGGCAGTGGTTTGACGATGTGGCGTGAGGCTTCGTTGGCAGACTGTGATCGAGTCTTGTTTCGAAAGTGATTGGGTCGGTAGATGATAAATAGCGATTCGAGTTACGGAGGACGGTCTACGGGCTGGAAAGGAAGACGGGGATCCGATTGTTTTGCGAAGGATGATGACGGGCTTGGGCTATGTTGGCGACGGAATGAAGAGGTGGTCCAGGAAGGAGGTTGAGACGTCAACCTGTATCGAGCCAGCTTGGGAAGCTACGAGGCTCTCGCTATAGAAGCTTCCAGAGCGGGGGATGCCTTGTCGAGGTGGGGGAGGAAGCTCCAAGGTGGCGAGGTGGTGAGGTTGTCCGGAGCTTCTTCAGCCTTTGCAATCCGTGATGGTGAGATATCAGATGTTGCAAGAGTCAGAACCGGCAATGGTGAGGACCTAGTCTGATGGTGAGTGTAGGGTGGTACGGAGAAGCAGGCGGACGAGACTCCGCCGTAGGCCAAGAAGATGTCGGGTGTGTCCAGGACTGGAGATAATGGTCGGCTACGTGTCGGCGAGGCGTCTGTTGCGTGAAGAAATATGGAATCAAGTCTATATGGCTGCGAAGACGGGATCTTGGGCGTTGGGCTTGCTTGGGGACGTTCGGTCATGGGTGTCTCGCTACAATTCCTGGGCCTTTCTTGGCCTGGCCTGGAAAGGTAAGTAAGTATTCGATAGTTCCTGTTCTAATACTCGAGGTCCATATCGACCGACACAGCTAGGAGGTACTAGGGGAAACACTGCCTCACATCACTCCGAGATGTCCACCTCTACCAACATATATACCTTGACCTCCTGCTCCATCTCACACCTCCAATTGCAGCATTCATGCTGGTTCACGCTTCCTTCATGCTGGTTCACGCTTCCTTCATGCGGGTTCACGCTTCCTTCTATCTGTTGGTCCAGTCGTCGGCCCCAATCGTGAGCAGTCTGCATCGCTAGCAGCCTTGGATGTGCTCTCTGCTGTACACGGCATGAAAGAGTCATCATTGGGAGCCGACGTGGCCAACAAATAAATCTCTTTGGGCTGTCTCGGGGGGTGCAATTGGACCACGCAAACAAGACGCCATGGATCACTATTATATCCAAACAGCTGTCTTGAAATCCCGATAACCTCCCACCCAACTCAACACCGAGCGACCATCGTCCGAGCACATGTAGCCCATGACATTCGGGCTATTCTTCTCGACTCTGTTCTCACTACAGACAAGGGCTGTCTTCGAAGGATTCAATGGGCTTTCAACATGGCGTTTCAAGACTTCTGCTCTCAGAACACTACAGCCCTACCTAGCAACTCGATTCTTCCACCACACATCTTTTCAAAACCATAAAACGAGCCACTCACGTACACTGGGACACAGCCTTTCCTCAAAGAAACATTGCATACCAACCCTGTAGCACTGATGTGTGTCTTGGGGATGTTGAAGTTGTGGCCACTTGAGCTACCGGCAGGTTCCAAATCTCGTCCGCAAGTTATTTTTGATGGTGGGCGATGCCTTCACTCAGACATGCCTCGCGGCATTGATTATATCCATTATGCGGATCTCTACCAGGTTATTCAAATCCTTTCCCTGAGTGGCGCCTAGGAGAAACAGTTTTCGGTGCGAGGTACCTTGGTTGAATACTGCCAGGCCGATAGGCCAGATGAGCGACTTGCTGCCATTCTCAATCGCTGTTGGATCGACAGATCATTTGCCCGTCGCCTCTTAGATGAGATTGTTGGAACATTGGAAAACCTCGACGGTGCCACTGATGATACACGCTTCGCCGGACCCCGTCAGACCTCTTTCAGTGCATACGCCGCCAGCCAATCGGCAAGCCTTGGCTTGGATTATATTGACGTTCGGAACAAGTGGCTAGAGAAGTTGAATAACAGGCAGCGGTGGGAGGCTCGGAAAACTGGCAACCATCAGCAGGCAGGCCAGCAGTCGACGCAGCAGTCGGGATCAAAAGACCAAAAACCATCTAAGAAGAAGGATTCACTATCTCCCTCTACTTCCCAAATAACCAATTTCAACGCCACCCCAAGATCAGTGTAGCTTTCACGGTCTCTGGCTTAAGACATTCTCTTTGTGGGGAGCATCAGGGTGTACCATTCGCGGGAAATGAAAGATGGGAAAAAGAAAAGTTCCGAGGCGATCTTGACATAGTTTGATTGCATGTGGAGACTCTGGAGCAGTAGATATAGTTGGGTGAAGATGAATTGATTATGTTGGATGCACGAAGCTGTTTTAGTAACACTGAATTGATTATGATCGAGGCAACAAGCGAGCTTCGACAGGGTCTGGTTGAAGATCATCCAAACAGGCCTAGTATCTCAGCCTCTACCATAGGGAAGCTCAACCCCAGCTACCGCTGAAGGCATCTTCCTATCCGAATCGATCTTCTCCCTTGCAGCAGTCTGATGGTGAGATACGCGGGTTAAGAAGTCACGGCGGTTGCATGATCGAAGTCGCGGCGCATTTGTGACGAGTGCGACGACCACCAACACTCCTACACTCCCGTCCATCGTCCATCGTCCATCGTCCCTCGTCCTAGGAATGGCGGCATATCCCCAACAAATCTTTTACCCGGCCTTTCCACAGGATACAGGCGCAGCTGGAGCGCGTCCGGGCGAAGTACTCCAGGTTGCGCAAACCCAGTCAACTCCAGGCGTAACCAACCCGCCGCCGAACAGCTTCCCACCCCATGTTCCTTATGGCAACAATGGACCCCTCAGCCAGGAACAGGTATCCATGCTCCAGCGAGGCATAAGACCGCGTACGCTACCTCCAAATACAGCTATGGTGACAGACCCGAATCTGATGCGCCCGCAGCAATCAAACTCGTCGGCCTTGCGAGGGCAAAAGCAGCAGCGGACAGCTACCAATGGACATGCGGGACCTCATGTAGGACTGGAAGGTGAAGGACCGGACAGTGGTGCTGAAGATGAAGTGGAAATGGACGGGGATGAAGACCCTAACGCGCAATTAGAAGGGGAGGCAGAAGGCGCAGAAGAGGATAATACACCACCCGAAGGCATGTACTATCTCGCGCCGCCTCCGCCGAGGACATATGACAGTCTGGAAGATACGTTACAAGCGCTGCATGAGTGGAATAAAGATCACGGATTCGATGTATCGAAACAAAAACCCATGAAGAACAAGGCTGGAGATATCTACAAATACTTGTACCGATGTACGCGTCATGGCAGACTAGACAACAATCGCAAGCTTACGGATGACACCAGAAAGAGGAAGAGAAGGTCTGGGAAAACGGGATGCCCTATGGGACTGTATATCAGGGCAGTGAATCCGGCAGACGCATCTGGGAAATGGGCCATCTCATACCAACGAGACAGCAGGAGCAAATTTCACAACCACGAAGGTGTTTCGGCAGAGGACCTCACGGGTCATAGAAGGCGCCATCGTACAGAAGAGATGGTGGACATAATACGGCAGCAAAGAGCAGCGGGCATGGACGCAGCGCAGACATTGGCGTACATCAAGGAGAGGCTGCCAGGAGCTCTAATCACGAAGCAGGATATCCTCAATTATCGAAGAGCGGATCCAGGGCCAAATAGCGACAATACGAACTACTTGGACAAACCATACCTCCTATGCCTCTCATTTCTCCAGGACTTCGAGGTTTGTGACAAGTACGGACAAGAGCTGCTGCAGAGACTGCGGACGAAGCTGCCAGTCTCCGTGTGTACAAAGCTTGAGCAATTTCAATCTCACTTCCTCAAAAACCCCCCAAGGGTTATTCTGGTCACAGATCCTGCAATGTCATATCCGGCATATCGATTGCAGCTTGCTCGTCTCCTTACATACTGCCAGGATGGTGGAACTGTCGTCTTTCTGGCACATTTCAGCAACACACCTGCGGAATACATAAACCTCATGTTCAAGCATCACTTTAATCTGCCTTGGGAGATTAGCGATAACATCACTCCTCAAACAAACTTTCGGCTCAACGAAAACCTAGAGGCTGGAGGATCTGGAGGGCGCTATACGGTGATCGCGCGCAATTTTGCGCCGGGCACTGACATCTCTGCGATACAAGGACTAGTCGGTATCAGCTCGACGGCAGGTCAAACAGCGGAACTTCTGTCGTGCAGGATATATTCGCAAAAACCCACCGTGGTAGCCGAACTCGTCTTCGCGACCCAGGAAGGCGCCGAGAGTGTGATCAATTCCTTCTCGGGCAAGTCTGTCAATCTAGGACGCATCGCCACGGCCGAGGGCAAGGAACTCCATTTCGCGCTTCGGACGCCTGCGCCAATGGGCACCTCGGACCTTGCACCTAGCACATTCATACACGCAAAGGCGCTTGGGAAAGTGGAACCTGAGCACAGCGTCTACATACATTGTGGAGGCTTGGACGTGTTTGGCAACTGGAATGCTCAATTACCGCCAGGACAGCAAGTTACTGGCATGTTCGACACAGCGGCCAGCTATTGTAAGATAGGCAAAGGGTTTATGGGCTACATGGGGCAACTTGAGTATGATGACAACTACCTGAGAACGGTTGCTGCTATGTGTCATTTTTGAGAGGCTGAGAGGATTTCCTGTTTGATCACGGTGTTTTGCTCATCTTTACCATTGTATTTGTACAGGCTTGCACTTGGTGAGTCCACTCCCTACTCCGTTTTTTGACGACGCATAAGTACTGACTGTCCTATAGAGTTGTTGCTCTCATTGATACCCAGGCGGCATTGTGTTGCTTTGCTGCCATTCAGAGCGAGCATTCCTTGCAGCCACCGAATATCTGGCTGTGGACGTGTAACACGAACCCGGAATACTTGATTCTTACCTCTTGATTCATGATTCCATCGAATGCATCTTGGAATTCTACCCATATCCTTCTGCGAGCGCCATGAGCCTCGACCCACCTCTAGACATCGGTAGTCTGACGTATCTAACGTCGCCGACGCCCAAAGCCAACTCCAGATCCAAACCTCACCTGTACCGGGCCCTCTCCCACCAACGGGTGAAACACTGATCGGGTCAGGACGCACCCGGCACAAATGTTTGAAGTGCATCATCCATCGTCATAATCGGATCAGGACGCACCCAGCACAGATGTTTGAAGTGCATCCATCGTCATAATCGCATCTCCACACCAGCATCGAGACTCTCACCTACAGACCCATCCGCAGATACACTGTATGACCACCCTGCACCCCGTCAAGGAAAACGTCACATTCTTCCCACCACAAGACTTCACCGCCATCACACCAACATTCGTGCAGTATATGCCTCCTTGAAACAGATGTTCCTTCTCATGATCCCGAGTCAAAGGCCAAGGCAGACGCAGTTCAATTGAGCGAAGGAGGGAAAGAGCGTCGGCAATGTAAAAAGGCAATTTGCAAGCTGTTGGGAATTTGTGGTGGACATGTTGAAGGGAAATGGCGGAATCAGTGGCACGGTAATGAAAGGAACAATAATATTACTTGGAGTAGAAGTCTAGCCGGGTACTCTCAAACCGCTGCAGAATGCAGTCAATGTAGGACATTGCAGATGGCCGTTTCCTCTGAGGAACTCCAATAATTTTGCAGAGTACCTCGGTTCGTGTTGACCAAGGCCAAGGGGGTAGGAATGGCTCGAGCCACAAGTTTGCACATGGGGTAGACAAATACAGCACGTGATTCAAATGCCGAGCCATTCTTATCATTTCCCTTATCTACAAGTAGTCCCCGTGTCTCTTCTGCTCTCTCATTTTTAGGTCACAACCAGTTCACTCGGACAGCAAAGCACAACGACGAATCAAGAAAGAAAATCATAACATTCATGCCATGTTAACGAGGCAGTTCCTCAAACAATGGCATACGAGTACAAAGAGTTCCCACGGTGAGTATCACATGGGAGCAAAGAAGATGCAACTAACAACTCATTATCGCCAAGAAGATATACAGACTAACTCGCTCTTGTGCCAAATTTCTCCAAACGTTTGTGATGGGACTCGGACTCTGTTCATTATGAGAATGAGTGACAGAATTCGGGTCTATTTGTTGATGCTGCTAGTAAACGAAATCTCGTCGTTGCCATTGTAATCTTGTCGCAGGTGCATCTGTCACAGATTGGTTCGAATCTGGAACAATCAACAAACTATTGTCCTGCTATTGTGGCGTGGTTTGAACAACGGTTTACGCGCCCTCATCATCGTCGGCGAGACGAACACGGCCTTGAGAGTTGAGACCGTTGGACCAGAATCCACCTAGGTCAACGTGAACATCTGACAACTTGGCGTGAGTGGTGAGGAGCCAGGCACCAAAGATTGGTTTGGCGAGGATGTCGAGGACAGCATAAGCAATGATCTCCTGGTCAACGGAGGCAATGCGAGATCCGTCTGCAATACCCCAGACGCTGCGGGCTTGTCAGTAAAATTCACATTCAAAGTGTAAGGCGAAATGACTCACATTGGATAGGCAGTCCAAAGGAGAAGAGTGTAACCGGAAATGGCAGCGAAGAACTTGCCAACGCTGCTGCTCTTGCCGAAAGCTCCTGCACGACCGTGGATGACCAAGTGCCAGATAACGACAAGGTAAGCAATGCAAGCAATGGTGTACCATCCCCACTTTTGGGTGGAGGTTGTGCCGTAGGCAGCGAACAAGCCAGTGATGATCATGACCAGATCAGCAACAATAGCCATGAACATGGTGCCACCGTTCATGCCAGCAAGGAGCATAAGGTCGAGGAGAAGAAGAGGAGTGGTAATCGCCCAATCGACGTAACGGGCCCAGTAGACCTGGCGGTAGACATCGTGGTAAGTTGGTGGGATACCCTTCTTATGATGCTCAGTGACCCGGTCGTGCTTCCACGAGACACCAGCCTTGGTTGCCATACCGAAGTAGGAGATGGCAGCAGTGATGGTGATCAAGGTGGTGATGACGTGGTAAAGACGACGTTCCTGTTGAGATTAGCCAAGCATACGAGGCTGGATGGGGTCACAGAGCTTACAATCTTGACAGTCCAGGACATAGCAGCAAATGCAGCTGAGGCGAGCGTCATGACCACGAAAACGACCCTTTATGGAAAGTTAGCAGGCTATTGTGAGGCTCATTCAAGCAATGCGAGCTCAATTGAATGATTGACTTGAGTGTATTCCAGAGTTGAGGTGCAAGAAGCATACCATAGTGTACGGATTCCGGTCTGAGAAGCTCCCTCTGTGAGTAAGTCAGCGATGTGACTCCACGGTCGATTCAGATGTGAGAATGGCTTACGGAAATCAGGGGTGTCTGGGACAATTGTGGGAAAGGCGGTGTTGCTTGGGTTACCGGTAGAACTGTGGATACATGCTCGTCAGTCACTGTCGGGCCCTCTGGTAGGCAGCAGAAAGTACATACGTTGAGGTCGGCACCAATAAGGTGGACGTCTTCTTCAAGATTTCCATGGGGTCCATGATAACGGCGAGTGTTCTGAGAGGGTGGTGGATTGAGGTTGAGATGATGGAAGATGGATTGAGGTTGAGATGATGGAAGATGGATTGAGGTTGAGATGATGGAAGATGAATTGAGGAGAAGAGAAGAGTGGAGGAGACACGACGGTTTTGTTAGTTGTACCCGTGCCAGTGCCAGTGCCAGTGGCACGGCTGTCAGGCTGTCAGGCTGTCAGGCTGTCAGGCTCCAGGGCTGTACAGTGGAACGCACGAAGCGGAACGTCATCATTGCCGCGACGGACCTACCACAGTGCGATACAGTCGGTAGGTACCTTAGGAGGTAGGAGCGACTAGGTGAAGCTTTGACCATCGGACAACCTCTAGCCTCTGGGACTTTCTGCCTTGAATGACTGACGGGTATATACCTGTAGTAGTAATGCATATACCGGTAGTAGTAATGCATATACCTGTAGTAGTAATCGTCTCACCTAGCACGACCCGTTACCCCAACCTTGGAATTGAGGGGCAACTCCATTTTAGGTTTCGCTAACCTGTCGTGTTGGCTGGCGTTGCAGGTGTGAGCTGCCAAACCAAGTTTCGGTCAGGTCGATTTATGAGATAACCTGTCAGGCACTTTCCTTTCCCGCCATCAGCCATATGCAGATAGCTTACCGTTCTTATCTGGCTGACTGCATTGAGGTCTGAGATCGTTCTTATCTGGCTGGCTGTATTGAGGTCTGCAATCGCCTTGTCTATGTTGCCATTGGCCATGGCAGATGGAAATGCCATGATTCAAGATGGCCCGGGATCTACAGCAATATATTTTACCCCGCAAAAGCCTTGACGATGCACCTTGCATGCCATCTCAGATGATCCGGTTGCCCAGCCTCCAATACCTAAACGAGAAGTCAAGCCACGTACGCCACACAAGCCACATACGCCACACACGCCACACACGCCACACTAGCAGCAGAAAGTGCCCCACTGGAAACGTGACTTGGATTCACGGTGCGAGGAATTGCAGTGAATCAACGAGTCCTGACTCTGAAATTCACAGTCTGCTTTGAAACAGGGTCAGCTTGAGTGGCACGAAGAGACCGTGATATAGATCACGTGCTTTTTCCATTATTCCACTCCTGTCAACTTCCCGGACATCACCATGTTCTTTACCGTGATGGAGAAACCTGCCGCAGGGATTTCCGTCAGCTTCACGGGGGAAAAGATTCTCTGGGAAGCACCGAGCAGGCCGGATGGCAAGGTGAAGAAGGCCCTTTTATATCTGTAGGCAGGCTTGGCGCGTGGGGATTCCGATATCTGACTTCAACCCCTTTACGAAAGCAGAATCAAAGCGGACCGCAACCAGACAGACTTCAGCCGACAGATGTGGCTTTGTTACACATGACAATAACGCACACAATAACGCACACAATAACACACACAATAGGCAAGTGAAGCGGAAATAGTACTCTTCCATGGTACTCTGGTACTCTGGCACAGGGTACAATGATGGCCAAGAGTACCATGATGGATAAAAGTAGAAAAGATCAACTTCCGCGTGCTATTTGCTATTTAATAGCAGGTGGTAATACCAGGGAGCAATACCAGGGAGCAATAGCAGGTAGCAATACCTTACATCAAGGTAAAGCACTATTTATACTACCGCCGATACACCCCCAACGCTGTCTTCCCTTCAACAGACATCACCGTGCTAATGGCCAGCTACCAGCGACGCTAGACTTTTCTTTTGCTCTTTGGCACCAATATTAAAAGACTCGGATCCCACCAGTCGCCCAGGCCCAGTCCCAGTCTTCCCTCTGCGAACCGAACCTGGAAACCGCGACCGAAATTCGTGAAAAGAGAGATCGACATAACGGACCCGACCTCTTCACCCTCTCAAAACACACAGACCCTATTCCTCTCTCCATCCTCCTACTTTGCACGATATGGCAGAACTCCTGCGGCTCGTCGCTCGACAAGCTGCCGCCGATGGTGGGAGCGAAGAGACTGTCCAGGTGCCCCTCACCGGCACTCCCGGCCATTGCGACCCTGGCAACGAGTATAACGGAGACATGGGACTGAGGATATCCGCAATCTTTGTCATCCTAGTGGGATCCCTATTAGGTATGTGCAACTGACCATCACCAGCCGGCAAACATGACCAACTAACATTCACTAGGAGCTTGGTTTCCCATCTACGCCAAAAGACATGCCAAGGGCAAGATATTTGAATGGCTTTTCTTCTGGGCCAAGTATTTCGGATCAGGCGTCATTATAGCCACTGCGTTCATACATGTCAGTGACGGCCACCTCGTCTCATACTCCCTTTACTGACTTCTCTCGCAGCTTCTTGCACCTGCAAACGAAGCCCTCACAGATCCATGTTTGGTTGGCCCTATAACAGAGTACTCTTGGGTCGAGGGCATCGTCTTGATGACCGTCATTGTGCTCTTTTTCCTCGAGTTGATGACTATGCGATATGCCGATTTCGGTCAAAACGAGCATGGCCATGATCATGCGCCACCACACGAACACACCTCCGGACATGCTCACAGTCGAAGCTCTCACGACCACTTGGACCTCAAGACCTATCACTCCAGCAATCCAGAGGAGTCGGAAGGGAAGATTAGTACAGCAGAACGACCAGACTTTCAAACAACCCAACGTGGTGAAGACCATCTCGGACATTCTCGCGACCACACAGACAAGGATGATGTTGAGAAGGCCATCGCGAACCCGAACGTCCACGACAAGCCATTTATTCCTGAATCCTACTCTGCACAGATGACAGCTGTCTTCATCCTTGAATTCGGTGTCATTTTCCACTCCATTTTCATCGGTCTCACCCTTGCTGTTGCTGGTGAGGAATTCATCACACTCTACATCGTACTAGTTTTCCACCAATCCTTCGAAGGCCTTGGTCTCGGCACACGTCTTGCCTCTGCCCCATGGCCCAAATCAAAGAGACTGACCCCTTACATCCTGGGCGCTGGGTACGCCATCTCAACACCAATTGCCACCGCTGTTGGTCTAGGTATTCGAACCACTTTTGCACCGGAATCCCAAAGAACACTGATCGTCAATGGAGTATTCGATTCGATATCTGCCGGTATTCTTATTTACACTGGATTGGTGGAGTTGATGGCACACGAATTCATGTTTTCACCTACCATGCAAAGGGCAAAGATTCAGACTGTTCTCGCGGCATTTGGCATGATGTGTACCGGTGCTGCTTTGATGGCTCTGCTGGGGAAGTGGGCTTAAAATCTTGTCTGACCTACAAATCATCTCCTTTCTCTCGTCGCGATGGACCATCTGGCATCAGAGGGCTGTTTCTGTTAGCAGGATCTAATGATGCACATGAAAAGAGTGGTGGACAAATGGCGGATGACGACTGGCGATTTGATACCTTTAGAACGCGGCTTTTCTCTATCGTTTATGTACTCTTCCATTCTTAACTTTTAACCTGGCTAATTCATGATTCCTTTTGGTTATTCTACAAGATATTATTCTTCCACGTTCCTGTGAGTTCCTCCTTGTCGTTTTGCGGCCTTGATGAATATTTCAATGTTTCCCCATACGTGCTTAATGGATGCATCACTCCTCTGCACCATTGGAAATTAACCTACTACCATGTCACATGGAGCCTAAACAATATTTCCCTTTTACCGATTCCCTGATCCCTGCCACTATTCTTCGTGGCGAAATCATCTATGGGATGGGTAGGGGGACGGATTCGCATAGGTGGTTGATTCTGTATTTCTTCACCATTTTTGCGTCGGTAGAACTGTGGGGGTGGATGCCTATGCTCTGTTGCTAAGCAGTTTATTGTTTGCATCAAGTACTAGATGTTGTTATTTTGCCACTATTAGTACTGCTTTGAGGTCAGGCCTCTCATTTCCCAAAGTGGTCATACCGCCATGTCTCTATTTCTCCACTGTTTGTGGTCCAGACTCCGTCGTCTCTGTACTCGAGGCCACCGCCGCGTGTCTTTTCGTACTTCCCTCCAAGCCTGCTAAGTTAGCTTCATCCATCCCTGGGATCACCATCTCGAAGGTTTCTCGAACGACGGTGTACTCGTAATAGCCGCACCTAGCGATGGGTTCCGTTTTCCTGACGTCCAATTTTCCGTCTGTCAATACGTCTTCGTCGATGTGGACGCCGATGACCCTTCCAATCACGATATCCACGGTCCCCATGGGTGGGTTTCCTGGTAATCGGATGGTGGAATGGTACTCGCATTCGAATCTGACTGGACTCGCTTTCACCATCGGACAAGCCATTCCCTCGACCTCATCGCCCTTCAACACGGTCGAAAAGCACTTATCCAAGCCTGCCTTTTCAAACTCATCAATACCATAGGGGGTCTGCTCGGCACTGATATTGACATGATCCCTGAGTCTGTAGGTAGCGAGGTTCCAGCAGAATTTGCCTGTCAGTTCGGCGTTCATGGTTGTATCTTTGCGCGCGTTTTGCGACGTCTGATTGGCGCTGAACATTACGTAGGGTGGGTCGAAGGTTAGGTTGTTGAATTGGCTGTAGGGGGCTAGATTGTGTTTGCCCGAGGGAGACGTCGTTGATATCCAGCCGATTGGGCGGGGGATGACGCAGGCTTTGAAGGGGTCGTGGGGGAGCGAGTGGGGGGTCTTTCCGGGTTCGTAGAAGACCATTTTGAGGCGTTGAGGTTGATGTGATCTCAGGTTGATGTTATCTCAGGTTGGTGTTAGCTCACTCAGGTTGATGTTAGCTCACTCAGGTTGATGGAGAGGTGGAGATGGAGTGAGGTTGACGAAGCACGTCAAGGCAGATTCGATTGTGACTTGACGAGGGGTGGTTTGGTAGAAGGAAGGGATAGATGAAGCGATAGATAAGAGGAGGAAATGGCTTGGGAGGTACCTCCGTAGTGGTTCCTTTCAATTTGGATGATCCGAGGTCAGAGTCACACCGACGGAGCAATTCTGTTGAATGTGTACATCACAGTATAAGGAGAAATTCTAATAATAACTAATTGTGTACATCACGGTATAAGGAGCATTGAACGTGTATCTCACGGTATAAGGAGCAATTCTAATAATAACTGAATGTGTACATCATGGTATGAGGAGTAATTCTAAATAACTGAGTGTGTATAGAGTATAAAAAATAACCCATTCGCAATTGAGACCTGCAGCAAACCTTTCCAATACTCATCATGCATCTCATCAGTACCTACCACCTCACTACCCTCCTCGCTGTACTCCCAGCCTTCTGCGCTGCCGGCAACCCAAGAAATGGCTGCGTACATTACAGAGTAACCTACATAAAGCCCTATGACTTGAAGGCTAGGAGCTGGCGTACGTCACCCCCTCGCTTCAATCCCCCTACCCAGATCTAATATGATGACTCTATAGCGAAGGGTAGTGCCAAAGACTTTCAGTCCGACTTCGACCTGAATGCGGTAAAGTTTGTGGATTGGACGAAGTTAAAGGGTGTTGCAGATGCCTGCCCGGGGGTCTGTTATGCTCTAAAACAAGTATGGTATAGCCCAACACAATGGACATGGCAAATGACATGCGAGGCGGCGCGTATGAATAGATGGCCGTTGGTGAAGATACCAGATCCCGTGAATGGTATTACAAGGCAACCTGCGGAGTACAACTGCGACGTAAATTGTTCGCCCAATCACAACCCAAACCTTCACCAGACCTGCGACCGTCATGTAAGTATCTTCACGAATAGAGGCCCAATGTGGACCAGGGCTTGCTGTGCTAATGCCTTTTGATAGTTTGAAAATTGTTGAATAGGCACTGGAGATGGATTGGATTGAGTTAGGAGGTCATGGAGGTTCTACCGCTGAGTTACCTGGATGGTGTCGGTGTTCAAGGACGCCGACGGGATCATGCTTCCCTTGATACGACACGGATATTCTTCTTCAACATGAACATCAACATCAACAACAAACTTTGAAACCCATTCTCTCCTCACAATGCCATTCTACGATATGTGTTTCCTGCTGTGCGTCCTGGCCAATGCTGAGCCTCGGAATCGCCATTGAGCTTTTGCTCTCTTCTTCGCTCCCGTTCTGTGCGTAATGCTATGACAAGACTTATCAAGCTCTCACTAGGTACTGTTGGACAGCTTATTCTGCCTCTCACGAGGTGACTACAGCGCTCCAATCCTACTAGCTATCCTCTTGCACCTGGATGCTCTTGAACATCACGACGGAGATGCATTCAAACGAAACCAGAGATTATACCCACGATCAACTAGACGATTCGCTCGACTTGTGATCCCTCTATGAAGCCGACGGAACCACCACCATTTCTTTTCCTACTAGTATGAGGAGTATAGATGTTTTGATCTTACATGCCGGACGCCACGATTGCCGAGAATATTCTAGCAAGCACCGTTTGACGGGTGTTTTCCGCTATCCACGTGGAGAAACGACTACTGGGCTACAAATCGTAGCTACAAATCGTAGCTACAAATCGTAGCCGTTGCGCCCGATACCGTTCAACCGTCTACCTCACCGATAGCGAATCCAGTGCGTTGGCACTCTGAGCTTATACTACTGTTGGGGACGTTCGACTAACAATATACAACGTTCGACTTGGATCCAACACTTCGAATCAACACGGCCGTTGAAGGAACGGGAAGACTGAATGGACCACATATTGTAATGGTAAAGCTTCGATTGCATATCACCCCATTCCCAACACCACCCGGAATTCTACACATCAATCGTTTTCCTCACTCCATCTGTCACTATCCCTGTTGTACAATAAAACTTCCATCCCTCTGGCGGACCCAGGTATTCTTGTTCACATCAAACCTTCCATCATACTCTCCCTTTCTTTCATTCCTTCTCTCCATTCCAATGACCGAATTCTTCCTGCAAGCCCCTAGAAATCCGAACAAATGTCGGTCAATTTCTCCAGTAGTATGTCACCCTAGATCCGGATCCCAAACTCATGTAATCGGTCCAAATCGTGTCGAGTTGTGCTTCGCAGGAGATGTCGGCGCGGAATTTGGAATGGATAGAGAATATCGAGATAAGTCGTGTCTTGCAGGGGTGACAGTTGACGCAAATGGAGGAGGTGGATACCCCCAAGGCGAGTTAAAACTGCCAGGAGTGGCAGGCCCGCAACCTTGCCAAGCACTGGCATAGCCAGGCTTAGCATCCCAAGAAAAACCTTGCGCCCATATGCTATCGCCGAGGAATGGGGTTGGAAATCCAGGTTCACCGGTGTGAGGCGCCGTCGACGGTCGGCGTAGATGGGGTATATCCATCATCTGGGGCTGTGGGCGTGGGTGCTCCTCAATTTCACGCGTCATTGGCCATTCGGACACTGTTGATAAGGCGTACAGGTTAGTATCACTCACAACGTGTTGAGCTGCTGCTCAATTCATTTCGTACTGCTATTCTTCCTGAAATCCTTTCCAAGGGTCGTTAGCACGGCGGCTATGTTCGTTTCGTAGGCACTGAATTGTCTCGGCTTAATGTCTGTGTCATTGGTAAAGTCTTCCGTTCCTCTTCGGCTTGATGGATGTGAGGTCATGAAGGTGCGGTAGACATCTTCAAAACTTGCTTGACGACCTGGCTTGCTGCTGACTTCCTTGTAGAAAGCAAAGGCCTCGTGACATTCGAAGGTCATGTCTTTGTCTACGGTGCGGCTTCTTTTTGGGTCTGGTTGGCCTTCCGAATGGTCTTCCGTTTCTCGCTGAGCCTTCGTCTGAAGAGCAAGAGATTCGCAGTATGCTTTTTGCTCTGGATTCCGTTGGCACTGGTCGCAAGTGCCGGGTTTCATTTTTGCTGGTGGAGGCATAGGCTTGATTGGCTGTAGACTTGCTACTTCGTTATCGCGACAAACACAGCCGAAACCGTCCCCGCATAATCCACACCCGTCTGAGGTCTGAATGTGCGTATCTGGCTGCATCTTTGCCCACTGATTCGTAAAGTCAATCTCCATTTCCTCGGGACTCGAGCCCTGATCACTAGTCAGATCAGGAGCCTCAGAATGTGAATTGTTCCGGCTAGAATCGGGAGGTGAAAGCAAGTTGGTGATAGACATGGAGGCAGTTGACATATTCCTATTCAGAGGAGGTTTGACATCCCGGGGAATATCTTCCGGATCTTGTAAAAGCTCGTCGACACAACGACAAGTTCCATTGGGTTGTGGGTCACAGCACCCACTGTCCAGTGGTCTCTTCTGGGGTAAAAATTGAGGTGTAGTGTTGATAACGTGGAGTGGTTCTTGAGGACGACGGTGATTTTTTGATTTGGTGACGTCGTTCGCTTGATTCAATCGGGTTTTGTAAGTATTGAGCTCCATAGTCAACTGCTGAACGACATCCTGGTGTTGACGAGTCAACGAGTCGGCACGGTTGTCCGCTGCTTGCCTCTTCTGTTGCAAAATTGTCATTTGGTTGAGCGTGTTCTCCCAGTTTGCCTTGTAATCGCACTCTCTCCCTTTTACGCCGACAAGCTCATTCTCCAATTCAGTAAGACGATTTCGGTCGTGCTCGGCCTGGGCTCGTAGGGACGTCAACTCTGCCAGCAGTTGGTCGTTTGTGACTCTTAGCGCATTGTTCTGCAGTTCGAGATCCTTCTGTACATTGGTCTTGCGCTCGCGGAAAGCGCGCTGAGCCGCACGATTTTGTGCCTTTCGTTTATTGTCGGGCTCGTCAGTGGCGGCTTTTCGACCGGGCTTCGGTCGAGCAGGAACAGCAATGCTGCTGGTCATAGGACCGGTCGAGGGACCAGCAGACATGGGCTGCAAAGCATTTGAAGCCGTGATTGAGGGAGCCAGAGTGGTGGAAGGTCTCAAGGAGATGCCCTGAGGAGCAGCGGGGGCGAGGGTGTTGCCCGTTGGCGGGGAGAAGCAGGCGTCCAGACTCTCGCCGGGCGAGATGGGTGAGATGGGCGAGCTTTGAACAGTCTTTTGGCGGTAGGCATTCGATTGGAGGCAGTTTGGACCAGTGTTTGGCCGTTTTGGTAGACGCTCGAGTCCGTCCATCGTCGACTTTCTAGAGCGATGGTTCCAACGAGGGCGTGGGCGTGGGCGAAGCAAGATGATCAGATAAGATCAAAGCCAAGGAGGATCAGAATCTTCATGACACACAGACCAACTGCGAGTTCGGCGAACATCAGCTCGACTTCACCATCTCACCATTTCACCGACTCGCCGACGCGACGCGAACTTACCCGAGAGACAATCCGAGATCCGACATAGGACCTGTCGGGCAACAAGGCAACAAGGCAACAAGGCACAGCTACAACCTGAGGCAAGAACGAGCAGGCTTACATAAACAAAAGATGGGAAGAATCTGATAACAAAGCACGACAATGCGGCTTACTCGGTCTTTTGATGCCAACCCTCAACGCCGCAGCCATCCGTGTTCATCCGTGGGCTCCATATGTCCGCATGAGTACCGCCAAAGGAAGATATGCTGTGGTAAAGTCGTGACCTCTTTCCACGGTTTGCCAATCACGCCATGGCGGTACAGTTGACGACGTTGACCAGACTGTTGTTGCTCTGCAAGTTGAGCGACGAGTATTCCTAGTTCCAATCATGCACAAATAACCTGGGGAATAGCAAAGTGGCACCCGCACAGCCCACGAATATCAGACTACACAACTCAAACTTCACGTATAAAAATCCAGCTTCTCGAATAATCCGTCAAGATGATCTGAGGAGAGAAGTCTTCTTCCAGCAGACTCCGATACCTGCCAGTTTGGACGCACCTTTGCAAGCTCGACCAAACTGCTTCGCATGAAATCTAGGCCCCATCCTCAGCCGCTTCAGCTCCTCTGGTTCTGAATTGGCCATTGGCATTGAAGATGATTTGAGCATTGTGCTCAGAAATCTGTTGCTCACAGCACGCAGTATTGCGTGGCTTTACCGTCCGCGGAGCTTTCGGTGACCCGTCAGGTAGAAACTTCACGATTGCTAACCGATTTAGCGATTTTCCATTGGCTGAGTCGTCGTTTGTGAACCATGAATTCATAGCCTCCAGCCTCGTGCAGTGGCGAAGCCCAAGTTGTAGGCACTGTGCCAGCCGAATGGTAGAGATAAAGCAGACAACGCCGACGGCCTCAAGAAAAATTCTTGTCGTGGGTCCTGCCAAACGGTAACGTTGCACTGCAAGAGCATCCAACATATTGTGATGTTCCTGGACAATAAGGAGTGTACTATTCTTAGACACATACTTCTAGATGTGGTCGGCTCCCCAGCCTGTGACCTGGAAGCTTGACACGATATTGGCGATTACGGCTTTCCACGTAAGACTTTGAGGATGCGGAAAGTCGTCATTTATTCCAGAGAATCAAGGACTCATCTTCATTGCCCCACAACCTTTCTTGTCGACTGAAAATGAGGATCACGTCTCTCAATAATTCAAGTCGTTAAAATTTGCGCTTGACCTTCTCGTTTCCCGAAACTACATCTTGAGAGAAAAAGAATTTTACTCGGTTCTGACTGGACCCTGCGAGAATAAGCGCAAATACTGAAGACCGTGATATTACCCTGCCAAACGAGAATAGGCTCTCAAAGACCAGAAATCACCATAATATTAAGATGCGAACCACAGAATAATCACAATGGCATGGTGGTCGAAATTTACTAATAAATCCGGCTTGATAATCCCCATTCAGCATTGGATCAAGAGGGTCAACCAAGTACAAACATTCTGGCCTTGCAGGAAATCTCGTCAAACTACCACGGCAGAGGCTGATCACTGATGCAATGGCAATACAAGAATACCCCTCGGGTAGCCGGTACGATACTGCCAATAATCAGGATGGATCTACGAACCCAGAGCTTTTTTCAGCCTATATAGTCACCTTGCAGTTAACATTCACCCTTTTACGTCCTCTTTCTCTTCCAATATCAACATCCCGCCCCTGATTTGGGCAGCCAGCTTCGCATCAACAGACAGTATCCAAGAGACCAAAATAGCTATCGACCACTCCAACGATTGCTACTCCTGTGAAAAAGGGACGGTTATCTGGAACCTCCAACCTCTCGAGAAAGATCCCGATGTCCTCAGGTAGGAATCTCCAAGCTCGTAAAAGGAGATTTAGTGCAGATCAAGTCGGGCTACAAAATCGAGCTCTGCATTCGTCTCTCAACTTCGGAACCAACGTTTCCTCACATTTTCTCTATATAGCGCTGTGGGTATGGAAAACTTCGGGCAGATTCTTGGGCCCTAGAGTACAGATCTATGTGTTCGTTTATCGGTCGACGTAATATTCGGATATCGTTGTACATATAGGACATGAATTATTCTCTCGCGCGACACCTCATAAATTACACCCAACATATTGTCGATGCCAACTCAACGTGGACGCAGTACTTGTTTTCGCAAAATCGTGTCAGGTAAGATAGGCCAGAAAATACATCGCTTTATAGCACAACTCGAGAAATTATGTTCCCGAGAAACAACAATGCGGTTGTGGAAAAGTCTAAATACTGAATCCGGAAATAATATCTTTTGAGTCAGGACGCTTCATGTATACTTGATCACGGTTCTTTCTTTCTCTGCGAGACAGCCCCGAGAGAAGAAAGAATTCCTTTATTATATTATGTGTTGGATCTGTGGATGAAAATATCAACGAACAATTTGTCTTAGGTGCTTCAAAGAATCTGAGATATTCTGACAGTGTCCCAGATGGGACAAAGGTAGGTCTTTGCTTTTGCAATGAGGTGTGCTTGCGAGAAGTGTTTTTCGCATCGATATAGTATACGATCATTACTTTTTGAGGTGAGTGTTTGAATAATCTTCCGAGTATTTCTTCCCATGCGTTCAAAGCGAGCCTTCTACTTGACCACTTTCCTCGCTCTGATAGCCATTCCGCTCTCCCTGATTAAATAATAAAATCAAAGCGACACTTTTCCTGCGCGTCTATAAAATACATTCTTCCCTCTGTTAGGATCCATCCCTCAGTGCTTCAACGAACTTCTCACAAATTGCCAACCACGCCAAAAAATCAACTCTTCGCATCTTGTTCGACTCCTTTACCAAGACCTCAATCAAACAAAGTCGAGTAATGAAGCTATAGAGAAACCTACCACTTCGATCAACACATCGTGATTATATCAAACTCATCTCCACCATCCCAACGAAAAGCTAAACACCAAACTCCAAGCTTTTCCATAGTTGGAAAACAGCCACTAGCAATTATCTGCATTACGAACGATAACAGCTCATATTTATCATCCTCGATACATTAATCCGCAAACAAGTTAGATTATGGATTCATACAATAGCGCTTCATCTGCCGAATTATTGCCTGCCTGGGGCGCTGCAACTCCGGACTCTGAGTTTCTGATTAGCGAACCTATCGAGGCCGCCTCACCGGCCTGTACGTGTTCTATCTATAGCGATTGTAATGAAGGCAACGAGATGGAAGAGTATCCAGAAGACGACGAGGCTCTCATGGAGCCACCAGTTGATCTCTTCAATTTCCTCGATGTCGAAGACGAGGAGCCCGAAGTCGCTCCACAGGAAGCCGATCAATTCATCTTCGATGAAAATAATGTTCGTATCGAACTTGGCGCTCAGCACTACACTCACCCAATTCAGGAATTGGTCGCAGACTCGGAGCCTGGATACGCCCACCAATGGCAGTGGATACAAGGGATGAAGCCGGGATACTCTGAGGTGCCAACCATGCCTTGGAACCACACCCGTCCAGGAACGCAATACCCACTACACTGCCCATGTAACTTATCTTCAGACTCCTCGACAATGACCCCTTGTAGCTCATTTCCAGACTCCTCGAATACAAATTTTTGGAGCTCTCCAGCTCAGTACCCAGCCTGCCCAGCCTCCAATGGTGTGTGCCATGAATGCCAAATTCAAGCGCATAGGGGAGCAAACCTTGCGAGCATGACCGAGGCCGAGAAGGAGGCTTGTAGACGACGTGATCGCGAGGTCGAGGAGGAGCTCTTTGACATGGTCCAGGAGAAATGGCATGATCGTGAAACATATTTCGCATGATATGATGCCAAACACGGTTCAGGACCAGGAATAGACTTGTCGTGAGGGGTCGACCTATGGACAAGTCAAGTCGGAATTTTGACGGATGGCGGTGTGCGTGTTTGAGAAGGTAATACGGTTGCGTAATTCTTGGACTGATCGAAGCACAGCTGGCGATGTTTGAGTTGGCCGAGTCGTTGGACTCTTACTATCCTGGACATTTGTATTTTGATCAATTGTCTTTCGATCAAGCGAAGTTGGTATTTTCTTGGTAATTAGAAATCGAACAGTCGCCGAAGAAATTTCTCCTATACCATGTTTGGGGTCTAGAATTAGAAATGCAAATCATGGTCAAATCAACCATCCAGAAACTACTTTCATTACTGTTCTCGTTGTGTCCGTCTCCAAATGCGAAAAGAGGAAGCGCCCTATGCCAAATTATGGTAGACAGGCGTGCCACCCAGAACCCTCACCTTTGGAAACTCTTCCGGTCTACGGAATAAGAGTCAAACTGTTCGACTAGACGTCAATCAAATGGTGAGATGGCCGAGCGGTCTAAGGCGCTAGGTTAAGGTCAACAACCTTAGCAACAATATCCTAGTGGAGCAATCCTCGTGGGTTCGAATCCCACTCTCATCATCTTTTTGTCCTCTCCGCTGTTGAAGGGAAAGAATCGTTTCTCTTTGCTCTTTTTTGTCTATCCGACCCGAGGAATGAGTATGAATATCAAGGATGTTGTGGAGATCTGGCCCGAGCTATCGATAACACATGGGTTATCGATTGGGAGTTCGCAGTGCGCTTGAGATGCATCGATCCGGATGCTGCGCTGGAGATATGCCGTCGTTCGATTATATCGATGGAGGCGAGTTGCAGGTTGGTAGATCGTCGCTCTCTTGCACAAAGAAGAAAGCTCGAGCTGGCATAACAGATCATCCGGCTGCCTTCCGCAGTCCGAACATAGGAGTGCCTACAAGGGTCTCGGTGATAACTGATGAGCAGAGACCGCGTCCCCTAGGGCTACAGGAACTGGGTTGATCGATGGGGCATGCTGTTGTATGAAGACGGGATGGGAGGAGAGGTGAAGTGTCCAGTAGATCGACCCAGCGTCTAATACCCGCGCGGCTCTTCTATCCTGAACAACTCTCTTTCGTTGGACAACGTGAAAAAGCCTGGAGTCTTCTTGTCCCCTCCAGCTACGAGAATATCATACCAGGCGGGTAAGTTGCAAGTCTCTCATGGCTCTCATCCTGTATTGTCTAATTTCAGGCTATCTGCGATGCTGATGGAGAGATACAAGTTTTCATCAAAAGAGAGACAGCGATTGAGAACATACCTATATAAGACCATTCTCGAGCTAGCTCGCTCATGTCCGAACCACCACTCATTCGCAAAATCTCTCCCACTCAATCCCTCTCAGGCTACCAACTTCCAACTATCTTTCCTAAAGTACTACCATCATGCAATCCCACCCCACCTCATCCCCATCCTCTTAGCCATACCCATGATCGCACACCCAAAAGCGGCAACGGGAACGAGACAATGTCACAAGTGGCAGCGTAGTTCCTCAACGTCTCGCTGCCGGGCATGGTCGGATTCGTTCTAGCCTCGTCCTGGTGCTTCACATTCTCTAACGACCAAACAGCCAGATGCCCATTGCCCTTGCGGATCCATGCTGGGCGTGCCAGACCTTAAAGAAGGTCACTGGTGCCTGTGTTACTGATTGCGCTTAGACAGAGCTCACAAGAGTGTGCAGACCGACAGTGATCAACTAGTGACTCGCTGAGCTTGATAGTACGTTGGCTTGTACTTGTACAACCAGTGGTAAGTGTACTGACATTGAACAGCTATCTGTGCCTGTGCTTTGACTGTTACCAGTATCCGCTGCGGTGCCTCTGACTGCAAAGTGAGGACACAGGGAGGCATCCCAGTCATAGCCTGTTCCTAGATATGATGGTCCAAAAACGTGGAGAAATACGCGATGGTTCTTGAAGAAGTGGTGTGCCGCTAGTGGCTCTCATTTCGTGGTCGATTTCTGCGTTGCATCGCGTATTTTGGGGGATGCAGAATTCTGCCGTCGCTCATTTGATGTGTGTCGTAATCATTGCCATTGGTCCTCTTTCATCCACCAACCCTACTCGAACCCCATTCCAGTCTCTCAGCCAACATCTCCCAACTTGACTCGCCACCAGCTCTCCCAATACCTCTCAATCCCGCCAATGTGAAATTGAGTAATTGGCCAAATTGGTCATGTATTCTCTGAAGACAGTCTTCGAAAGATTCTTCTTTGCTAGAAGAGTCCTCGCTGTCGGCGTCGTATTCGTCCTCAGCGCCTTCCTCGTCTGAAGTTCCGTCATTATACAAAGTGCTTCGTCCTCTGGCGTGCCGACTGTGGTGCTGCCCTCTTTGACCAGAAGTTCGCGGTCTAGGCGCAGGATTCCCAAACTGTAGTGCTTGATTATCTGCGTATAATAAAGCAAGGTCGAGAATAGAGACAATGCTATCGTAGATGGGAGCGAGGTTCTTCGCAAGAAGCCCACCGAGCTGCAACCTATCTATGAACGTTTGATGGACCGCAGCCATGGCATCGATCTCCTCTGCATCCGCCATGTTTTTGTGCATCTGGACTGCGGAAGTCTCTATCACAGTGCTAGTAACATATGAGAGCATGATGTCTACGAACCAGCTAAGCTGCTGACGCACGTGGTGATTGGTCCGGTTTCTGGTTAACTGTGTTTCGAGATGCCGGAACTGTATAGCAGCTTGGCGGAGAATATACTTTGCCCGGTAGATTTGAAGGAGCAAGCGGAACATGCGTTGGTAAGTAGCGAAAGAAGTACGTTGGATGACATTCATAATCGGCCAGGGTAGCTGTTTCGTTGTTAGTAAGTCTACGATAAACTCGCAGCGTGAAACCTACATTGAAATCGATGACGATATTTGAAAGGGATTTGACACCCCGATCATTACCTTTGGTCTGGGCGGTACGAACACTGATGCGACTTGGGTCAATGTGATTTTGACCTCCGAAGACGCTGCGAGCAAGTTCAGATAGTAGGAAACGGTCATTCCAAGATTTTTGTCGACTGTCCATGCGCTGGAATATTTCGTCGGCAAACGCCTGAAAGATGGTGCCATCTTTAGAGAGATAGACGTATTGGAATTGCTGAAGATAACTTGGCAGACTGCAGTTGTGGAGCAACTGTTCACGCAGAATGGAAGACGCCAGAGTGTATTTGCTGCTTATCCACCCATCAAAGGCAACATTGAACAGCTCGGGGAATGGAGCTAAAGAAAACAGGGAATGAGGCTGACAGACGGCGTCGTAGCTCAATATTGGTTCGGGATGATCTGATGGTGAGTAGCCGTGCTGCAGAAGATGCTTGAGGAAGACTATGCTCTTGCCGGAGTTCAAGATCTTTTTGGCGGCGGGATGAAGGAATTTTGGTGCGTATAATTGGCCGTCCTGTACAGAGCGAAGATTGAATCGATCGTGCCAAAGTGACGCGGCTGAACAATCTTTGTCTGCGACGGATATGAAGAACGTGTCGTCTACATCAGCAGCATCGCCGGCTTCCATCCAACGCCGGACAGGTCTCAAATAGACCTTGAGACAATCGAAGAACACTTGAGCCAAAACTTCATAGACAGGTGCATCTTCCGCAGCCTGGGAAATACAGATCTTGTCATATAGCGTTTCTAAGCATTTGAAACCTTCGCTAGGTACACTAACCACAAGCTGTCCGAGATGCACCAAAGGCCGGCTCATTTCTCGGATTGAATCGTGGAGTTGTAGGAGAGTTACGACCCTTGGAATGGTAGGATCCACCAATCGGCACTCTTCTTGTGTCAATTGCTTGTCAAATTGCCGTAATTTGAGAGCAGTCGACGCGGTCAGTGCCTGGATTATGGCATTCTGTGGCGACCTACGCAACCACGAGCGAATCCCCAATATATCAGAGCCAATGCTTGCAAGTGATTGCAGCAAGTCGTTGACACTGGAGGCGCTGATATTGCTCAAGATCTTGTTCGCACTGTAGAATATCAAGGAGTGCGCCAAATCAATCGTGAACAGAGATGTTGGTAGACCGTGAAGCATCGAATATACTTCGCGTACTGCTTGTAACTCGGAAATCTGCTGAGTGCGGGCAGGAGATGAGGCAGGAGTATTCCAGTACTGAGCCGCCTCCACTGCTTTCAAGTGCTCATCTTCGACTTGGAGAAGCAATTCTGTAGGCAACTTGATACCTGCAGGTATTATCGACCTGGCCCTCTGTCGGACTTTTGTGATCTTTGCCTTGGGAACAATTTCAAGCTCATCCTCGGAGGAGGCTGTCGAGTATGTCTCGTCGGCCCATAGTTCCCCAGTCAGAGGATCGTCGGCTACGATTTCTTCCCAGGTGATAGAGGGGGGCGGTGGACTTGGAGGGCGAATCAAATCGAGTGCTTCTAAGCTTGCGCTTTCTACAGGTCGATCTGAAAGGTTCAGGAACAAAGAGAGAATTTCGGGGGTCCATTTGTCAGTTGAAATGCTACGGAGTTCCTTCAGCCTAGCCGCCAATGCCTCAGAGAGGTCATCACGATTCAAGATAGAGAACTTTTCGACGAGCCCTTCCAGGCTGGCTTCAACCTCGAACTGGTTCGTTCGTACGAATTGCTGCTGCTTCGCTGTTTTGGCCGCTGACTCCTTCAATTGTCTATATTCTCGAGGCCTTCTTGCTCCCGAGACACGAGAGATGCTAGTGACGAGCTCTCCAATGATGTTATTGACAGCAATAGTTTGAGCCATCGATATCGTGCGTTGGCGCTGTCGAGCTGGTGGTTGATTTGCGGTCCGTATCTGGTATTTTCAAGAGCAGGAATTGACCTGAACTTGGCGATGGAAGATGTCGATGTCCAAGCTCTTTTCGAGGACATCCCATCCCACCTCGGAGGTTGAGTTTGTGGTGTTTCTGTCAAGATGTGGTGTTTCTGTCAGGTCGCGTCTCGCGGTGCTGGACCCTGGTTTATATTGGCAGGGGTCCGTGAATTTGGTGGAGGCCAGGAGACCAGGAGACCATAGGGAAGGCAAGACTGGAAAAAGACATCCGTCTCGAGATGTGAGAGCACCACGGAACAAACACATATCAATCATGGGCCTTCCAAAACCGATGCGCCTGCTGGCTTTTGTCACTCTGGGCATCTTCTTCTATCTATGCTTTCTCATATTCACTTCTCCCGTTGAATTGCAGGTTCCTGGCACTGGAAAGATTGAGAAGATGACCAAGGACCCAAACTTAGAACGTATGTTTGCCCTTTGCCCGAGATTGAACTCCTAGAAACTGACTTTGACAGCTACCGGCGAACCTCCAGAGCCTCTGAGAAGAGTTGTCGGAAACAACTACGCCCCCGATAATCCAAACTCTGAGCGGATCAATGCTACCCTCCTCGCTCTTGTCCGGAACAATGAACTCAAGGATATGCTGCAGTCGATGAGAGATCTGGAAAGGACGTGGAACCGCAAGTTCAATTACCCTTGGCTGTTTCTGAACGACGAGCCGTTCACGGAAGAGTTCAAGACTGCAATAAGGGGGGCGACCAAGGCAGAGGTCAAGTTTGGTATGATGCATCTCACCGCCCGGCGGCTTGAAGCTGACAATCATCCCAGAACTCGTTCCACAAGACCATTGGCAAACACCAAGTTGGATTAATGAAGACCTATATCAAGAATCCGTCAAGGTACTGAAAGAGCAGGGGGTGCAATACATGGACAAGAAATCATACCACAATATGTGTCGATGGAATAGTGGCATGTTTTACAAGCATCCGGCACTACTGGAGACGCAGTACTATTGGCGGGTGGAGCCAAATGTACACTTCTTTTGCGATGTGGATTACGATGTCTTCCGCTACATGCAGGACCACAACAAGACTTATGGATTCACCGTGAACCTTTACGACAATCCCGAGAGTGTTGCTGGACTTTGGCCATCTACGCAACAATTTATCGCAGATCACCCCGAACATATACATCCAAACAGTGCTATTAAATGGCTGCAAGAGGACACCATTCGCCGGGAGAATTACATCAAGGCCAATGGATATTCCACTTGCCATTTTTGGTCCAACTTCGAGATTGGTGACATGAGCTTCTGGAGAAGCAAGGCATACGAGGACTATTTCCAGCACCTCGACCGTGCTGGAGGTTTCTTCTACGAGCGTTGGGGCGATGCGCCTGTTCATTCAATCGGGCTGGGACTTTTCGAGGATCAAAGCAAGATTCATTGGTATGGTTCGAATCCAGACTTAACTCAGTCAATCCAGCTAACAGACCCAGGTTCCGGGACATTGGCTACCAGCACATCCCGTTCTTTAATTGCCCGAACTCGCCCAAATGTAGTGGTTGCGTAACGGGTCGATTCACTGACGGAGAGCAGTGGCTCAACAACGATGATTGTCGACCCGCTTGGTTCAAATATGTCGGGATGGGATGATCTCTCTTCGACTTGATAATCATGCATTTTATCAGAGTAGTGAAAGGTATCTAGCAGGGCGTTTCGGTTTTGATGTTGGAAGCTATATGCATGAATCATTTTGGGTGCATAGGTAGACGGCGCATGAGGCTTGAGAAACGAACCCTGGCACTGCACATGTGTAGTATGGCGATCGATGATGCTATAAAATAATGTACTGGTATTTCTTACAATAATCATTTTCTATCCTTATGTGCCCACATGATATATCCATCTCTGGCTCGGCAGTGAATGTTGGGCCCCACTATCAAACCACAGTCACGATGGCCAAGATTGACTTACCACAAACAATGATCCTCCACTCAAACTCCCGCTCTGATTCCACAAGATCCAGCCTTGATTATGGAAAAGATCACGGATAAACTCGCGGCCTTGCCAGAAGATGGCACCTACTTCTCCCTGGAGTTCTTCCCGCCGAAGACAACGGCTGTATGTTTGCGAGCACGAAAAGAAAACTTGCGCCAAACCTGCTAACACAATGGAAATAGGGGTTCGCCAATCTCCAAGCCCGTCTTGAACGCATGTCCCGCGCCCTTCGACCTTTCTTCGTGAATATAACTTGGGGTGCCGGAGGCAGTACCGCCACAAAATCTCTCGAACTCGCCGAACTTGTCCAGCGCCAATTGGGCCTTACAACATGTCTCCATCTTACGTGTACCAATATGAATAAGTCTCTGATAGACTCAGCATTAGAAAGAGCCAAGGCGATCGGTGTGCGGAATATTCTCGCCCTTAGAGGTGACCCACCACGGAACGAGGAATATTTCAACAAGGAGGACTTGGACGAAGAGAGCACAGAATTTGTGTGGGCAGTAGACTTGGTCAAATATATCCGGAAGCAGTATGGAGACTACTTCTGCATTGGAGTGGCTGCATACCCGGAAGGACATTCTGATCAGTCGCATCCAGACGACCAGGATCCGAAACACGACCTACCATATTTGATTGAGAAGACGAAGGCTGGGGCTGATTTTCTGATGACACAGCTGTTCTTTGATGTGAAAGCGTATGAAAAGTTTGAGGACATGCTCCGGGACGATCCTAGTGGGGTCTTCAAGACGATACCAATTGTCCCGGGTCTTATGCCTATACAGAGCTACCAAATCCTGAGGCGGACTACGAAGCTCAGCCATGCGAGACTGCCACCCGACATACTAGAAAGATTGGACGCGGTCAAAGGAGACGATGAGGCGGTCAAGGCCGTAGGTGTGGACATCATCAGCGAAATTATAGAAGAGCTTCAATCCAGGCCCTACGTAGGACCACGAGGTTTCCATTTCTACACATTGAATCTGGAAAAAGCTGTCTCACAGATAGTCGAGCGCTGTCATCTCATTCCGGATTTAAGCGCGATAGACGACGACGACGACAGCGCCCTTGAAATATCGGATGATGTATCCGGTCTCGATGGTCAACCGCGACGCCAGAGACTTTCATCCGTTCATTCGGATCCTCGAAACAAGGTTATTTCTGATCGACCTTCTGGAAATTTGAATCCCGAGTATGAGACAATGGAGAAGGACGCTGGTCTTCCAGTGGATGGTGCAACCAGGGCAACAACTTTGCAAATTTCGGAGGGCGAAGGCTCATTAGGAAGAGAAGCTACGTGGGATGACTTTCCGAACGGTCGTTGGGGAGATGCTCGATCGCCTGGTAAGTCCAGCCCTGTGCAGTGATACCATTCGGGTACCCAGATGCACGTTACTGATACATCCACAGCTTTCGGTGAAATAGACGGATATGGCCCTTCCCTTCACGTCTCCACACCACAGGCTTTGAAGCTTTGGGGCCATCCAGTCACAGTAGACGACGTCTCCAGCATTTTCAGTCGTCACATTGCTGGTGAGTTAGAAGCGGTACCGTGGAGCGAAGACGGACTTAACCCTGAAACTGCCACTATTCGCGAAGAACTACTCAAACTGAATGCTAGAGGATGGTGGTCTGTTGCTAGTCAACCTCCCGTCAACGGAATCAAGAGTGCGGATGAGATTTTTGGGTGGGGACCTCGAAATGGATTCGTGTTTCAAAAGGTATGTTTACGTGTCAATACTGGACGAAATGAAATTCACTAACTTCTAAAGCCCTTCGTCGAGATCTTCCTGCCAGCCGCAGACTGGACAAAACTGAAACGCAAATTTGAAGCTTACCCCGAAGAAATCACATTCTTCGCCGCCAACGCCGCCGGCGACTTCGAATCCACTGACACTAGATCTGTCAATCCAGTAACATGGGGTACTTTCCCTGGGAAGGAAATTGTTACTCCGACGATTATTGAGGCAGTTTCCTTCCGGGCTTGGGCTGAGGAGGCTTTTAGTATTTGGAGGGAATGGCAGCATATCTATCCTCCTAGAAGTGCGACGGCAAAGCTGTTGGGTGGAATCCGCGAGGGGTATTGGCTGGTAAATATTATTCACCATGCTTTTATCGAGCAGGACGGGTTGTGGAAGCTACTGCTCGAATGAGTGGCGAGATATTGTATGATACTTAACTTCAACAGAGGCTACAAAGCATGTACTAATAGATTCAGATGCTGGGAAAAAATTCGCGGCGTGACTTCCAAAGAAGCTGGATATATCTTCAACCCACACACGGAGTAGCACAGGTGTCATGCGCTACTAACATCTCACGGTGGAATGCGAAATGTGAAGCTTGGGACAATGAACGACTGCTGATAAAACCACCTATGTGCCACGCCTATATGACACACAGATAGTAAGTCTGCGCTAACACTGTTGGAACGAGAGCAACGAACAATTAATAACTGGGGACCCAAATACTATGGCGGCAACAAGGCGCATGTTGACGGTATCTTGGTAACACATTACTTATTACATGAACGAACGGGATCTTGGAAAGGAAATGTAGAAATTCAAGATGAGCCTTGAAGAATCCGAGCACAATCTGGAAGGCGAAAATAAAGCCTTATTCCTGGCTTTTGTAAGGAAGATGTTGCGATGGAAGGCGGAGGAGCGGAGCGCAGCCAGGAAATTCTGGCTTAGGGATGATGAGCAGGTTCCTGGCGAAAAATTGAAGAGACCAGAAATTGGTATTTTTGTAGTATATCTCTGATACACAAAATACAGCGGCGATGAAATCAGACAAGTTCACCATGTCCAGCCAACAAACAACAATTCCCGTGCCTTCATCCCTCTGACAGTGAACAAGCTTCTCTCAATGGACATGCTGAAACTCACCAAATCGCAAAGAAAGAGAACATGCCAAAAGAGAAAAAAGAAAAAAGAAAGCTCTCTTTCAAATCGAACCCCCATCCTCTTCTCACTTCAAGAAGCGTCTACGAAAATCCCCGCAGCATTCCCCACGATCAAGCCAAACAGTTCGGTGAATATTGAAACCTCATTTTCACCAATAAAAAGACCCAGCTACGGAGTAGAACCTAAAACACAATCATCAACTCACTCCGCCCCATGAAGCAATCTCCGATGTATATGACGCAGTTCTATCAAGAGTGGTCCGAAGTACGGGGATTTTCGTAGACCTACACTCACCTCAAAGTATAGGGTAAACCTCACTACTCTTTGTTTTCGTCTCTTTTTTTTTTTTTTTTTTGAGTATCGGGTCCGCTAAGATACTGTGATAGCGGCCCCACTACTATTTCATCGATCCATTGAACCATGTAGACCTATATATTATCCTATCTTACACCAACCCAACCCTACATCACACCTACATGCTCCCCAAACCCCACCATCCATTCCCCATCTACTCCTTAAACTCTTGATCTACCGCCTCAAATTCCTCTAAGAAAGCCTGGAATAACAAAACCCCAAGACCAGGATCCAAAGCCCCTGTCGTTGCACGAATAGAATGCATACTCAGCTGTCCCAACCCCGCATCAATAGCTCTAACACCCATCGCAGAACTCAACATTGGTCCCACAGTCCCTCCACTCCTGGAATCATTTCGAATCTGGAAGACTTGCAATGCTTGACCAGCTTTATCCGCACATCTTTGTAGGATAGCAGTGGAGACGGAATCGGTGGTCATATGTCCGTTGCTATCGGCTGCAACGGCGACACCAACGTTCAGGCGCGGGGCGTGGTTTTCGAGGTAGACGTTGAGGAAGTTTGGGTTCACGGCGTGAGTTACGTCCGAGGAGACGAGGAAGGAATTAGCGAAAGTGCGGGAGATGAGGTTTGGTGTTGCTCCGGCTAGTGAATCAACGATACGTTCGATGGTGCTTGGTAAGAAATTACCCCTCGCACCTTGCCTTAACAAAGATCCAATCTCCTCGTCGTCGAATAGACCAACGACTTTGATGATTCCGCTATTGGCAGTGGTGGTATTGATGAGAGCTTGGAGGGCGGCATATGAACAGAGACGATCGTCGATGCGACCTGCGAAGATGAACTCGTGATCGAGGCCACCCGTCGTTGCGGGCTGGACGTCGAAAAGTTCGAGTTCCCAATTTACTATGCTGCTGTAGTCGCCGATGCCTAGTTCGCCTGCAATTGCTTTGACCAAGCGCTCGGGTTGGGTGGATGTGAATGTACCAGCTCCTCCAAGGGATGCAGTTTGGAATTTCGAATCGTCCTCAATTGATACTAAGCTTGCCAAATCACTGTTGTCTAATCCGATGATAGGAACCATTTGGGTTTCGAGGTTGAATGGTCCATTGGAAGGTGCACCAAAGTGAGGAGCTAGCGTTGGAATTCTGGCGACTGGTCCTCATCAGTATTCAATTATCCAAAACTAGGGTAGAGGACTCACTTGGCCAATTCAACTTAGCAAGCTTCGTGACAATCTTGCCACTACTCTCCTTGACCAAAACCCTTCCACCAATACCTAAGTCTCGATCCCACCAAGTTGAGTTCAATGCACCAGCATAAGGCGCCACACCGAGCTGGACGTAACCAGCCTTTGTCCTCAACTTCGGAATAGGCTTCAGCTTGGCCGTCAATACATCAACATGTCCCGCAATCATAGCAGCACCATTCCCAGGCTCATAATTGTCTCCCACTGAAAAGGCAATCATACTACTCCCATTTCTTTCAACAAAGTATTTGCCTCCCTTCTCAATCTTCCACGCGTCGCGCTCGGATATTTTCTTGAAACCATTCACCTTCAAATCGGCAGCAAAGGCATCGACAACATGGAAGATTGTGGGATTGTCCGTGAGAAATTTGCAGAACGGTTTGGTATAGTACGCAGCATCTCTTTCGTTCCTCTGCTTTTCGGGGGTATGCGTCGGCGGGGAAGGTAGCGTGAGGATGGAAGTCTTGATGGCATCCCTTTGGAGAGGGGTCAGATCAGCAAATGAGACGCGTTTTGCACTTTGATGCTGCGGTATTTGAGAAGTAGTTGGAGCGGTCGGGTCCTGAGGCCGACCGATGGTATCTAGGACTTCTCGAAGCTCGCTCAAGGCAGAGACGATCTCGGGCTTCGTTACTGGAGCTCCCGACGTGGGGCCTTTGAGGTTGGACATGGAGACGGCTTTGCGAGGGTGCTTGGTCATGTTGTGGTTACTTTGTTGGATGATACAGGCTTTTGGCTTTGTCTTTGGGGATGGAATGGAGTAGAAGGGTTGTGTGGTACATGTGGACGAAACTACCTCGCTTGAGCTTCTTCACAGTCTCAAACGGAGCTCTCGGAGATAGTAACGGCTACCATTTACTCACCATCATGACAAGGCTGAGAAACGTCCCTGGTAGTTCAGCGAAAAGACTGCCTGGATTTCAGACATCCAAGCTCAATTTATCGACAGCACTGAACGGCTTATATTATAAATCATATTTTCGTGGTTCCGCCTCTCTATCGTCATCGTCGAATTCGTCCCACATCCATCCTATGATTGCCCCCATTTCCTTTCCACCCTTTCACGCAAACAAAAGGCCGCACTGGGTATACGATTACAAAGGTAAGAAAGATGACGGAATGAGAAGAGCATGAAAGGAGAATGTCTTGGCATAGCTGTACTATCCTGTGTCCTTGCAGGACCATCATCTCCGAACGAATGAAATGGAAAAAACGCCGATCGATGCAATGCTTGAATCAGAAGGAGAGCCTGGAGATTTCTTATATGCCGTTGGAAGACGCTGCTGGAGGAGCAGACGGCATTTCTTCGTCTTCATCCTCATCCTCTGGGTGCCTGTAATCACGTTAGCACGCTATGAATATACAGGCGATCGATCAAATGCGTACCCAAGAAGATCCTTAACATTTCTCATTTCATAGTGCTTCTTGCGTGCCTCTTCAAATTTACGGTGTTTCTCTCGCTCCTCAGCGGGCAGATCAGCGGGCTCCTCACCATGGTGCCCTTCGTCGGCCATGTCCGTGTCCACGATAACTCGCTTCTCTCCATCTGGTGTGTGCACATGTTCGAGCTGTGCCACCTCCGGTTCGCCAAGTTCGAAGTCTGGAATATCCTCCTCCCTGGCGGACTTCTTGTCCTTTGCTTTGTCCAGCTCGTCCACAACCAAGTCATCGGCGTTCAGTGCTGCCATTTCTTCTTCGTCCTCTGTTGGGTCGTACTGCTTAGCATATGGCGTCTTTGGCTCGTCGATCTTCATGGTACTGTCTCGTTGCTGCTCTGTGAGGTAGAGGTTTGCCTCGTCCCACTTGAGTCGTGGACTGTTCTCGTCCTCGTTGTGGCCGTTAAGACTTGTTCCTGATTGGCGACGAGAAGGGGGTCCACGAGCTGAAGAAGACCGACGATGTGCGGCGGGACCGGCATTTTGGAGCGTGTTCTGGAGGACGATTTCTTTCTCTGACAAGTCGCGGGCAAGCTCGGGGCGGTGTACCGGAGAAAGTGCCCGCTGCACGAGCTCTGGTGAAGGCTGGCCACTGCCAGCATTGTGGGAGCTGTTGTTCTTGAGGATGCCTGCAACAGCCAGTCAGTCAGTCAGTCAGTCAGTCAGCATAAGCGGGTTTTGCGAGTGCGAGGATAGCGAGAAGGCCTACCTCTTGGGCGCTTGGGCGGGCTGCCTGGTGTGAGGTGTGCGTGTACTTCAGCCATAGTTGCTTATATTTGAGGTGGTGTAAGGTTGTAGCAGGCGGTTGGGAATATGGAGGTATTTAGGAAGGCTGGTCGCGGGGCACAATGAAGCTTGAAGTGGATGTTGAGTGATTGCAGCTACAGCAGATCTCTAGAGCAGAAGCAGGTACCTCTATGTGATGGCGCGCATGCATGGGTGGGCAACGTTTGTGGATCCAGCAAAGTCGGGCGTAGTCAGTCTGCCTGAGGGTGAACCTGAACGTTTGGGGTCAATTTCACTCGTGATGGCGAGAATCGCTGCTACGTCATTCACTAGGTCTAGTTCTAGTAGGGAGCACACGTGCAGTAGCAGTTCTGATCTACTGGCTACCTCCGTAGTCACACTCGGTACCTCTGTAGTCACACTCGGTGCCTCTGTAGTACACTCGGTACCTCCGTAGTCACACTCGGTACCTCTGTAGTAACACTCGGTACCTCCGTAGTAACACTCGGTACCTCTGTAGTAACACTCGCGAGGTACCCCCGTAGTAACACTCGGTACCTCCGTAGTGTAGACCTAAGATACAGCACAATCATCTCCACGTATGGGCTATCAACATCTGAAACCTCAATATACGCCATCGATGAAATGTAAACGGTAATACGGAGTAGATGCCTCAGGGCTGTGAATATAGACCATGAATTATCTCCAACTAGAATTGTTCGTTAGTGCATGGACACGCTACGTGTATCATCGTCTTGTAGTGGTGAGAGTGTGCCTCAGACTTTGCCTTAGGACCTCATGCTCAACCAGAAAGTCAAGTGTAAAAAAACAAGCGGCTGAGCGGTTATATTAGGATTACCAAAAATACTCTTTATTTGAATCATCAAAGGACGGAATTGTGTTTGGTGGTAGAGTGACAGCTTACCTGTGTCATCTTCTCGTGCATCCCTGCTGAACTCCATGCATCGACGCTGTTGGTACAATTCCATCTGCATGAGCCTTCTATCGAAGACGCCCTGTCCATAACGAAAAAGGATGGCAAGCATGGCCGGCAAGGCAAGCAAGGCAAGCAAAGAGAGACATGCTGCCCATGGGAAGACTGTCAACTTGAAGGAGGGTAGGTATGTCCCATCTATTTGGTCATCATGATTTCTTGGGAAGCCGCCAGATGGGGCACCTCGTTACGATGGTTTTAGAAGTGGGAAGAGCGTATTCTTGACGCACACACATTGATTCATAGGCCATCGACTGAGTGGGAGCAGGCATGTCAGCTGGTGGCTTGGTGAGGTGTGGTCTGTTGTTTGGAAGAGGAGGAGGGACGGGAAAAGGCAGATATTTATTCAGCCGGGGATTTTCGACGCTAGAACTAGCGCCTCAAAGCTTGGCTTCAGAATTGGACGGCCCTCTCTTCATATTTGGTCGCTCGCAGACACCAATATACATTCGTCCCTTGGAACTCTCCCATACTCCATCGCAACAGTACAGCATCACCTCAATTCACGCAGGACCCCCCATACAAAGCAGCTCCCCTCGTCACCCAATTCTTTTCGCCGCAAACGCCCATTTCCTGCCTGAATCGACCTCTGTCTACCTTGTCTACCTGGTCTACCTTGTCTCCCTTGTCTACCTTACTCCAGGTCGCGACTGCCAGCAGCTCCATCTGCATCGGTCGCTCCTTCCTTCCCACATTCGTTCCTGCCCACTCTGTACGCTCCTTAGAACCCAGCCAGACTTCGAACTTGATTATGGATAAAGACAGGGAGAACTTGTGGTCTCGCCGCTCTGGGTATGTGGATTTTGTTCCTCTTGCGCTGCTGGCTGTTACTGACGAATAATTCACAGCCCAGCAAACAAGCTCTCCCTTACAACAGAGAATGATCACATCGATCCTAAACCGCCCACTACCCGCACCTTCTCAGGTATGAAGCGCTTTGGTAGCACTGAAAGTTCCCACGGTGGACGCTTTAGCAACATTGCACCATTGTCCACCAACAACATATCCTCTCCTACCACGACCAGCGCATCTTCCGCGTTCGGTCTGGGTTCCGGCGCCTTTGCATCCTTTGGTTCAGCTTCCAAACCCCCAAAGACGCCCGGCACTGCGTTTGACTTCACGAAGGTGGCTTCTGGCGCTCCGACACCTGCAACACCTTCAGCTAAGATGGACAAGGCCGCTCCTTTTGCGCGATCAAAGTCTGCTGCAAAGCTGGACACTGTCAAGAGAAAAGAGACCAAAGAAGAGGAGGTCAGCACCTCGAGCACATCGTCCCTGGACACCCTGACCCCGGCGCCGCTTAAGTACTCGTGGGTCGTTTGGTACAGACCACCTACATCCAAGAACTCAGACTATGAAAAGTCTATACAGCCTTTGTGTCGCATGGAGACTGTGCATCATTTCTGGAAGGTATACACACACATGAAATACCCTTCACAGCTTCCATGCGTGTCAGATTATCATTTCTTCCGGGAAGGAATCCGCCCGGTATGGGAAGACGACGCGAACAAAAAGGGTGGCAAATGGATCATGCGGCTTAAAAAGGGCGTCTGCGACAGATATTGGGAGGATCTCCTTATGGCCATGATTGGTGACCAATTTAACGAGGCTAGCGATGAGGTCTGCGGTGCAGTTGTCAGTGTTCGGGCCCAGGAAGACATTCTCAGCATCTGGACCAAGAACGACGGAGGCCGAAATGTCAAGATTCGGTGCGTGTGTTCGAGTTTCTGTACAATGCTCCTCATACTAATGAATGCCCTAGCGAAACAGTCAAGCGAGTCTTGAACTTGCCAGGCGACACGAACATCTCTTGGAAGAGCCACGACGATAGCATTTCGCAGAGAAGTGCCATTGATCAGGCTCGACAAGACAAGTCGCACCACGGTCCTCAGGAGAAGCGGCGCATGACGGTCTCCAGCGACGATGGCACGCCGCCCAAAGACCGAGCAAATGCTGTGTAAAGCTCTTCTTTTCCATTACTAGGACGCGGAAGAGTGCGTTCATACTGTCCGGGTCAGCGTTTTGGGCTAGCGTGGCACTTTTCGGTTCGGAAGGCATTGGGTCGGTTCACTTATGAGCATTTTATGGGCGGGTCACGGGGGCAGTTTCTTCGCGAAAGGCCCTCTTGTACTATTATTTTGCAATCAGCAGCACGGCGCCTTTGAATTCAACGCATGGTTATGACTGGAATGTGATTTGGCGGAACTCCAGCGTTGTTATAGGTAGAGAAATAGTGGATGTCTCTGTCTTCTGCTAATCATGAGTGTATCATGGTTATATGAATGATGAAGTAAAGGTCTGAATCGTCGAACTATAAAATTTGGACACTCGGTTCCAGGTTGTGAGTGAAGATCGTGCCGTTTCGACATACTCGAGTTGGAAACCCCCAATCCAATTCGTGACTGAAAGCGCCCACCAACACCAACTCCCCCTAACTGTCGCCTGGAAATGCCCACACGCAAACGCCATACTCATTCTCCACACAGATATCGACTGCCTTTTCTCCCCTACAGCAAATCCATGACGCGGCACCGCTCCGCTCCCTCTCCGCCGCAGTGACCGCCCTCCATGGGTAGCATCCTCAACACGATCCTCTCATCGATAACCGGACGTTCGCAAGAGAAGGAAGAACCGATATGGAAAAAGGTATGGGACCGCCACTGGCAGCAGATTTGTGGTTTGAAAAGTCGATTCTAACTCTCCACGTTAGGAAGATGCTCAACCACCAAATTCCAATCCGAACACACTGCACGAAGAACCTTCACAACCTGCACCTCCACACTCACTGAATATACACGTCTCCACCTCTTCTGGCAGAGTCGCGTCTCGGCAAAGTACGGAACCCAAGAAAACTACGACAAATGCGCGCTCTACTAGCGACGAGGAAAGATTGCTCCCCAACTATAAGTACGTATAAACTCGATCTTGGAATATGGGATCGTATATTGACAGAAGCAAGGATTCCAGCGGATGCTACATATATACAAGCACCACGGAGTACCCCACCGCGGACCATGCCAACGAATGTAAGAATATACTGACATTTGTGAAGATCAGCGCTGACTTCATTGCTCGAAGAACTATACGAGAGCAGGCTTCACGCCGAGAAACACGTTATTTGAAAGTAAAAGAAGGCCGCCGACTGCTCATGTGAGTACCAGAGGCGCTCTGGCTACTGTGACTAGTCGAGGCGAGAATGTCAAACGTCTGGCACCACATATTTACGACTTCCAGAGACCAGATCCTAAAAGACGCAAAAAAGACCATCCACTTCCACCGAAAGAAGATCTTAGTTCCTCCGACGTAATAGATCTGGCCCAAGACGACGACCCTCCACCTTCAAGAGCCATCGACAAAACAAGCAGAACAAGAAAGCAGAAACCCTTTCATATACCAGCAGCAATCACCGGGGTCCAGGAAAGTCGTAACGTCAACCGGATAGTGAGCTCCTCGTTTACTAGTCGAGATGTTGGTGCTCCGCGATCAAAGATCAAGCCTCGGCGTGGTCAAACACAAGACCAACCAGTTGAACTTGACGACGATTCGCAGAAATCACTCACACAGGCATCGAACGAGCCAATGGATACGATGACAGCGCTTGACAACAGCCTTGTGGTTGAGCTTGAGCGAGTAAATTCTCAAAACAAGAGGAGACCAAGTAGTACTGCTAGAACATCACATCACTTTGCAAATTCAAAGCGACCAAGGGCCGCAATGGCAGATTTCGTGAAAAATTCGGATGACGAACTTGAAGAGATGGCGCTTCCGCTAACAAACGGTGTGAAAAAGAGAAGGCATGGAATGGCTGAACCTATTCGTCTCCGACGCATTTTCAAGGCAGACGACCGGGTGTCGCGACCGAACCGATCGGCATTCAACCAAAACGAAGAGGATCAGAACATGACGGACGAGCTCGCCGAGATACCCGAGAACGGTAAGAGAACAAATGTGTCATCAAAGCAAGCTGGCCAGACACTCCCGGAGCGCGAGACCTTTGAAATACCTGAGACTCCCTCGCCGCCCACAGATGACTATACGTGCCCAGCAGATATCCCACCAACTCCTTTCGGCCACGGTAAAGATGCGACGACCAAGAAGGGCAAAGGAGCGAAGAAAAAGAGTAGCAAAGAACAACGGGAAGATGTATATCCCCTGGAGTCTTATCGAGACTTGCTCAATACAATAGGTCATGATCAGCCTGGTTTACAACTCGAGCCGAATGACGCGAATACCTGTTTCAATTTGCGCTTCCGCAGCGACGGGTCTCTCAATGTCGCAACCATCGATGTCGCACAGATCCGGAACTTGTCGTGGTCTTCGGAAGAATGTAGACATGTTCGGCTATCGGGGTCACGGGACTCGGCCAGCACACGTACTCGGATCTGGGATCTCGAATTCAGTAGACAGGATTCTGCGAAAAAGTTCGTTCTTCAGCTTGATAAAAATATCAAACGCTATCCAAGACAGGCGTATGACTTCTCCACTCGGCACTTGAATCGCGCTAACAGTCAATTTTAGTGAAGAGATGCGCAGGATGTTTCAAAGCGGACTTTCGGAGGCTAAGAATCAACCAGCTCCAGACGACGTTGCTGACAGGGGTGTTGAGGATGCATTTTACGAACGCAAGGCCCATTGGGACAGAATCGCGCCTTCCTCGATTCCAGATCAACAATCTACGCAAAGCAGACCTCCCAAACCAAGAACACTTGTATCCGCCCTGAAAGCCTCAGTTCCAGATGGCATTCAGCTAGAAAGTCGAGAAAAAGGACTACCTGAGATCAAATATGAGACTGAGACTGAAGTACAGTCTGCAAGTGCAAGACCGAAACGATCAACCAGGACCATCAAAGCACCAGTCAGATCATCAACACCGGAGATTGAGAGATATTCTGCCACGCACGGTTTAGGGGAGCCCTGGGATGAGCCCGTCGTGTACCCGGGACGGGACAAGACGGATCGCTCCAAGAAGCAAGTCGCAGTAGAGTTCGACGACCTCTTCCGATTGGACGAAGGAGAGTGGTTTAATGACAGTCTGGTCGAATACTGTCTGCTCCGCTATCAACAGCAAAACCAAATGCAAGCCAAAAAGGTGTACTTTTTCAGCAACTTCTTCTACAGTAAACTCGTTGCTAAACCAGGGAAAAACATCGACTATGAGGCTGTGCGGCGCTGGGTAAAGGATGACATCTTTTCCTACGACTTCGTCGTGGTTCCGGTTTGCGAGAATGCTCATTGGTACCTGGTCCTCATCTGCAATCTCACGCGCCTCAAAAAGAAGCTTGCAGACGATGAGGGCGAAGTAGTGGAGGAGTTCAAAGCCGAAACCCTTGAGCACGAGGTTCAACCTGACAAAGTATCGATCACTGGTGTCCCAGAAGACACAGTAAACAAAGCAGAGCATCAGACACGTCAGGCAGACCTCGATAATAATCTGAACAGTCCCTCGAGACATCCGGAAAACAAGGTCGTTGAAGACGAAGAAGCCATGGATCTGGTCGGCACCAGGGTTGGAGACACGAAGAAGGTGTCTGAATCGAATGATGGTGTCCACACTGACACTGTCTCTGGTAGTCATACAAGGAGCACAGCGATACCAGGCACGAAAAAGAAAGCAAAGCGACATCCAACGGTCCGAAAATATGCCCCGGATACGCCGGCGATCGCGATCTTGGACTCGATGCCTATGGGCGCTAAGCATGGTAACACAGTCAACGCCTTGAAAGACTTTCTGGTTGCGGAAGCAAATGCAAAGCATGACATGGAAATCAAGAGAGAAAGTCTTCAAGGCATGCATATCACGAGGGGAATTCCAATGCAAGACAATTTCAGCGACTGTGGCCTCTTTCTCTGCCGCTATGTCCGTGAATTATTGAAAGACCCGGAAGGCTTCACGAGCAAGCTCTTCGCTGGCGAGCTTGACAACATCGAATGGGGTTCTTGGGACACGAATGAGGTGCGCGACACCATCCGAAAAGAGCTACAGGCGCTCGCGGCAGAGCAGTCAAAACAGAGGAAAGCGAAGGCGGAGAAGAAAAGATTGAAGCGTGCGGAACTAAACAATGTCCCTGTTGAGACTGCGATGAAAGCATCCAAAGTGCCACCAGACACTCCCCCGGATTTGCCAACCTCAAGCCCCCTCAAAGCCTGCAGTCCCATGAAAGCGTCGAGTCCTGTTGGAGCTTCTAAAACCATTGAGGCTGTATATACTGCCGGAGGTCCAGCAGACCTGAGAAATCTTCCCAAAAGCCCGGTTAGATCTCCAGACCCTGGGCTTCAAACATCTTCTACTCTTCGAGTATCAAATTTATCGGATCGGGTAGGTAGTGAAGGTCCACGATTCTCCGCTCGCTCATCGCCGGCTGGTGACAGTCTGTACTTAACTCAGGAAAATTCGATTCCAGTATACGAGGACGACGCGCAGAGTGTGGCCTCTGAAAGAGAGCCTCAGGGCCTGATGAGAGAAGACGGTGAAGAAGTTATGCTTCATGATGAACAGATAAAGGAAGGGGAAGTGGAAGAGCCAGAGTGGAGAGGTTTCGATGATGTCGAGGACGATGACGAGCAGGAATACAAAAACCAGCTGTTGAAGGCCGCGAGCTTCACGGGAGGAGGAGAAGTAATCAAGGACGATCATATGGATGTGGATGAGTCAGACGCCGTCTCTGACGCATCCCAGGACAGTCCAAGGTTCTCTTCTCCAGCAACGAGGCTCTGCGGCTCTCAAAATTCACAAGGAATATCCGCTCTGCCGTCTGTTCAAGGGATTGTTGAGACTTGACATACTCATTGATGGGTTACATTTGCTTGAGTCTGCCATTATTTTCATGCATTTTATGCGGACTTGACACGATCATTTGCATTCGGCGTTGGTAGGAGGTATTGCTATACCCTTTGGCCCATCATTTTCACATCTCAGCTTTCAAGCGAGCATACAATATGGGCATTCTAGGCAATGGCATGGTCAAGATCCGACTGGGCGGATGAGCGATGGCTCAAGGAATAGCGAGTGGGGGTCTAATGTATGAATAGCGTGGTTTCGAACATTTGCCGAGAGGTTTGAGAAGGCGGAGGAAAGTCGGTTGATGATATGATGCTCTCGCGAGGGAACAATGATGAATAAGTCACTTTTGAGATTGAGATTGTTCAATCCATTCATTGTTCGCTGTTTCTTTGTTTCTTTGTGACGATGACTCTGTTTGATTCGTGTGACATGGCTCTTTCATCTCTGGTTTGACTACGTGTTTGCAAAGATATGGTAGTCCAGGTTCTATGAGAAGGGGAATCTAGCAAGGAAGAGAAAATCCATGCAATATCAATATGAATAGACCTCGGGGAGTCGAATTTTGTTGATATGGCTTTCTGATTGGTGAACTGGTAGTTAGGCCCTTTTGGATTGCCCCTTTGAATCTTTTTATCATTGTGATTGTATCCGTTCGGTTCTGATTATCGTATGGATATTGAGATAGTATTTTTTCGATTGAGTTTTGCATGACTCATGTGGATGGAGATGAGTTACTATGCTCCTTTGGATTTTTCAGAATTCATCTGGTTGGGAATGGAATCGATGTTGGTTGCGTGTTGTATATTATTATGTGAATTTAGATATTCCTCGCGAGGTATTGGAGTGATGAGTTGATGCTGACGTGAGTAGTGGTTTTGGGCGAAATGATTAGATTCTAGGTACGTCTTCGTGATGTGAATGAGTTCTAAATTGCATACATGTATATTTTACATTTCATTATCTCCCAATGCCATTTCCATTTCCACTTGTGAATCGATCATCCATTTCTACCGGTCTATCCAACGGATCCCAACTCTTCTGCGCACCTCTAGGTTCCGGCTCGCCGTCCCCAAACATGTAATATTGGATGCCTAAATAAATGTCACAAGATGCTTGGAATACACCGCAGATTTTAAATGCCCATGGTACATCGCTGCCATCTTTGTAAAAGAAGAAAATCATTTTGAAGGCGTCGCCAACTAACCAGTTTCCGAGCACGGAGAGACGGAAACCTTTACAACTCCTCGTACGGTGGTTTGAGAGGATCTGAGGGAGAGGGAGGGTTGCCTCGATGGAGAGGGCGAGACCGCCTAGGAGATGTGAGTATCCTGGTGTTGTGCCAACCAGCACTTGTAATACTAGCAGTGCTGCTGTAAAATATCCCAGAAAATGCCAGTAGGGACGGGTACTCGTCCATTGCCAAAAGTGGTATGGACGATTCTCAAAGGTGTTCCTTGACCTTAAGGCTGCGTCGGAGAATGGTGTGTGTTTGATGTCGAGGGAGGGACGATGGATGAGGGCGACGTGGAGGAGTAGTATTTGCATCACGATCATTACACAGGCTTGGATCAGGAGGGAGGTGTCGTAGCGTGCGCCGATCCAGTAGAATAGTTTTAGGATGGATGCGAGGAGCATTATCAGGGGGATGTCGAGGGAGAAACCGCTTGAGGAGCAGGTGCGGTGGATGGAGTATATTTGATCGGTGTAGGAGGTTATAGGCGAGGTTATGAGGCTGTATGTTGTGTTAGTAGACTGGCATCCATGGATAGTATAGGACATACAAGATCGGAGCGATGTGTTCTATCAACCAGCCGAAGAGTCCCATTGTAGCTGTTTCGTCTCTGGCAGAGGCGAAGACGCGAATTGATGGATGGATGGGAATGTAGTCTGGGCTACCTCATGGCCATTGGATGTTATTTTTTGAATCATGGTGCTTGTTGCTTTCGGGCTAGGTTATCTCAGGGCTAGGTTATCTCAAGGGCTAGGTAGAACTATCATACCCGTAATCCCTAATCCCACTCCATCTCCTCCAGCTCCTCCATCTCCGCCATCTCCTCCATCTCCGCCATCTCCTCCATCTCCTCCAGCTCCTCCAGCTCCTCCAGCTCCTCCATCTCCTCCATCTCCTCCAGCTCCTCCAGCTCCTCCATCTCCTCGACATGGAAGAATATATCAATATCATGATATCTCCAACATGGAAGAACATATCAAAATCACAATATCTCCCCGATATAGAAGAACCTGTCAATATCATAATATCTCCTCGATATGGAAGAACATATTAACATCATGATATCTCCTCGATATGGAAGAACATATTAACATCATGATATCTCCTCGATATGGAAGAACATATTAACATCATGCATGATATCTCCTCGATATGGAAGAATATATCAACAGAACATATCAGTTTGTTTCTCGTACTCGCCGCTCACCACCCCCGTCCCGGTACTCCGCCCAGCCTGGTTGCATATGCATACATTGAGCCACTATGCCGAGAACACTGGAACGGATGAGACTGTAACTGGAGATAATTCAATACCTGGCGCCCAGCTCTCACCAATCCGACGAGCCCGGTGCTATTTGCAAGGAAACAATAGCTTATATTGGACATTCTTACCGCCGTCTGGACTACAATTTCTTTGTTCACTTCTTGAAGTAACACAAACCTTCCACTCCCTTCGCGGCTTCGGTCCAGGCCTCAACTGAACCCCTTCGACTTCGCTATCTCCTGATCTTTTGTTTGCTGACGGGAGGAAACCTGCAGTAGATCGGGGCAAACTGGACTGAAACAAAGAGCCATGCCGACGGGATATATGCGCCGTTGTCCTTGCCTATGCGCTGACTTTTCCTACTTAAGAGCCGCCTGAGAAGCGTTCAGAGTTACAACAACTGTCTCTCATCTTCCCTCCTCATCTGACATCTTACATTGACAATCAACATGTTTGCTCAAATCAACTTCACTCAAATCGACTTTACTAAAATCGACTTCACTCAAATCGACTTTACTCAAGGCTCCAGAACCCCACCCCCAAAATCCCCACCCCCCCCTCCTCCACCCAGTCCCAGCAGAAGCTGCAGGTACTTGACTACTTGTGAAATGAGCACCAAGAGCAATACTGACTTAAGACCAGAACAAAATGGGACGACACCCTTGACCAACAGTTAGAATAATGGCCACGGCAGCGGATACTGAAATGGTGGCTTTTTCTTCAGGATAGGACGTTTTGATAGACTTGTGGGTACGTACCGATGTGGGTTTGACGTTGTACAATGGTGACACAGCTGACGGCCTGTGCTAGGCGAACAGATGATGTATTCCGGCCTGTGCTAGCCGAATAGGTGTATTCCGGCCTGTGCTAGGCGAATAGATGTATTCCGGCAACCGGGACGACAAGACATTCCTTTGTTTGTGCCTGTGGTTTTCATTGTGGTTGTCGATTCAGCCTTGCCTTTGATGTTATCTTGCCTCGTGTCACGCTAGGTGGCACAGACGGCCAGCTTGAATTGAACGACTTGATCATCTGATGCTTCTATACACGTACCTTTTTATTATAGCCTCGTGCCATCGTTTTGTTTACAAGTTTGTACTCACATTCCGGTTTTGTCTAATCTTTCCCTACTAGTATCTTGCAGGAACGTCCCGCTATCCCACATTCCAGAAGCTTGACACCAACCTCTGATATTCTAACAAGACCATATCAATCCACCGAAAGCAACCACTTGCGCCAGACCCTCTTACAAGCTGCAAACCTAACTACGCTGTCCCAATGTCACCAAAGGAGCCAGTCAATATCATCATTCTAGGAGGATCCTTCGCAGGTATCTCGGTCGCTCACGCCTTCCTTCGCAAAACATACGACGAGCTTTCACGCCAGTATGAGTCCAACACCAAGATCAAGGCCCCCAGATTTCGAGTCATCCTCGTCTCGCCGTCAACACACTTTTTCTGGAACATCGCGGCACCTCGAGCTCTCGTTTCTCCAAAGTCGGTACCGCATTCAAAATCCTTCACGCCCATCTTGGAGGCCTTCGAAGATTATCCGGAAGGCCGATTCACCTTCATCCAAGGTACAGCTTCTGCACTTGATACCAATGCATGCAAAGTTGACGTCACATTATGTGGCGAGGATTTGGCCTTCTTCCTCCAGAATAAATCTTCACGTGCTGACTCGGGAACGGGAAAGGAGACTTGGGAGGGCAATGTGGGAACTTCGAAGACTATAACAAAGCAGATCTCCTACCACGCTCTGATCATCGCCACAGGAACGTCTGCCGAGTCACCACTACTTTCTTTGCATGGTGAGCACAAAAAGACTATTGAAGCATTCGACAGTTTCCATGCCAAAATCCAAAACGCAGCCAGTATCATCATAGCAGGTGGGGGCACATCTGGAGTGGAATGCGCTGGACAGCTAGCAACTTTTCTCGGAGGAAAGCAAGATATTTCCCAACGCTCGTCGACAGACCCAAACAGTAAACCGCTCTGTTCGAGACGGGCTGTAAGGTCGCGGTTCAAACGTAGAAAATCCTCCCCAATGGTCTTCCCAAAATCAAAATCAACATCAAACAGTAGAATCGTCACTCTAATCTCCGGAAACGATCGTCTCCTCCCCAATATGTCTCCCAAAGCCTCGGAGCTAGCAGAATCTCAACTCCGAAAACTCGGCGTCAATATAATGCACAATACGCGCTTAGTCACAGCCCAAGAACTCCCCTCGGGTCAAACCCGCTGCGTCCTCTCAGATGACCTAAGTATCTCCTGCGACCTCTTCGTCGCATGCACAGGCGTCTACCCAAATACAACATGGCTCCCCCGCGACCTCCTCGACACAAATGGCTACATAAAGACGAACGCCGAAACTCTCCGCGTCCCCTCAGGCGGCGAAAGAATCTACGCTATAGGCGATTGCACTGATTTCTCCAAAAAGAGTCTCAACGATGTCTACGACGCCCTCCCCATCCTCATGCAAAATTTGCAAAATGACCTTCTGGCGCGCGGCATCTGGGCCCAACGGCATACATTCAAGGATATTGGCTATTTTTTGGATCGGCTCACGGATGCGACGTATGTGCGGAAGAAGACGATGGGGACGTTTATTCCGGTTACTAGGTGGGGTGGGGTTGGGTTGGTTAATGGACGGGTTGTTCCTAGTTGGTACGTTTGGGCTGTCAAGGGGAGGGATTTTGGGACGGAGAAGGGGGTTTTGGCGGCTAGGATGGGGGAGAATCCATGGGTGAGTGGGTCTTATTTTATGGGGGGGAGGTGAGAGGGTGTTTGGCGTGGAGGGGATATCATATGGTTTTGTTTGGGCGGGTTTGGAGGATTTGTGAAGGTTGACTTTTGGATTTCTTGGGTCTAGGCGGATATATCTATCCTCATGGAAATCGTGGTCATTTGATGCCTCAAGCTGCAATCCCATATTCTCACCTCCACTTCATAACAGGATACACGCTCTGTTTTCGCCGAGTTCGTTGAGGACGCCGTCCCATGGTGTTGGAATTTTGACGGCAACTTCGAGGCCTTGTTCGAGGAAGAAACCGTGGCGGAGGACGATGTATTCGGGGAGGTAGTTTAGGTTGTAACCTGTGGCTGTGAGGTAGAATGGTGGAATGGTGGAATGGTTGCAAGGTTTTTGTTTTCATTAGTCGTTCTGGGGGTGTATAGATGGTTTATGGTTCTTTTGATGCGATCCTTTTATGCATCTACGCGTATCTTTTATCGTTTTTGGATATAGCAGCCTTGGTGGAGCCTTTTCGATTATTGATATAGAATTGTTATGGCCTTGTGCCTGGAGAAGTGCAAGGAAATTTGTATGTATGATAGTGATAGCCCGGTGGGCGCATTATTTAATCGCCTATTCGTTCTTCGTCGGATTGTTGTGGTGCTTCTGCGCGTGCGCTTTGTATTGACCTTGCTGTAGTGAGAGGAAGTCGTTCAATCCAGTTTGATATAACGACCTTCCAGCACGACGAGATTCCAGTCGCTGTTAGGATTGCGTTCGATAGTTGTTCGAAGGTGTTCAGTTTATGGGAGATTCAAGACGCGTGTAGAAAGCCTGAGGCACAGCGAAGGCGAGTCATTAATCAGCCACTGTAATAAATCTTACCGCCTGTATACAGCCAATTTTACGGTATATTGTCCAAAGCGCGAACGCGACGCGTCGATTTCCCTCCATCTCGCATCCCTCGTTTCCCCCTCAACTCACTCTATAACCACTTTCGCAAACCACCACAATGGACAGACAATCTACATACACCTTGAGCGTAGGCTACAATCGTCAGGATCCAAATGAGGCCCCGGATCCAGATAGTCGCCAAGTCATCCAGCAGACGCTGGTCAATTTCGTTCTACAATATGAGATTGACGGCGTTTTTTTGTACAGGTGTGTATTGTGATGCAGAGGAGCCTCAAAGCGAGGGCACTAACATCCTTTTAAGAGACCAGATTCGCGAGAATGTCCTAGTCAAGCAGTATTACCTCGATGTCGATATTGCGCATCTCATCTCCTTTGACGAAGAAGTCGCCCACAAGTTGAATACTGAGCCAGCGGAAATAATACCTCTTGTAGGTCAAAATGAAGCCAGAGATATCAAGGCAATTACTGACTATGTTCGCAGTTTGAGGCAGCGATTAAGAAATGCACCCAGCGCATTGTTTACCCCTCGGAGAAGGACAAACAACTCCCTGAACACCAGCTCCTCCTCCACTCCTCTGTCTCCCACGTCTCCATCCGCGATCTCACAGCCGATAACGTCTCGAGTCTTGTCCGGATACCTGGAATCGTCATTGGAGCCTCCACATTATCCTCAAAAGCCACGACCATTGCGATACAATGCCGCAATTGCCAATATTCCCAGCAAATGCCTGTTATTGGTGGATTTGCAGGTGTCAGTCTTCCAAGAACATGCGGAAGAGTAAGGACAGATGGAGACGTTGCAGATAAATGCCCTCTCGACCCATACTTTGTTGTGCACGAGAAGTGTCAATTCATCGACCAGCAGATTTTGAAGCTTCAGGAAGCCCCTGACCAAGTGCCGGTCGGAGAACTTCCTCGCCACATTCTCATCTCAGCCGATCGCTACCTCACGAACCGAGTTGTTCCAGGATCAAGATGTACAGTCATGGGTGTCTTCTCTATTTACCAGTCAAAAGGAGGCAAGGGCGGGACCAACGCCGCCGTCGCTATTCGAAATCCGTACATTCGTGCTGTAGGAATCCACGCTGATGTGGACCACACCATGAAAGGAAATGCAACATTCACGGAAGAGGAAGAGCAAGAATTTTTGGAGATGAGCAGACGGCCTGACCTATATGAAGTTTTTGCCAACTGCATCGCGCCATCTATTTACGGAAATGCAGATATCAAGAAGGCCATCGCATGCTTGTTAATGGGAGGCTCCAAGAAGATTCTGCCAGATGGCATGAAACTCCGAGGAGACATCAACGTGCTGCTTCTTGGTGACCCTGGTACCGCTAAATCTCAATTGCTGAAGTTCGTCGAGAAAGTGGCGCCTATTGCGATCTACACCTCTGGCAAAGGCTCCTCAGCAGCCGGTCTCACAGCTTCCGTGCAAAGAGATCACAGCACACGAGAGTTTTATCTTGAGGGAGGTGCTATGGTGCTTGCTGATGGTGGTGTTGTGTGCATCGACGAGTTCGACAAAATGAGGGACGAAGATCGAGTTGCTATCCATGAAGCTATGGAACAACAGACAATTTCCATTGCCAAAGCTGGTATCACGACAATCCTCAACGCCAGAACGTCGGTTCTTGCAGCTGCTAATCCAATTTTCGGACGATATGACGATCTCAAAACCCCTGGCGAGAATATCGATTTCCAGACAACGATTCTCTCGCGTTTCGACATGATCTTCATCGTTCGAGACGAGCACGACCGAGGTCGTGATGAGAGGATAGCCAAGCACGTCATGGGTCTTGCCATGGGTGGACGAGGTGTGGAGGAGCAAGTTCAGGCTGAAATTCCCGTAGAGAAGATGAAGAGATACGTTTCGTATTGCAAGCAGTGAGTATCTGTCCAATTCGAAGTTGCGCAACCAAAAGCTAACTTGACACCAGAAAATGTGCTCCAAGGTTATCGCCCGAGGCCGCCGAGAAGCTTTCCTCTCATTTCGTTTCTATTCGCCGTCAAGTCCATGCCGCAGAAATCAGTGCAAACGCTCGCTCCTCCATACCTATCACAATTCGGCAACTTGAAGCCATCGTGCGTATATCTGAGTCCCTGGCCAAACTTGGACTCTCTCCCGTTGCCACGGAAGAGCATGTAGACGAAGCCATTCGTCTCTTCCTAGCGTCGACTATGGATGCTGTCACCCAAGGCGAAGGGCAAGGATCTAAGGAACTAATGGATGAGGTTAACAAGGTTGAAGACGAATTGAGAAGAAGATTGCCGATTGGCTGGTCTACTAGTTTGGCGACGCTGAAGAGAGAATTTGTGGATGGGAGGGGATACAGTGAGCAAGCTCTTAACAGAGCTATCATTGTGCTACAGAGGAGAGAGACGGTGCAGTTGAGGCATGGTGGCGCTCAGGTTTACCGATCTGGTGTTTAGGACATTGAGCGTGAAGTGTTTTGTATGATGTTTACGAGCGGATGTTGAATAATGAAGATTGGTTTAGCGTATGATGGTAGAGTGATGGTTGTCTAATGAAAGGTGTGTGTAGTAGAAGGCGAGGTAGAAGCTCAACAAGTCGAGCGACTTTGCGCGTATCCAAGAAAGGCTAGCGTAGCACGGATCAATTCTGTTATTCGTGGACTAGGTAGGTATGTACAGAGGGGTTCACCAAGTATCTTATACGGAGGTATCTCCGTATCTACTATTAGTCCAAGACAAAAAGTACCTTCTATAAGCCCGTCTATTCACAGCTCAAGCTACCCGGCTCTCTAATCCCTCCACAATCATAACTATCGCTCAACTACCAAAGCTACCAAATTTCAACAGCCGAAATGGCACCTATCACTGACCTAAATCACCTCCCCCCACGCGCCTCTAGCTCCCCGAGTATTGGCCTCCGCCTCCGCTTCGTCGTCGTAAGCGGTATATTTGCTAGATTGATCGGTGAATCTAGGCTTCTGATTGGCTCGTTTGGAATAGTAAGTGACACGACACCCTCAGAGTAATTCAATCAGGCTCAACTAGATATATCCACATCTTAAAGCCTAATCGAAGCAACTTACCTTTCCATTTCCCTCTTACCAACCCTACAGTGATCCTAACACCTCTTACTAACAAATAGCCAGTACACATGCCACAAAGTCCCGGGCGAGACAGGTTTATGCCAGGAACACTTCCATTTGGGCGGGTTGACCGGTCACCAAGAAGATTGCAGCGGGGTACTTACTACGCCTAATATTATTAATATCTTCTCCTTTAGCTAACAATTGATGTGATTCAGGCAAAACCCTGCAATACCGAGGGAAACGGATGTATGATGGACAGAGCAAGAATTGGTTCAGCCTACTACTCCAATTGCTCCTGATGAATTGGTTCGAGGGTGTTTGTTATTCTGAAAAGAAGGCGAAGGACTTCCAAGGAGATTACGTCGGTAGTTGTTTGCGACAAGCTCATATTTTGTATAAGCAACCAATTCTCGCACTGGAAGAGGCACGACCATCTACAATGTGCCTTGACAATGGTATTCTGTTTGGCCAGTTTCGCGGATGAGGAGTTCGGCTTGTGATGATAGATGTGAGCGCCATCGTAGAGACAGGCATAAAGACGAATCAGGTCCTCCTGAATATGCCAAGAGAGGACAAGGTGGATCAGCATGAGATTCGGACTTGATCCTAAGCTGTTGAGGGCATTCATCTCGAGCTGACCGCGGGAGAGACCTTAAGGTGGGAGAGATTCTTGAGTAGCTACACCTACACCATTGGAAACCTGAGGTGGTAACGGTTGAGGGCACCAGTGAGAGCCCGAGTAAAACATTGCGGGCGTCGCCGAGAGCGGGCACGCAAGATCCTCTGGACCCTGCCCAGACACCTGTATCATATGAAACCATTGTCGATTGTTATAAAGGTCACGAAGAGGTCGCACGAAGTCTTTGCTTCCGCTTCTCCTTCTAGCTCCGCCGAAAAGAAAAATGCTAACAAAAGGCCTGCAAACAACATCAAGATCCATTGCTTCGAAATTCTCACTTCTTCAACAAAGGTCATTCACCACAACTCCACGAACCATGGCCGAGCAACTGCGAATTGGCTACGTGCCCGGTAAGTTCAATCCTCACAGCTGCTCTACCTGTCTCTGCAGTCTCAAAATCCAACCGGTCTGAACAAACAACAGAACACTTTTCCACCCCCATCCACTTTGCCCAAAAATACTTCAACCTCAATGCAAACCTCATACCCTACCCCTCCGGCACAGGCCACATGATCCAATCCCTCCAAGCAAAAGAAATCGACATCGGCATCGGCCTAACCGAAGGCTGGGTCGCCGGTCTCGGCAAATTGAAAGACACACCCACATCCCAACTGCCCTACCGCATAGTAGGCACCTATGTCGAAACACCCCTCTGCTGGGCCATCTCCTCAGGCTCCGACAGAGCCGATATCACAAGTGTGCAAGATCTGAAGGGAAAGAAGATCGGTGTGAGTAGGATCGGGAGTGGGAGTTATGTCATGGGTTTTGTGCTTGCGGATCAGCATTCGTGGTTGGAAGCGGGGAAAACTCCGTTTGAGATTGTCGTCTTGGACACTTTTAAGAATCTCCGAGACGCGGTGAACTCTAAGAAAGCCGATTTCTTCATGTGGGAGCATTTCACTAGTAAGAGGTATTATGATAACAAGGAAATCAAGAGGGTGGGAGAGATTTATACACCGTGGTCGAGTTGGAAGATTGTGGCGAGTAAACCGGAGGATCCGAGGATCGAGGACATGACGAAAGCAATCAACAAGGGAGTCGAGTATTTCCTAGGACACCAGGATGAGGCAGTTGAGTATATCAGTACAGAGTTGGATTATTCCAAGGAGGATGCTGTGGAGTGGTTGAAAACGGTCAAGTTCTCGGGGGATGTGAAAGGAGCTGATGAGAAGGTTATTCAGAAGACAGTCGACATTCTGAAAAAGGCTGAGGTGCTGGATGGGAAGGGCACGGGTGTGGGGGAGATGATCGCGGTCAAGAGATCGTGATTGGTGTCTCATCAAAGGAGCAAGCAAGTCTGGAAATGATCAAGAGATCGTGCTGATATAAATCACCAAGAATTTGATTGTTGGCAAACTGTTCCCCCTAAACCACGCGAGGGACGCTCACCACCTCCAGCCTAAACATTCCTGGCTTCGTGTGGTTGTCGGAACTGTATCTCAAATCAAGAGACTCGCAGTCCACGATCGATATCGATGGATTTATGCCAGGAAATTTGCGCTACCGAACTCCAGTCGTATCTTGAAATCATTTTCCACCACTCGCAATCAACTCCATGAATCCCTTCTTACTCATCTCACTAACCTTCTCCTCCCTCCTATCCATTCCTACGACGCCTTCTTTCAATGCTTCCCTCTTAGCATCCTCGCCTCGCTTCTGTGCCTCTCTTACAGCATTGAACAGCTTGATAACACCCCTCTGTGCCGTCTTCTTCAATTTCTTTTCTGCCTCTATGATCCCCTGCGTACTTGTTTCCTCATCACCCAAGCCCAGAACATCCTTCACCCTGCCCTTATCCAGCTTATGCTTCTTTTCCAGCCGTAGCTTTTGGCGCGCCTTGGCCTCAAGTCGTGATTCTGATACTTCTTTGCTTATCGATGTAGCGGCTGCGGAGCGCGAGAGAACAGGGTCGGAGCGTTTTGTCGTCGTCAATTTCGTGCCGAGAATCTTAGACATGGACGTTGCGAAGACCGCGGGATCATTGCGCTTCTTCTTTCTCGTTCCGTTCGTTGATGCGGTTCCAGAGACGTCGGATTCTGCGTCTGAAGATGCGCCGGTCGCATCTGAGTCTTCTGCTGCATCCTCCTCGACCTCTGAATCGAGCCCAGCCTCGTCGTTATCTGAGTCGGCGCCTATGAATGTGTTTTTGGCGGTGTTTATGGCCAGTTCGTCGTCTGAGTCTTGTAGGTTGATTGCTTTGAAGTCTGTAGGTTCGTCGTCGCCCTCGTCTTCAGAACTAGAGCTGTGGTACTCCAATTGCTTCTTTGACTTTCGAATCTTCTTTTTCGGCCTGCGAGGCTCCCGCTCGTCGCGGGCGCGTGTTCGTTTGAGGATTGAGGGCATCGTGGGCGTGTTTGGCGATTAGTGGTGCTCCTTGAGGCTCCGAAGATTATTTTCAGAAAGCTTGAAGCGGGGAGACGGAGAGGCATTCTGCCAAGAGCAACTGATTTCATGAGAACAAGTTCAAATCGATATAAACATGGATGAATTTCCGGCGCACATGGCTCGAAAATGCCAACTATTTACAGATCAATCTCTACTCCTAACGGACATAATTAATTCTAAGTTTGTGAAAACCTCGTCGGGTCGGGAGAAAGTGACTTGGATTAACTGAATCCATCGCTACTTACGCTAGAGACAGCCCACCTCGCTCGGAGAGCCTGCAAGCAGATACATACCCATACACCCCTACAACCACATCACCACCTACTTAGCCTCCACACAACTGCCGCTATGGTTCTTCAAGATCTGGGGCGTAAAATCAATGGCGCCCTCAACGACCTCACGAGAGCGCCTAACCTCGACGAAAAAGCCTTCGATGGCATGGTCAAAGAAATATGTAACGCCCTCGTACAATCCGACGTAAACATCAAACTCGTCGCCTCCCTTCGCAAATCAATAAAGTCCGCAGTAAACTTTAAGGATTTGGCCCCAAGCGTCAACAAGAAACGAGTCATCCAGAAGGCCGTCTACGATGAACTTGTAAAGCTCGTGGACCCGCACGCAGACCCATTCAAACCGAAAAAGAACAAGAGCAATGTTATCATGTTTGTTGGATTACAGGGAGCTGGAAAGACGACGACATGTACGAAATTGGCGAGGTGGTACCAGGCGAGAGGATTCAAGAGCTGTCTTGTGTGCGCCGATACCTTTCGAGCCGGTGCTTTTGATCAGTTGAAGCAAAACGCCACCAAGGCAAAGATACCCTACTATGGAAGTTTGACGAACACGGATCCTGTCCAGGTGGCGCGAGAAGGTGTGGACAAATTCAAGAAAGAGAGATTTGAGATTATCATCGTGGATACGTCGGGAAGGCATCGGCAAGAAAAAGATCTGTTTGATGAGATGGTACAGATCCAGGAAGCTGTGAGACCGGATCAGACGGTCATGGTCATGGATGGATCGATTGGACAAGCGGCGGAGGCACAATCGCGAGCTTTCAAAGAAACGGCGGATTTTGGTGCCATCATCATCACGAAGACGGATGGTGCAGCAGCAGGAGGTGGAGCTATCTCTGCTGTTGCAGCGACACATACGCCTATCATTTTCCTCGGAACAGGAGAACACAACCTCGATCTGGAACGATTCTCGCCAACCGCTTTCGTTAGCAAGCTGCTGGGCATGGGCGACATGCAAGGTCTGGTAGAGCATGTCCAGTCTTTGAAGCTTGACCAGAAAGAGACGATGAAGCATATCGCGGAAGGTGTCTTCACTGTGAGGGATCTGAGAGATCAACTAAGCAACATCATGAAAATGGGACCGCTCAGCAAAATGGCTGGAATGATACCAGGGCTGTCAAACATGATGGGTGGCATGGACGATGAAGAAGGATCCATGAAACTACGACGAATGATCTACATATGCGATTCCATGACGGAAAAGGAACTCGATTCAGACGGCAAGCTATTCACAACACAGCCTTCACGTATGACCAGAATAGCCCGCGGCTCAGGAACCTCTGTGCGAGAAGTTGAGGACCTGTTGACGCAACATAAAGTCATGGCGGGTATGGCGAAGAAGATGAAAGGCCAAATGGGCAACATGCAGAAGGCGCAAGGAGCTATGGCTGGAAAGAATAATAAACAACAAATGGAGGCCGCGCAGAAGAGATTGGCTAGTATGGGACAAGGAAATATGCCCGGTGGCGCTGACATGGCGAGCATGATGAAGATGCTGCAAGGTGCTGGTGGTGGAATGCCTGGAGGGGGTATGCCCGATATGGGTGCTTTGATGAAGATGATGGGGGGGATGGGCGGGATGGGTGGAGGAATGCCTGGGATGGGTGGACCGCCTGCTGGTGGACGTGGTGGTAGACGGTGATGTTCTCAATTCCGGGAGGAGACTCTAGTAAGCATGTGCCGGCGTTTAGATATTCCTGCATCTGTTAGGCGTTTTGGGCGTTGATGAGAGACGGATTGGACGATGGGACGATCACACCTCGAGACCTATCACACACTTGGATATTTTCTAAAACGATACCCTGGTAATATTGCTCATATCCTGACATGTGCTTCGATCCTATCTTCCAGAAGTCTCTTTCAAGATACCGCGATACGAGGACGCTGAATTGCAAACACGGCGTGCTTCTTCTACCAGCCTTGCCAAGGCCGAAGCATATTCATGATCCTCGATGGACGGAAACCAGCGGGCACCGAACAACAAATGCGGATTTCACCAACGCGTCAATACACATCACAACTCTTCTGGATTATGACTGCAACATCAAAACGCGAAGATGGGGCTCCCGGAGCCAACCTTGAGCTTCACAATTCCCTCGATCCATGACGATACTGTCATCAATGCCAGGATATACCACCCCGCCGATCCAACAAGTGATGGCTTCGGAATCGAAGAGCACGGGAGGAGGGGAGCCATTGTTGCTCACCCATATGCTCCTCTTGGAGGCAGCTATGATGATCCAGTCGTTGGACTTGTAGCAAACCAAATATTGAAAGAGGGGTTCGTTGTGTGTACCTTCAATTTCAGGTACGAGAGACTTCCAAACTGCAAACAGGGCATACACTCATAGCGATGATAGAGGCGCACATGGATCTTCAGGGCGCACCTCGTGGACTGGTGTGAAAGAAAGAGAAGACTACACCGCAGTGGCTGCCTTCATGATCCAATACCTCCACCACTCCTCCACCCACAACTTCAGCGAACAATCCCTACTTCCATCTGATCATGCAATTCAGTTGGTGCTTGGTGGTTTCTCATATGGATCACTGATAACCTCACACCTTCCGGATTCTCAAGAGATTGTAAAGAGCTTGGTCGAAGCCGAGGATGGCAAAGCAATGGCCGAAATCAAGTCAAGAGCCGGGAGTCTTGCCGTACAAGTTGTCCATGAGCTGAAAGCAACAAGGATATCCTTCGAGGCGAACAGGTCAAGGTCGATGAGCATTGCAAATGCAAAGACGCATGGCCATACACTATCTGTTGGGGGCGAAGAGACATCGCCAGAGAAGAGACGGCATAGCCGCGAGGGCAGGCTGAGCTCTGATCTCAGAAGGAGTATTGATCTTCCGCGAAAGATCGCGTCTCTAAGAAGGAAGAACCATCACAAACATGAAAGCACCGCCGTGGCTTCAAATTCGGAACCTCCGCCTCTCCACGTCGAGTCCTCGTACCTCCTCATCTCGCCCTTGCGGCCTCCCGTCTCCTCACTCGCAACACTACCATTTGGTTTTCGATCATTACGACACAACCATGAAGAACTGTCCAAGCGTTTGAGTCTGCACCATTCCCTCGCTGTTTTTGGCAGTGACGATATCTTCACCTCTGCACACAAGCTTAGAAAGTGGGCAAAAAGTATCAGCGAGGTGCAGAACTCTGTGTTCCGCTATGTCGAAATCGAGCATGCAGGACATTTCTGGCGCGATCCTGGTGTGCAGAAAGCGCTAAAGTCGGCAATATCGGAGTGGATCAAGAGTTGGTCAAGAAGAGATGCTGCTTTGACTACGATACAGAGTATTGATGTTAGGGCAATAGGGGAGGGCTGATCAAGAGTTGGTCCCCTCATCCGACCATTGTGCTCGAAAGCAGCCTATTCTGCACCATTAGAGCTTTTCAAATCCAATAGTCATGGCAAGCCATTCAACATCTTCCAAGCAGCTTTAGGCCTCGACTTTCAAGGCGTGCTAAGCTGTTTCGTGATTTGTTGCGCTGTTCGATGGGCCAGAAACACCAAACAAAGTCAAGAGACGGGTATGCAAATGGTAGCACTGGTGGTCCTGTCGCAACTAGGCCATGGGAAAGTAATAGCCAATGTTATGTGGAGCTATACAAGGCAAGCGAGGAGTATCCCGAAGCACGATAAGGGTTTTACCGGTCGACCTATGGTGTTGCAAAATACAAATGATGAAGGTCGTGTGGTTGCGTTTGACCTAACAAGTTGAAGTTTCAAGCCACATCTAGGCCTAGTGTCGATGATTGGACATGTCGCGACAGATTGATTGGCTCGTCTTGGTCTGTCATCGCTCTTCAGTCTAGATGTGGACAGAGAAAGGCAATCCACAGCTGGTTGTTGCATGTATGTGGAGAGACGTGCCTGAGTTGCGCTCTCTGCAATCTATTTGTGTCTCCTTCAATGTGCTCCCATAAATTTCCTCCCCCGCATTCCACTTGGGTAAATTGCCACGAATTCAAATAGCACGGCTCGAGCGGGACAAACCCCACAGCACCACCTTCTTCTACCATCACCACGGACCAGAGGGAAATTTTATCTACTCCTTTTGGGTCGTGCATTTTCATTTGCCCAGATTCCAGAATGGGGAAACATCAGGGCTAACAGCATCAGGGCCTTGGACGGCACCGCAAACAACTTTGGCCGACATCTCTTTGTACAACATTGCAGAGATAAATACACTCTAGAAAGCCTGGTCGACCTGCACAACAAGACCTTCAAGAAACTTTCACTCCTCTCGAGCTCATCCAACCAATCACTCTCCAATTGAACTTCAGAAAACGAAGCATTCATCATGCCTATGTTCATACGCGAGCCAAGAACCTCAGGAATGGGAGTATCCTCTCCTCTCAGGTCCAACTTGGAGGATATGATTTCCACCTGTGAAATATTAGATAAAGAGCTAGCTGTTATTGCAGAGGATGGCGAGGAGTTTGGTGGTCTTTCCGAGGAGACTTTCTCTTACAACGCTCCTGTATGGTTTTCTCCTTGCAGAAACCGAGATGAGATCTAGCTAACAAGAACGTAGCAAGTGCTGAAGCTCCTCCAGAGACTGTCGCAAGTCGGCTATCATTGCACTCGCGACATCAACTTAGATGACGAATCGTTCGATGTCGACGAAAGGTCGCTGTCTCGGGTGGTCTACAACGTCAGTATTCACTTGAGAAGAGAAGAGTTGTATGCTGATTCATGTTTTAGTTTCTTTCACAGCATCGTCGAACGCTAGACTTGCTCACTGCGCAGCAAAAAACGCTGAGGTACACAGGCGCGTTTGTTTCTGGTGTCGCGCAGCAATTGCAGAGGCAACAGCTTATGTTGAACGTATGAAAACTGTCACCATATCTTCTTGTATCTTACTGACCTGTTATAGGCATTCCGCACAGCTCTTGATAGCAGATACGGAGGAGTCAAAGTCCGCACAGCACCGGACTGGATAGATCTCGGTGAGACCATGCGATCAGCGTTGATTGCATATCCGTTGAGCGAGGAATAGTGGTTTGTGTCTTGTTCACCTTCGATTCTATTCTGTGTTTCCATTAATGCCAAGAGTGCAAATTCCATGCTGTGTTCTTTTTCTTTTCCTACCTAGGTACAGATGATTCAGATGTACTATCTCATCTTCATCCGTCACGTGAAGCGCAGCATTAGGATTTGTCCACGAACCACCGAACCCAGATCACCTCCGCACCGCCACGTTATAAGCATTCCGACTCCATTTACAGGCATGATGTCCTCCTCCACAATTCCTGTTTTGGGAAATATGGAGGCCTAGCGCGTGTTCGACTTCCCATTGGATGACAATCTGCCTTTGGGGCTCTACTCCATATGTGCACTGCGGCACTGGCCACTGCATTGTCGATTGGGTGATGGATTCCCCGGCCAATCGCTTTCAATCCTTTGACCTTCATCATTTTATCCCCTTTGGCGTGATTATTTTGTTTGCGGATTAGGTGATATTGCGCCATATGAACCGCGTGGTTTTTGGAAGGTGCAATACAAGGATTGCCCTTTCAGAAGCTACCTAAATCACGATTTTGAAAACACCAACAATCCGAGGTTCGTACTATACTCTTTGATGACCTAGCAAAATACCTACACACGACATGACCTCTCAAACCTTGACGGACTATCGTTGTGCGATGCTCGCAGACATCCGAAATAATGTTGAGCCCCAGTTTCTGGACGTACATAACCTTATAGACGGCGCCGCTTCATCCGTCAGTACAGTGAGTTCTCGGGAACATTCTACCGATGTGGAGGAGGGAACCGCGGACGATGTCAGAATCGAGCTTGAACGCCAAACGGTACAATATAAATCATCACCAGAATCTCGCCGGACCGCTATCCTTCCAGCTTCTGATGTAACGACGGATTTCGATGAGTTGAGGTTTGAGGCTGCAGCAGCACGACAACTTCGATTTGTGGAACCTGAATCACAACGGTTTGAATATTCTTTAAGGGACCTGCGGGAACCAGGGCAAGAGCTCCTCATTTCCTCACCTTACAACCATCCGCAACATCTTCTCGACCTCACAACCTTGGACACACAGAATCGTCTCCTCGCTCTCGCCCTGGCAGCACTGAAACCCATCCGTCCCGATTACGCAACTGCTGGTTACTTGGAATCCTTCAATTGGCCAGAGGTCCTGCGGATTCTGAGGTTGTTTGCGCGTAATGAGGGATATGAATGGCGGGAACAGAAATTCTACACTGTTATTTTTCGATCGAAATTGCAGGTGGACATTGATGGGGATAGGTTGGGCGAGTTGGATCAGCATAGTCATCGGGAAGCTACTGAAAGTGGGGGGTTGTTGAAGTATTGGTTTGGGAAGGCGGGGGAAGTGGGGAGGAAGAATTTGGCTACTTGTGAGTTTTGATTTGTTGCCCCTTTTTCCTTGCTGAGAGTCTTGGAGACGGCCTTGATTTGTTGATAAGGCCGGAGGCTGATGTGGAACAGGTATTTGGCGCTCGAGGGAAGATGCGGTTAGGGGTGGGGGAGGCCCGTGGCATGCGCAGGCTATGAGAGCGAAGGTGGAGATGTATGAGAGGATTGGATTCAAAAGATATTTTTTGGTCGTCGGGGACGGAGCTTTGGATGTGAGAATGGAGGAATTGTGATCTGAATTGATTAGTATTATTACTCCTTTTGAGATGGCTAAGCCTGAACTAATAACTCCCTCATATGGCCAATATTGCCAAATGCACGGCAAACCAATGTTTTTAACCTCGAGAAAAGCTCCGAACACGAAACGGCCACTACCTAGTCAAGCTAGTATAAGGTAATAAAGTAAACATCTACCTTTTAGTTCTAGGGGAAGCTCGGCAGGGAAGGCTGAAGCCTAGGCTTGTCTAAACCCACTCCACCACGCCTTCTCAACCCAAACCACCCGAAATCCAAACCGCCCTTTCCAAAATCAAAACAAGCAAACGCCCCTCCCACCATTCATCGGATGTTGTGGATGTTGACGGCAGCGCGTTTCAAGGGAAGTTGCGGTGGCTGGAAGAGGGCTGCGGCGGAAGTGATAGTACGAACATATCAAGAGAATCATAAGATCCGAGTATGTACTTCAATATATCGGAGGGTAGTTCCTCAAAATCTTCACAGGACAGAAGGCCAAAGAAGGTTGTGGTGAGGATATGCTAATGGTCCATTCTCCTGAAGGCGTCGGGTATCATAGGTCTGTCTAATCAGTATCATCACCGCCTCTCGAAACCATCAAATCAGCACTCGGTCCATCGTCATCAGTATCATACAAGCTCTGCTGCTGCAAGCCCGATCCATTTGTACCCAGGTTGCCCAACAAGCCCTCTCCCAGCTCTTCCTGATCGGCATCCTCCTTAAACAATTCCTCGGGAGGTGAGTCTTCCTCCTCCTCCTTCTGCTCAGCCTCAGCCTCACCCTCCGAAAATGTCTGCTCCAGCATATCCTTTCCCTGCTTGAAAGCCTCCAACTCAGCCCCAATGCAAGCCTCCAACAACCTCCACTTCTTCTTCTCCGCCAGCCTGAGCCGATCCTCAATATACTTCATGGTGGAGTTCATTCGTGACAGAATTTCAGCTGGACCCAATTTCGATTCCGCTGGTGAAGGTGCCCGCCCACTAAGCATGCTTTGATTCATGTTCCCCACCTCTTTGGCAAGACATCCTTCAAACGAAAGAATCTCAACAACGACATCCTTCCAGACCACAGCCCCTTCCTCCAAAGCCTTGCGATCGCGTTTGGCAGACTTACGGCTGCGCTCCATTTGCGTGTACTCTGTTTCCCAAAACTCTTTTGCCATCTCCAGCGTCCGGCGTTTCGGCGGCAAAGCCATGAACGGCGATTCCTTTCTCGTATTCGTGGGTGGATGCTTCAAAAAATACGTGATGTCCTTCTCGACCAGATCCAAACTTGCCTTGTATGAAGATAGCTTTGACTGGCCCTCATTATCCATCTCATCCACCTCTTCCAGAATTTGGCGATGCCGCATCTTCATTTGTGCAAGTTTTGCCTCCAGATCCAAAATCTCCTCGTGCAACCTCACGGCCTCCTCTTTCAAAGACTTTGCCTTCGTCTTTGAATCTTCGCCTTCAATCTCCTCAATAGTCTTGCGCAAGCCGTCCCTCTTGACGGCCCACCCCTCAAGCTGTTCCAGAATAAATCGATTCTCGTCCAACTCTTCCTTGACCAACATATCCTCTTCAGCTTTCAACTCAGCACACTCCAGAATAGCCTTCCAGATCGCCCTCCGTGTAGTGCCTAGAGCTGGTTTGCGCTGTCTTCTTTGCGTAGGCCGTGGCGATAGGCTACTAGGCCGTTGAATCCGTGTCGTGCTAGGAGTATTTCTTGCGCCCTCATCCTCATCTCGTCCCTTCATGCCTAGGCCAGCCAGTAGTCCCTCGCTCTGCTCGTCCAACAACTCTTGCAACGTCAAATGCAGCACCTTCTCCTTCCGACGCAGGACGTTGAGATGTTCCGACATTGGCGAGTTAGCCTTGGATTTGTCTTGATGTGTGAGAGCAGATTGGTACATGCTGGCGGCCAGGCTTGTGGGTGGAAAAGGCGTGGGCAGATGATGTTGCTCGTGCCAGAGCGGCAACTCCGAGTCATTAGAGCGGCGATGCTTTCGTTGTGGAAACCAAGAATCGATCAATGACATTATGGAAAAGATGGGGAGGTGTATGTTTTATAAGTAAGGGAAGTGTCGGATTAAGTATTTTTGTTCTATGCACAGCAAGACATTGGCCCACGCGATGGACAAACCCACGCCCACGTCACGAGAGCTTGAAGGAAAACAAATCCGGAGTCTCAACTTCACGAACATGATTACCGACTCTTGATCAAAGGTTGAAATCATGTTTCTGTTCGCGCCAGTCCGTAGACTGTCCATGTAATGCTAATACTACCAGCTTCGAAAACCTTGCTGATACCTTGTCCAAAAGGTGTAGTATAAGGTTGAATCCTCCTCTTACAGGCTCTACACATCTTGCTTCCAACACATACCCGGCTCATACGGCGGCCATTTCTCTGGTGTTCTTTTATTAAACTTCCAGCTCCTCACGCCTAATCGTTATTTCGTTGGTGCAATTGCTTGAGCATTCCAACCTCGATACCAGTGTTGCTCGTCGTATATCTTTGAAGCACCCTCCGGATCCATTTGACACTCTGCGTATTTCCTTGACTAGCTCGTTGTGCTCACAGCTTGACTCCCCATACTCCTCTTCCTCCCGCGACGCCGACCCATTCTCCACCTTGTCCTGTCAGTCCACTCTGAGGCGCCCAGCTCAAGTTGGCTATCTCATAATCACAGCGCCAGCTCGCAGCTGGCCCTTTGAGATTGATGTTAGGTGCGGGTGCTGCAGCAGGGGCGCCTGGTGGAGCGCCGGGCACTTGCGTTGGTACAGGCGCTGGAACTTGACTTGAACCGCCGAATCCGTTGCCGCTACCAACATCTCCATTGATCACTGCTCCATTATGACTATGCAGCAGATCCCAGACCAGCACAAGTGAATCGTCGCCACCACTGGCGAGCATTCCTCTTCTACCAGGAGACCATTCCACCGCGTTGACATTGCTGGCATGACCATGCAACTCGAGGAGCGCTTGTCCTGGCTGCCGCACATCGAGAATACGTATTAAATTACTATCTGCAGCAAAAGTGGCGAGGAGGTGGGAGTCATGAGGTGAAGCGGCAAGGCGTAGGAGGGGAGGTGACGGGTGTAGTGTCTGCTGCGCCCGAGTTGGGGACATTCTAGGGTGAGGTGGAGTATTGCCTATGTTTTGGTCAGTCTTCCGAGTGATATGACCTGATTTTATGGTATCACCTTTGTCTCCGTCTGGCTTCTTCTCGGCCGGCTCGTAAATAATCGTGCTATGTTCCAAGCTACGCAAATCGAACATTCGAACGCTCCCGTCTGCGCCACAAGAAACAAACACATCCACGCTGCCTGCGCAGAAGCGCACATCGAACACCTCCTTGTCATGTGCTATAAGCTGGGTCTTGGCCGTAAGCGTTGGTATATCCCAGATCGTACATGTTGTGTCAATGCTGCTGGTTATAATCAACTTGGGCGAGAGCGTGTTCCAGTCTAGGGAGGTAAGAGGTGCGGTATGCTCTGGCGTTTTAGAATTCGAAAGGAGGGCGAGAGGTGTAAGCTTGGGCGTTGCTGGATCGCGCTGATTGACACTAGATGAGCGAGTGATTGTGCTCGTCACGTTAGGACCTGCAGAGTGTGGGAGAGACCACAGTCGAAGGTGGTCGCCCGAAGTCGCAAGGAGGTCCGTTGACTGCTTTTGTGCTATCGGAGGTTCCCATAGGATTCGAGTGACTGGATATGCGCATGTTGCTTCGGCAACACGGTTATATTCAAGACTGTAGCTAGGCGCTCCCGGAGTCGTAACCTCCTGAGGAACGATTTGAGTGTCGAGAATCGTGATCTTCCTCAATTATTAGCTACGCTTCTGGAAGGGGATTGCTAAGCACAAACATAATTGTGAGGATCCTCAAGATAGCTGCCCACGGCTATCTTACCAGCACTGTTCCCATTTGGTACTGGATATTTACACCAGTCAAATGCAAACACTGCCCAGGGAGAAACGTAATTGCTGTTGGTCGGCGCTCTTTCTGCAGTGTCTCCAAAGACTGTTGTTCCTGACATGTCATCGCCTCCGAAGTTTGAATTAGCACGCGGCCGAATCTGATCCAAAGCTAAAGGTGAATTGGACGACCCTCCTGTCGGCGTTTGTGGCGCATAGAATTTGGGCGGTTGTTGTTGAGGAGTCTGAGGATATTTTTGACCTTCAGGGTTATTGTTGTTGAAAGGTATGTACTTTTGTTCCAGACCAGCTGGACTCGATCGCGAGTATGAATGGGAGGCGTTGTGCATTGTATTGGATCGCGTTGGCAGCGTGTATTGCTGGGCGTTTGTGCTGATATGTGGGACTTGAGGCACAGTTGTTGGCGCGGTATAGGCTGACTGTATAGGAGCAGGCCTTCCGGCCAGTCCAGGCTGTAGACTTCCGGGGACGCTGTTTGACGGCGGCGGGGCACCGTAGAGAGATCCTGGAGGTACGGATTGATGAGGATTGTTATTTGAGGATTGAGAGTGTTCAGCGCCGATAGACTTGGAAGCTAGAGGAAGCTGGAGGTCGTCTGACATCCGCGCAGCAGGATGAGGTCTATGTGCGAGCTCGGGCTGCTCAGAGTATATGTTGCTTTGGGAATGCTGATGCGGTTGTTGAAGTGGTTGGGCGCTGTACCGCGCCTGAGCCTGAGATTGGGATTGGGGTTCGAATTGTGGCAGGAAGGCGTCTGTCCCCGCGGTTGTTGTGCCCGACGATGCAGTATGAAGATTCCCACTGGGTGCGGCGAAGGATCCCAATGTATGGGTAGCTTCGTAGAGTCCCTGTGCTAAGCTGGGTGAATGCTTATTTTCTTGTTCGCGATGGAAGTGGGAGCCGAAAGGCATTCCGAAGATGTGGTCGGCGAGTTTGAATCGAGCAAGACAGCGCAGGATCGGCCGCGGAATCGAAGGAAGAGTGCCTCGTCACTTGCTTGGGCAGTTGGGCAGTTGGGCTGGTGTTTTTGGTGGAGTACTGGTATGCTCCCTTGCCAATGCCGCCACTGTGGCTGGTAGCACGTGACTGAGCGTCTCAACGGCACTTTCATCTACAGCTTAGATTGACATGGATGAATTCCTGGACATTTCGAGAAACGATTTCGCCAGAAGTGTATCGATATCGATCTTGAGTTAGTAGTTGGTCAAAGGAGATACTTCTCGAGATTCCTAGAGGGTCACGGTACTCGTAATCCTACGTTAGTACTTACTAACTAGTACTAGTAGCTCGGGAAGCCTTGCACTTTAGTCTTTACCATGTATATTATGCTGCGTATGCCGACCAGGTATTAGGTATCTTGATCGGGTAAGCATAATCGGGCGCGCTAGAACTAAACATGTCTAGCAGCGGGACAGTCCGAGCACCTGGAATGAGCACAGCAACAAGATCCACGGTAGAACCCGTTGTCACCTCCATCACCCTCAACCGCCACCCCCGCCCCGTCAGGAGCAACCACGAGCCCAGCTGGGTCTATGCAACAACCGGGACTGTATAACCCCGTTGTTTGAGATTGTCCATCTCACCCCGCCAAATCGTCTTTGGGTAAGGAAAACTACTTGTTCAACTCCCGAAAACTAGACCGCGGGATGCGAGGCCGTCCTATAACTCAACTCGAGGTATACACAGTAGTAGCCCGAGACGGACTTTCTCGGTCAGAATGGGTAGTTTAGAGAGTGGTAATAACCAGAGGAGTGTAGATCATAACCTGCTTCTTTTACGGAGGTGGATAACGAGTATTAATAGTCTCGTATTTTGCCTTGACAATCGATATATATACCCGATAGGTGAAAGCCTTTGCATCTCTTCAAGACCAATTCTACAAGACCAATTCTACAAGACCAATTCTACACGACCAATTCTACAAGACCAACTCTTTACTTATCTTCGAATATGAAGCTGCTCCTCATTCCTATCGCTCTAGGGCTCTTTACGCAGTGAGTTTGAATCCTAATCATTCCCCCGAAATATATTGACAGGTTTATAGGGTAGCTCTAGCATGTTCCTGTATTGACGTTTCCGTTACAAAGCAAGCGTGTAATGATTGCATGGGACAGTATAATAAGGGCACTGGCGAGGTCTGTAAAAAGAGAGCTATTCTACTACAGATTCCTAATAGTAATAGTGTTCTCTTCCGACCCGTCATTCATGCTTCAAACACAAGTGTGAGGACATATCTGGCTACGGTTCATCTTGTGATTGATAAACCGGGACCACTCTTCTTACGTGCAGTACATGCACAGCTTGGACGACAACCACCCTGGATCCGACACTACCCAACAACACCAGCTTCCTCCAGCGCGACACCTACGCCATAGTTCCTCTGTGTGTTGGTAATGAAAACGTAAATTGCACATATATGGAATGTTTTGGTTTCTGTACATGTCTCTTTCATGGTCTCATCGACAACTGATGTCAGTCGAGCAATCCAGAACCGAGCAGATCAAAGTTGTTAATTCTCCTTTTGGGGGGAATATCTCTCTCATCAATCTCACAGTTTCACACACCCTTTCATCCGAAAACAACTTTGACCGCATTGACCTCCCGATGAAGTGGGACCCCTGCTGGGCGACGTTCTTACTTGCCCGCGGCTTGTGCCTGTGCCTGAAGATGTTGATCAATCTGACCAATCTGCAGTCCCCCTCTCTCCGAGTCTCTCGTACACCATCACAATTGGACACCAGGATCTCAGAAGGTTCATTGACTTCGAAAGTGATGATGTTTTCTCATTGACCACACCTGGGAGTTTTTTGCTCTACAATCAGTCAAGCTGGATCATTTCCGATTCATGTTCCATCAAGGTAGCAGCGTACTGTATATTCTTTTGAGGAAATAAGTACAATTCACATCTAGGAGTTTTGAAAGCGCATGGCTTATGCTCTGTAGCAGCATTGGCGATTTCGAAGCATACTCGGGCATCCTCGTCGCAGGACGAAGAAGACTCTTTCCTGTACCCCGGAACAATTTCGGTCGTTGCCAAGAGAAAATAAGGTTAAGATAGCGTGAGCCTCCAACGGTTTCTAACCCCGCATGTCGAGATCTAGTCCATCCGTCCGCTCATTCAGGTGGATGATCATCATTCCGGATCTTTCGATCTACAGCACCGTCTAGCGGATTCACTTCCTAAATCCCCCGACCACAACACATCTATTTCCTCTTTTGCTTGCCTTTACCAAACAGGCAGCTGATACCAAATCCTTTACCTGATCAGGCTGAGTTCCGCCCTTACGCTTGAACGTCACTCGTCCAATCAACGACGCTCAGTATGTAATACCGAGGCTCCTTTCGCCGGTTGATTTTCCCAAAGGGCCGTTTTTTGGTGAGGACTCGGGACCGTGGGCTGAGAGGGGATCGGTAAACCGATAGTGATACAGGCTAATCGAGTACTTGATTTCCCTACTGGAAGTAACAAACATTGGGTGTGGGGAAAGCTATGGTGAATAGCCTTGGTCGTGGCAACTATGATGATTGACATCGAGATTGGCAGCTAAATGTCATGTAGAAAACCGCCTGGACGTTGATGATTAGTTCCTACACCATCGCCGCTCTCTCTATCTCTATTTTCCTTGGATCCTTTGTGACCCATCTCTTCTTCTCTTCTCATCTGTGCCATCATGAAGCTTTCGATCATGTGTGCTGCAGGCCTGGCCGGCTCTGCACTGGCTTTCCCATCAATAATGAATGAAGCCTTAGAGGAGGGAAGAAAAGCAGGCAAAGTCGCCAAACGAGTTCTGGGATTCAACCCCGGCTTCGACGCGGCTGCTCAGCTCGTTGACGTACATGGCTCTCATGCGTGGCAAGCACCTGGTACCAGCGATTTGAGAGGACCATGCCCAGGTTTGAACGCTTTGGCGAATCAGTAAGTTCACATTCAGGTATACTGCTACTGTACACGAGACTTACAATTTCAGCAACTACTTGCCGCACAACGGCGTTGCTACGATCGATCAGTTTGTTCAGCAGACGAATCAGGGTAAGCATAGATTCCATGGCTCAGATGTGGCATTTCTTGTTGACAGATTACAGTCTTCGGTATGGCAATTGATCTTGGAACCTTCTTGTCTGTTTACGGTGCGGCCATCGACGGTGACTTGACGTCGTGGTCTATTGGAGGTCCTCCACCATCCTCTACCTTGCTTGGCCTGCTAGCCCAACCGCAAGGCATATCTGGGTCGCATAACAAGTACGAGAGTGATGCTTCACCCACGCGTGGTGATCTATATCAATAGTAAGATTTTCGACCCTTTGTAAGTCGGGAATTAACCTTGATCATAGTGGCAACGATTATCTTTTGCAGATGTCCCAATGGAAGGACTTTTACGCCCTGCAGGCTGGTGTATCTGACGAAGACTCCAACTACGATCTTGGTGTTTTGACGAGCTTCCGTGCGAAGAGGTTCCAACAAAGTATTGACAACAACCCATACTTCTTCAACGGACCATTCAGTGGTGTTGCCGTTCAGCCTGCCGCGTACACCTTCATATATCGATTTATGGCAAACCACAGCGCTGAGAATCCAGCGGGTCAACTTACCAAGAGCGTGTTGAAGTCTTTCTTCGCCATCACCGGCACTGATGATAACCCTGTCTATACACCAGGATGTAAGCAAGCCAAAAACTCTACACCAGCTATCCTCACTCTAATATATCAACAGACGAACGTATCCCAGAAAACTGGTACAGACGTTCAAAGACTGATGAATACTCAATCGCCTTCTTTGCACTCGATCTTACCGCCGCCGCAGTAACATACCCACAATTCCTCTCCGTTGGAGGTAATACAGGAACTACGAACTCCTTCACCGGCGTTGATATCACGAACCTCACTGGCGGCGTCTACAGCACCTCAACCCTTCTCCAAGGCAACAACCTGCAGTGTTTTGCCTACCAGGCTGCTCAGCAGGCGGCTCCTGATGCTGTCAAGGGTATTTTTTCAGATGTCACGTCTTCCCTGAGCAAGCTCAACAACGAGATCAACTCTGTGTTGACTCAACTTGGATGCCCGCAGTTGCAGGCCATTGATATGAACCAGTTCTCGCAGTTTCCGGGTTATACTAAGTCTCAGTAAGCGGTTTAGATGTTAGAAAAAGAAGCGTGGCGATTGAGCGAGCATTGTTTTAATGTCTTTGATGATGTGTAAACTACCGATTGGATATAAGTAACGACAGAATCCTTGATCGATTCGGTGTATTGATAATCTTTTTCGCCCCAGCAAAATCATAGTGATACTTTCGGTCCGAACTCCATTGACGTTTTTCAAGGGCAATTGATGATGTCTGATATGAGATTAACCTGTCGTGAACAGTTCGTCAGAAGTCCATTGATACAGCTTGTCCGTGATAGTAGGAGGTGGCCGAGATCAGGATATTCCAGCATATTGAAAACGGCTTTTTGTTACTACTGCGAGATGCGTATTGAAATGTTCCGAGATGCTCTATCTCTCTTGCCCTGCAGCCATTATCGGCGCCTTTTATCAACTACTAGTACTGAAAGACCTTGTCACGTGGAGCCGTTTTCGCACTTACCTGATTCGGCTGGACCATCAAAGTTAACTCTTTCCAGGTTCCTCACATCAACTGTCCGCCTTTTCTCTCTGCGCTGATATCCAGTACAGATGCTCGGAACAACAGAAGACGCCTTCTTCCTCCTCGGGGATTCCATAACTCAACGCGGCTATGATCAAGATCTCGGATTCGGATGGGTTGCAGCGCTCAGCAGTGCCTACCAGCGGAAATTGAATATCATCAACGGCGGTCTGTCGGGATACAATACGAACATGGGGCTTCATGTACTGCCTCAAGTTCTGCCAACGCCTGAGCAAACCAAGATGCGCTTTCTAGCCATATTTTTCGGTGCCAACGACGCGAGATTTCCGAATACACCCCAAGCAGAGCAGCATGTTCCCATTGAACGGTACAAGGAGAATCTCAAGAACATGATTCAGCATCCGCTCGTTCAAGCTCATAAGCCGAGGATCATCCTCATCACGCCTCCGCCAGTCGATGAGGCCTTGTGCGAGAAGTTGGAGCTCAAGATTTGGGGCATTGATGTGGTCAGACGGACCGCCAAAGTGACGAGCCAATACGCGCAGATTGTCCGAGATGTCGGTAAGGAAATGGATGTCGCTGTCCTTGATGTGTGGTCCGCCTTCATGCACAAAGTTGGATGGGCACCCGGACAGCCCTTGATCGGAACGAGAGGCGTGCCACAGGAAGAAGGATTGGAGCTTCCGGCTCTGCTAGTTGACGGCTTGCATCTTACTGGCGAAGGAAACAGAGTCGTCTATCAAGAGCTGATCAAGCTCATCTCAGAGAAATGGCCAGATCAGAGACCAGAGACCCTCACCTTTGATCTGCCATATTGGGGCGATGAATCGGCATGGAAGGATATCTGATTTCCAGCAGGGGGCAGGGGCAGTGCAAATTGGCAGCACCAGCATGATTAGAATAGAATACGAGTACGGAGAAGTCGGGCGAACAATGCAGACTCGGCCACCTAGGAAGCATTCTACAATTACATTGTTGACGATTTGATGGATTGACAAAATTCCAGTGGGTAGGTCAGGGACCGCCCTCATATTTTGTGTGGATATCTCAGAACGAGGCGGTGCAAAAGCCATGGAGCCCATCCTCGCCGCACCCCGCCCTCTACACAAATTGTGGACAGCACGGCTCTGTTACATGAGAGCAGCTCATCCAATACACTATTCAGCCAACGATGCAGGCTCCTAGATGACTGCCAGTCGATGGTTGGTGCCCCCGTCTTCTCCACAGCCACTGCGGTGTGATGCGCCAGACCTGCACTGTCTCACCCCAAGTGAGCCTCCATTACATTCCTCTCATGCACATCTCCCCTCCCCAAGGTCTTGCACCTCTATACTCGCTCTTTTCTCAAGTTTGCTCCATCTGCACCGCCAATATATCAGGATTCCTCGCTTTTGTTTTTGTCATCCATAATTCTCCCTTCTTTGCATCTATGGAAAGGCTAAGTTCCATCGTTGACTGAGATCTTGCTCCTTCAAGTCTTCCAGCTGCCTGGTATTTTCAAGCATTTGGCTAGTTGAGGCCGCCGTCATTGTCAGCCATATTCGATGGGTTGAACATTGTCTCGTTGAACGTACGTATCTTGCAGCACCATAACAAGTCCATCTAACAATGTAGAGATCTGTCCAATCGAAACAACGTGCTGTGAATTGTGAGTCGTTGTCCTTGCTGTCATAAGAACATCCAAACGGAGAGGCAACGAACATATTTCCGAATGCCGTTTGTAGATACAGCAGCCGCCGGATGCACTCCATCAATCATCATTCACCAGAATTCACCAGAAGACACGAACTTGACCGCCATCGACTCTGGCTCATCATTTGAGGACAAAGTCCGAGCAATCTCCCAAGCCCAGGCTGAACCAGATAGCGACAACGAAACCATATACCAAGAGCTCAACTTTTCGCCCACTACTCTCAAGGACGTCTACAAATGCATTGAAAATGAAGATGAGGGCAAAAATCTTGCTCGGTACCTGCCTGCCAAGATTGTACAGGAGACCAGGAACAAGTTCAGAGATTCCGTTCGCTTGGGCTGCAAGCAAGATGGGTTCGAAGCACTAGAAGAGGGATTAGAAACCTTGAGGAACCAGACAGAGGAAGAAGATTCAGACTACTGGAAATTTGGCCAGGCCGAAATCCTTCTTGATCTTGGAAAGAAAGATGAAGCCCGGGAACTATTGGCCCATTGCGGTCGCCGTACACCCGGAACACGTGTTCGGCCTTCACGTCAACGAGCAAAAGCCCGTACCAGAGCTGATGCCGATGCCGATTATGCACATATGCTCAAACTCGCCAAACAAGAGGAGCTACTCGATCTATCGTTGCGTGCAGAGTCATGGGAAGGAGCCATAGCCGCTGCTGGGCGCCTTTACAAAATCAACCCTGGTTACTTCGAGTTACAAACCCCGATGGATCGATTCCAAAGGTGTCGTCAACTCTTCAATCTTGGCCTTCTTGCAGAGATTCAAGATCCAAAGTCAGACTTGGATAAGACGCGCAGGTTTCTTAGTAGAGCCTTGCGATTTTATAAGTAAGTTCAATGTATTTGTGGCCTGTTCCATCCATCCATGTCGGCTCCGTCGACGATAGCTTTCGTTGTTGATTACACGAATACGCTACGAGTTTTCATAGGCTTCTAGAATTCATCTTCTCGAAGCTGGGACCTACAAACTACCTCAATCAAGCTGATGCCGACGCTGACGCAATGCGTTAGGTCGGTACATGTGGAAACCATGATCTAATGACTCCACCGTGCTCACCCACTGTACCCTTCACTAACAAGAAATAGTCACGGCTGCTACGCTATCGAGCTCTTTCACGAGTTCTTTGACCCTCCGAATGCTATCGTAAACGGCTTCGACCATGTTGATAGCGCTAATCTCTTTTTCTCTGCTGCGAGAATATGCATATTCTTCGATAAAATTGGAATCTTCGACAAGCGTGGAAGGCCTCTTAGCCCAGCACAATTCAATAAGGCATTTAACCAGAGAAGTCCTCTCCCTTGTACTCCGCCACTCACAGAGAAAGATTGGAGACACCAAGCGCTTCAATTTTTGGAGCAGGGGAGATCTCGAGCGTTGCTCGATTCTATCGTGAAAGGAGAGCGCATTGTCACTTCCATGCAACGACGGCTGCTCATTGATGACTTCGTCTTTGCTGCGCAGGAAAGCATTCGTGTCCAGAAAAGAAATGATTCAGCCTCATCTTTACCAAACTCGCGATCCAACTCAATGTCAGGAGCCAATAGTCCCATAGAAACCGACGACCTTCTCGAGCTTGCGGGCCAGGATCAGGGCCGAGGATCATACACTCCAACGCAAGGTACTTTGATGACTCCACTCAATCATCCCTTTCGTAAATCGCCGCCACTTCGTCCAACGTTAAACATTGCCAACTTGGACGACTTCGCGATTGTCGACTCTCCTTGTTCGTCGCCTATTTCTGCTTCAATGTCCCGCATTCTCAGCGAAGAAGAGAAATTGAGGAAATTGCGCATACGAATGAGGTGGCGAAAAGTCTTGCTTTATGCCTTCGCTACATCCAATCCCACTTTGAACGCAGCTTTGCCAAACTCCAGCAGTACAAGAGACGTTGAAGCAATGCGAAGGAGCTTGCCACGCGACACAGTTGCAATCGTCTACTCTCTAGTCAGCGCTGCTCCGACAGGAATCATGATGATGGTAGTCACTCCACTCGGCATTGTCGAAGCCCTGTGGCAAGAGACGAATGTCCTTGTCATTCAGAAACAGATTGCGCAGCTACGAGATTCCATGGTGGCTCCTAATCCTCGGACGCGTGACATGTGCCAAATGTCACCGACCTCGTCCAGGCGCGACTCATTTGTTCCTGATGTGGCGTCACTGGAAGCCTCTCTCATGGCTGCCCTTGCCCATCCAATTCAACAGCACTTGTTCGGGAAAAGAAGTTTGATTATAATTCCCTCAGGAGACCTGGCTCACGTTCCTTGGGCGCTGCTTTTCGGTCTTCCCGTCACGGTAGTCCCGAGCTTATCCATCTGGAACCGCCTTCACTCTCACTCCTACAACCCCAAACCTGTTCCGACCAAAGTGTCTGTCGTCAGCAATGCTCCATACGACGAGCAGGGCTTTTTGAGAGATATTCCATACTCGAGGATGGAGGCTTTTTATGTTGCGAAGCTACATCAACAATTACCTTTCATTTCTGACCACCACGACAGGGCAGAATTCGACAAGGAGGCAAAATCCACTCAAGTGCTACACCTCTGTGCACATTCCAGTTTTGATCACGAGGATCCGATGAGATCTAGCATCCAGCTTTTCAAAGACCCCTTAACGATAGAAGAATGGCACAGCCTGGCCATCAAAGCCGATCTCGTCGTCTTCAGCTCTTGTCTATCGGGTATCTCGAGGGCCTTTGATTCCGGAAGTACTTTTGGCTTCGCCCACACCTTACTTGCTACCGGTACTCAAGCATTTGTCGGCAGTCTTTGGCCAGTCGAAGACGATGCTACCCTCCTCTTGATGATGATGTTCTATGAGGACCTGCACAAAGAAATATCGCCATCTCAGGCGCTACACAATGCTCAACAGAAAATGAGAACTATGACAGAGTCCAGGCTACTCGACCTCGTCGTCAAACTTCAAATACAGGCGCAAAACGTTGAGGAAGCCAGCCAGTATGTCATCAAACCAAAGTACTGGATTGGAAGGCTTGCAACGCTTTCGGTCGCTGAGTTGAGAGAGGCGCGATGTTGGGCAGCCTTCATATTGACCGGATACGGTTTCAAACCAATCTATGGCAATGGTACGGAACCTGATGCCAGTGTAGGAGCAGAACGCGATTAGCGAATCTTAGGAGGTACGAGTTCGTGTGAGGACAGTCATGGAAATGAATGTTTCATCTCGGAGGAACAAAGTACTGCTGATGGTGTGGTGGAAATGTATCAACTAATAATTCACATTTATAGCGTCTCCGACGATATCCTTCTCGAGGAGGCTTATCTTTTTCTCTAATGTCTCATTAATTCAGCACCGCCTATCCCTGTCTTTAACTTTCGCCACCTCACTAGTACTCCATGGATCACACGCTATACATGTGAGTGACGGGCGGCGGTTGTTGGGTTTTTGGGATGTTCCCGAATGTATTGCCTCTGACACGGCCATACTAAAAGTTCTCAGATGTCCCCAATTTTCAGTCGGACGACATCAGCCGCTTGTTCACCACACTGATTGCACGGGCGAGAGCACCAGAGCTTGTGACATCCCATCTTAACAGATGAGAGATCCGCATGCACGGTGGATACCTAAAATCAACATCATCAACATCATTGTTCTCGACGTTGATCCAATTTGTCGCATTCCGGCCGAACGACTTTTGATCCGCGAACCAGTCCTGGGATTGGGAATACATGGTCAACACACAGATTTGGAGTATGCTCATCTCCGAGCGATCAAGCAATTGCTGGTAAAGTTGATGTCCAAACTTCTGTGCACTCAGTAGCTCTTCTGACAGAGTATGCGTGCAATTTCGCAGGTGGTCAAAGATGCGCTTATATGCCGTTTCCAGCTGCCTCAAAATTCTCTCTACAATTCCCGTAAAAGCGATGCACAGCGGAGGCTCAGAACTGCGGAGTGGATGTCGGACTTTGCGTCTATCCAATGTTACCTTGGTGTTGCTACCTCCGTACCCTAGAATGGGAAATGGGGACTACATCTTGACCTGGAGCGTGCTCACCGCATTCAGCTACTAGGCACGACCATCAGTTCGAAATATACGAGGGGAAAACTCCCTTTTCGGATTTTTCATTCACCCGCGCGATCCAACTGGCTACAATCGAGAAGGACAAAACAACAACTTTACCCGCCTCAATCAATATTTCCTTTCTGACGCATCATTCACCCAGCTCACGTGACTGAAAACTCAAGGATTCTTGACGCAGTTAGATGACCTGCACCAGGAACGCATCTCTTTGTACATAAGCTCTCTAGAATTTAAGCTTCTCAAGCATTGCTGGATGACAGTGTTTTGCTCGAAGACGTATGCGTAAGTACCACTACAGAATGGGATGTGGTTGTAAAATTAATGAGTACCTCGAGTGTCTTCTAAACACAATGAACGGACTTACCCCTTCGAACACGCTCGTGAGTCCAGACGTGCACAGCAGATATAACATGCCCTATTCCATAACGAAGCCACGTTTTCGCAGTCTACCTCTACAGATTTTCCGACATACACACTCGCTTTCGCGCCCATCCGTTTACGCACATTCTTTTGGCCGTTGCGATGAAGTCTTTCTTTCTACTTGCGTTTGCCGCTACGTTGGCGGCAGCTGCACGGCAGGGACCAGGCTGGCCCGCAGAATTGGAGAGACGTCAATATCTAGGGAAAGGAGAGGAAGAGGCACAGCCGCGTAACGGACCATTGCGGGGACCACGCATGGGAGGTCCATTATGGCAACCGCTTCAAACCGATAAGATACAGTATATCCTCGATAGACGGGTAGTGAAACTCGATCCCGATGCGCCGCTGGTACCGGATGCGGATATTTGGGATGTCGATCTTTTCGATACGCCCAAGGAGACGTTTGATATTCTGCATGGGAAGGGGAAGAGGGTCATGTGTTATTTCTCGGGGGGTGGGAGTGAGAGTTGGAGAGCTGATTTTAAGGAGGTGAAGAAGAGTGATATGGGTGATGATATGCCGAAATGGCCTGGAGAGAAATACTTGAATCTGAAGAGTCCGACTGTGTGGAAGTTTATGCAGAAGAGGATCAAGATGGCGTATGATAAGGGTTGTGATGCAATTGGTAGGTTCTTCGATGTTTGATGGCGATGGGGATTCTGACCTTGGCAGATCCTGATAACGTTGATCCGTTCAATGATGATTTTGGACGGGGAGGAGGGTTCAAATTGACAAAGGAAGACTCAGTTGACTTTTTGACGAAGATGGCGGCTGAGGCAAAGCGCTATGGCATGTCTGTCGGACTGAAGAATGCCGAAGACATTCTTCCAAATGTCACCAGTGTCATCCAATTTGCCGTCAACGAGGTACGTCCTGAGTCAGAAGTGGAAGATAAACACCATATTGACAAAAATCTAGGAATGCTCCACCTACGAACTAGGCTGCAAACAATACGAACCCTTCCTCAAAACCGGAAAACCAGTCTTCCACTACGAATACATCAAGCTTTTGAAAACTCGAACCGCCAGCCGCTCAGACAAACCCGAGTTGCAAAGCGTATATCCACAATGGGCCAATTTGTCCAGCAACGACATTCGAAAATACTACTGCCTCGAAAAGAGTTTCGGCAATGACGAACTCGTGACGCCAACTGTCGGTCGCTTATTCAGTACAGCAATCAAATCGCTAGATCTCGGAGGCTGGGTCATGTACTGCGATGGCAGCATGGGCGACACACCCACCGCACAAACAGTAGACGCAGCGGATGGAGCTGGACGACATGGCGGGCCTGGTGGGCTTTTTGGTGGTAAAGGTAGTAGATGAGGGGGGCAACAAGACGCAGATGAGGCCACCACACAAACAGGTGGTGCATCCGACGAGTCTGGAAGACGTGGTGGGCTCGGTGGGCTTTTCGGAGGTAGCGGCGACAGAGGGGGAGAGCAACGAGATGGCGATCAAGAAAACCGAGCTCCAGCTCCGAATCCAAGACCTACGCAAAGTTCGGGCCAAGAACCCGGAGAAGACAAGAATTCGGGTGGGATTTTCGGTGGGCTTGGTAATTGGTGGCCGTTTGGTAGTAGAGGCGGTGCGGAGAAGAGGTCGAAGTTCTCGCATGTTTCGCAGGATCTTGGGATGAGGGAGGATCTTCACAAGAGGTTTTTGCGTGAAGAGTAAGTTTGTAGGAATGGAAAGTGAATTTGCTTAATACCACAAAACTGAGTGGTTCGATGATAAGATGGATTCCTGTTGGGGGTGGTGACGACTTGTTAGAACATACTAACGTCGATGATTCTCCGGTACGCTGCCAGTCTCCTTTCTCACAACGCAAATGGCCAGAGAGGTTCAAGGTCGTAGACAGTGGGGGACTTGGCTTTGAAAGCAAGTTCTATTTCCAAAGTTGAAGTATCTTTCACAATTTGCTGCTTCAGGGCTTCCTCTTTCGCCAAACTGACTGCGTTTCTTGAAATTGCTGTGCCCTCTTCCCTTCTTGAGTGGTAAATTTTCACCCTGCCACTTGTTTAGGCAAGTCCTCCGGTTCCTCCTCGTCACTTGAGTGCCTTGGATTTGCTTTTCGACTTTTTGGTTCGTTCTCCTCATGCTGGTTGAGCTTCATATTGACGAACATCACGAACAGACCAACATCATAGATGATCCTCAGAGTGCTTGCAGCTACAAAGGCTATCCAGAAATTGCTATTACCAGAAAGAATCCCCTACAAGGTAAGTAAGCCAGTTTTCAATATCGTCGGATGTCTGAACAACTCACTGTAGCGGTAGGCCCAGTGGATTGTGCGAGGGTTCGAAGCATGCTTGTGATGCCCATCACTGCAGTCCTCTCTTCAGACTTGACCACCGCAGCGATGAATGCTGCACGTGGAGCTTGGTCCAAGGAATTCAGGGCTGCGTTAACCATGAGAAGAGCTGAAGTCCACCCAACGCTCCTTGGTAGTGGAACAAAGCCAATAGCCAGAGACGACGGTAGATGAGTAAAGACCATAGTATTGATCAGTCCGATTCGTCGAGCAATTGGTGACGCGAAAATGGCTACGAAAGCACAAATCCATTGCGAAACCGCAGTAATGTCTCCTAACGCAGATTTTGGGAGTTTGAATTTCTGGTCGAGGTAATAATTTTTGAGGGTATAAGGCGTCATTCCGTCGGCGAAAGAGTCCAACGCAAGAAGAGCCCACACCTTGTACATGACGGCTCGAGTTTGAGGAGATATCTGTTGTAATCGACTGGGCTTCTTGGCGGGCTTTTGACTTTGCGTCTGCAAACTGATCTCTTCTTCGCCATCGATTGAGTTTCTGTCATGGAGCAATATCTCATCCTCTTCTGTTGGAGCCGGAGCCGGCTTCGCCTCGCATGCGTCGGATAGCATGCATGTGAGGAGCATATTGACAAGACCCATAGCTATCAGTACCCAAAACACGGCATGATAAGAATCGATCAACGTCCACCCTTCTCTTCCTTGCAAGTAGTGAACCATACGTCCAGCGAGTTCGGATCCCATGCTTGTTGCCATGCCCGACGAGGTCACATACCACGCCAGAACATCGTTTCGTGTTTTCGAAGTGGTGAGTCCGGAGAGAATGCTTTCTTCAATGGCTCTGAATGGTCCGCAATCTCCACCTGTGGCCGAAATGACGCCGACGACTGCAGCAAGGAGGAGGATCCAGAAGTTCTCGAAGAAGGCAAATGCAGCGCCGCTAACGACCATCAACAAGGAGCCAGCGAAAAGAATGCGTCGGCGCCCAAATCGATCGGCTATCAGAGTGAGGAAAACAGAAAGCAAAACATCTCCCAACAGAGTCAAAGTCATGAAGGCGCCTATCTGCGGATCGGAAAAGTCGAGACTTTGCAGGAACAAAGCCATGGTGAGAGAATTGAAACCGTAGGCTACCATTCGCGAGCATCTCATGGAGATGATTATTTTTGCGTCCCGACCGGTTTCTTGGAGCGAAGAGAGGCCGAACTCATGATAGAGCCATTTCAGTTGTTTGACTGGGAAAGACATGGAACGTGAATCAATGAGAAGAATGGCGCAGCAGGTGAAGGATTAGATCTAACGAAGAAAAGGGAAACGAAGAAAAGAAGCACAGCAAGGACAAGAAAGACTCATTGTGCTCGGCACTGATTCCATCGCAAATGACTGGAGTACCTACTCGTGCTACTGTAGTAGTGAGGCAGATCCTCAAGGATAGCTGCTGGGTCATCACCGTTAGGTGCAGCTCGGTGAATGATGGAAGTTGGCGAGGGTGCAGGTCGGCGGACTTTAGATAAGAGGTCGGCGGACTTTAGATAAGAGGTTGGCGGAGCTTAGATAAGAGTTCGGCGGAGCTTAGATCGCCAAGCAAAAATCTCGCTTAACGAGCAATCAGGCAACGATCTAATCTAAGGTTGGCGAGATCGGAGGAGAAGTTCCGGTTGGTAGAGCGATATCGCGCCGTGCACGTGACTACCGGGCGAATCTCCAACTGAAGTCATCATGCTTAACTCCTCCTTCACCACCCTGTATTGTCTTCCATCTTCGATCAACCCCAGCCACGACGGCCTGGGAAATCCTCTTCCACCGATGCAAAGGCAAAGAAGCTGAGACAGATTCCAGGTGAACACGAGATTCGTCTCTTATTTCTGAAAGCTACGCGACGGACTCTTGCAAAACTTGAGGCAAGCCCCTTGAGCGACAATTTTGATACTGGGAGCATATTCAATCTTAGTAATCCCCATCTCCTCAAGCGTCCTAGCCGTTCTACCAAGCGCTTTAGGTTCGATCTTCTCCAGTGTCACTTTCCCTACCCCAATCGAGGAATTCCATCCTCGAATCTCACCTCCAGTAATTCCCATGTCCCTGATAACAACATTTCTGACAGTCACGTCCCCAAACGTCCCCACGACTCCTTTCTGATTATCCCGTTCCACAAACAACGCCAACCAAGTCCGCCTCTCAGATACCGTTGAACTAATCCTCTCAACATCGACATTCTCAAAGAGAATATTCGACCCCAAACCATCACCATATTTATGATGGATCCCAATAGCACAGGAACAATCATAAACAACAACATCCCGAAACGTCACATGTGACTGAGGCTGCTGGAACCCCTGCCCAATCTTCACTCCAAACAGCCCCGTCCAACTAACCAATTCCTCAAAAAGCACATCGCGTATCGCCAAAGCAGGACCGGGTATCTTCTCAAACCCCCCAGCTTGGCCCGGATCATACGTTTTGGTACTGAACGGATCATCCCATGATATCGCAATTGCTCTCTTCACGATTACACTGGAAGATTCAACGATATCGATCCCATCATTCTCGCCCATATCGAATCTATCCAGAAGTTTCAGATTGGAGAAGGAGATGGTGTTGCTATACATGACGATTGTGTTCCAAAAACTGGCTTCCTTGAGGATAGGACCGGAGAAGAAGAAATTCGTCGTGCGTGTTGGGGCGAGGAGTGTGACTCCTAGATTTTTGGGATTGGAATAGGTTGCTTTTCCATCTCCGTCGATGATTCCTCGACCAGTGATTTTGATGTTGGAGGAGTCTAGGTCGGTGCGGATCCAGTATGTGAATTTGCGATTGAATTTTGTGAAGAGGGGTTCGTAGATTTCTGGGGCGCCGGTGTAGCGGAGGACGGAGCCGCCCGAGAGGTAGAGGTGGACGTTTGATTTTAGGATTAGGTTTCCCGTTTTGTAGATGCCCGGGGGAATGTAGACGATGCCGCCACCGGTGGTTGTTGCATCGTTAATGGCGGACTGGATTGATGCGGTGGCATAATCTTTACCCTTGTTGTCCGCTGGGTAGGTCTTCGATGTGATCACGTGAACTTTGCAGTCCCGGATATCCACAGCTTCTCGGTCATTCTCGAGCGGATCTGCAAGTAGCACGAGTTCTCGCCGGTCATCGAACTTGATGATGAGATAGTGCGGTTCGTTGAGAATAAAATCTATCCGATTATCCTTGATCTTCGCCATCAAGCCGAGCTTCAGAGGACTAATTGAGAATTCACCAACACTGCCGAACTTCTTGGTTTTGGCAATGGTGATTTGGACTGGGCCTTGCATGCTGAAATGTGCATAGTCGTAGGGTTGATGTTCAGTAACCGGGATATTGAAACCATTGACAGTGACTATATAGGCATCGGAGAGCTGGTGAATCAACGGATAGAAGGGATACACTTCGACCTTTGATTTTGTTTCCGAGGCTGCCATTGCTGATGTTGATACCAATAGTGTCGCGAAAAAGAATCGGAGGATGACTGAAGTTACGATTGACGTATTAGTGATGTGGAATCGTCTCGTATACAGAATTGATGATATACAAAGATACCATAATCCACAGGAAGCCATCGCGATGGCAATGGGAACGACAGACAGTAAGGTCGAAAAGGGCCTCCAGTATGAGAATACTTTGAGACCCTCAAATTGCGGAATCTTGCCCCCTTTCCTCCTTGCAAGGGAATAGACTATTAATATATAAATAGATATTCCAATTCAAGTATATTTAAAAATCCTCACAATGCTACCCTAACACTTGTCAGATCGGCCCGGCCAACGGCCAACCCAGTCGCTTCATTTTTCTCTTTGCCGTTAGCGAGCTACTAGCAATATCAAAATGGTTCCGATGATTCCAAAAACGATATTTTCGAACGTTTCTCCATTCAAAAACCATACCCTCCATTGATATGCTAACAAAACTAAAATCCATTGCATAATTCCTGTGTCCACTACAAACTCAAGACAGGTCATGACAGCATCGTCCTCCGACCAACCAAAAACATCCCAATCCAAGAACGCATCCCTCAAAATACACATAGCCGCGGGAGGGGGAGTTGTAGCTCCGTTTTTTTATCGTAAATTTCGTATTCCCTATTAGATACCGTTAATATTATTAGATAAAAGGAATCTTAACCTAGATAAGAGATCGTAATTACTACCGGTCGGTTAAAATTACTTAAGAGGTTTAAGATTAAAGCCGGCCCTATAAAGTTACGTTCCCCCTAAGTACGCAATTTCCTATAACTATAAAAATACGGTTATTACTAGGATCCCCTCTATACTATATATAGAGTTAATTAGGTTACGTTTCCCCTTAGTCCGTAATATCCTATAACCGTATTTCTACCGTTATTGCCGTCAACCCCTTAAGACTATAGATAGAGTTAAGTTAAATACGGTATACTATATATCGTTAAAAATTTATAACTCGATTTTTACCGTTGTTATCCTAATGCCCTTAATTATATATATAACATCCTATATTAAAAAGTAGTAAGCTAAATATACCGCCGTTCTAGACTACTACGGGTACCCTTCTATAATAATTTATCCTATTACTAAGCCTCGTTGTTATTCCGTATTACCCGATATTAGGTTACCCGATATTAGGTTACCTATCTCTATCTCTTACTATAGATACGTAAATCGACCCGGTCGTTTCGTCGCGAAACGTCTTTATATAATACGTCCGGATATATAATCTCTCCTATATATAAACGTATACCTATACCGCGCTTATTATTAAAAATATTTAATCTTCGTACCCTCTCCTATAGTAACGGTATCCCCTCTTTACTCCTTACCTTTAATACGCTTCTATACGCTACCGTTATTACTTATAACTATCCTATATATATAATATTATAAGATAGATAGGTATATTAATAGGTATAAACTTACCTTAGTTACTATATATTAACGATACTATAGTCTACTAGTAATACTCGATTACCCGCCTATATCCCTTTTATCCTATACTCTACTAGAACTCTATATAACCTCTCCCTCGAGATAGTTTCTACTACGATAACTACCTCTTCGTCCTCTACGCAGTATTCTATAAGGCTAGTTATCCCCTCCTTCTTATCCGTTTCTAATACCCGCTAAAGCCGTAAGAATATATCCTCCTTCCCCCTCTCTACCTCTAATCTGAATATAGCTATAATATATCTAATATAGCTTATTCTATATTGTACTAGGTCGCCCCTCGAAAAAGAATATCGCGTTAATTCCGCTCTCCTTTATATTAATTAGTATAACGGTAACCCGCTACGATAAATAGAGTTGAAGGACTAGGTACCTTCTTTATATCGAAACCCTCTTCTACTAAGTTACTACCCGCGTTCTAAATATATTAATATTTCCGCGCCCTAAATCTATCCGGTAAGCCTCCGTTATCCCCCGACGTATATTATCCTTAAACTACGACGGCCGCGACGGTATAATATCGTTATACTCTACCCCTCCGCGTACTCTATTATATACTACTAGGTTACTATCGACCCGGTCGATCCTCCTAACCCTACTATCGCGTATCCCTAATATTATTACTAGGAAAGGTCTTTCCTCTTAAATCTTCCTTATTATATCTGCGATACTACTCCCGTCTAAGTTATATACCCTAGTACCTACTAGTCGTAGCCCTAGTCGGAAGGATTCTACTACTAGTAGATAATAGATCCTTCTCTAGGATACGATAGTTAGTACTATATATTATATCCTTAAAGTCCCTAGAATTATTAGTACCTACTATATCTACGGTTCTTAACTTACTTATACTTTAGTTCGCCTCTAAGAGTATAAATATTTACCGGCGAGCCGTATTCTTTAAATATACGTAGGTAGTAGATACTAGTATATACGTTTAGCCGCATCGCGTCTCTCTTATATAGTAGTAAACTACTCTTACCCTACTATATTACTAAACTACTATAACTAGTTAAGAGATCTTCTAGTCCCGATTATAACCCTATAAGCGGTCTTACTAGCGTTACTAACCTACTCCTTACTAGTATTACTAACCTACTTCTCGTATACCTACGTAAAACTACTACCGTAGCTTCGTATAGCTTAAGCTATAATAATCGACCCCGTTAAATAATACCTATAATCTCTATATTACTCCCTTATCGCTCGCCCTTTCCTATTAATAATAAATTAGAGCGTGCGGTCGCGATTAGGTATATTATAACTACGTCTACCGTAGTATAACTATATAACTCCCGGTCTTCTATATATTACTAAGTTAAAGCCGTCGTAAATTCCCTTTTCAAATATATCGATTTTAGCTAGTATCGAAAAAGGTATAGTATAATAATTGACTATCGGGTATACTATTATAATATATAGCTCTTAATATAGTAGACTAGCGATTATAGGCGGCCCTAACTAGGAGGGAAAGGGAAACTACTTAACTCTTCGGCGTACTCGACGAGGGCCTTTAGTATTAGTATCGTATTCGTAATTAGTAAGTATAATTACTTTATTATCCCTCCGTACTTAGAGTAGGCGGCGTCCCTAGGCCGGGACTAGATAATATCTAGTATAGGGGAGAACTTCCTTAGGTATATCGGTTCTTCTAATAAACCCGTAGTACGCGCGTACTCCTTCCTCCTCGCGGCTACCTTTAACGTTTATAAGTATTCTTTCTTACGAAGTACCTCCGTATAGTAATAGTACCGGCTCGGGAGATCTAAGAAGTAAGAATAGGGTCCCCAACGGGGCGGGTTGGGGCGGGTTATAGGGTAGGGAACCCGCCCCGTTAGCGGGTCGGGTTCTAACGGGTTAGGGCGGGGTCCCGGGGCGGGTTATAGTTTAGAAGAAAACCCGCCCCGTTCGCCCCGTTCGGGTTTTCTACGTGATTTTTATAGGCTTATATATATAGATATATTAATATATTATCTACCTATTAGATAGAGTATAACCTAGAGATTATTTTAAGTATTTAAAAAATTAAAATATATATAATAGATCTATAGTTATTAAGGTTTCTAGAAAAAAATCCCGGGTTCCCCCCTTAAAAACCCGCCCCTAACTAACGGGGCGGGTTTAAAGCTTAGAGGGGCGGGTCGGGTTAGGGTTATAGCTTTATAACCCGCTACGAAAACCCGCCCCGACCCGCCCTTAACCCGACCCCCCTCGTTTCGCCCCGCCCCGTTAGGGACCCTAAGTAAGAAGATATCCCCTCTTTCTAGTTTCGCTATACTATAAAAGCGGTAACTTAGGTTTATAGATAGTACGAGGAATCCCGATACTACCTACTATACTAGTATATTACCGATGAAAGTAAATATAAAGGCGAAGACGTATTATCGTTCCCTATTAATATCTATATCTATCCCTCGATTAAGTTATTAGAGGAAGGGTACGATAGAATCGACTATATCGATTATATAACTACCGTATAGTACTAGAGTTAGTAGTACTACGTTTACCTTAGCCCTTTCCCTCCCCGTCAAATTACCGAAGAAAAGATAGTATATAGTAAGAGACCTATATATATTTCGATATAACCCGAAAGCGTCGATATATAGGATTAATAGTACCGATACTATCTTCTTCTTAGACGCGTCTACGAAGTACCGTCTACTAAATACCTTAAGTTTAAGCTCGGCTCGTAGGGGGTTCGATTATAGGATTAGCCGTAGTATATCGGTTCTTATATTAAATATCCGTTGGATAAAGCGACCCTTATTATTAGGATCGAATACTTTACTCCCTAGGACCGAACTCTTATAGCTATAATTAGGGAATACGTCTAAAGGATATTATCTAATAATATCTTTCTCTAAGACTATACCTCCCTATCCCTCCTATATAAATAGTTCGCTACTTTCTATCTCCTCTTAGCCTCTAAAGGCCGACGATCGTTTTAGGATAGAGCTTCTACTCGATACTATATAGACTAGTATCGCTATTAGGTTATCCTTATATTCGTATTATAGTTTCGTACGAAAATCTTTCGTAATACCGTATACCCGCCCTAGGTAACCTAAAATAGTATCTTAGTAACTATAGTTAGTCTCGTAATAGTACTAATAGATAAAGTCCGATGGAAATATCGGTTCCCCGTTACTATAGTATATAAATTACCCTAACGTAGTCCTTATCGAGGAATACTAACCTTCTCCGTACTATAGCTCAAACGGTTTATCTACGAACCGGCCTATCCTAAAGTATATTTACTATCGGATACTTAAAGATAATAGCTTCTATACTAGGGGTATTAGGTTAAAGAAGTATATATCTATACTTACCTTAGTTAGTTTTACTTTCGCCTTGTTTTTCTTCGTCGGTAGTTTAGATAGGTCTATAGGTATTATTCGCTTCCTTAGCTCGGTCCGGGGGACTACTAAGTAGGTATTAGTTCGAAGAGACTCGAGTATCTCTAGTAACTACTATATAGTATATTTAGAGTTAATAAGTAGTAAAACCTCTCTAAGGGCTCGGTAATCTAATCGTATAATCTTTACTATCTTATACTATAAACCGAAAGCAAGTATAAACTCCGATAGTAGGCGGGAGCTATAGGCTTAATATATAACCTCGCTATCTATCTCTAGTAGCTAAGCTTAGGCGGATAGAAATAATAGTAGGGGTATAAAGTTCGCTTTACTAGGTAGTATATCGGGATTATTTAGAGTATTCTCTATAATAGAAACGATCGCGTCGATTAGGTTAATAGTAGTAGTCTCTAGGAGAGAATCGACTAGGTCGATTAGTAATATATACTCGATAGGGTCGTCTTCTACTTATAGTAATAATAGTAAGTATAGGTCGTCGATCGTATCTACTTCCGGCTTTCTAGATAATATTTTAGTCGTTAGTATTTATATATATCGTCTCGTTATTATATACGCTCCCGGTATCCTCCTCCGTATCCGTATCCTACTCTTTAGTAGTACTAAGTATTGTAAGGGGGATAAAGGTGTAAGACTAGAATAGGAAGTAGAATAGGAACGGGATAGAGAGATACGGACAATATATAAGAAACAATATAATATACTACCGCAATACTATAATTTATAGAACCCTAATAATTAATAATATAGGAACTAGATCAACGGTACGTATATAGGAACTAAGATAGTATAATAATACGATCTAATTCTTATTACTTACGTTAACTCTAGACTCTCTCTTCTTTACTCCTAACTACCTTATCTATCTCTTTATAAACTACCCTACCTATCTCTTTACGAAACACTTAAAGATCCTATTACCTTACCTTTGTATAGTAGCTAAGCGGTAGAAGTTAATAGTAATCTAATACTATATTATCTATACTTATCTTACCTATATTTTAGAGGTCGTACTAGGGTTTCTCTCTATAGCTAAGACGATTCCTAGTAGCTATTATAGTATTATAATCGAACTTATACTTAGGATACTCTCTCTCTCTTTTTTAGACTAGATTATCGAACTCTCGAATATTAGGCTTTATATTAGACTTTGAATATTAAACTTTAGGACTTTAGGACTCTCTTTCTTTACTATTAACTTAACTATAGGACTATTAGACTATCGAAAAGGAACTTCGTATATTAATCTTTAACTACTAGACTTTTAAACTTTCCTTTAAATACTAGGCTATATACGACTCTCGACTTTAGACTCTCGACTTTAGACTCTCGACTTTAGACTCTCGACTTTAGACTCTCGACTTTAGACTCTCGACTTTAGACTCCTAACTTTGGACTCTCGACTTCGGACTTTTAACTACCCTTTTTTTTAGAATACCTTCGAACTTTTTATACGAATATTAACTAGCGTTACTTCGTACCTTCGAACCGACCTTTCCTCTCCTTATAACCGAATAATACTCGATCAACCGACTATTACTAAACTTAGAAACGGGAAAAATCTTTATAAAGGTCTAAGTCTAAGCTATATTAACGGAAAATTAGAATTTAGAATAATTACTAGTAATATCCTAGTTCTTTTAACTCCTTAGACCAAGTCTAGGATATCCCGTTAGTAGAAATTATACTTTATACGAAAATACCTAGGATTACCTATACTATTAATATATTACCCCTCTATAGCCTATATACCCTTATCTAATAAGTTAGAAAAGAGAGGCCTAACTATACTATATACGAAATGGTACTACTCTCGCCGTCTAGGCTACGAACTCCGTATATCGGCGTATAGATCCGACTCCTTTTAGCTACTTATCTTCGAAATTATCTAGGAACTCTTAGTATTAATACTCTTATTTCTAAGAAACGTACGCGAACGAATATAATATAAAACAAATAGAATAACTTAAGACTAACGAAAAATCGAAATACCTATATACTTACGCCTAGACCAAAGGATCCCTCCTACTAGAATACCTTCGGATTCTTCTAGCCCTCCCTCTAGTAACCCGTCTACGGCTAATCTTAGCCCTATAATTAAAGGACTAGCTACTCGTTCTAATATAATTAACCTTATTAATACCCTTAAGGATTTTACTATTACTAGAAGATAGGAAAGAAAGGCTTAAGCCTTTAATCTTAAGAACTATACGCTCTCTCCTAAGGAACACTTCGATGGTCGGAATATTATAGACTTCCTTATTCGCCTTAAAGATACCTTCGATACCTACGATATTACTAACGATACCTATAAAATCTAGGCTCTTACTCGTAATATTAAGTCTAGCTATCTATACGATATTAAGCTTTTAGGTAGCTATAAGGAACGTAGCTATAGAACTCTTCGTAAATCCCTTCGTAAGGAATATATTACTACTAATAACCGTTAGCGAAAGGAAACTACTACTTATCTCTATAAACTTACTTTTTAAAGCGCCTCTTAGAAACTAGATACTCGTAGCTTTATTAAGGAATTTAAGAACTACTATCTACTTATTATTAATACCAATAAACTAACTAGGTCTACTACGAGTAGGATCTTCCTTAGTAGATTACTAGAATCGGTTCGTTAATAGGTTAACCTAACGCTTAATATCGACCCTCGTATTTGCTCTACCTTTAATAATATTGAACGGATTATCCTTAAAGCTAAACGGATTATTATTAGTAACGAGAATATATTACTCTTTATATTAGATAGTTATAAAGGAAGTACCCTTAATAGGGTTATTAAACGAATAGTCCTTCGAAGGAACGAGGCTATAGCTAAAGAAAAACCTAAAACTACTAAACCTTAACTTAGGGCTAATATTATTAAAGCTCTTAAGGGTCTTCGCGGAACGAATACTTCTAGGGACGTCCTACTCTTCGCTATTACCGAAAGTACGGATCCTACTATAGTAGTAGCTAGGAAAGATATAAAATAGTTTACTATACTTAACGATTAGATCTATAATAACTTTCGCTCTTCTACTTAGTCTAATACCGTACTATTAGGAAGTTCCTTCGTTTATACTAACCTACGTAGAAATTACTATAGGGGGCTAGCTAATACTAACTAGTCCTCCTAGTATATCTAGAATACCGCTAACTAACGTAGTTAGTCCGCTAATATTTAGTCTACTAGTATCCCTAGTAACCCCTAGCCTCTACCCCTAGCCTAGCTAAGAAACTCGAACCTAACTACCCTACCTACTAACTACCCTTTGATCCCTTCTTTATTACCGCCCCCTATATAGACTACCTAGAACGGAACATCGGAAAAGAGAGGTTGTAGGAGCTATAGAAGTATAGAATATTACGAACGGATATACCCTAATATTATAGAACTAGTTACTTAAGGAATTTACTATTAGAATATAAACGTAATACCTAGATAGTAGTACTAGGGAACTTCAGCCGCTCTAGGCGGGAAAATCGGAGGAATTATTAACGGCTAGAACTATAGTAACTAGATCCGTACTTAATTAGCTTAGTCTTAATAGGGCTCTAGTAGTATTTCATTATTTGGGATAGTTAAGTTATTTATTAGAATTATTAAATTAAGCGACTTAGAGTAGAAAGACTTTAGTACGTAGGTTTAGGTATCGAATATTAGTAAGGTAGGAGGAGACGGATTTATACCTTCTATTATTCTTACGGCTACTACCTAACTACGTTTATCTATACGAAAACCCCTATTAGAAAAGATAAAAGGAAAATAGCCTACTAGGGTTACTAAGTCTAGTAGATCTAAGGCCCCGATAGTTAAGTATATAGTATATAGTTATATTACCAAGACTACGGAATAATAGAATAGCGAAGGAGACTTAGATATAGACTTAGACTTAGAAGACGACGAACTAGACGTAACCCTTAGGAACTCGCTACCGGAACTACTAAAGAAAACTCGTAAGCCTAGGAACCCGACTCTTAAGTAGTACGTTACGAAGAAAGATAAGGCTACCGATAGAATATATATAGCGGGGAATATCCTCTAGTAATTAGTCTAACTTAGTCTTTAGGATACTATTATTTATATTCCGGTATTTAGAGATCTCTTATATAAGTCCCTACTAGAATAATTAGCTAATAACATCCGTCCCGAAATAGAGGAAATAGAACGAAGGAAACGGGAAAAGGCTACTAAAAGGAAGCGGAAAATAGAAGAAAGATAGAAAGCGGACGGAATAAAATAAGGAGTAGGAATTATAGCGCTACGCTCGGAAGAGTAGGAACTAACTTTAGAAATAGTTCTTCGTATTAATAAGGATAATAACCGTTCTCGCGTCTCTATAAGGAGCCCTACTTTAATAGCTCGGATTGGAAAACTAGAGATTAAGGCGTTATATAATACTAGAGCCGAAGTAAACGTTATATCTAAAGGAGTCGTAAGGAGTTATAGATTAGTAGTTAATAGTATTAAGTAGGATATCTAGAGACTAGTTTTAGATAAGCTTAAAGTTACTAACGGGAGGAGAGTTCCTCTAGTTAGCTAGACTAGCGCGCGTATACGGATCGCTAGAGTAGACTTTAATTATAAAAATATAGTCTTTATAGTACTTAGGGACTACTCTTAGGGAATAATACTTAGTTAGCCCTTCTTAGTACGGAGTCGTCTTATTATATAGGCTAAGGCGGATAGCGGTATTTCGTATAAGGTATTCTCTATAAACGGCGAATAGAGCGTTATATAGTAAGTAGTTATCTCGGAATTCCTATACGATAGGTATAAGTCTAGTCTTCGAATCCCTTATACTTATTTAGACTAAGAAGATAATTCTAATTCGGACGATTCGGAAAACGAGGAGGCGGAGTCCTAGGTCTTAGAAGGATATCCGCTATATATATAAGAAACCTAAGGCTCCTAGTACTAAACTTAGGCTAGAATATATACGAATAGCTTTTTAACGACCTAATCCGCGACGAGTTTCTCTTACCGCTAGACTTTAGGAGACTTCTATATAATAAGACTTATACTACGACTAGACTTAATATAGCTACTATAGTAAACGAGATAAAGCTATAAAAAGAAAGGGATAGGCTTCTATAGGAATAGTAGATAAGGTACCGAATATTTACCTATCGTCGCCTTATACCGGCGAAGCCTTAGACCGGATTACTAATATTTAGATACTTAGATAAATAGGACCTACTTTCTCTAAGGATTTCCTTATTTTCGACTAGCTTCCTAATAAAGTATAGAACAAAATACGTAAATAGTATATATAAGAAGAAAGTAGATAAGATCTAACCTTAGAACGTTTAGCTTACTAATAGATCTATACCTAGCGGTCGTATAGATTGGAGAAATATAATACTAAAAGAATAGTTTAGTACGGAACCTTACTATTACCTTAATAGATTCCTCGAGAAACGCTATACCCGTTTCCCTCGTTAGACTCGGCTTATAGAACTCCGGTTTAATAATATACGTATTAACTAGTCCCTTAGCCCGAACGAACGATTACTAGTTAAGGAAATACTTATACGAAGGGAATCTACCCTTATATAGAGCTTCGAAGAATACGGTAAAATTAGAAAAGAAGTAGTACTAGTATAAGTTATCCGAGTAGTAGACTACGAACCCTAGTAAGCGAAACCCTTTAATATCCCTAAGGCTCTATTAAGTAAGATTCGTTAGATATTTTACGAAAGAATTAAGACGGGAAGACTCGAACCTAGTTATACCTTATATCGTAATCTATAGTTTTTGGTCTTAAAGAAAAACGGTAAGTATTAGCTAATTAATAGCGCTACGAATATTAATATAGTTACTATTAGGGATACGAACGTACTACTAACGGCCGATAAATTTTCTAACTCGTTTACTAGATATATATAGATATCGCTTACTAACCTTTTCTCTAGGTACGACTAATTAGAACTTACTAAAGAGAGTCGCGATCTTACCTTATTTATATACCCGTTTGGTCTTTTACGAATAACTACTCTACCTTAAGGAGTAACGAACTTAGTAGCCTAATTTTACTATATATCTAAGATAATTATTTCCTACTAGTTTAAATATAGCGATATTTACGTAGACGATATAATTACTAGAACCCTAAAAAAGTATAATAACGATAAGGAATCCGAGCTTAAGGGAGTACGTCGAGGGGTCTTAGAATACGTAGTTAGACTAGACGTAGTTCTTACGGATATTAAACGCGCGGGAGTAATAATATTAGGAGAAAAGTTCGATATTTATAAAGAGGGCGTAAATATAGTCGGATACTATTACGATCGAGAAGGATAATACCTAAATACTTCTAAGGTAGCTACTATTTTAAACTAGTTAACTCCTAGGTCTATTAAGTCTACGAGAGCTTTTATCGGGGTCTATATCTATTACTAAATCTAGATATAGGATTTTACTACCGTTTCGAAACCTATCTTCGTATTATTTAAGAAGGACTTAGAATTCTATTAGGGAAAGGAATAAGATAAGGTAATAAGAACTCTTTAGGAAGCGCTTACGACTATACCCGTACTACGACTAGTTATATACGAACTAGATTTAGGCGAGATTATTCTTATAGTAGATACTTTAGGAGAAGGATAGGGAGCGGTCCTATAACAAATAGACGAACTAGGTAAGAGATACCCGTACTAATATAAAAGCGGGATCTAGTCGCTATTAGAAAGGAAATACGATATAGTTAAACTAGAATACTACGCCCTTTTATACGCTCTTAAGAAATTCTACCTTTATCTTTAGGGAACGTATTTCGTAGTCGAAACGGACGCCCGGACTTTAATCTATTAACTTAATAGAGTATCTTCGGATATAGTAGGATCTCTTATTATACGATAGCTCGTATAGATTTAGATATAGGATTTTAATATTCGATACGTTCCCGGGAAAAAGAATATAGTAGCTAATAGACTCTCCCGCTAATTTAGTAACGTACCTAAAAAGGACGTCCCTACTATTCCTAACTTCGATATCGAGGATTTTATCGATCGGCGACTTAGAGCCCTTTACTATTCTAGTATCTACGTCTATAAGTATAACCTACGGTATATAATCTAGCTCTACCCGATAACCGTACCTAGTCTAGAAAATAACGATAATACTAGTAGCGAAAGTTCTATAGATTAGAACGAGGAATACGGAGAATTCGGTTTATCGGAACCTTAGGAAGGATTAGATAGCGAATATACCGTAGAATACCAAGCGATTACTAACTAGCTTATAATATTAAAAGTCGCGGACTATCTTAAAGGTAAATAGATTACGGCTATAAAAAGAAAGGTAATAGGCTACCTTATAGCTAGACGATAACTATTTAAGCGAGGTAAACGAGGATAAGCTTACTATCGCGTAATTAATAACTAGGACTAGCGAAAGGAAATTATCGTCGCCCTCTATAATAAATACGGCTATAAAGGACGCGAAACTACGGTAGTACTTATTCGGAATCGATATTATTAGGACGGGTACTATAACGACGTTAGTAAATAGATTAAAGAATATTCTTAATATTAAATAAGCGATCGAGCGCACGTAGTAGAACCTCTAAATATAACTATTATTCGGAGTAAGATTCTTAGCGTAAGATAGTCTATTAATTATACGATAATTACCCTACGAGGTAGTTATAGCTATCTTATTTAGGTAAGGGAGGAATTAAGCGGTTAGCCTAAGGTAAGAGTACTCCGTTTAGTACCTACGTCTAAGAATATTACGGATTTTATCTTTAAGGAACTAATCTATCGATAGGGTATTATATCGGAAATTAGAGTTAATAGAGGTCCTAAGAACAAGCTATATACGGATACGCTTCTAAAACTATACGATATTAGAAAGATTAAGATTTTACTATATAATAGTTAAGGTTAGGGAGGAATCGAACGGTTTTACTTAATAATATAGGAAGCCTTCCGACGAGTAACGAACGGGAACTAGAAATCTTAGAAAGATTTATTACTAGTAATACTTTAGGCCGAACGGATAATAGTTAATAGAATAACCGGTATAACTCTAGTTAGGATAATACTTAGTAAAGAATATATCCTTCCGATCGAACTAAAAATAGTTATATAGTAAAACCTTCCTTAGTCTACGGTTAGGATAATAGAATACCTTCTTTTTCTACGAGCTAAATAACTAGATTAGAGAGGGGAAGCCTTCTAGGAAGCTATCGTAAGGTAGGAACGTATAAGATAGGAAGTAAACGAGTACTAGGAATCGTAATATTAAACTAGAATACGTACTAAAAACCTAGACGTAGGATAGCTTATCCTATTATATAATACGAAGATCGTTAAGGATTTCGGATCTAAATTAGATTTTATATAGGTTAGTCTATACCGTATCGCGAAGGTATATAAGGACGGGAGAACTAGATTACCTATTAGTAGCTACGTACTTAAGGAACTAAATAGAGTTTTAGTATATAAGACGATTCGAGGAAATAGGATTAGGATCTTCTACTAGAGGGATAGGCCTATAGGTAATAACCTCCTTGATACCGGTTAGGAGTATAGGATAGAATAAGAATAAGGCTAGGATTAAGATAATACTTAATTAGATAAGGATAAAGAATAGGAATAGGAAAAGTAACCCGGTAACGAGGATCTAGATATATTAGTTCGCCGATCCGGACTATAAGTAATTATTCCTAGACTAGAAGGATTCGACCCTAGCTAATACTAGGATTACTAGGAACTACGGAGAAGTATTCGATTCGTAAACGGCTTATAAATACTTATAATATAGAAAAGGAAACGATTAGTAAAGTATATAAAATACTAAGCTAATAAGCTAATATACTATATCTTAATCGAACCCCTTATTTATATATTAGTATAAAGGAACTTAGTACGTAATCCTAGAGGACCTTTACGCCTCTTTAATCCTCTTCCGCTATATACGCTTTCGACCTTTTTAATCCTTCTCTACTCGGTACTTATTCGATTCTCTTCTACTTTATACGCTTTTAATTCTCCTCTATATATTAGGAATTACTACGACCTAATATCCCCTACGGCTACTAAATATATTAGTCTCTACTAAGTAGATACCTATCTAATAAGTAGCTTATAATCTAGGAAACCTTAAGTATATAAGTATCTACTAAAGTCTAGGTCCTTAGTTAAGTCTAATATTAGTTTGGTCCTACTAGTTCTCTAGGAAGTATTTATACCCCTCGAGGTCCTCCCGTACGGTCTACCTTAGGTTCTTTAATAATCTCCGGTTTAAGCTCGAATAAGATTATATTAACTTATTAATCCTACTTAGCCCTTAAGTTTATATCTACGAAACCCCGGATTTACGACTACGGGAATATAATTACCGATCCTTTTATTTAGACCCTTTTACTTATTAATTCTAACTAGTCCTTAAGCTTATATCTACGAAACCTAGAGTTTATACTTAAGAGAATACCTTTACCGTTCCTCCTACTCTAGCCTCTTTAATAGCTTCTTACTCTTCGTTAGCCCTCCCGGCGGCGCTAACGGTTTACGTCCTATCCTCTATCTAAGCCTCCCTACTCTTATATTTCAAGATTAGAATAGATCTATATAGTCCTTAGGAGGATAATTCTATAAGTTGAAATAGTCGTATTCTCTTAGTCTTTTAGTAATTAGACTTTCGCTATATCGGCCTTTCGTAACCTTCGCCTATTCGCCTCCCGATCCTCCTTAGTTAAATTAATAGTATCCTCTATTATTATACCGGTCTAGCTTTACGCTTAAATAGACTTAGTCGGGTATTACTTTCGTAAAACTCAACTTTAGCTATTAAAGGAACTATACCCTAGTATATATATATATTATAACGGTTCGATTCTCGGATAGCTAGCTTCGTAGTAGACGTTTATTACTTTTCCTTTTTATCAGTTTTTTTTATATATATATATATATGTATTCGGAAAGGTTAGGAGAGTTACCTTTTATATATAGAGTTAGGAAGTTTACTTTATTTTATTTGAGCTACCGTACCTTATTCTAAATTGTTTTTTTTATATAGGAACCGTTTATATATTAACCTTTATTTGCGTTGAACCTAAGTAAAGAGTATAGGAAGTAGGAAGGCGAACGTTATAGGATAACGTTAAATTTTTTTAGTAGGGGAGGGAGAAGTCTTTTAAGTCGGGAATCCGTATTAAAGTCGAGCTATATTAATAAAAGGAACGAACAAACTAGAATTAAAAAATACGAATAATACTACGTATCATACTACTACAACCGGAAACTATAAGGAAAATTTCAACTAATTACCTCGAAAAGTCCTCCTATCTAACGGACTTTACTTAAATATAACCGTAATAGATTAGGTTATTAGAGTAATACCTAATAATTACTATTACTATCTAGTATACCTCCCGGGGAGCCGCTTCCTATACTAAGCGTTAATACGCGCGACGTATAGGGCTACTTTAGAAATATAAAGGATCTTTTAATATATTCAATTGTTTTAGGAAATATTTAGGATTTTTTTTATATATTCAGATACTTTAGTATACGCGTTAAGGTTTTATTACTCTTTCGAGTCTTTTCTTACTTTTAAGTTCTTTCTTAGTATCTTAGGATACGAGAAGTTCTATACCCCTTTAAGATTCTTCTTAGTATTTAGGCTTATTAGTTGGTCTCGTATAGTTTTAGCGTATATCTTGGAATACGTTAAGGGTCGACGTATTATCTACCTAGGGAGGGGATATAAGGGGAATAAAGGTATAAGACTAGAATAGGAAGTAGAATAGGAACGGGATAGAGAGATACGGACAATATATAAGAAATAATATAATATACTACCGTAATACTACAATTCATAGAACCCCAATAATTAATAATATAGGAACTAGATTAACGGTACGTATATAGGAACTAAGATAGTATAATAATACGATCTAATTCTTATTACTTACGTTAACTCTAGACTCTTTCTTCTTTACTCCTAACTACCTTATCTATCTCTTTATAAACTACCCTACCTATCTCTTTACGAAATACTTAAAGATCCTATTACCTTACCTTTGTATAGTAGCTGAGCGGTAGAAGTTAATAGTAATCTAATACTATATTATCTATACTTATCTCACCTATAGTATATCGCTTGAAAATAAGGCTACGGCGTTAGTATTATTATCTATATCCGTACCTATCTCTTCTATAGCGTCGAGTATCTCGCTTAGTAGTATATCGGTAGTAGTATTACTATTATAAAGAGAGGAATCGACCGGGTCGTCCTCGACTCCTCGAGGAGGCTGGTATTAGACTAGAGGGACGAATATTAGTACTCTACTCTTAATATATTACGAAAGACGCTAACTAACTTCGCGCCCTTCTCGACTACTATAAGGTCTATTACTCTAACCTCCTCTAAAGGTATTGCTCCTTATATCCGTTAGGTATAGAAGGGTACGTCCTATACGAAGCTATTAGTTAGTAGTATATAGTCTCGACGTCCGATACTTTACTATAATATATTTAGGTAGCGATATTGTACGATAGTACGACTATCGGATGGCGAGGTTATATATTACGTTACTATTAAGAGGCCGGAGTTACTTAGACTTAAACTCCGAAGTTAACGATACTATATTAACTTTAAGTTTTAAATTTAATTACTATCGACTATATATAGTTAGTACGGGTACTACAAGTCTACTTTCGTCGACTCGACTAGGTCGTTTCTCGCTCTCCCCTATACTATAACCGGTAGCAGGTAGACTATCCTATTATAGGATAATAATATAGTACTACTACTAGTAGTAGTATTTATCCCTATCTAATACTAGCCCAACCGACTATCAAACTATTTCCTACTTAGCGTCCGCTTCTATTCCTTTTAGATACTAGACGATCACCTTATTTAGATCCCGTAGTATTCTAATATACTAGGAGTCCCGCGCTATAGCCTCTATTCCAAACTATCTATAGCCTTATAGGAAAGTATACTTGGCTTCGTCTACGTCTATTAATCTACTAAAGTTTGTAAAGGCCTAGGCCGGTATTATAGTTACCGTTTAGTTACTAGTAGTATCTAGTATATCCTTACGGTAAACTATTACCGCCGTAATAATCTCTTCGATACGCTTAGAAATAGCTAATAAGAAGAGATTAAGCTATTTCTAATCTCTAGTAAACGACCTAGTCGATTTTAATACGCCTAGGTAGACGGCGTACCGTTATATCGTTTTAAAGGTACGTCGTACTAACTCTATTATAGTATCTACTTCTATAATTTTAGTAGAGTCCCTATCTATATTACCTTTCTCCTAAACTATTACTATATAATAGACTTCTACAACGAAGTTCTTCTAGAGATATATAGGTATCTCTAGAGTACTATTACCCTTCGCTAACCTATATATCCCGAGTACTAAAGCCTTTATCTTAAGTTTATCTATACTATAAAGTATAGTATCGTCTAGCTATTTACTCGTAATTTTACTTATAGCTATACTTATTACCTACTCGTTATTTACGTTCACTCCCGAGAGCTTAGTTAGGTCTATAATTATTATACTAACGGACTTAGTTAGCTAGTTTATCTTAAAGTCGTTATCTAGTATCGTAAGGACCTGTTTTAGGCGCTACGTATACTATAAGTTATTACTAAGTTTATAACTAGTAGTAAGCGTAAGTACTTCATTTATAAGGGAGACTCTTTTCTATATAACTAGCTTAGACGTTTCGCGGCCTCGTACGTAGGCGTCCTATCTCTAGGTACTATTATTAACGGAACTATTTTTTACTATAATAGTACTCTCAACGAGCCTACCCTACTACGCCTTCGCGCCGGCTTTAAACGCCTAGCCCTTCTTAAAGGAATTCCTGAAATAGGAGAGAAAGTATACTTTATCCCCCGAGATAGTATAGGCGTTATATCGCCTATAGTTATACTTATTAGGTAATACTATTAATACTCCGTATTTTTTTTAGGTCCCCGAGTTTTTATTAGGTCCCCGGACCTTTGTAACGACAAGTTACGGTAAACTATTACTATACTCTGGAGCGGGTTCGATAATTACCTCGCTTAGGAGGGGTATAGTACCTACGCCGATATTAGTTCTATTTAGAGTATATATATATATATATATAAGGCTGATATCCTATTATTTAGGATAGACTATTAGGCCTATAATAATAAACTCCTTAGTATCGACCTAGTTAATTTCGTATTACTATCTCTCTAGCGATACTTAGAATTTTGCTTCGGGGGTAGTAACGTATTATAGGTAAGATAAGTATAGATAATATAGTATTAGATTACTATTAACTTCTGCCGCTCAGCTACTATATAAAGGTAAGGTAATAGGATCTTTAAGTATTTCGTAAAGAGATAGGTAGGGTAGTTTATAAAGAGATAGATAAGGTAGTTAGGAGTAAAGAAGAGAGAGTCTAGAGTTAACGTAAGTAATAAGAATTAGATCGTATTATTATACTATCTTGGTTCCTATATACGCGCCGTTAATCTAGTTCCTATATTATTAATTATTAGGGTTCTATAAATTATAGTATTATAGTAGTATACTATATTATTTCTTATATATTATCCGTATCTCTATATCCCGTTCCTATTCTACTTCCTATTCTAGTCTTATACCTTTATCCCCCTTATATCCCCTCCCTAGGTAGACAATACGTCGACCCTTAACGTATTCTAAGATATACGCTAAAACTATATAAGACCAACCAATAAGCCTAAATACTAAGAAGAATCTTAAAGGGGTATAGAACTTCTCGTATCCTAAGATACTAAGAAAGAACTTAAAAGTAAGAAAAGACTCGAAAGAGTAATAAAACCTTAACGCGTATACTAAAGTATCTAAATATATAAAAAAAATCCTAAACATTTCCTAAAATAATTAAATATATTAAAAGATCCTTTATATTTCTAAAGTAGCCCTGTACGTCGCGCGTATTAACGCTTAGTATAGGAAGCGGCTCCTTGGGAGGTATACTAGATAGTAATAGTAATTATTAGGTATTACTCTAATAACCTAATCTATTACGGTTGTATTCAAGTAAAGTCGGTTAGATAGGAGGACTTTTCGAGGTAATTAGTTAAAATTTTCCTTATAGTTTCCGGTTATAGTAGTATTATGCGTGGTATTATTCGTATTTTTTAATTCTAGTTTATTTATTCCTTTTATTAATATAGCTCGACTTTAATACGGATTCCCGACTTAAAAGACTTCTCCCTCCCCTACTAAAAAAATTCAACGTCGTCCTATAACGTTCGCCTTTCTACTTCCTATACTCTTTACTTAGGTTTAACGCAAACAAAGGCTAATATACAAACGGTTCCTATATAAAAAAAACAATTTAGAACAAGGTACGGTAGCTTAAATAAAAGTTAAAACAAAGCAAACTTCCTAACTCTATATATAAAAGGTAACTCTCCTAACCTTTCCGGACATACATATATATATATATATAAAAACTAATAAAAAAGGAAAAGTAATAAACGTCTACTACGAAGCTAGCTATCCGAGAATCGAACCGTTACAATATATATATACTAGGGTATAGTTCCTTTAATAGCTAAAGTTAAGTTTTAGGAAAGTAATACCCGACTAAATCTATTTAAGCGTAAAGCTAGACCGATATAATAATAGAGGATACTATTAATTTAACTAAGGAGGAACGGGAGGCGAATAGGCGAAGGTTACGAAAGGCCGATATAGCGAAAGTCCAAGTAGTAAAAGACTAAGAGAATACGACTATTTTAACTTATAGGATTATCCTCCTAAGGACTATATAGATCTATTCTAATCTTAAAATATAAGAGTAGGGAGACTTGGACAGAGGATAGGACGTAAACCGTTAGCGCCGCTAGGAGGGCTAACGAAGAGTAAGAAGCTATTAAAGAGGCTAGAGTAGGAGGAACGGTAAACGTATTCTCTTAAGTCTAAACTCTAGGTTTCGTAGATATAAGCTTAAGGACTAGTTAAGATTAATAAGTAAGAGGGTCTAAATAAAAGGATCGATAATTATATTCCCGTAGTCGTAAATCCGGGGTTTCGTAGATATAAGTTTAAGGGCTAAGTAGGATCAATAAGTTAATATAATCTTATTAGGGCTTAAACCGGAGATTATTAAAGAACCTAGGGTAGACCGTACGGGAGGACCTCGAGGGGTATAAATACTTCCTAGAGAACTAGTAGGACCAAACTAATATTAGACTTAACTAAGGACCTAGACTTTAGTAGATACTTATATACTTAAGGTTTCCTAGATTATAAGCTACTTATTAGATAGGTATCTACTTAGTAGAGACTAATATATTTAGTAGCCGTAGGGGATATTAGGTCGTAGTAATTCCTAATATATAGAGGAGAATCGAAAGCGCGTAAAGTAGAAGAGAATCGAATAAGTACTAAGTAGAGAAGGATTAAAAAGGTCGAAAGCGTATATAGCGGAAGAGGATTAAAGAGGCGTAAAGGTCCCCTAGGATTACGTACTAAGTTCCTTTATACTAATATATAAATAAGGGATTCGATTAAGGTATAATATAGTAGCTTATTAGCTTAGTATTTTATATACTTTACTAATCGTTTCCTTTTCTATATTATAAGTATTTATAAGCTATTTACGAATCGAATACTTCTCCGTAGTTCCTAGTAATCCTAGTATTAGCTAGGGTCGAATCCTTCTAGTCTAGGAATAATTACTTATAGTCCGGATCGGCGAACTAATATATCTAGATCCTCGTTACCGGGTTACTTTTCCTATTCCTATTCCTTATCCTTATCTAATTAAGTATTATCTTAATCCTAGCCTTATTCTTATTCTATCCTATACTCCTAACTAGTATCAAGGAGGTTATTACCTATAGGCCTATCCCTCTAGTAGAAGATTCTAATCCTATTTCCTCGAATCGTTTTATATACTAAAACTCTATTTAGTTCCTTAAGTACGTAGCTACTAATAGGTAATCCGGTTCTCCCGTCCTTATATACCTTCGCGATACGGTATGGACCGACCTATATAAAATCTAATTTAGATCCGAAATCCTTAACGATCTTCGTATTATATAAAAGGATAAGCTATCCTACGTCTAGGTTTTTAGTACGTATTCTAGTTTAATATTACGATTCCTAATACTCGTTTACTTTCTATCTTATACGTTCCTACCTTATAATAGCTTCCTAGAGGTCTTCCCCTCTCTAATCTAGTTGTTTAGCTCGTAGAAAAAGAAGGTATTCTATTATCCTAACTATAAACTAAGGAAGGTTTTACTATATAACTATTTTTAGTTCGATCGGAAGGATATATTCTTTACTAAGTATTATCCTAACTAGAGTTATACCGGTTGTTCTATTAACTATTATCCGTTCGGCCTAAAGTATTACTAGTAATAAATCTTTCTAAGGTTTCTAGTTCCCGTTCGTTACTCGTCGGAAGGCTTCCTATATTATTAAGTAAGACCGTTCGATTCCTCCCTAACCTTAACTATTATATAGTAAAATCTTAATCTTTCTAATATCGTATAGTTTTAGAAGCGTATCTATATATAGCTTATTCTTAGGACCTCTATTAACTCTAATTTCCGATATAATACCCTATCGATAGATTAGTTCCTTAAAGATAAAATCCGCGATATTCTTAGACGTAGGTACTAAACGGAGTACTTTTACCTTAGGCTAACCGCTTAATTCCTCCCTTACCTAAATAAGATAGCTATAACTACCTCGTAGGGTAATTATCGTATAATTAATAGACTATCTTACGCTAAGAATCTTACTCCGAATAATAGTTATATTTAGAGGTTCTACTACGTGCGCTCGATCGCTTATTTAATATTAAGAATATTCTTTAATCTATTTACTAACGTCGTTATAGTACCCGTCCTAATAATATCGATTCCGAATAAGTACTACCGTAGTTTCGCGTCCTTTATAGCCGTATTTATTATAGAGGGCGACGATAATTTCCTTTCGCTAGTCCTAGTTATTAATTACGCGATAGTAAGCTTATCCTCGTTTACCTCGCTTAAATAGTTATCGTCTAGCTATAAGGTAGCCTATTACCTTTCTTTTTATAGCCGTAATCTATTTACCTTTAAGATAGTCCGCGACTTTTAATATTATAAGCTAGTTAGTAATCGCTTGGTATTCTACGGTATATTCGCTATCTAATCCTTCCTAAGGTTCCGATAAACCGAATTCTCCGTATTCCTCGTTCTAATCTATAAAACTTTCGCTACTAGTATTATCGTTATTTTCTAGACTAGGTACGGTTATCGGGTAGAGCTAGATTGTATACCGTAGGTTATACTTATAGACGTAGATACTAGAATAGTAAAGGGCTTTAAGTCGCCGATCGATAAAATCCTCGATATCGAAGTTAGGAACGGTAGGGATATCCTTTTTAGGTACGTTACTAAATTAGCGGGAGAGTCTATTAGCTACTATATTCTTTTTCCCGGGAACGTATCGGATATTAAAATCCTATATCTAAATCTATACGAGCTATCGTATAACTAGAGATTCTACTATATCTAAAGATACTCTATTAAGTTAATAGATTAAAGTCCGGGCGTCCGTTTCGACTACGAAATACGTTCCCTAAAGATAAAGGCGGAATTTCTTAAGAGCGTATAAAAGGGCGTAGTATTCTAGTTTAACTATATCGTATTTCCTTTCTAATAGCGACTAGACCCTACTTTTATATTAGTATAGATATCTCTTACCTAGTTCGTCTATTTATTATAAGACCGCTCCCTATCCTTCTCCTAAAGTATCTACTATAAGAATAATCTTGTCTAAATCTAGTTCGTATATAACCGGTCGTAGTACGGGTATAGTCGTAAGCGCTTCCTAAAGAGTTTTTATTACCTTATCTTATTCCTTTCCCTAATAGAATTCTAAGTCCTTCTTAAATAATACGAAGATAGGTTTCGAAATAGTAGTAAAATCCTATATCTAGATTTAGTAATAGATATAAACTCCGATAAAAGCTCTCGTAGACTTAATAGACCTAGGAGTTAATTAGTTTAAAATAGTAGCTACTTTAGAAGTATTTAGGTATCGTCCTTCTTAATCGTAATAGTATCCGACTATATTTATACCCTTTTTATAAATATCGAACTTTTCTCCTAATATCGTTACTCCCGCGCGCTTAATATCCGTAAGAACTACGTCTAGCCTAACTACGTATTCTAAGACCCCTCGACGTACTCCCTTAAGCTTAGATTCCTTATCGTTATTATACTTTTTCGGGGTTCTAGTAATTATATCGTCTACGTAAACATCGCTATATTTGAACTAGTAGGAAATAATTATCTTAGATATACGGTAAAATTAGGCTACTAAGTTCGTTACTCCTTAAGGTAGAGTAGTTATTCGTAAAAGACTAAACGGGTATATAAATAAGGTAAGATCGCGACTCTCTTTAGTAAGTTCTAATTAGTCGTACCTAGAGAAAAGGTTAGTAAGCGATATCTATACGTATCTAGTAAACGAGTTAGAAAATTTATCGGCCGTTAGTAGTACGTTCGCGTCCCTAATAGTAACTACGTTGATATTCGTAGCGCTATTAATTAGCTAATACTTACCGTTTTTCTTTAAGACTAAAAACTATAGATTACGATATAAGGTATAACTAGGTTCGAGTCTTCCCGTCTTAATTCTTTTATAAAATATCTAACGAATCTTACTTAATAGAGCCTTAGGGATATTAAAGGGTTTCGCTTACTAGGGTTCGTAGTCTACTACTCGGATAACTTATACTAGTACTACTTCTTTCCTAATTTTACCGTATTCTTCGAAGCTCTATACGAGGGTAGGTTCCTATTATATAAGTATTTCCTTAACTAGTAATCGTTCGTTTAGGCTAAGGGACTAGTTAATACGTATATTATTAAACTAGAGTTCCGTAAGCCGAGTCTAACGAGGGAAGCGGGCGTAGCGTTTCTCGAGGAATCTATTAAGGTAATAGTAAGGTTCCGTACTAAACTACTCTTTTAGTATTATATCTCTCTAATCTATACGACCGCTAGGTATAGATCTATTAGTAAGCTAAATGTTCTAAGGTTAGATCTTATCTACTTTCTTCTTATATATACTATTCACGTGTTTCGTTCTATACTTTGTTAGGAAGCTAGTCGAAAATAAGGAAATCCTTAGGGAAAGTAGGTCCTATTTATCTAAGTATCTAAATATTAGTAATCCGGTCTAAGGCTTCGCCGGTATAAGGTAACGATAGGTAAATATTCGGTACCTTATCCGCTATTCCTATAGAAGCCTATCCCTTTCCTTTTATAGCTTTATCTCGTTTACTATAGTAATTAGTAGCTATATTAAGTCTAGTCGTAGTATAAGTCTTATTATATAGAAGTCTCCTAAAGTCTAGCGGTAAGAGAAACTCGTCGCGGATCGGGTCGTCGAAAAGCTATTCGTATATATTCTAGCCTAAGTTTAGTACTAGGAGCCTTAGGTTTCTTATATATATAGCGGATATCCTTCTAAGACCTAGGACTCTACCTCCTTATTTTCCGAATCGTCCGAATTAGAATTATCTTCTTGGTCTAAATAAGTATAAGGGATTTAAAGACTAGACTTATACCTATTATATAGGAATTCTAAGATAACTACTTACTATATAACGCTCTATTCGCCGTTTATAGAGAATACCTTATACGAAATACTACTATCCGCCTTAGCCTATATAACGAGATAACTCCGTACTAAAAAGGGCTAACTAAGTATTATTCCCTAAGAGTAGTCCCTAAGTACTATAAAGACTATATTTTTATAATTAAAGTCTACTCCGGCGATCCGTATACGCGCGCTAGTCTAGCTAACTAGAGGAACTCTCCTCCTATCGGTAACCTTAAGCTTATCTAAAACTAGTCCCTAGATATCCTACTTAATACTATTAACTACTAATCTATAACTCCTTACGACTCCTTTAGATATAACGTTTACTTCGGCTCTAGTATTATATAACGCCTTAATCTCTAGTTTTCTAATCCGAGCTATTAAAGTAGGGCTCCTTATAGAGACGCGAGAACGGTTATTATCCTTATTAATACGAAGAACTATTTCCGAAGTTAGTTTCTACTCTTCTAAGCGTAGCGCTATAATTCCTACTCCTTATTTTATTCTATCCGCTTTCTATCTTTCTTCTATTTTCTACTTTCTTTTAGTAGCCTTTTCCCGTTTTCTTCGTTCTATTTCCTCTATTTCGGGACGGATATTATTAGCTAATTATTCTAGTAGGGACTTATATAAGAGATCTCTAAATACCGGAATATAAATAATAGTATCCGAAAGACTAAGTTAGACTAGTTACTAGAGGATATTCCCCGCTATACGTATTCCGTCGGTAGCCTTATCTTTCTTTATAACGTACTACTTAAGAGTCGGGTTCCTAGGCTTACGAGTTTTCTTTAGTAGTTCTAGTAGTAAGTTCCTAAGGGTTACGTCTAGTTCGTTATCTTCTAAGTCTAAGTCTATATCCGAGTCTCCTTCGCTATTCTATTATTCTATAGTCTTAGTAATATAACTATATACTATATACTTAACTATCGGGGCCTTAGATCTACTAGACTTAGTAACCCTAGTAGGCTATTTTCCTTTTACCTTTTCTAATAGGGGTTTTCGTATAGATAAACGTAGTTAGGTAGTAGCCGTAAGAATAATAGAAGGTATAAATCCGCCTCCTCCTACCTTACTAATATTCGATATCTAAACCTACGTACTAAAGTCTTCCTACTCTAAGTCGCTCAATTCAACAATTCTAATAAATAACTTAACTATCCTAAATAACGAAACGCTACTAGAGCCCTATTAAGACTAAGCTAATTAAGTACGGATCTAGTTACTATAGTTCTAGCCGTTAATAATTCCTCCGATTTTCCCGCCTAGAGCGGCTAAAGTTCCCTAGTACTACTATCTAGGTATTACGTTTATATTCTAATAGTAAATTCCTTAAGTAACTAGTTCCGTAATATTAGGGTATATCCGTTCGTAATATTCTATACTTCTATAGCTCCTATAACCTCTCTTTTCTAATATTCCGTTCTAGGTAGTCTATATAGGGGGCGGCAACGAAGAAGGGATCAAAGGGTAGTTAGTAGATAGGGTAGTTAGGTTCGAGTTTCTTAGCTAGGCTAGGGGTAGAGGCTAGGAGTTACTAGGGATACTAGTAGACTAAATATTAGCGGACTAACTACGTTGGTTAGCGGTATTCTAGATATACTAGGAGGACTAGTTAGTATTAGCTAGCCCCCTATAGTAATTTCTACGTAGGTTAGTATAAACGAAGGAACTTCCTAATAGTATAGTATTAGACTAAGTAGAAGAGCGAAAGTTATTATAGATCTAATTATTAAGTATAGTAAACTATTTTATATCTTTCCTAGCTACTACTATAGTAGGATCTATACTTTCGGTAATAGCGAAGAGTAGGACGTCCCTAGAAGTATTCGTTCTACGAAGACCCTTAAGAGCTTTAATAATATTAGCCCTAAGTTAAGGTTTAGTAGTTTTAGGTTTTTCTTCAGCTATAGCCTCGTTCCTTCGAAGGACTATTCGTTTAATAACCCTATTAAGGGTACTTCCTTTATAACTATCTAATATAAAGAGTAATATGTTCTCGTTACTAATAATAATCTATTTAGCTTTAAGGATAATCCGTTTAATATCGTTAAAGGTAGAGCGAATATAAGGGTCGATATTAAGCGTTAGGTTAACCTATTAACGAACCGATTCTAGTAATCTACTAAGGAAGATCCTACTTATAGTAGACCTAGTTAGTTTATCGGTATTAATAATAAGTAGATAGTAGTTCTTAAATTCCTTAATAAAGCTACGAGTATCTAGTTTCTAAGAGGCGCTTTAAAAAGTAAGTTTATAGAGATAAGTAGTAGTTTCCTTTCGCTAACGGTTATTAGTAGCGATATATTCCTTACGAAGGGATTCACGGAGAGTCCTATAGCTACGTTCCTTATAGCTACCTAAAAGCTTAATATCGTATAGATAGCTAGACTTAATATTATAAGTAAGAGCCTAGATCTTATAGGTATTATCGGTAATATCGTAGGTATCGAAGGTATCTTTAAGGCGAATAAGAAAGTCCGTAATATTCCGACTATCGAAGCGTTCCTTAGGAGAGAGCGTATAGTTCTTAAGATTAAAGGCTTAAGCCTTTCTTTCCTATCTTCTAGTAATAGTAAAATCCTTAAGGGTATTAATAAGGTTAATTATATTAGAACGAGTAGCTAGTCCTTTAATTATAGGGCTGAGATTAGCCGTAGACGGGTTACTAGAGGGAGGGCTAGAAGAATCCGAAGGTATTCTAGTAGAAGGGATCCTTTAGTCTAGGCGTAAGTATATAGGTATTTCGATTTTTCGTTAGTCTTAAGTTATTCTATTTGTTTTATATTATATTCGTTCGCGTACGTTTCTTAGAAACAAGAGTATTAATACTAAGAGTTTCTAGATAATTTCGAAGATAAGTAGCCAAAAGGAGTTAGATCTATACGCTAATATACGGAGTTCGTAGCCTAGACGGCGAGAGTAGTACCGTTTCGTATATAGTATAGTTAGGCCTCTCTTTTCTAACTTATTAGATAAGGGTATATAGGCTATAGAAGGGTAATATATTAATAGTATAGGTAATCCTAGGTATTTTCGTATAAAGTATAATTTCTGCTAACGGGATATCCTAGACTTAGTCTAAGAAGTTAAAAGAACTAGGATATTACTAGTAATTATTCTAAATTCTAATTTTCCGTTAATATAGCTTAGACTTAGACCTTTATAAAGATTTTTCCTATTTCTAAGTTTAGTAATAGTCGGTTGATCGAGTATTGTTCGGTTATAAGGAGAGGAAAGGTCGGTTTGAAGGTACGAAGTAACGCTAGTTAATATTTATATAAAAGTTCGAAGGTATTCTAAAAAAAAAGGTAGTTGAAAGTCTAAAGTCGAGAGTCTAAAGTCGAGAGTCTAAAGTTAAGAGTTATATATAGCCTAGTATTCGAAGGAAAGTTCAAAAGTCTAGTAGTCGAAGATTAATATACGAAGTTCCTTTTCGATAGTCTATTAGTCCTATAGTTAAGTTAATAGTAAAGAAAGAGAGTCCTAAAGTCCTAAAGTCTAATATTCAAAGTCTAATATAAAGCCTAATGTTCGAGAGTTCGATAATCTAGTCTAAAAAAGAGAGAGAGAGTATCTTAAGTATAAGTTCGATTATAATACTATAATAGCTACTAGGAATCGTCTTAGCTATAGAGAGAAACCCTAGTACGACCTCCAAAATATAGGTAAGATAAGTATAGATAATATAGTATTAGATTACTATCAACTTCTACCGCTTAGCTACTATATAAAGGTAAGGTAATAGGATCTTTAAGTATTTCGTAAAGAGATAGGTAGGGTAGTTTATAAAGAGATAGATAAGGTAGTTAGGAGTAAAGAAGAGAGAGTCTAGAGTTAACGTAAGTAATAAGAATTAGATCGTATTATTATACTATCTTAGTTCCTATATACGCGCCGTTAATCTAGTTCCTATATTATTAATTATTGGGGTTCTATAAATTGTAGTATTGCGGTAGTATACTATATTGTTTCTTATATATTGTCCGTATCTCTATATCCCTTTCCTATTCTACTTCCTATTCTAGTCTTATACCTTCATCCCCCTTATAGTATATAGAGTATAGGGTACTTAAGTAGGTAGTACCAAAGATAGTATAGAGACGATCTAGGTTCTCTAGATACTCCCTAAGAACTCCCGATTTTGGAAGGCGTATAGCCTAGCCTTAATATAATACTACGAATTACGGGAGGGGTTTATAGCTACTATCTACTTTACTAAGACCGCCTATTATCTTCTTTAGCGCTATCGTTAGTCCTAGCGGTAGTAGATAGGTAGGGAATTAGTATTCTTAAGATAGATAGTTTATAAGTAAATATAGGTTATAGATATAAGAGTAAGTATTAGATAGTTAAGTTAGTAGTAGTACTAGCGCGTAATAATTTTTATTAGTATAGGTCCGTACTAATAATATCCCGTATTATACTATACGGACTACTCTAGTAACTAAGCTCAAACTACGCCTCGCTATATTAAGTATTACTATAAATTCAAATAGAACGGTTTTTCTATACCTACCCTACTACTACTATTACTAGGCCCAACTACTTTACTATAGTATTAAAGTCTCTAGCTCTTCGAACTACTTAAACTAGCCTTTCTAGCTACTATATCTACGAATATTAGTAGTATCGGTTAACGCTAAATAATATCGGACCCTAATATAGGCTAATACACTTCAAAAGTTATATAAGACGGACGGTAGAATCGACCCGATCGATTTAGCGTAATTACTCGAGTAGATCGAAAGGATTTACGTAGTAGTTAATTAGCGAAAATCAAGCGATACCTAGAAATTTACTAATAAGAGCTAGAAGAAGTATACGAAGGTATATAATAGGTTAGAGAAGTTTACTAACTAGTAGGTCCTACGCTACGCCTACGCTCCCTATACTAGCTACGCTAGAAACGACCCGGTCGAAACTAGTATACTTCTAAATCCTATTATTAAACTTATCCGTTAGCTAGGTAACGCCCTAGGTAGGGATAATAAGGAGTAGGTCGGGGATATTAGAAAGGCGCTCTATAAGTCTCTTATTAAGACCGTCTTTAAATAGGTCCTAGACCTTACTAAGACTACGTATACCGTTCGGAAGGTATAGGAGCCGAGTAAGGCGGGAACGACCTTTTTATCTCCTACGGAGATATTACGTAGGTGTTACGGGAGACCCTAGTATATACTAAAAGGTAAGGTAGTAGATAGAACTAAGTTAACTAACGAGCTAGAGAGGGGGAGGAGCTCTCTCCTTATACTCTAACGAGGAGACCGTACTCTAACGTACGGTCTCCGGTTCTACTCCTTTCGTAGTCTATTCTTCCTTCCTTTTAGCTACTAGGGTACTAGCCCCTAATATTAGCCCTATTCTTCCCCTTCGGCGACCGGCGAAAAACGCCTAGCTCCTACTAGTTTATTATAAGGAGCCCTTAAGCCGCGGACTCCCCTCCTCTCTCTAGTACCTTTTAGGCGGTCCCGCTTATATAACTCGTACGTAACCCTTATTTAGGTAGCCGGACCCCTATTTAGGTAATAGTAGCTACGCTCTAGGCCTAGGCCCTCGTAAGTTATTTTTGTAGTATATACGCCTAGGTATACCCTATACGTCCTCGTACTTACCCCGCTACTAGGTACCTATTTCCCGTTAAAGACTAGACAACTTTACTAAAGCTAGGCGTTCTATTACGGTATCTATAGTAACCTATCCTTCTACCTCCCTAGTCGATAGGAATAGAGTCTACCTACGCCGGAGGCGTCTCTAGTCCCCGTAACTTCTATAGAGGAGTCTCCGGTCCGCGTAACTAGCTATTTAGACGTATTTTAAGTATTATAGTACGTCTTTCGGCTAGCCCCCGTCCTAGGACTAGGTAGCCCGGGTAATTTAGCTAGCTTCTATAGGTTTCCCTCGTATCGCTTATAAACCCTCTTAGATAATACTAATTCGATCCCCCTCGAAGTTACTATCGACTACTATATAATTATACGCGTAATTATACTTCAATTGGTATCTTCTAAAGGGTATAAATACCCCTATCCCCTAGGCCTTTTTTTTTTTTTTTTTTTTTATTAAGCCCTTATATATATATATATATATATACTATATATATATATATAGTAAGTATCTCTTACCTAGTACTAAGGTAGCGGTCTCCGTTTCAAACTAACCGTATTTAGCTCGTCGTACCGCTACTACTACTACTACTATATCTAGTATCCGTTCTTTCTTCGGTAGCGCTAAGACCCCTAACGTTTCTAATAGTCTACTACCTAAGTCTAAGCTACCGCCGTCTAGCTCTTCGGAGTCGGGTCCTACTACCGCCTAAAATACTTAGTCGCCTACCTAGGACCCTTAGTCGCCCGCCTAAAACCCTTAGCCGCCCGTCTAGAATCCGTAGCCGCTTGTCCTAGACTCCTAGGATCCCGCTACTACTACTAGTAGTACGCCGAACTCGAAGACCCCTAGTATACCCCTACTATCGTCTACTAACGCTAGTCTCTTTACTACTACTACCGCCCTCCTCGTAAATATAACTCCTACCCCGTCGCCGATAGTCTCCTATACTACTACTTCCCCTACTCGTACTTCTATCTCTAGTCGCTCCTTACTATCTTCCTCGCCCGTCCGTACTATCGCCGCCCGCTAAGATACCGCCCGCTAGAATACTACCGCCCGCCGCTAGCGTAAGAACGCCGCCTACGCCGCCCTTACCTCTCCTACTACTATACCTAAGTAGCTGGTTAGAACCGTACGTCTACTAGTCTTTTATAGTAACCGTATATTAACTCTTATTCCTAGGCCCGTAGGCCTATATATTATACTACGTACGCGTCTACTTAGGGTCCCTAACGGGGCGGGGCGAAACGAGGTAGGTCGGGTTAGGGGTAGGGCGGGGCGGGTTTTAGGGGCGGGTTATAAAGCTATAACCCTAACCCGACCCGCCCCGCTAAGCTTTAAACCCGCCCCATTAGTTAGGGGCGGGTTTTTAAGGGGGGAACCCGGAGTTTTTTTCTAGAAACCTTAATAACTATAGATCTATTATATATATTTTAATTTTTTAAATACTTATTATAGTCTATAGGGTATACTCTACCTAATAGGAATATAATATATTAATATATCTATATATATAACCTAATAAAAATCACGTAGAAAACCCGAACGGGGCGAACGGGGCGGGTTTTCTTCTAAACTATAACCCGCCCCGGGACCCCGCCCCAACCCGTTAAAACCCGACCCGCTAACGGGGCGGGTTCCCTACCCGATAACCCGCCCTAACCCGCCCCGTTAGGGACCCTATACCTACTAGTCGGGACTACCGCTACTAGAAGCCTCCGCCTGTAAGTTATAACCGGTAAAGCTTACTCGGACTCCGGCTAACTACTTATAGAATAATAGTAAGTACTACCGGCCCTCTCTCGCCTATACGTACTATACCTAGTACCGGGCTTAGTATACCCTAATATATATACCGCGGTCCGTCTTATTTCTCCCGCTAACCAATTAGGCCCTAGCTCGCTGGCTTAGCCTATACCGCGTAGACCTAGTCGGGTTAAGACTAGAGGTATATCCCGTATTCCGTTTATTAACGTACGCTAACCGTCTATAGCGAGTCCGCCCTATCTAGCCTAGTCGCTACCTTTAAGGCCTATAAGGCTCTCCGGTCCCTAGTAGACTAGGCCCTTATTCTACTATAAGTTACCTAAGCCCTCGTCTCTAATACCGATACTAACCTTATAAAATAGTACGGTCGCCGCTACTACTACTACTACCTACGAGGCGGTAGTAATGAATTTTATAATAGCCGGCCTAGTACCCGGCTCCTAGGTATAGGGACCCCGGCGGTCTAATCCTATATAAGGGAGGAGGGGAGGGGGAGAGGGAGAAAGGGGGTTTCCTTTACGGTCTTTCTTCTTTCTTTTTTTTTTTTATAGGCGCGGGGAGTAGCGTTTAGCTATCGCCGCCCGCGCTAAAACCGGAGGGGACCGAATAAACCCTAAAAAAAAAAAAAAAAAATACTCTAAAATCAAACTCCTAATCTCAACTCTAAGTAAATATTAGAAATATAACTTACTATAATAGCCTCGTCCGCCCGCTCCTTCTTAGCCGCCCTCCGCCGAATTCCTATAGGGGGCTATTATTTTCTTATACGGGTCCGTAAACTAGTTTAAACTCGTCTATAGCTACGGTATCCTCTATAGCTTCTAGTAGCTCCTACGTTATATCGTAGTAACTACGCTATTTTACTAGGGCCTCGCGCTCTTATCCCCGCCTAGCCTTCCTAGTATATAGGATCTTCTCTACTTCGAACTCCTCGTACGACTCTAGTAGTACGGGGCCTAGTTAGAAGTCGTCGATAACCTACCTAGGTAGTAGGTTATCTAGGTACCGCCGTAAAAGGTCGGGGTAGAATATATTATATATCCCGCTAGGGATACCCTTAAGCCGTATAGATATCGGGCTAATAACTTCGGCTACTATATATTTAGTATATCGCGCGTCTAGCTTCTTCTTTAGTCTCTTACTACTATAGTTCCTTAAGTCTAGCTATACTTTATCGCCGACCTAGAACCTTCGGGCGGGGACCTACCGCCTATTATAGGACTCCTCCTATTACTATTATAAAACCCCTATTAGTAATTAGTATAGCTCTATAATCTTCCCTATCTTCCGAACGAACTCTTTAGCCCTCTATTTAGCGGGGATTAGGACGGATTCTACGGCTACCTCTTCTAATAGTATAGCCGTAGGGGCTTTAAAGCTATATATCGTAAAAAATAGCGATATACCGATTCCCGTATAGTATCGGCCGTTTACCGCTAACTAGGCTACGGGTAGCTACTAGGCCTAGTCGTTCTAGTTAAAGTTAATAAAGTACTATAGGTACGCCTATACTTTCTAGTTAAGGCGCTCCGGGCCTCCGTCCGTTTAGAGGTAGTATACGCTACTTAACCGCTACTCGACGCCTAGTAGGCGATAGAAGTATCTCTAGAAGGCGCCCGTCTAGTTCCTTCCGCGGTCTAACGTTATTACCCTAGGTAGCCTATAGTAGCGTACCTAGTATCTTAGGAATATCTCGGCGCAAGCCTCCGCGTTAGTAGTAGGTATCGCTTTAAAAACTACGGTCTTACTTAGCCTATCCTTTATTATATAGAGGTTTATATTACTATTAGACTCCGGGAGTTCTACTATAAAATCGATAGATAACTCCGAGAAAAATCTATCGGGGACCGGGAGCGACTATAGGAGACCGTATTTAGCGCTACGCTAAACCTTATTACGGCTATAGCTATTATAGTTCCGTATAAACCTCCGTATATACGAGGCTATTAGTAGCTAGTAGAAGTCTCGGCCTATAACGGAGAGCGTATTCTCCCTACCTAGGTAACTAGTTACTACGGAGTCGTAGTTCTTTTAAATTAGCTTAGTCCTTAAATTATCTAGACCCTTTATATCGTCGTCCGACTCCTTTCGCTCTACGTCCGTTATAAACGGGGCGCTAGGTACCTATAGCTTACCTCGGTATCGTAATAGGCCTTAGGTATCGATCTTATAGTCCGCGATTTAAATCTTAATACGGGCCCTAGTAGGAATAGCTCGCTCGCTAGACTATACCGCCTAGAATACCTATTAATAGTATATATCCTTAGTAACTACCCTATCCTAGAGCTCGTTAAGGGCGTCTTCCTAGAATAGGCCTCGACCTATACCGAAAACCCTATATCCCGTCGCTATAGGGGTAGCTAGCGTATACTTAGTTAGGCTAGCCTCTAGGATTAGCTATTAGACCCTCGAAGTATAATCGTAGTAATCTAGGTTATCCTAATCTCGTCTAGATAGTACGTCTAGAACTATTACTTCCGACCCTAGGCGATATACTATAGAGAACCTATATCTTATTAGGGTCTCTATAAACTATATCTATCGCTCGGATAGCCTCTACTTTTTAATAAAGTATTCTAGGTTCCTATAATCTATTATAATTATAAATAGACTATAGCTACGAAGCTCCGTATCCTAGTACTATAGGTACTAAACTACGGCTAGTAACTCTTTATTATAGATATCGTAATTGATTTCGGCCTTATTTAGTTTTTCTAAATAGAAAGTAACTAGGTAGCGAACCCTACCGGTCTCTTAGCTTAGAACCCCGCCTAGCGCGAAGCCGCTACTATCGGTCTCTAAAAACGTCGAAAGCGCGGGATCCTATTATCGTAGTACCGGAGTACTTATAAAATACTCCTTTAAATCGTCGAAAGACGCCTAGGCCGCTTCGTCCTAGGAGAACGTAGTATTTACCCTAGTTAGTAATATAAGTAGGGCGGCGCGCGTAGAGTAGCCCTTAATAAATATTTAGTAATAGTTCGTAAATCCTAGGAACCTACGTACCTCCCTCTAGTTACGCGGGACTACCTAATCTCGGACGGTTTAAACCTTCTTAGGGTCGGCCTAAAGGCCCCCCCCGTCGGCGTAAATAATAAAACCTAGATACTTAATACTCTTCCTCGGGAACTCGCTTTTCGCGGGGTCTAAGTATAGGCTAGCGTCCTAAAGCGCCTAGAGAACGGTATATACCTTCTCGAAATAGTCTTTATAGTTCCCTTAGGTATAGATTAGTACGTCGTCTATATACGCCGAGGCGTATTCGTCGAGGAACTTCCGAAGTACTATATTAATATACTATTAAAAACTAGACGGTACCCCGGCTAAACCGAATAGAGTTATAAGCTACTCGAATAGCCCGTACCTAGTCCGGAACGCTATCTTATACTTATAACCCTAGGCTATCCTAAGCTTCTAAAATACGCTTACTACGTCTACCTTTAATAAGTAGGTATAGCCCGTAAGGTTCTAGAGGGTCTCCGAAATAAGTAGGAGCGGGTATTTATCTTTCTTAGTTACCGTATTAAGTACTCTATAGTTATAGTAGAACCTTAGGCCCCCTACGGGTTTCTAGATAAAAAGTACTAGTACCCCGCCGTCTAAGCTCGATAGCCGAATAAACCCTTTAGCTAGTAGCTCGTTTAACGTTTTCCGTAGGACTAGGAGCTCCTCCTTAGATATACTATAGAGCGGCCCCTATAGTAAGGACTCTATTATCCCGTTAGGCTTCGTACGTAGCTCGATTCTATAGTCTACCCCTAGCTAGTAGGGGGCGAGTTTTTCCGCCTCTAGGCTTAAAAATAGCGGGATTATATCGTGAACCTCCGGGGGGAGTTACGCGCGGAGTTCCGCCTCCGTATTAGGCCTTTTCTCCGTTATAGCCTTCTCGAAGTCCTCTATTACTATAGCGGCGACCGTTACTAAATAACTATCTTCTACCTTCTTAATATAGAAGGTTACTAGCGTAACTATAAAGTTATTAGTCTCCGGCTATACCTATTCCGTTAGCGTTGGCGTAGCGTCCCCGCTAGAGCTCTCCGATCGATAGGCTACCGTATAAGGGTCGCCGTCTTCTACCGCTTTAGGGGCGGATTCTACTACCTACCTTACTACCCGCCCGTAGTATAGCCGGCCTTCGTTAGGCGCTATCCGGATATAGTTATACGCCTTCTAGGGGTTCCCTAAAATAACCGGAAAGGCTAGTTTAGGGACGTAGTATACGTAGACTACCTACTCGAAGCCGGCTATCTTAAGTTTTAGGGCGACTACTATAAGGGGGATAAAGGTGTAAGACTAGAATAGGAAGTAGAATAGGAACGGGATAGAGAGATACGGATAATATATAAGAAATAATATAATATACTACCGTAATACTAGAATTCATAGAACCCTAATAATTAATAATATAGGAACCAGATCAACGGTAGGTATATAGGAACTAAGATAGTATAATAATATAATCTAATTCTTATTACTTATATTAACTCTAGACTCTCTCTTCTTTACTCTTAACTACCTTATCTATCTCTTTGTAAACTACCCTACCTATCTCTTTACGAAATACTTAAAGATTCTATTACCTTACCTTTATATAGTAGCTAAGCGGTAGAAGTTAATAGTAATCTAATACTATATTATCTATACTTATCTTACCTATATTTTGGAGGTCGTACTAGGGTTTCTCTCTATAGCTAAGACGATTCCTAGTAGCTATTATAGTATTATAATCGAACTTATACTTAGGATACTCTCTCTCTCTTTTTTGGACTGGATTATCGAACTCTCGAATATTAGGCTTTATATTAGACTTTGAATATTAGACTTTAGGACTTAAGGACTCTCTTTCTTTACTATTAACTTAACTATAGGACTATTAGACTATCGAAAAGGAACTTCGTATATTAATCTTCGACTACTAGACTTTTAAACTTTCCTTCGAATACTAGGCTATATACGACTCTCGACTTTAGACTCTCGACTTTAGACTCTCGACTTTAGACTCTCGACTTCGGACTTTTAACTACCCTTTTTTTTAGAATACCTTCGAACTTTTATACGAATATTAACTAGCGTTACTTCGTACCTTCGAACCGACCTTTTCTCTCCTTATAACCGAACAATACTCGATCAACCGACTATTACTAAACTTAGAAATAGGAAAAATCTTTATAAAGGTCTAAGTCTAAGCTATATTAACGGAAAATTAGAATTTAGAATAATTACTAGTAATATCCTAGTTCTTTTAACTCCTTAGACCAAGTCTAGGATATCCCGTTAGTAGAAATTATACTTTATACGAAAATACCTAGGATTACCTATACTATTAATATATTACCCCTCTATAGCCTATATACCCTTATCTAATAAGTTAGAAAAGAGAGGCCTAACTATACTATATACGAAACGGTACTACTCTCGCCGTCTAGGCTACGAACTCCGTATATCGGCGTATAGATCCGACTCCTTTTAGCTACTTATCTTCGAAATTATCTAGGAACTCTTAGTATTAATACTCTTATTTCTAAGAAACGTACGCGAACGAATATAATATAAAATAAATAGAATAACTTAAGACTAACGAAAAATCGAAATACCTATATACTTACGCCTAGACTAAAGGATCTCTCCTACTAGAATACCTTCGGATTCTTCCGGCCCTCCCTCTAGTAACCCGTTTACGGCTAATCTTAGCCCTATAATTAAAGGACTAGCTACTCGTTCTAATATAATCAACCTTATTAATACCCTTAAGGATTTTACTATTACTAGAAGATAGGAAAGAAAGGCTTAAGCCTTTAATCTTAAGAACTATACGCTCTCTCCTAAGGAACGCTTCGATAATCGGAATATTACGGACTTCCTTATTCGCCTTAAAGATACCTTCGATACCTACGATATTACCGATAATACCTATAAGATCTAGGCTCTTACTCGTAATATTAAGTCTAGCTATCTATACGATATTAAGCTTTTAGGTAGCTATAAGGAACGTAGCTATAGAACTCTCCGTAAATCCCTTCGTAAGGAATATATCGCTACTAATAACCGTTAGCGAAAGGAAACTACTACTTATCTCTATAAACTTACTTTTTAAAGCGCCTCTTAGAAACTAGACACTCGTAGCTTTATTAAGGAATTTAAGAACTACTATCTACTTATTATTAATACCGATAAACTAACTAGGTCTACTATAAGTAGGATCTTCCTTAGTAGATTACTAGAGTCGGTTCGTTAATAGGTTAACCTAACGCTTAATATCGACCCTCGTATTCACTCTACCTTTAACGATATTAAACGGATTATCCTTAAAGCTAAACGGATTATTATTAGTAACGAGAATATATTACTCTTTATATTGGATAGTTATAAAGGAAGTACCCTTAATAGGGTTATTAAACGAATAGTCCTTCGAAGGAACGAGGCTATAGCTAAAGAAAAAACCTAAAACTACTAAACCTTAACTTAGGGCTAATATTATTAAAGCTCTTAAGGGTCTTCGTAGAACGAATACTTCTAGGGACGTCCTACTCTTCGCTATTACCGAAAGTACGGATCCTACTATAGTAGTAGCTAGGAAAGATATAAAATAGTTTACTATACTTAATAATTAGATCTATAATAACTTTCGCTCTTCTACTTAGTTTAATACCGTACTATTAGGAAGTTCCTTTGTTTATACTAACCTACGTAGAAATTACTATAGGGGGCTAGCTAATACCAACTAGTCCTCCTAGTATATCTAGAATACCGCTAACCAACGTAGTTAGTCCGCTAATATTTAGTCTACTAGTATCCCTAGTAACCCCTAGCCTCTACCCCTAGCCTAGCTAAGAAACTCGAACCTAACCGCCCTACCTACTAACTACCCTTTGATCCCTTCTTTATTACCGCCCCCTATATAGACTACCTAGAACGGAATATCGGAAAAGAGAGGTTGTAGGAGCTATAGAAGTATAGAATATTACGAACGGATATACCCTAACGTTATAGAATTAGTTACTTAAGGAATTTACTATTAGAATATAAATATAATACCTAGATAGTAGTACTAGGGAACTTTAGCCGCTCTAGGCGGGAAAATTAGAGGAATTATTAACGGCTAGAACTATAGTAACTAGATCTGTACTTAATTAGCTTAGTCTTAATAGGGCTCTAGTAGTATTTCGTTATTTAGGATAGTTAAGTCATTTATTAGAATTATTAAATTAAGCGACTTAGAGTAGGAAGACTTTAGTACGTAGGTTTAGGTATCGAATATTAGTAAGATAGGAGGAGACGGATTTATACCTTCTATTATTCTTACGGCTACTACCTAACTACGTTTATCTATACGAAAACCCCTATTAGAAAAGATAAAAGGAAAATAGCCTACTAGGGTTACTAAGTCTAGTAGATCTAAGGCCCCGATAGTTAAGTATATAGTATATAGTTATATTACTAAGACTATAGAATAATAGAATAGCGAAGGAGACTTGGATATAGACTTAGACTTAGAAGACGACGAACTAGACGTAACCCTTAGGAACTTACTACTAGAACTACTAAAGAAAACTCGTAAGCCTAGGAACCCGACTCTTAAGTAGTACGTTACGAAGAAAGATAAGGCTACTAACGGAATATATATAGCGGGGAATATCCTCTAGTAATTAGTTCAACTTAGTCTTTAGGATACTATTATTTATATTCCGGTATTTAGAGATCTCTTATATAAGTCCCTACTAGAATAATTAGCTAATAATATCCGTCCCGAAATAGAGGAAATAGAATAAAGGAAACGGGAAAAGGCTACTAAAAGAAAGTAGAAAATAGAAGAAAGATAGAAAGCGGACGGAATAAAATAAGGAGTAGGAATTATAGCGCTACGCTTAGAAAAGTAGGAACTAACTTCGGAAATAGTTCTTCGTATTAATAAGGATAATAACCGTTCTCGTATCTCTATAAGGAGCCCTACTTTAATAGCTCGGATTAGAAAACTAGAGATTAAGGCGTTATATAATACTAGAGCCGAAGTAAACGTTATATCTAAAGGAGTCGTAAGGAGTTATAGATTGGTAGTTAATAGTATTAAGTAGGATATCTAGGGACTAGTTTTAGATAAGCTTAAGGTTACTAACGGGAGGAGAGTTCCTCTAGTTAGCTAAACTAGTACGCGTATACGGATCGCCGGAGTAGACTTTAATTATAAAAATATAGTCTTTATAGTACTTAGGGACTACTCTTAGGGAATAATACTTGGTTAGCCCTTCTTAGTACGGAGTCGTCTCGTTATATAGGCTAAGGCGGATAGCGGTATTTCGTATAAGGTATTCTCTATAAACGGCGAATAGAGCGTTATATAGTAAGTAGTTATCTCGGAATTCCTATACGATAGGTATAAGTCTAGTCTTCGAATCCCTTATACTTATTTAGACTAAGAAGATAATTCTAATTTAAACGATTTAGAAAACGAGGAGGCGGAGTCCTAGGTCTTAAAAGGATATCCGCTATATATATAAGAAACCTAAGGCTCCTAGTACTAAACTTAGGCTAGAATATATACGAATAGCTTTTCGACGACCTAATCCGCGACGAGTTTCTCTTACCGCTAAACTTTAGGAGACTTCTATATAATAAGACTTATACTACGACTAGACTTAATATAGCTACTATAGTAAACGAGATAAAGCTATAAAAAGAAAGGGATAGGCTTCTATAGGAATAGTAGATAAGGTACTAAATATTTACCTATCGTCGCCTTATACCGGTAAAGCCTTAGACCGGATTACTAATATTTAGATACTTAGATAAATAGGACCTACTTTCCCTAAGGATTTCCTTATTTTCGACTAGCTCCCTAATAAAGTATAGAACGAAATACGTAAATAGTATATATAAGAAGAAAGTAGATAAGATCTAACCTTAGAACGTTTAGCTTACTAATAGATCTATACCTAGCGGTCGTATAGATTAGAGAGATATAATACTAAAAGAATAGTTTAGTACGGAACCTTACTATTACCTTAATAGATTCCTCGAGAAACGCTACGCCCGTTTCCCTTATTAGACTCGGCTTACGGAACTCCGGTTTAATAATATACGTATCAACTAGTCCCTTAGCCCGAACGAACGATTACTAGTTAAGGAAATACTTATACGAAGGGAACCTACCCTCGTATAGAGCTTCGAAGAATACGGTAAAATTAGGAAAGAAGTAGTACTAGTATAAGTTATCCGAGTAGTAGACTACGAATCCTAGTAAGCGAAACCCTTTAATATCCCTAAGGCTCTATCAAGTAAGATTCGTTAGATGTTTTACGAAAGAATTAAGACGGGAGAACTAGATTACCTATTAGTAGCTACGTACTTAAGGAACTAAATAGAGTTTTAGTATATAAGACGATTCGAGGAAATAGGATTAGGATCTTCTACTAGAGGGATAGGCCTATAGGTAATAACCTCCTTAATACCGGTTAGGAGTATAGGATAGAATAGGAATAAGGCTAGGATCAAGACAATACTTAATTAGATAAGGATAAGGAATAGGAACAGGAAAAGCAACCCGGTAATAAGGATCTAGATATATTAGTTCGCCGATCCGGACTATAAGTAATTATTCCTAGACTAGAAGGATTCGACCCTAGCTAATACTAGGATTACTAGGAACTACGGAGAAGTATTCGATTCGTAAACGGCTTATAAATACTTATAATATAGAAAAGGAAACGATTAGTAAAGTATATAAAATACTAAGCTAATAAGCTAATATACTATATCTTAATCGAATCCCTTATTTATATATTAGTATAAAGGAACTTAGTACGTAATCCTAGGGGACCTTTACGCCTCTTTAATCCTCTTCCGCTATATACGCTTTCGACCTTTTTAATCCTTCTCTACTTAGTACTTATTCGATTCTCTTCTACTTTATACGCTTTCGATTCTCCTCTATATATTAGGAATTACTACGACCTAATATCCCCTACGGCTACTAAATACGTTAGTCTCTACTAAGTAGATACCTATCTAATAAGTAGCTTATAATCTAGGAAACCTTAAGTATATAAGTATCTACTAAAGTCTAGGTCCTTAGTTGAGTCTAATATTAGTTTGGTCCTACTAGTTCTCTAGGAAGTATTTATACCCCTCGAGGTCCTCCCGTACGGTCTACCTTAGGTTCTTTAATAATCTCCGGTTTAAGCTCGAATAAGATTATATTAACTTATTAATCCTACTTGGCCCTTAAGCTTATATCTGCGAAACCCCGGATTTACGACTACGGGAATATAATTATCGATCCTTTTATTTAGACCCTTTTACTTATTAATTCTAACTAGTCCTTAAGTTTATATCTACGAAACCTAGAGTTTATACTTAAGAGAATACCTTTATCGTTCCTCCTACTCTAGCCTCTTTAATAGCTTCTTACTCTTCGTTAGCCCTCCCGGCGGCGCTAACGGTTTACGTCTTATCCTCTATCTAAGCCTCCCTACTCTTATATTTTAAGATTAGAATAGATCTATATAGTCCTTAGGAGGATAATCCTATAAGTTAAAATAGTCGTATTCTCTTAGTCTTTTAGTACTTAGACTTTTACTATATCGGCCTTTCGTAACCTTCGCCTATTCGCCTCCCGTTCCTCCTTAGTTAAATTAATAGTATCCTCTATTATTACACCGGTCTAGCTTTACGCTTAAATAGACTTAGTCGGGTATTACTTTCGTAAAACTTAACTTTAGCTATTGAAGGAACTATGCCCTAGTATATATATATATTATAACGGTTCGATTCTCGGATAGCTAGCTTCGTAGTAGACGTTTATTACTTTTCCTTTTTATTAGTTTTATATATATATATATATATATATATGTTCGGAAAGGTCAGGAGAATTACCTTTTATATATAGAGTTAGGAAGTTTACTTTGTTTTATTTAAGCTACCGTACCTTATTCTAAATTGTTTTTTATATAGGAACCGTTTATATATTAACCTTTATTTACGTTGAACCCAAGTAAAGAGTATAGAAAGTAGGAAGGCGAACGTTATAGGACGACGTTGAATTTTTTTAGTAGGGGAGGGAGAAGTCTTTTAAGTCGGGAATCTATATTAAAGTTAAGCTATATTAATAAAAGGAACGAATAAACTAGAATTAAAAAATACGAATAATACTACGTATAATACTACTATAACCGGAAACTATAAGGAAAATTTCAACTAATTACCTTAAAAAGTCCTCCTATCTAATAGACTTCACTTGAACATAACCGTAATAGATTAGGTTATTAGAGTAATACCTAATAATTACCGTTACTATCTAGTATACCTCCTAGGGAGCCGCTTCCTATACTAAGCGTTAATACGCGCGACGTACAGGGCTACTTTAGAAATATAAAGGATCTTTTAATATATTTAATTATTTTAGGAAATGTTTGGGATTTTTTTATATATTTAGATACTTTGGTATACGCGTTAAGGTTTTATTACTCTTTTAAGTCTTTTCTTACTTTCAAGTTCTTTCTTAGTATCTTAGGATACGAGAAGTTCTATACCCCTTTAAGATTCTTCTTAGTATTTAGGCTTGTTAGTTAGTCTCGTATAGTTTTAGCGTATATCTTAGAATACGTTAAGGGTCGACGTATTGTCTACCTAGGGAGGGGATATAAGGGGGATAAAGGTATAAGACTAGAATAGGAAGTAGAATAGGAACGGGATAGAGAGATACGGATAATATATAAGAAATAATATAATATACTACCGCAATACTAGAATTTATAGAACTCTAATAATTAATAATATAGGAACCAGATCAACGGTACGTATATAGAAACTAAGATAGTATAATAATACGATCTAATTCTTATTACTTATATTAACTCTAGACTCTCTCTTCTTTACTCCTAACTACCTTATCTATCTCTTTATAAACTACCCTACCTATCTCTTTATAAAATACTTAAAGATCCTATTACCTTACCTTTATACAGTAGCTAAGCGGTAGAAGTTAATAGTAATCTAATACTATATTATCTATACTTATCTTACCTATACTACCCCCTAAATACTAGACCCGGCTATATCGCCTATAGCGCCCCGGATTTATCTCGTCGTTTTTCCTACCTTAGGGAGTCCGAGCCGTTTAGCTAGGTCTCCGTCTATTATAGCGTAGTACTAATAGCCTTCGTCTATTAGGGTAGATACGTAGGAAATACTATTAATTACTACGTCTATAAGTATATTATTCCCGTCTATATTTACCCAGTAAGCGTCCTAGTCCTCTATTAGTACTCGACCTACTCCCTTCCTCTATCTTTAGAGGGGAGCTATCCTTTTCCCGGCGGGTTAGACTCGGTAACCTCTAGGACTGGGGCGGTTTCTATTACGGCCGGGACTATTAAGGTATTTATTCCTACCCCCTTTTAGGAGGGTCGCTTGGCGGGGCGGTATACGTAGTTACTTATACGGTATCTACTCCCTCCGTACTAGAAGTAGAGACCTTTCTCCTTACGGCCGTCTAGCTCCGCCTTAGATACCTACTTCGCCCTTAGTATAGCGCTACTCCCCCCCTACGTAGGGGGGCGGGGCGCGGCTGCCTTGGGCCGACTACTAGTATTTATTTAAGGTAGTAGGCCTACAACGCTTACTATTTTAGTAGTATTAGAAGTATCGACGACCGGTAGGGTAGTAGTATTAGGCGAAAGTATATAGCTAGAGTCGACCGGGTCGACGCTAATAAGAGGGGTAGAGGGAGCGCTAGTAACTACTTAGGGCGCGGGACCGGTAACTCCCGCGGTTTTAGTAACGCCGGAAGTATAAATAACTAGTAGTAGAACGGTAGCGTTTAGAAGAGGTATATAGGCGGAATCGAGCGGGTTAATCTAGGCGACTAGAAGAGTACGGCGCGCTAAAGTAATTTATATTAGCCCGTAGTATCCTTATATACTACTAGTAACGGAGTATTATATACTGAAAAGGTATCTACTAGGTTAAATAAGCTATATTATTTAAGTAAGTCGCCTTTCGAGGTAGGCTATTCTACGGCGCCTAGTATCCTTATAATTAGACGTATCTAGCTATAGAATATAAAGGGCCTCAACCTATTAGATTAGGGTAGTAAGATCTATAAGGACGGGAAGACTTAGAGATAGTAGTAAGTACTATAGTAGATCGAGAATATAAAGCTAGTAGAGACTTTATTAAGTAAAGTCTTAGGCTACTATACTAGCGTAGGTACTAGTATAAAATAGGTATAATACGGTATATAACTCCGCGTCGGGCGCTAGTAGGGATTACTAGTAACCCGGAACTTGAAGTAATAGATCCTTAAGAACCTTCTAGTAGTAATTCAAATTAATACTAATACTTACTAGTAAGTAGTAATCGATTTAGATTACTCTATATTAAATACTACTACTAATACTAACTTTAGTTTTCGACTATATATAATAATACGTATTATAGTAGTAAGGAAACGTAGTACTAGGGAGCTAGATCCCGATACTAGCAAATCTTTTAGGAAAGATAAAAGGGAGCGAATAAAGAAGGCCGTAGATACGGCCCGGTATACTAAAAATAAGGTACTAAAAACGGTACTAACGGCGACGCGTATAGAAGAGGACGACTAAAGTAATATAAATCTATTAATAGCCTTAGGCGCCTAGCTACTTTAGCTACTTAGGTTATAGAGTTTAAACGACCCGGTCGATATAAGTATAGACGTTAGAAACGCTATAGTCGACGCTAATATAGATATTAATAGTAACGCCCTCTCTAATAGTCTCTTAACTTTAGCCGTAGATAGAGAAAGAGACAGGGTTAGCGATAGTAATAGATAGGGTAAAGAGGAAGGCGGCTATCCTAATAGTACGGCTTCTAGCTCGGTCGAAATTATTAAGCCGTCTACCTCTATAGATATAGCCGATAGAGATAGTATAGAGAGAGAACTATCGTTAGCGGATATTAAAGCGTCCCTAATCGACCGGGTCGGTTTTAGAGATAATAGGAACGCCTAGTTTAGTTTTTAAGATAATAGGACCGATATATAAAAGCTAAAGGTACGCCGCCTATTAGATACCCTTCCTAAGTAGCGAGGAGAGGCGTCTTAGACGAGATTAGTTACGCCGGCGATACCTAAACGACGAAAAACGTTACGGTCTACTAATAACTCGCCTTCTATACCTAGACGTATAGCTAAGGGATTAGCCTTATCCCGCCGATCTAACGGTACCCTAAAGGTAACGAATAAAGATTTTAGAGATACTAGAGAAGTAGGGGTTAATATACTACGCCTTAACACGGAACTCTCTAAGAGACGTAGCCTACCCTATATAGATATAGAGACGGAGGACGACGGTTAAGAAGAACTTATAGAAGACGGACGAATTATTAGGATCGAAGGGGGCGTAAGTAGAGATAAGGCGTAAATCTCTAAGGTAGTAAAGGTATCTAGCTACTTTAATACTCTATCGGCGCGAGGCGTTTATAGTATAGTATAAGTAATCGTAATATACGTAAGTAGACTCTATTAAAATCGACCGGGTCTATTCTAATACGTATATAGGAAAGGATACCTACGACTAGGGGAGAAGAGTTAATTATAAATTATAAGTTTAATCTAGTAGCGACGGATACGAAGGGCGTACGCTAGGAGTATATAGAATATATAAATAGTAAGTTCGTCGAAGACCTAAACGATAATTAAGGTAAGGGCGATATAGTATAGAAAAGAAAGAAGAGGGAGAATACGAGTAAGAGACTACTATATAACTACTAATTCTATAGTAAGAGGAAGATACGTATAAAGAGAAGATTACTTAGGGGTACGGTAGTATAGTAGAGATACTAGGAGGAGAATAGGGAGCTAATACTAAATAGATAGGGTAGTAGTAGACGATAACCGCGCTAGCGTATAAAACCGACCCTAGTAAAAGAACTAGATAAGGCTAAGGTTACTAAGCGCAAGTTAGAGGAAGAGAGTAAGGGTAATAGCTTAGTAAAGAAGAGGAAAGTAAGCGAGGGAGATAGAGGTATATTAGATACGGTAATAAGTAGGATAGATAATAAGTAAACGGCGGGCGTAGATAAATTCGACCCGGTCGATTAAGTACTAGGTAGTATAGTTCTTATATAGTAACTCGTACTAAATACTAGTATACGCGGAAGAGGTCTACTAAACGGTATTTAATTATTAAGCTTAGAGGGTAGGGGTACGGTCCCTACCTCCTAGAATATAGCGAGGATACTCTTAGTATCGGGGCGGGGCTTCTTACGATACTCGCGGAAGGACCTATTATCTAATTCTTTAAACTAATCCTTCGATATCGTCTCTAACCCGGGTCTAAACGCTATTAATTTATAGAATATTAAGAGTCGCTTACGGTAGTAATACTCCTCTAGCGTACCCTTTCGGTCGAGATATAACTTAACGCGAATAGCGAGGTTCGTAAAAAGGGCTATAGTACGATAAGTATTAAGAGGCTAGTAAAAGAGTAAGATAGACCTTATATATATAGTAGTACTTTTTAAGGGGGGTAGACTTAGTAATATCGATATAGCCTTATATATATTACTAGATATTAATAAAGTTTTCGGGTGAGAACCGGCTAGTAAAATAAGTAGCTAGGGTTTATAGGTCGGTAATATTAGAAAGTAGCGTATCTATTTCCTTCTACTTCGAGACGTATTCCTTTATATAGTTAGTATTAACTTAGTATATAACTCGACCGAGTCGATATTAGTAGAGGATATAGGTTAATTATACCTCTATAAGTTTAATAGTACGATACTAGTAGTTTTTATAGACGTCTTAGAACTTAGCTCGTACTATATTTACTAAGTCGCTATCGGGTTCGTACTCCCCCCCTATTATTTCGGAAAGTACCCCCTCCTATCCTTACTAGGTATTACTAAGGAAGATATACCAACGTATTTCCCTATTAAGGGTACGAGTGAAACGATCCTCTAAGACTACTAGGTTATTTAATAGATAATTAGAAATATACCCGCGTTTACGCTTACGTCGGTTTATTAGTTAAGATATACCTAGGAGGAGAGTACGACGTTTCTTACGGATTTCGAGTATTAAAGGGTTAGCTCTACCTTTATATTCTATATTAGTATCGCGAAAAGGGTTATACTCTTAAGAGGTAGTAGAGCTTATACTAGTTTCGTTAGAGGAATTACTAGCAAAGGACTCTATAATAACGATATAGCTAGAAAATAGAAGGAGTTAATAGAGAAATCGACCCGGTCGGTTTTAGGTAGTAGGGACTAAGTTTAGTTAGTTAGAGAAATCGACCCGGTCGACTACTAAGAAGGTACTAGTACTATTTAATAGTAGTAGTCCTCTAGTAGTACTATCGTGTATCCTAAACTAGTACTAGGGGGGTAAGATATATATATAATATCGATTCGAGTAGTACCCCTTATTACCGCCTCTACTACGACTAGTAAGTACCCTATAATAGGCCCGGGGTAGTAGAGATATAACCTAAGGGCCTAAAATTAGAGCTTACTCTATTTCAAGTTAGTAAACTATAGGAACCTTACTATAGTAGTAGTAATCTTCGCGAGGTTAATAAGAGCCTACTTCGACTAAGGCTACTACTACTAGTACTAAGTCTTAGGCTCCTTTTTAGTAGTACTACTAGTATTATACGAAGAGATCCTATACTTCCTCGTTAATATTATATTCTTTTATACCTACCCTTTATCGAAATCTACTAATTATATCTTTAAATTATTACTCCGAGTCCTTTCCTAATACTCCGAGTCCTATTAGGACTACTTAGTAATAAGTCAATTAGAAGAAACGCCGTACCTTACCCTAGTCTACTACGCGAGAAAAGCCTACTACTCTTTATACCTAATTGAGTAGCTAATCTATTACTAGTAGTAGTAGTAGAAGTTCCTCGGCCTTTGAATTTATAGAGGAGCTACCGAATATTCGAGAATTAGGTATTCTCTATAAGCTATTAAACCCTCCTACCTATAAAAGGAAGTATTAAGTATAGAAAACGGTTAATAACTTATTCTATTACTACGAAGATTCTACCTTTTATAAGTAGCTAGGTCTCTTAATATACGAGCTAGAGATATCGTTAGTAGATCTTACTAGGGACTAACGTATTATACTTCTAACTTTATACTACTTTACGGTAGCTATAAAGAAAGATATTATAGAGGTTCTTGGTATTAACTAGTCTACGCCTCTACGGTATCTAACGTCAATATCGGTTTTAAGATATTTGGAACCCCCTTAAAGGATACCCGACCTAGTCGAAAAGGGGTAGATTATATAGAGGTTGATAAGCTTAATTAACTACTTCTTTTTATAACTACTAGGGCTACTAATCGCCGGATAAGCTATATAGAGATATCCGTAGCCTTACTACTTATTAACTAGTCTCCCTTATAAGTAAGTACTAAATTATATAGCTATATTCCGTATACTAACTAAATTTATAGACAAAGAGAGCCCTTAAAGATTAACTCGGCTTCCGTAAATACGTCCCTCGTCGCGAAGAGTTACTTACTTAGAGGAAATAAAATACCCGCTATATAATATACCTAGGGCGTATAGATTAGGGTAACGCCGAGTTTACTAGAATTATTTACGCCGGCGTAACGTCCTTAGATAATAATCTAAAGATAGTTTAGGATAGGGTTTTACGCCGCCCTAGAGAGGAATATTATCTTAATTATATTTAAGCTAGATACCGCTCTAGGCGCTATTTAGTCGTATACTAGGCTACTACTTATAGTAATTACTATATAGATCTTATTACCTTGCTACTAAAATATAAGATAAACTCTAAGAACTATACGGCTTTCGTCCTTAAATAGTACCTTTAGCTATTCTACGTTAAGATAACGGAAGTATATAGCTAGGTATTACTACTTAAGAGTAAATACCCTAGCTATAAAAGTATAGCTTTAGATTAGCGAATTAGGAATAATCTTTAGGTTATTACTTACCCTCCTAGCTTACTAGATCTCAACTAGCTTAAGTACTATTAGGCTAAGTTAAAACGCTAGCTTTCTCTTATAAACCTACTACCCTTAGTCCGTAGCGAGATCGAGGCTTTTTGTAATAGTTAGTAGAATAATATTTATAGTAGGGAGCGCTAAAGGAAGCTTATTACCTCGATACCTAAGCGAGTTTAGGCCGTTATTAATACTAAGGGTAGTTATACTAAGTACTAAGTATATATACTTATATATATATATAGAGGAAGAGAGTTTTTTCTTTAGTAGTTACTAGCTAAAATAATAAAAATATTTGGTTCGGATTAAAATAATATAATTCAAGTATTCTCTTATAGTTTGCGATATACTAAGCGGTTAAAAGATAGTTTTAACGAAACTATTATTAATATTAGATTAGAGGAATAAGAGGTAAGGTATTATATACGGTATATTAGGTAGTACTATCCCCGATATCGACGGGGTCGATTTTAAGGCGGTTACGTCTTAAATAATTATATAACCCGGTAGGACGGTTAAGCGTATAATTATAATTAGAGGGGTAAGAGGACCGTAATTATAAACGGTATACTAGGCGGTACTATCCCCGATATCGATAGGGTCGATTTTGAGGCGGTTATAGCTTTACCGATTATAAGACCTAGTAGGATAGCTAAGCGTAGATTTAAAATTAAAGGGGTAAGAGGTACGTATTTATAAACGGTATACTAGGTAGTACTATCCCTAATATCGATAAGGTCGATCTTAGGGCGTTTACGTATTTACCGATTATAAAACCCTATAGGATAGATAAGCGTATATTTATAATTAGAGGGATAAGACGTATAGACTTATAGATAATTTATCGGGTAGTACTATCCCTAGTATCGATAGGGTCGATCTTAGGGCGCTTACGTATTAACTAATTATAGGATCCTATATAGCCGACGAGCGTAAGATTAGGATCCTAGGGTTTAAGCTTTTTACTAAAGGGATAGATATATAGTAACCTATACGTCATTAAGAACCGTTTTTCTATAGTAAAATAACCAAATATTAATAGTTATATAACCGTACTCAATCGATAACGTATTAATATCAAGATAAGGAAAAAACTATAGTATATACTATATACTTATTACTTACGACGGTTATATAAGATAATAGTATAGGGTAGAAAATATTAAAAAGAGTTTCGACGTTATCTAAGTTATCGGGATTTTTACGAATATTAGTAAGAACGGTTGTCATGGGATACTATATAGTTTTATAGATATACTATAAGTATCTAGTATTTATACGGCTTCTAGGGTTTATAAAACAGCTACGGTTAAAAAAGTCCTCACCCCGCCGCTATGCAGTCTCCATCGCCACGCCAAGAGCTACGCTCTTACTGACAGCCCCACCCAAAGGCCCCAAGTTTCCGATCAACTTCCATCTGATCCCGATTAAAAGCAAACAGATACTCCCCCTTCCCACCAGATCCCTTAAAGATACTAGGAACCTCCCCAAACGCCCCGTTCCCAGACAGAAAAGCCCACTGAAACAGAGTAGCAGAAGCTCTGTTACCAAAAGCGGTAGTTCCAAGTTGGAAAGTCGCCGTCCATGCGCCGACATCCGATCCTTTGAACTGGCCATCTTTGGTGACCTGCTGACCGACCACTTTTTGGAAGTCGTTCGTTGTGGCACCGGTCCAGGTCTGGCCTTCTTTTAAAGAGCAAGATGATGTAGGAACCCAAGCGAAGCAGGCTACGTTTGGAGCGGCGACTTGTTGGGTTGTGAAGAGGGTGTACGAGTAGGACAGCCTTGGAGAAAAGTTGCAGGGGTATGGAGTCCCTGCACGCTTTTCTGGGGAATGGAAGCCATGAACAACGCTCGTGATTTTGAAGCTGTCGGCATTGAGCTCGTGGATCTCGCTCGTGGTGTTGAGCGGGATTGCTGTGCCAGCTTTCGTGTTGAGGAGGGCAAGTCCGATCATAAATGGTAGGTATTGTGTAAATAGCAGCATCATGTTTGAATAGTGACAGGTCAGTCAAAGATCGATTTTCAGGGCTGGATGACGAGTGCTAATGAATCCTATAATGTCTCCTCTGATGAACATTCTTCTTATATTAGTTTAGAGACCAGGTCTGGCATCAAACATCACAGAAGTGACCTCTTTACGAGCTAATACGCAAACCAGGCTGTCAAAATTTCGGGAGCAGATTTTCCGAAGGCACAAACGTCCTAAATTTCGGATTTCTGCCTTCTTGGAGATTCGCGCTTAGAAGCGACTCTAGACTTTGTTAGTTCGAATCCGCTCAGTCTGCAGCGAGCCTCCAAATAGATCAGGGCGCGCTGTGTGATAGGTCGTTATGGAGCTCACGAGTCTTGACGATAGTGGTACTTGTACGAAGGGAGCGTACTCGCTTGTGATCTGAGTGATGTGGAAGAGGTCCTTGGGGGACAAGTTGGGGCGGAGTCGGGCTTTTGGGTCCCATGCTGCTGTCATGGTATGACAAGGCTGTATGCTATCAATAAGCACGATCGGAATAGAACAGAGTTCAACAAAGACTCTCAAACACTGGCGTCAAATGTTTGACGGTGCATCGTTGATCTCATTCTTTTGCTTCGTCCAGCAGTCCGGACACAGATCCTGAGTTAATCATGCATTAAATTTGCTCTGCAGTATCGCTGCGACCCTGAAAGGTTGTATCAAGACTTCGAAGACAGAGTTGCACTTTAGACGCCTAGTATCTTGATTAAGATCGCAAATTGCCTTGGTCAAAAGATCCGCCAATTGTTCCCAACGCCAGCGCTATGCTCACAGTCCTTGTCAGTATCCGACGCGCGTTGCTCAACCTGATGTGACCGTATTTCCTTCAGCCTTTTGTATCAGGCTCTTGACGATGCCTTCAAATGTAGGTGCAAGCGAGCAGCTCCTGTACTTCTCTACAAGAAGCAGTCCCTCCTCTTCCGGCGCCCTGCCCTCTTCCTCTGTGCCAAATTTGACACCTCCCACCTCCGTCCCGACAGGATAAACAGGTCGTACGCCTTCTTCAATCAACTGAACAAATGCCGGATCGATAGGGACACACCCCAGGAACGGAACCTCGAACTGTTTCGCCATTGCTTCTCCTCCTCCTTTCGAGAACACATTGGTGCACTCCCAGCAGTGCGGACACACAAACCCAGACATGTTCTCAATCACTCCGAGAACCTTGACATTGACCTTTGTACAGAAGTTCAATTCCTTCTTCACGTCGGAGGTAGATATCGCTTGTGGTGTTGTCACCACGACTGCGCCAGCTAGTTGTTCCGGCCGGCAATCTTTGTGTATCGTTTCCATCAGAGAGATGTGTTCGTCCGAGGTTCCAGGTGGTGTATCTATCAAAAGGTAATCAAGATCGTCCCACATCGTGTCCGTTAGAAATTGCCGTACCATCGCTGTCTTCTTCGGACCACGCCAGATGACAGCTGTCGAGCGCGAGGAGAGGATGAAGCCCAGGGACATGCAGGCCAATGCCCCAATTTGTGTTTTATCACCATTCCGTGCTTCCCTCTCTTCATGAACGGCGACCGGGACAAAGCCTCCAGCTGCTTGTGTGACTTTCTTCTCCTCTATGCCAAAGAATCGTGGAATGTTTGGGCCTGTCAGATCCACGTCTAATACTCCCACTGATTTTCCTTGCAGCGAAAGCGACAACGCCAGTTGCGTGGTGACACTAGACTTTCCAACACCGCCTTTCCCACTCAGGACAAGAATTATGTGCTTGACGTCTTTGAGTCCCATCTTCGGAGATGCAATGGAGATGCGATGATGGGATGAAGGTGTTGGTTTGAGGTATGGCCGAGGACTACAGCTATCTTGAGAGACTCAGTCGGGTTCGAGGTGTTGGAAGGTTATGGTAAGGCAGTACTGAGTCCGCAGTATCATGGTGTGTTGTGAAGTTTTACTAGACTTGAATGATGCTGAGAAATCGAAGGCGAATTCCGATATCGAAAGGGTCTGGATGCCTGAGTAGTGGATGCCTGAGTAGTTCTAGTTCAAGATCTGCCCCACGCCCCTGACTCGTCCATAAATTCTCCGACCTCCATCAACCTGTAGACAATCCTCTCAATTTTATCCTTCCTCTACATCCTGGAAGGCCTGGAAGGGCCGTGTCATGGCTTTCTCCGGGACCATAGAACATGGCAATGAAGTCAGAACTCATAATGTCTCTAAATATCATCATACATAACGCGTAAGATTTGTATACATACAAACCCTATGGTAATCTTACATTGAACACTAGACTAGCTTCTCGACTTCCTGAACCGTATCAAAGCCTCCATACCTGCCTCAGCCTCACCACGTTCATGTACAGAGATTCCAGCAAAGATCTCATCAAGTTCAACCATATCTGCAGCCTGTTTCGCCTCTACATTCAATTTGTACAGAAGTGGATACTCTTCTGGCCTCCATTCGCTCGGTTTTTTGCCCAGTAAGTTTTGTGCACTGACGTCTTGATCCATACATGTCCACATGTCGTAAGGATGGTAGCGTATGATAATCTCCTCGAAGCCCGAGTTGGGCATCACGAGAATTTTGAGCGCACGGTATATGAATCTAGCCCAAAAGAAAGGGATCAGACGTCTGTTTTCCCGCGCGAGTCGCGTCTCCTCGGGGCGACGGAATTGCAACGGACCGAGCAAATTGGTTCCACTTCGCTCCATAAAATAGAGAGGAATGATAATAGAGCAGACTTGCGTTGAGAGACGGATGTAATCAAGCAGCGGACGAATCTCATTTGTGGTAACATGGTCGAGGTCTTCGATAAGATTCGTCGGCATACTTTCCCAGTGGAACTCTACGTGGTGGAGTTTTCTCATCTGCCGCTGTTGTCCGTGAAGGAATTCGTGGATGCGCTTTGGTCCTCCTACGAGACGTACTGTACCAGAGAGGAAGAGCTCTTCGACATACTCAAGGAGAAACTGCTTGTTGACGAGAATGAGTGGGAATGTCAGAGATATCGCAATGCTAAGGAGCGGGCTGAGTATGGGTGTTTTTCCAATGAGCTCGTTGCCGATAAAGAGAGAATGATCCTCCGAGGTGTAAAGCCTTGCGAGACTCTGATATACCAGGTTGCGCACTTCACGTGGCAATATGAAAAAACCGCGTGGTTTCAACGAGGATGTGAAAAGTGGAGGTTGCTGCAGCGGGTTTGTGACATTAGCCGTCGGTGGCTTACCCGGCGCAGGTAATTCGAAGTGTAGCTGGCGTCTGACGCGCTTCTGGTGCCGTAAGTAGCCATCAGAGGCAGATCGTCTTTCTGCTCCTGGAGGGAAATTATTGTCGTCTTGGTAGAACTGATGGATTTTCATATTATTGCGCAAGTTTTCACTGGGAAAAATGATTTGAGTACCTGAAGCTTGATGGTGGAAATGAAGTCCTTGATGTCGTTAGAAAACTTGAAAGCATGGGCACAACGGGCAACAGGGGTGGCTGGAAGACAGATTAGCGGTCACGTGAGAAGCCGCTAGCATGTCTCGAGTCGCTAAGCCTTACGGGCTTCCTTTTCAGTTTCACTAAATAAAATCAATATCTCTAGACCCTAACTTATCTTAATTCTCTACAGTAAGCAGCCACCTTTATAAGCTACGTCCTACAAGTCCTTGACATCCCCGCAGGCAACGTTCAAGCGGAGAGCACACGAGTTACAATTTCGGTATACAAGGAAGAATAAGGCTAGGTCATCAGTTCAAATAAGCCCAGCCCAAATGAGTTCTATCAAGCCGATCGAGAATAGGTACGTAAAAGGAGTCCTGTTAACCCATCATCCATATCAACGACGTCTTAGCGATTTACCTTTGAACAACTGCCTGCTTCAGCCTCATCGATTTTGAAGCCGGGAGAGAAACAGTCTCCAGCCGATGAAAGTTGGACAATGGAATGAATACTTCCAAATGATGATTCAAGCCCGAACAAACATGAAATAGAGACTAAAGTCAAGACCTGCTTTTGAAATTTGTTACCAACAATAGGAATATCGGTCCCGCTCAAATGCCAACGCTATGTCTAGTGTACAATTCCTGCCAGGCGACATCCTTTCCAACTCAAGTCATTAATCCAGACTTGCCTGCAGAGGAAATACTGGTTCCGCTATCGCTACAACGCCCAAATGTATACTCATACCTATTACAGTACCAATGTTTTGCCAATGTCAACATTTCATAGACATACCCTACGTCCATATCTGTCCAATCACCCTCCATACTCATAGGATCTCAAGGCAGAATTGAAGACTTGCTTGTAGTAACAATAAGCTTAACTTCTCCTAGAACCATTCCAACATAACTCTTCGACATTCTTACTCATCAACTTCTTCCAGAATACCATGATGTTGACGAATTGGAGAGCTGTCCATGACAACACCAGAGTCACGATGCTCCTTCCCACCTGCATTTCGAAGATTGTAAGAGCGATGGAGAGCAGTCGTCGTGGTGGTCGTCTTATGTGCCTTCGCTTTCTGCACGGATGCCACATCAGGTGTGCCAACCATGGTGTCTTCTTCATCAAACTCGACATCGCCGTCCTCGCCAACAGGGAGAACGTCGCGCTGAAGTAAGAGCTGCGACACCCCATGAGACTCGTGAGAGATGCGTTGATTGTGTTGGCCAATGGCATCGAAAAGGGCTTCGTAATGGCGATTCTTCTTTTCAGAAGTGGCGTATTTCTTACGCAGCTGTCCGAGGTCATCCTCGTAATCAGTGATGGCACCCTCCTTCTCCGTGACCTGGGTGGTGAGAAAATCCACTTTCTCTCGGTACTCCTCGATCGTGAGCTTATCTTCCTGGACAGTCGTGTCGCGAGCGCGGATAGTTCCCTCATGCTGTGCAATAGTGGCCTCATGTACCTGGATGGTTGCCCCAAGGACCTGGATGGTGGCGTCCTTTTCTTCGCAAGTAGCCTCCAATTCGGCCTTGGTAGCGGTAAGCTCCTGGATTGTCGACTCATGCTGTTGTATAGTGTCCTCTAAGCCATCGATATCAGAACTGAGCGACTTGATGGTCTCATCCTTTTCTTCAATCAATGTCCTCAACTCATCGATTGCAGCATCAAGCTCCTCGTTGCGCGCATTGGTAGAGTCAAGGTCAGCCTCAAGCTGCTGGTTCTCCTCTTTGAGACTGTCGGCCTTGCGATGCAACGTCATACCAGTCTCTCGTTCCTCAGCTATGGTCTTGTCCATATCGTCGATGATCGATTGACGAAGAGCGACCTCCCTATCCATAGCAGTGCTGTGAGAGTTGTGCAGTTCTTCAACAATTGCATTGTGTTCTTCAATAAGCTTCTTCTTTTCTGCAATGGCCGCCTCCAACGATTGCTGCTGGCCAAAGATATCGGACTTCAACTTGTTGATATCCAAATTAAGCTCGTGAATCTTGCTGGTATCCTCTACTGACTGAGCCTCCATGGTCTCGATCTTCGTATTAGCCTCATCCAGATAGCGTTCGGCCAACTCTCGTTGGTGCTGCTCTGTCTCACGTCGGCGCCGCAGCTCCGTGATGCCATCAATCAAGGCGTCGGTATTGATGCCGGCGTCCAAGAGTGTATCGCCAGCCTTCTCCTGAACTTGGAAAGCTGACTCGAGTTTCGATCGAAGAACGGCGATTTGATCATTCTTCTCTTGTTCAGACTCCAGCCGTGCCTGAGTCTCGTCTTCCATAGCCTGCGCCATACCCGACATCTGCTCATCGTGCTCTGACTTCAACGTTGAGATTTCGTCTTGGAAGTCTTGGATGACAGTTGCAAGTTCCTCTTCTTTGGCAGCCCGAGCGGTTTGGGACTCTTCGAGCTCTTCCTGTAGTTGAACCTTGTCTCGCAGCAAGGAATCATTATCTCGATCTAGTGAGTCCTTGAGGATATCCTTGGCATCCAGAGTCTCTTGGAGATCTGCGACCTCCATTTTCAATTCCTGCTCGGAGACCGTCAGGATAGCCAACTGCTGTCGGAAATTCTGGAGCAGTCCAACCATAAGCTTCAGCAGATCATCGTTTGCCATGGTGTCGAAATGTTCATCTGGAAGCATATCAAGTTTGCTCAGCTCAGTCCGAGCACTGACGAAAGCCTCGTGCACGTTGGTAACGATATCCAACATCTTTTCATCGTCAGTTGAGAAACCAAGGTTCCTCAAGCGAATTCGTAGGCCCTCCGCTTCCTTTGTAAGCTCCGCGTGGATCTTGCCCGCTTGGAAGAGTTGATTCTGATACTCGTCTACTATTGCCCTGCACGAAGTATGGTTCGGGTGATGGTGCGTGAGATCTCCGTTAGTGGTGCGGACAACCACGTTCTCGTTGTGAGCTGAAAAGTCTAGTGCTTCAGCATCATCCATGGCATTGTCGTGGTATAGGTCTACTGCGTCGTCTTGTGGTTCGTGATCTCGATGTTTGGCAATCTTGTCCTCCAGCCGGGCCTTCTCACGCTTCAACTTCTCAATTTCGTTGTCCTTTTCGTGCTCTAGTGTATTGGCGACTCCCATTTGTCGTTCTGCCTCCCGCTCGTACTCCAACTCTTGAATCTGAGCTTTCATGCCCTTGTGCTCTTTCTGCAAAGCATGCAAACGAGTTGTATACTCATTTTGTTCTTCGCTCAAGTGGTTGCGGGACAAGCGACGCTTCGAATGAGGGTCAATTGCTTCCAGAGGTGCGAACTGACGTTCTTCAATGTCACTTGTCAAAGTACCAAGCTGAGCAGACATTGATTTTCGGCCACGCACTGATTTTGTAGGACGGGCGATAGGCGTTGATTTCACTGTAGTTTCTCTCATCTGCTGCGTCAAGGTTGTGGTCTGGTAGACTGGTGGCGACGAGGGAAGCACGCCAGCCGGCGATGGCCGATCATCAAAAATGACTTGGACATCTTGTTCCACCTCTTGCTCTTCTTCGTCCAGTGTGATATCCTCGCCCTCGACGTCGTCCTGTGCAGCGTCGGTACGGGATCGCTTGGCTCGTGGAGCTGAAGCTCGTTGGGAGCTGGCACGTCGCTTGCGAGTTGGACGTGCAGTATTCTGACTGTCCTTCACGCTGGCCGCAGTGGGACGTGTCTTCGGGGCCATGCTGCTGTTTGTACGGGCTAGCAAAATGTGTAGTCTGTACGGGCTAGCAGGTGTGTTAGCAGGTGTGTAGTCTGGTGGTAGCCTTGCGGCGGCAAAGGCAGGCGGTGGTGGACAAGTAAATTGGACCTGCACTGGTTATATCCAGAATGTGTCCAAATGGGAGGAGTTGTCCGTGTTCAAAAGGGAATTGGCAAACAGAAAGAAGTAAAAGGTTGTGGCTGGGTGTTGTGGGAAATGGAATGCAAGTGTTGAATGAAAACATATGACAAAGAAATGGCTGGGCAAAATGACGCGGGACGCGTTCATAGATTTCCAAAGGCGCGGTTGGCTACAGCCAATGGGAGCCCGACAATACAGAAACATTGGTATCAATGGAAACTTGTATTTCCTTGGTACACAACTGACGTCGACTGCGTAGTGCAGACAAGATGGAAATTGGTCGTAATTGTTGCGCCGGGAGACGTCCAGCGATACGCCAGCTACGAGTTCCCAATGCAGATCTTTGGCCAGGAAACCTGCCGTGCCTGCGTGCCTGCGTGCCTGCGTGCCTGCCTTCTCCATTATAGCCTTCCAGGTCTATAGCAACCTAGACTGCTTGTAGGTAGTAGGATGCTACTATACGCGTTCCGGCATGTATCTGTCCCCTCTCGCATTTACTTGCTTTGAGCTTTCTTCTAAGTGTGTCATGAATTAGATAGGTTGGCTATGATGTGAAATTATATTAGACCGTCCGAATAGTCAACCCTTACTCTCCCAAAAGTCAGACGCTCCCTGCAAATCATCAACATTCAACAATGCTACACCCTCTTCGAGCAGGCTTCTCCAAAGTGCATTCCGAGTTCCCAATGGCCAGCCTGGTTGATCCCAATACCTCGCTCCAATTCCACGACTCTTTGCACAGGAAATCTGGCTGCGGAGGAGATCGAGTTGCGTTGAGTTGAGTCCTTCCGCAACCACTTTCCCGAACTGAGCCGAAAATTGAGCGGATGCTATCGGTGTGATTAGAGAGGTGACGTTGATGCCCGCCGACGTGTTTAACGTCGACAATTGCGCATCGAGGAATGTGAATCTGGGGCTTGAAGATGTTGCTGGGTCCTGTGGCAGAAAATAGCCTCTTGGCGTATTTCCTGTTCCGATGGCTGTCACAGCTCCGCGAGTAGTAGTCTTACCGTTAGTTGTCGTGAGATATCCTGCATCTTTGAGGGGAGCGAGAGCAGAAAGCACAGCTGGCCAGGTTGTTGTCCCGTCGGTTTTCAGATCGATCCAGAGGTAGAGAGTTTGGCCACTGTCAGTATCGTAGACACCGTTTTTGGTTTCAGACGAGGAGACGAATTGGGTTGTTGGGTTTTGGCGTTTTATGGTGTCGAGGATTGGGTCGATGTAGAGAGATGCGAATGTCCTTTCTGGCGTAAGAGCTGAGATTTCGTGCCCAACCTGCTTGATATCAGATCTCGTCCATGGATTGAATAGGAGACTTACATAGAGCGTTCCATTAATCAGCCACACATCTGCTTCCACCGAGATGGCACCCGCACTCAGAGCAGAGTAGAATGGTACATCCCTCCAGTAGTCATTATGCGAATGGATTGGTTTCTAAAATCAAAATCAGTTCAATTCCTCTGTAGTCCCATTTGAAATGAGACTTGAGAAGAAACACATACCGGAACAATGCCCCTCGTCAAATCAGTAGGATAAGTATAAAGATTACTCCCATGCGTATTCGCCAAAATATTCTGAAGCGTATCCGACATGGCACAAACCCTCGATATGCACACTAACAACGACGCTATAAGTACCGAATTCCTCATGTTAACGAGAAGTTCAAACAAACCGGGGAATGACGCGAAACTGAAAGACGATACGAGATGGAAATTGCGATGGAAAAGAGTCACAGGGGCAAAGAATGGACGATGGAAAAATGGGTTACTTATGAAGATGTTTTCTCCAAAGGAAATCACGAATGCGTCGGTCCGGGCGGATGACGAGGATGCAGTGATCTTGGCCCAATGGATCATCCCCGTGGCTGAATACTGGCTGCTGATCTCATTGAATCCGGCATAAGAGCAGCCTTATTTGGCAGCCTTATGTGTGCCTGGTTCCTTACTGCAGGTCATCGTCTTGGCATGCTCTTTTGGCTGCAATGTGTGGTGTAACTTGTTGGGGAAATGATGTTGGAGGGTCGATCCGAGTGGCTGCGACGTTTGCAAGAGTAGTCTCTAACAGCCCATTCTTTGGAATACATAACTTCCAGATGATTTGATTCTAATCATCTGATCTGCTAATTGCCTTAGGTCTCAGACAGAGTTAGGGAACCATGGAGTTGCTTCTCAAGTAGTCATCTCGTCGATCCATGACCATTTTGACAAAACCCTACACATGCTACATCATCCTTCACTTCTTCTTCTTGCCACCCTTCTTACCCATCTTCCTCTTCTCGGCAGTCCTAGCTCTCCTGGCATTGGTCTTCCTCCATGCCAAAAATCTGTCTCCGCGCACAAACGGTCTCACTGTCACACCAGCCTTCTCGGCTACTCGTCCAATCTCAGCATTGGTCATTCGGAACATGTAATTCGATGTCATTGTCAATCCGTGCCCTTCTCTTGTCTGTACCGGCTTCGGCACTATGATGTTGCCACGTCTGGATCGCATTGGTTTCGCCTTATCTTCCAAGGCACTGAGAGCATCCTCGGCTTCTTTCTGTCGCTCTGCAAGACTCATTTTGACCAAGGATGGAAGCCGGTGATGGAGGACCACGGGTGTTGGTCGAGGTACTGAGCCTTGCATTTGTACAGGTGCTGCGGTGATAGCCTCTGGCTCTTTCCTTGGGACGGCCAACATGCCTAACCTTCTCCTCCTGGCAGCGTTCGGTGGCGTGGGAAGTATTTGTGTTCGTTCAAACGCAACACCAATGTATTTTCGTTTAGGATGTTTGGCAGGATCGCGGTAATATTTGACGAATCCCGTCTGAGTCGCAAAGATGGTATGATCTCGGCCCATATCGCAGTTCTCGCCTGGAAACCATTTCGTACCGCGTTGACGAAAGATGATGTTTCCTGGTACGACAAATTGTTCTGTCCAGAAAGTGAGCAGATCGTTCTCGTTTGCCCTGTGTGATAGGCTACTACATACCACCACTCTTTTTGGCTCCTAACCGTCTTCCTGGAGAGTTCTTAGGTCCATTGGCACGGCCTTGGGCTTGATGGGAGGCGTGTCGAGCAAAAAGTACAGATGGTTTAGCGGGAGAAGTGACGGCGCGGAGGTATTGAAGGGCTTGACTTGATGGTCGAATTGTCGAGCTACAGCATATGGATGGTAATATGGTTGTCCGCAAAGACCCTATCAGACGGGCTGGAGGCATTGTCGTGATATTGGCCTCGAGTGGAGACAATTATCCGACAGAGTTCAAGATTCGGGAAACGGGCTCTACTAAAATGCCAACGCTACATGCTATCACGTGTATACAATCTTTGGAGCTACTACTATAACTCATTGGAAGCTTGCAAACCTGTGCTCCACTCTCGAGATTCAGCACTCACGAACTGGTCCTGATCCGAACAATATTCCCTTGGTGAATCAAATGCGAATATTGCCATTGTCCTCAATGAGAAGTTATTCATGGCCGCTTTCTTGCCTCACATCATTGCTTGGGCCGCCCCATGAACCTCTTGGCCGCGCGCTTGATCTTCGAGTGCTCCGCTCTATATCATTGCTCCTCAATCATCAAATGGCCTATCTAGCCTGCTGCTTCAATTGCTTCATACTACTCTGTTCGTCCCAGGCCTTTGTCCAAGGCGCCGCAGTCTCCGCCGCGTTCAATTCCAAATCACTACCCCGACTACCTGACCTGCTGTTGCTTTGCGACGTCTGCGTTGTCTCGACCATCACATTGATACCTGGAGATGTTGGCTGACCCTCAGAATCAGACGCCGTGTTCCTTCGCCCCAAATCGACAAGTGGCGAGCAAGTCCAAATATGACTGGCGGCGCCGCTCCATGCGTGGCTACTCTGCGTGCCATTGAGTTGAAGAGTAGGTAAATGTAAGTTCCTTCTTGATGGCGCCGAGGACGAGAGCATATCGGGGAACCATTTCTGTAACAAAGGTTTGATCAAGATCAATGATGCGCAGATTATGCCCACGTTAGCCTCTACGGCACTCCATGTTACCGATGCTCCGGCGGATTCTTTGAGAAAGGCAATTAGAGGGAGATGTTTGTTAAGGCGAAGGGGACTCACTAGCGAACAGGTGGTGGGCTGCTGTGTCCCTCACTCTGATTATACGGACAATGCCTATCACGCAAGTGCTGCTTTCATCAGCAAGGAAGAACCTGAAGTTCATAGGATCACTTACAAGCAGCCAACTAGGAACAGCATACAAAGCCAGAACATTTGTCTCCGGGGCAATTTCAATCTCCCAACAAGTGGAATAGGCAACGCCCAAACGAGGAAGTCCAACCCCGTATTTATGCTTGCTGCTGCTGTCCAATAGACCAAGGAATTACCACAGTGGCCAGATCTTTCAATTTGCCATAGTTTCTTGATAGGCCAACATAGGAAAATACCCCAAAAGACGCCCAGGGTGAAAGAAAGAATAAGAAGGCTGAAAACAACGTAACATGCCCATTGGAGAGTGCGATAGCTAGCATCATTGAAAACTTTCAGATACTGGGCCACGATCGACGCCTTGGTGATGTTCGTGAGAGCCAGGTAAATGAATTGACCGGCGACAATGAGCTGGTAATGCCATTAGCTGATATGGTATACACACCGTCTTTGGCCAAGCTTACTTTGACTTCCGTAGGCGTGACAGGCGTACTTCCATCCGGAGACGAGCGCGCCTCCGTCTTCACAACAACAAGCTCTGTCCAAATCAGTCCCCCATCCCGATCTCCTCATCTATATTGCACCACCAAGATCGCAAAGTACATGGCAACATATTCAGGGGTAATCCAAGAAAAGAAAGAAAGGGAAAACGTTACTCACGCGCAGCCACAATACTCATATACGCAAAACTCAGAAGCTGCATACTCATCGCGTCAGAAACACGATCTGCAAGGCGTACAAACGCTCTTCGAAGGCAAGGTTGATGCAAGAAAGACGAACCATGGACAGGGAAATCAAAAAATCTTCTCGGCCAATGTGTCGTATCAGCTCCCTCCGAGTGTACAATCGCAAAACGACGACGACGAAGGCAGTACACGTAAACGCTATCGTCGGAGAAAGCGTAGTCCAACCAATCGTGTTCGGTGCTACGGGTGCATGAGAAGCGGGCCCATTTGGCACGAATCCCATTACTAGTACCTCCTAGTAAAGGCGGAGGGAGTGTGTGTACAAAATGGGTGCCCGGTCAGCGGAATAAGCTAAGGAGGTAGGCAGGTAAAAAAAATTAAAATTGATATAGCGCAAGTTCTCAATGAAGCGTATGAAAAGTGAGATTGTGATTTTGGCGCCATGGTGGAATCGATCGCATCTCAACACGTGGGGAAGAGATATTTTGGAACCTGCCATAACGGTCTTGCATCATGTCAACCAGGTGTTGTCAGACAACCAGAACTTGCACAACTGATTTGTGCGGACGGGGAGACGGGCATCATCAACGGAACTGTCGCTGGTGGAGGGTGGAGGGTGGATGGTTTTCGAGGATATGACTTGCATTTTAAACAAGCTATGATACTTGGAAAATGGAGGTATTGCCGTTTCAGGGTGTTATTTATTCTTGTTGGGTCTGTTCGCTAGCGACTGTTGGTACGTACTACGCAGCATATGCGATAGTGTGTTGGGCTGCTTTGACTCTGGTGCTCCTGACTCCAAACTTGGTAGCGACGGGAAAGCTATCCAGATGCTAAGCGACCCATGGCATCAACTTTGCCGAGAGCAAAAAATAATGGGCGTGAGGTGGTTAAGGTATGCTTCGCGACAATCTTCCTTCGCGCACCCAATTTGTGACAAAAATCTACAATCACAAAAGCAGCTGTGACTCCCCTATCGCGATATGCATTGCGACAGATTGGCTGCTACTTTGCGACTAGGAGGACATCTTGATTTGTGCAACTCGAGGCCTCTCTTTCCCTGCTCCGAGTGTGAAGCCTCAGAGTCACACGCACCGCATAACGGTCTTCATGTTGTACGACCATAACGGTCTTCATGTTGTACTACGACCTTGCGATCGCGTGTCACCGCTGATACGTTCGATCAAGAGCAAAGCCGCCAACTTCGCCCGATGGTATGATTGAGTTGCACCACTTGGAACTAAATTGTGATTACTGTTAGCCGTGCAATGAGAGGTGGTATCCTGAAATTCCTGGAGGTTCTACTGAAGGGAAGCACTGTGAGACCCGCTTCGCGCATCTCATAGACATGCTGAGAGAATGGCCTGAGAGAAGGATAGCCTACTCGCAAAATTGTGGGATGGTTGGAAAGCGACTCATTTTGTGTAATAGGAGGGGCCGCATACACCAAAACAATGCGGCTTCTCAAATACCGGATTTTCGGTGTTTCCGAAAGACAGCGCTGTTCAAGTGTCAGCATAGACACATATCTACGAGGCGGTAACCATATGCAACTCGTCACGCTTGTTTAGCACAGGATATGGAGGTGTCCACGTCCATGGCCATGTGATAAGCGCGTCGGCTTCAATACGATGTATGCAAGTAGAAAACTGAGAATTCACAGGTCGCCCTGCAATCGTTGGCGATAAGAGAACAATTCATTGATGTACAATGGCTTCTTAATTGGGCCACGCACTACACCGTGGGTAGCAGCCTCTCCGAGAAAACTTTTCATGTCCCCGGTCGATGGATGCCTCAAAGACATAGTTAGCCGCTCGAGTGCTCTTAGAATCTGCGGCATTTCGGAGCGATCAATTCTAAGTGAGATTATCGTTGTGCAACGATAAAGATCAGTCTGTGGTTGACAGGTGATTGACACTGCCGGCCAGATCTCGTGTTAGCTGTACTCGTTCATTGGTGCCAGAAGAGGTAGTACAGCCATGAAGCGTGGATGGCTAGATGCTTCTAACTCTCACAGCATATGACATGTTTCTTGACCATCGTTTACTCCGCATGTCTTCTCGTGTAGGCCACAGCTGTTGGGAGCGAGAAGAATTCTGTGCGTCATATCCTTCTTCTGACATTTGCTGCACCCAAAGTCCAGACGGGTATTCTAAGCATAGAAAGACAATAGTGTTGATTCGAGCTGTCTTGAGGCTCAGTCTTTCTGACCTGTATGGGCTAGTTTACCCTCCCTCGGATCAGACCGGGCCTACCATCTCACGAAAGGATTGCGCTTCTCATTCGCCACCCCGCATGGCCCAGGAGCCCGGATATAGGTCTGTTGTTACTGTAAGGGTGGCACACAATGGCCCCTCCTGACATTTACTGAGTAGCCCAAGAGGGTGGCCCAAAGACTAGCGGCTTCCATGATTGTGCCACTGCAATTCCAAGGAAGAACCCTGCCCGAAATCAAAGGATAAGCTTGTTGGGGTTATCAGATCTGTCTTCACGACTTTGTATCAGTGTGCGGATCCAACTGACGGTATCATGGATAGGAAGACGTGATGCAATTGGTATGCAGCGGGATAAGGCAACCGAACGTGATAGTGAGTGGACAGGTTGAGCGTGTGTGGACGGTAAGATGGATGTATGGGAAAAGGAAACTTCGAAACAGTATGCGAGCAGGGCGTTTGAAGGTCAGATCTCGGTGTCTAGATTGACGTGGCCGTGCATCGTTGAGACCTCCCGCCAGTGGTATCAGAGCCAAAGAAGTCGTCGTGGCATATACTCTGCACGCATGGCATGGGAATCCTGCAGATAGGATATGCTCCAGTACAGGCCGGTAACATACCTATAGGCCTGCGCGGGCTCGAAGGCTGTATATAAAAGGCCCTGAGCATTCTTGAGTCTCGCCCTGCAAAGAACAGATGTTTGAATTGCCTGAGCGATGGCAATATGTCCTCGTCGACAGAAAGACTGGACGCGGATTAGGAAAAGCTCCTTCATAAGTGTCTGATCACAGTCCGACACATCTATACCGTGGAGTCCGCAGACCAAAACAGGGTTTCCTACACGCCACCTCGTGGCAGAACCAAGCTGATGCCAGATGAGGCGCGACCTTATGCACGAGCAATGGGGGGGGAGAACGGCCAAGGGCTCAGCTAAATGTTAGCCATTCTCTACCGCAGCCTTCGGTGAAGTCGAGATAGATCCGCACCGTCCACCACGGATATGGTCCGATCGATGTAGTGATTATGTCCGGTCACTAGAGCATCCCTGGACCTGGTTGACTGCTCGCACGACGTGACACGAGAGAGCAAGGCTGCATGCCGAATATGGCCAGCTGCAGGGCCAGAGAGCCCAATCTGGACCTCCAAACTGCTCGGTCGATTTGGTCGGAGCCGGCTTCGGTTTGCCGACGACTAGAAAAGACGTGATGATTCCTGCTTTCTGATCCCGTGTACCTGCTATCACCACTGCAATTAGTCTTAAGCTTCTCCGTCTGGCTGCCCACTCAGCTAAGAACCGACTCTCGTTCGCTGAACTACGCACCGAGATCCCGCTGGACATCCAAGTAGCAGCGGCTACTCCCGTGTCCGACCCCGATGTGTTTTCAAACCCCAGGCTCTTGTTTGTCACCGAACCTTGACACAAGAGCCAACAACAATAACCACAGACATTCCAATGCCGAAGTCCCCGCTGAGCAACTAGCACCCTTCAACAGCATCCAAAACGTCGCGGGGACCGTACAATTGCCGGCCAATGTCTACCGCCCAGGCCGTGAATCTCCCGAAGACCTCGAGAAACAGCTCAACGCCTACACATTGCGATCAACACGTTCGTCTACTTCCTTGACTTCCCAAACCTTGTCCACAATGCCACAGACCGAGGATCCTTTGCCGCCGAAGCGAGGAAACAGACTGTACCGCGCTCTTCGATGGCGATCATTTACCACGTACTTTCGCCTGTTCAGCATGGTGATTCTGGCCAATCTTGGAGCATGGGCTTACATCAGCTATCGACTCATCCGACGTGCCCCCGTCATCTACCAGGACCCCTCTCAAAACTACTCGATAGAGCACCAGCTGATGGGCATGCTCACTGCGGTATCCGCCAACCTCGTCGTAGCAATAATCATGAGAAACGAACACTTTGTCAACTTTTTGTTCCGAATTTTCGTGGTACACGTGCCTGCGACAGCACCGCTACCTGTCCGTCGTGTGCTCGCCAAAGTGTATTGCTACGGGGGCATCCACAGTGGGGCTGGGCTCATGGCTGGGCTCTGGTACACCTCCTTCACCGCGGGATCAATCTACGACAGCATTCGATGGCAAGGCAACTTTTCTTTCATGGATCGATTGAACCTCGCGTTGACTGGACTGAACTGGTTTCTATTTGTTGTTATCATTAGCGCTTCTCACCCACGCGTCCGAAGCTACATGCACGACTATTTCGAGGCATCACATCGCTTCTGTGGTTGGGTGCTCCTGTTATCCTTCTGGCTTCAGACGATACTCTTCAACCTCACCGGTGCTTTCGAACGGCACAAACCATTCGGTATAGCATTCATCAATATACCAACTTTCTGGATGTTATTGATCTTGACCGCACTGATCATTTACCCTTGGCTCCGGGCCAAACACAATTTCAAGGTCGAGGCTGAGAAGCTGTCCAACCATGCGACTCGGATCCATTTCAAAACGAGCAGCGTCATGCCCCCTTGCAGAGTCATCCGCATATCAGATAATATCTGTCGAGAGACACATGCTTTTGCGACTGTTCCCGAACCAGACGGCAAGCCCGGATTCTCTGTCATTATGTCAAACGCCGGTGATTGGACAAGACGAATGATCGATAGCCCACCAGAACGCCTCTCAATCAAGGGCAGTCCAACATGGGGTGTTCTGCGTATCGCAACCATGTTCAAGCCCGCGGTAATCGTCGCAACCGGATCGGGCATCGGCCCATGTATTGGATTGTTCAATGGGTGTCCCAATCTCCAATGTCGAGTCCTCTGGTCCACGAGAAATCCGGAACTGACATACGGCAAAGCAGTGGTTGACATTGTGCGGCGGGCTGATCCAGAGGCCCAAATCTACGACTCGAGCTTGTGGGGAAGACTTGACTTGGCACAGCTAGCATACAACATGTACAAGGAAAGTCAAGCTGAAGCTGTCATTGTGATCTCGAACAAGGACCTTACATTCAGGGTGGTGCGGAAGTTGGAGTGTCGTGGAGTGCCGGCCTTCGGACCAATCTGGGATTCATGAGAAGGTGGTTTTCCGGAAATGTGTTCTTACTTCGCTATGCCTGCGAGAATTCATTTCAAATTGGTGCATTTGCTGTTGCAATAGAGGGGGGGGGGTTTCCAATTTCTGCATTAGCGTGGGGACACTTACAGCATATACGAGTTGCATCTCAATAAAAAGATTTGGATTGAAAGCGGACTTTAGAGTTTGGAATCGGGTGGCACGGGTGAGGTGGTTCGGTTTGGTTTCATCGTTCGTGATTTTTACCAGCGAGATGTAAAATCTCTTGTAGAAGTAGCCCAGACCTCGGAATATGGAATAGATGATTTGATAAAGTGACAGATTGAGCGATCCTGATGGACCGGTTCGAAGCAAGGGAAGGAGCACACGATTGTAAGTCCAACGGACCTTGATGGTGTTCATCGCAAGTCCAACGGACCTTGCTGGTGTTCATCGCAAGCCCAACAGACCTTGCTGGTGTTCATCGCAAGCCTCTAAACCTGGACTGCGATGTGCCTTCTCGAGGTTCTTGTCAAATCTTCTCTCCAGACACATCAGGAAGCGGTTGTTCAAATTGCTGAATTGATGGGCATGACGACTGATCATGGCCTCTTCACCAGTCCACAGCGCAAAGCAGGAGACGTTCGTGTCCTCAGGCCCAAAAGAGTGGAATAGAGATGTTCGCAGGTCGGCTCGTGATGATCCTGGCGTCCCAGATTGGCGAATCCTCAGACCCGTGGGTTCGGGACGATGTGATTGTGATGGAGTGGCATTGAAAGGGGATAAGTAGGTGGGTGCTTCAATGGTGGAACGAAGGGTCAAGTCGAAAGGGTGGGAGTGGGACGAGAGAGAGACATGGGCCAAGAGAGAGGGAGACATGGGTCAAGAGAGTCTGCAAGGCTCGATTTGTCAATTCATCCAGCCTCAGTCTCCCTTTGGATGTGGCACGCCTCAGTCTCCCTTTGGATGATGGCAAGCCTCAGTCTCCCTTTGGATGATGGCAAGCCTCAGTCTCCCTTTGGATGATGGCATGCCTCAGCCTCCCCTTGGATGATTCTCTTTGGATGATTCCCTTTGGATGATTCCCTTAAGATGAATCCCTTAAGATGAATCCCTTAAGATGATTCCCTTAAGATGATTCCCTTTGGATGATGGCGTGCATCTCGATGGTCCCGCGAGAGTGTTTCTGCACACATTCACTTTCACTTTGGAGTTGATTTCAAATTCAGACCATCTCAAATTATCATCATGTCTCCGAGTCTTCCCTGCAGTTCGTACTCCGAGTATCTATCTACTCGTACTCCGAGTATGATATCCCACCGTGACGGCCCTTGATTTGTTATGTCCATTTCTAGGACATTTATATCTCTGACCTCGGGAGTCCGTTGTGCTGTGTACATCGGAGGGATCACAGTTGGAGCCCACACGCAGAGTTTATTTCAAATAACCTGCATCCATCCTACATGGCGCTTGTGTTCTTCAACGGATATGTGCAGGGCGCTTTCTGCATGCTATGCACGATATTTGTCAAGTTCCTCACCTTGACAAGGGTCTTTTTCCTTTTGGACCTCAATCGTCCCAGCCCCAATCGCCACACGGGATTGGTTCGATTCCCACCAGCATCATCTACATATCCAATTCACCTCGGTTTGTCCATCTTCCTGATTTGCTTGATCGCGCGTGTTTCGTTTGAGTCCTTGACTGTTCCCCAAAACGGTGCATTAGCTGTGTATTCTGGCCCAGATATAGGGTTCGCTGTGCCGTCTCTGGTAACCACATTGCCATCTTCTTGCCATGGCGTTACAGGCTCGATTCAAAATACGATCGTGGTGATATGGGCTTCGGTTGGACCTGCACCATCTAAACTTATCTCGTTATTCTTATATCGCCCTATGATCTATCATTCTTCTTTGTATCTTATATCAGAACCGTGGACACCCTTCAACCCTTGATTGTCTTTTCACATTCCTCGGACCCTGTTTACAACTCGCGTCCTCTTAGATCGTTCAAGAGCTTTCAAGGATCGTTCAAGAGCTTTCAAAGATCGTTCAAGAGCTTCAAACTGCCATTCAACATCTGCAGACTTCTCCAGATACCATGACAGACACATCATCCGTCTCCAAAACGACGTCTCAACAAACTTCAACTCCTCACCAGTTCCTCCCTGAAAGTCAAGCTTCCTCCATCCAGTCATGGGCCCGCGATGTCCCTAGCCGACTAGCAGCACCAGAGAGACCTCCAAATGGCTATCAAATCGACACGTCTACATACTCATCTTCGGATCCAGCAATACAAGCATATCTGCGGCTCAAGCTTGCCCTGCTTACGAAGCTTCACTAGCTACTTGGCACTACACAGCAACGACTCCTCAATTGTCTTACAAAAATCTCTCAAGGTTGGATGGAGCTTTATTCGGACAGATATCCTGACAACTTCTCCCGGATTCAGACCCAGGCACAGTGGCCCTACTGATTCATTATCCTCCTACCGTCTAGGAATCACGATCTCAGTTTTGATATTCAATTCTACGAACTTGCTAGAAATTTATCGATATCGATCACTATTTGAGAGAATCAATTCATAATTGAAGCGTTTTCGAAGGATACTAGAACAATGAAGCGACTGTGCAGGGGTAAAATCAGAACGTGTAGTATGCTTTGGGCGTTAGTAAGTAGCCATTAGCAAGACGATTTATAGACCAGGGCTTTCGCACATGACGTGTCTTTGCAGTTGTGGAGTAAATGAAGGAAAACAACAAATAAAGTATTGTTCCACAGCTGAAAACTCCTTTCACCAACCTCCTCCCACCAGCTATTGCTGCTCTGTTGAATTCCCAAGTTTGAAAGGCCACTCCTACCATAACCCATCGCCGACCAAGCAGTACTGTCCAAGCTTAACCGATAAAAAACCGGAGACAGGCCCCCACAACTCATTTGAGAGCGAGGTCCCCGAAAATCTTGACGGTCGGCCACAAAACATTTGCCTCTCCACGAACCACACTTTTCATACCACCATCACCCGGGGACAAACAACGACTCCTTCCGAATGATCAGATATATCAACTTCTGATCTTTTCTCCTAGAACCGATTAACCAGTCTCCATTCCATGCCTTCAGAAGACCTTGTGAAAATCCTAGGGAAGCCAGCAAAGTGAGTTGTCGATACCTCTCGCCTATGGCCCTGGGCCACTGTCCCGTCACCATCTGTCTGCCATTCTCGAGATCGCGTCCCCTTGGAAAACGCTATAATTGCTGTTACATTACTGACAATCATTCCTCAGGCCTCGATAGCACGACTCACGATACCATTCAATACCAGACTTCAGTCCACAACAATCAGCAGATAACCTCGTCTGCCAGACCCGGTACTTATCCAAGGTATCGGAATCTACAGTGCGAGGACTACAACCGATAGCCACAATTCCTCCAAACAAAGCAGTCTTTGTCCCTCTCTCCGCGCGGCCTCCATAACGTCCCTTTGACGTCTCCACCAAATCCTACATTGCTGCTGGCTCAAGCCAGCCTCCAAGATTTCCCACAGATCGTGGGCCGTCTCTTCCTAAGCGGACACTGCACAGTTCGTTTGGGCGGCAGATAGAGCTTCACCGTTCGAGTCTACCACAACTTCCTTACAATCAGAAATCGTCGCACACTCTGCGTCACGCGTCTACAAGGAGATGGTCACTACTGAAATTCCCACGAACTACACAGCTTCGCCGTCCTCCTATACCGGGACGCCACATTTGACAATCAATCGTGATGCCACTGTCGATCTAGACTCGAGCACGGCGTTCGAGGGTAGGTTACTCCCAGGAACTCGATGACTGGCATGTGCTAAACTGAATCAGGTCCCGAAAAGCTCCTCGAAGTATGGTTCGCCCCTGACGCCGAGGCCTTACCGGCTACATGCGCTCCTTGTGGACTGAAGGCTGTTCCCGCCGATACCTGGAAAGAAATGCTCGACTTGGTCAATTGCAAAGTGCTCTCCGTCCTCGAGTCCGACACTGTCGATGGCTACCTCCTCTCAGAGTCCAGCATGTTCGTCTGGCCCCACAAGCTCATCCTCAAGACATGTGGCACTACCACCCTCCTTTGCGGCCTTCCACGCATGCTGGAAATAGCTGCTCTTTCCGCGGGCTTCCCACATGTGCCCGCTAATCTTCTACGAAGTATCCCTGCTGCGGCCACTCCTTACCGCATCTTCTACAGTCGCAAGAATTTCCTCTTCCCTAACCAGCAACGTGGTCCTCATCGTAGCTGGCGAGACGAGGTACGATTCCTGGACAAAATGTTCCTTGGCGGTAGTGCCTACATGATTGGAAAGATGAACGGAGACCACTGGTATCTATACACGACTGGACCCGACACCAAATTAACACCACCTGCCAGTCCTGACAGAGAGGCGACAGAGACCAAATTCTTAGACTTTCCCGATCCAAAGAAAGCCGTCCGCTGCGGAGAAGATGATGAGACTCTGGAAATTCTTATGACTGATCTCGATGAGCAGAATGCTCGCCAGTTTTATCTCGAGGACGCGAGTGCGGTCGCGGAAGGTCATCACTTTCAGAAGGTCAAGAAGAACAGTGTGAAGGCATTGGGAACCATTAGAGAGGAGAACGCCATTGACCATGTCAGCAATGACGATGGCTTTGATGTCTTTGAACAGACTTCCTCGGACAATAGCCAGTATTCCTCTGATGACGATGATTTGACTTTGCCCGAGGAGCTTACCACAGAAGGCCACGCCTTAGGCACCATTGTCTCCGAGGGCTGCGGTCTCTCTGACGTATACTCGGTTGGAAAATACCCAGAAGCAAAGATTGATGCCTACATGTTCAATCCTTGCGGCTTCTCCGCCAATGGCGTAATTCCACCACCTCCCACAAACGGCAGCGGCAAGAAGAATCGCGGCGGTCATCACTACTTCACAGTTCATGTCACGCCAGAGCCACAGTGCTCTTACGCTTCGTTCGAGACCAATGTTCCAGCTCATCAAAGTGGTCGTGAGACCGCTGATGTTGTCGAGCAAGTGGTTAATATCTTCAAGCCTGGACGGTTCAGTGTGACACTCTTTGAGAATAAGAAAGACGCAGAGTCTGGAGACGGCATTGCTACCGCCAACAAGACTGGTCGCATGGACAACATTGCTGGATACAAGCGCATGGATAGGATTGTGCACGACCTGGAGGGATATGACCTGGTCTTCCGATACTATGAGAGGTTCGACTGGAAGGGAGGAGCTCCGAGGCTTGGCGAAATCATGTCATGAAGTGAACGGAAAGGAAGAATGGGTTAAATTGTAGATTGGTGAAGATATTGGAGTTTTTGGATTTCTATTCGACTTTTGGTTCTGAACGACCGGGATTGCTTTTTCCTTTGCACGATGAAAGATTGTCTGCGACTGCTTTCCCATCTAAAGTACTTGGAATTGTATATACATCTACTTGCCTTTCCATGAAATGGTTGCCGATAAAAGTAACCTTAACTCTCCCGACCTCTCACCCTCTAAATCGGCATGACCGGTATGTCGCTGCGCCGGCCCGACGGAACTGCAAATCATTAGAGGCCCATGACATCGACCATTAGACCACTTCACTGAATAACCGCTACAGATACCATTGAGCTTCGTCCTTGGCTCACTTCTAATAATTTACATCCAAGACAGTACCGCCGCTAATATCAGACCAAAATGACAGACTCCAGCCCTCTCACTTTCTACGACATCTCTTCACCCAAAGAGCGCTCGTATGCCCCCAACCCATCCAAAGCTCGTCTTGCCCTCAGCTTCAAACGTGTGCCTTTCAAGACGATATTCGTCGATATCCCGGACATCCCTGAAATTCGCAAGGGTCTCAATTGCCCAGCTGTTCGCAAGCTCGACGATGGTTCCGACTACTATACACTGCCTATGCTGCACGAACCAGCCTCGGGCAAGGTCATTGGCGACTCGTTCGACATCGCCAATCACCTCGAGGATACATACCCGGACTCTGGCGGCTGTCTCTTCCCTTTGGACTCTACGCGCACTGGACTCGATTATCAGAGCCCGAACAAGGATACCGCGTTCTTTGCTCCTCTGACAAGCAATGAGGGATCCAAGAATAAGGAATACGCGGGTTTCAACCTCCATATCGATGCTACCTTCTCCGCTTATGTCATCCTATTTGCGTATTTCCTCCCTTTCAACCCAGACACGGCAGCCGCTGCCAAGGGTCTCATGATGAAGCGCGCACATTTGAATTCTTGGGAAGACCTCAATATGCAAGGCGAGGCAAGAGAAAGACTCAAGGCCGGTTTCAAGGAAGCATTGACTTCATTGGCACATCTCTTCATGGTTCACGAATCAGGACCATACCTGGAGGGAACACAGGCAAATTACGCGGATCTGATCGTGGGTGGGTGGCTGAACATGCTCTCTGTTGTCATGCCTGTGGATGAGTGGATGGAGTTCAGGACGTGGCATAATGGAGTCTTTGCGCGACTGCATGACGCTTTGCAGAAAAACTACTTCGTGTGCACGTAGATGACAGAGGGATTGTGAGTCTGATAGGCTCCAATCATTTCACAGGCTCGGTCAAGCTCATACCAGTGTCCTCTACACTTCATATTGATCGTCAACTCAACTTGGGCGTTCTTCGCCTTTGGTCCAATGACGGTTTTGCCAAAGACAGGCGTAGAAGCCGTTGAAAAGCAAGAACAAGGGGACATTACGCCCTGGACCATGGACATGTTTCTTTGATGGCTTGGGGACGGTGATCTCATTCTCGGCTCAATCCTCATCTTAAACTTCAGATACGGTGATAACAAAGCTGAGGTAGCAAACGTTCAGGGGTGTGGATCGTTGACGTTGTCTTACACCACCCCCGCCTCCACATGGGTGTACTACCACAAGCCCTGCCTTGTCTTCCGTGTAACCTCAACCCTTGTTCTGCAGGTCTACAAAACAATCTACTACTCAACGAGGAGAAATCCTGTTTCAACAAAAACTCATCAACATCATGGATCCCTTTCAATGCGCTGTTTCCACCAATTCCACAACAGCCACGGTGATTGCATTGGGCTTCCTTTTGGGACTGATCGGGATATATCTTATTCAATGGGCGTTTGGATCTCATCATGATCCTCGAGAGCCACCTATCATCCGCTCCTGGATACCGATACTCGGTCATATAGGCGCGCTGCTCGTCAAGGGCAACAGACACTTCACACATCTTTGGTAACCGGTGTTGAACAGGCAATTAATGTCCATATGCTCACTAATTCAGCCAGCAATACAAGTACCCAATTTTCACTGTCCCTCTGCTTAATGGCAGCAAAATCTATGTCGTAGCGTCGCCTGCCGTGGCCGCTCAGGTGCAACGAAACCAGAAAACAATGACATTTGACCTTATGGCCACAGACTTCAGCATTCGAATGACTGGCCTAGGCCCTGAGGTCCGGAAACTTCTCGAAGCGGATTTTACCTCCAAGGACAAAATCAAGAAGGATGGATGCTTTCTGAACACCATGCACCATCATTTCGTCACCTCTCTTGGTCCCGGCGGCAAACTCGACGATATTGCCCTCGTTCAACTCAACGCAGTAGCCAAGTCAGTTGGAAACCTTGCAACTGATCAAACCGTGGATATGTTCGTCTGGATACGTCAAACAATCTCCATGGCGAGCATGCTGGCTCTGTACGGACCCAAAAACATCTTTGAAACGCATCCGGAGCTAGAGGAATGTTTTTGTCAATGGGAATCAGACTTGCCTCTTCTGATGACCGGGTTCATGCCATCCTTACTTGCGCCGACGGCACAAGCTGCTGTCGAAAGGATCAAGAGAGCACTGGTGGAATATGCAGAAAAAGGTGGTTACAAGCAAGCTTCAGAAATAATTCAGGAACGACTTCGTATCCATACAGACAATTGTTTCAGTCTTCAACAGACGGCAGAACTTGAGCTACCAATCATGCATGGCGTTTTGGCCAACGTGACACCCACTGCTTTCTGGTTGCTCACACGACTATACACAACTCCGTCCTTACTCTCCACAGTTCGATACGAACTGGAGCAGTCCGACATAGTTCGAATCGATGGTATGGACCGCTTTATCAGCATCAGCAAACTCAAAAAACGATGTCCTTCTCTTTCCTCGGCATTTAGGGAGTGCTTGCGATACTATGCCTTTTTCACAAACGTTCGAATGATTACCGAGGACACTGTCATTGATGGTAACCTTCTCAAAAAGGGTCATGTGACACAAATTTGTCTGTCAGCCTTGCATAGTGATCCCGAGATATGGGGCTCGGACGTAGACGATTTTGATCCTCTGCGCTTTGTCACTACGCCATTCGGAACGATTAAGAGTCTCACCCCCAACGAGCCTTCGAAGAATGTTCATGCAGCCGCCTTCCGTGGTTTTGGGGGTGGCAGGGGTCTCTGTCCAGGTCGACATCTCGCTCGGGCTGAGACTACTGGATTTGCAGCATTGATCGTGCTGGGGTGGGACTTACAATCTGATGATGGGACTGAGTTGAAAATGCCGCGTATCAAGGAAGTAAAGATACCGAGCAGTGTTGCAAAACCGGATCGTGATCTCAAGGTATCTTTGCGGCGAAGAAAAGGCTTGGAGAGTGTCCAGTGGTGCTTTGAACTATAATTTGGGACTCACTGAGACGAAGAACGGCTCGAAAGTGAGACGGAATTTGGCGCTTGGGTTGATTGCGTTGCAGTCGCCAACGATCGTTCTCAATTGTCGTGCCCTTGAATGTTCTGAACTGCCCTGGGCTTTGAACGAGCTGATAGTAGGCGTAATTACCCCCGTCCAGATTCCAGACGTCATCAATGTCTCAAGAAGGCATTCATCCTTCATTCTAGAACCTAAATTTTCTAGCTATATAGAGGTACTAGGGTTAGGGTCCCCAACGGGGCCGGTTGGGGCGGGTTATAGTCATAGATTAGAGGAGAACCCGCCCCGTTTATACTAGCGCGGGTCTACGTGATACTTTCTTAGCGCTTATATAACTACTAAGATATAACCTAATAGTAAGTAATAATAGCCCTAACTATATAGAGTAAAGAGATATAGGGAGTATTAGTAGGATATAGTTAGTAGATTTTGATATAGTATTTATATATTTCTAGTAGTCTCCTAGTAGTTAAAGTAAGTAAATAAATAAAAATTACGTTTAATAATACTATAATAGCTAAAACTAGGGTTTTCTTATTTAGAGAGATCTTCTATATAGATATTATTAGTAATCTAGTTATCCTTCTCCTTCTTCTCCTCTTCTTCTTCTTTATCTTCCTCTCTATTACTCTTAATATCTAATTGAAAAGTACGTTGATCCTTATTCTTAGACCTAATAACTTTATTAGCTAATTATTAAGTAGTAGCTTAGAGCCTTTATATCTTCTTATCTATACTAAGAGTATTACCTAAACTATTAGTCGCCTATAATACTAATAGTTTTATAATAAGATTAACCTTATCTATATCTTTTATTCTACTAAATCTCTCTCTTACTTCTACCTTTTTACTTAATATTTACTCCTATACCTCTATTATAAGCTCTCTATAAGATAGATTCTCCTTTAGCCTAATCTTATCTATAGGGTATATAGCCTACTAATAAGTAGGACTAGGAAGCCTTTTATCGAAATTATAGTAATAAGCTAGGAGATTTTGTATTAAAGTAACCTACTCTATAGAAAAGAATTCAAGGGGAGAGATTAAGGGTAATTAATTAGCTAGATAGACTAGTAGTTACTCTTCTCTATCTTTATTATAGAATAAGCTTCCGAGACTCTAAAAGGATATTAGAAACTACTAGGAGACTACTAGAAATTAAAAGACTTCCCTCTAAATCTTCTTCTAAAAGAAGTTTTTAGATATTATACGTACCCTTAACTAAATTTTAACTACTATTTATTAAATTTACTAACCCTTTCCTAATTACTTACTAGGACTTTCTTACTTACGTAAAGAGGACTAGATAAAACTCTATATAGTATTAATCGTAGGACTCGTCGAATAACCTAGTAATATAACTATCGTAGCGTATTATCTTATCTTTATTAACCTCTATCTCCTCCTCTTTACTCGATTCTTAACTAGAGCTTTCTTCTACTCTATTATTTTAATTATTTATATCTTTATCTTTATTACCGAAATTGAAAAGCGAAAGTACGTCTAGTTTAAGGAGGCTAGGATGGGTACGATTTGATATTCTAGGGCTAGATTAGTATATATTACTACTAGGATACTACTAGGTTCTTACCGCTTATTATTAATAGCTTGCTTAGCTTACGTAATTTAGGACTACTACTTAGTATCTAAGAGAAGATTCTACCTATTAGACTTCTTTAGTTTTTAACGAGCCTCTAACTTTACTTAATTTAATACGTGCTAACTCTTTATAACCTAGAGCTTAAAGCCTTTCTTTTTATTACGCCGCGTACGTTCTTTAACTATATAAAGATTAGTAGAGAGGAGTTTAGTTAGTTTTAGTAGCGCTATTAAGCTATTTAAGCCTATTATAGATTTACGGATTTGCGCTAGGCTAAGCCTAGTAGTTTACTAGTAGTTTAAGGCTTATAACATAAGCGAGATTAAAGTAAAGTAAAGCTTAAATTTAATTAGTATAATTAGTAGAGGTATTTTATTTATTTACGCCGTATAGTACGAAAAGTATAGTTGTTCGATCTTAGTACGCTAGTTAACTAGTTTACTAGTACTATAGAGTTTTCACGTCCGTACGTATACTAATAATCTATATAGCTTTATCCTTACTTTTTAACCTATACTACTACTAGATTACTACTAGTTACTACCAAATTAAAAATAAATTAACTAATAATTGTTACTAATTATTTAATAGTACGTAGTAAGGGCGCCTAATAGTAGGGTCCTCAACGGGGCGGGTTAGGGCGGGTTTTAGGGTAGGGAACTCGCCGCGTTAGCGGGTTAGGCTCTAATAGGTTGGGGTAGGGTCCCGGGGCGGGTTATAGATTAGAGGAGAACCCGCCCCGTTTACTCCGTTTAGGTTTTCAACGTGATTTTTACAGGGTTATATATATAGATATATATATATATTTTATATTCTTAAAAGATACTCTATAACCTAGAGATTATTATAGGCTGTTAAAAATTAAAATATATATAGTAGCTCTAAAGTTATTAAGGTTTCCGTAAAAAATCTCCGGGTTCCCCCCTTAAAAACCCGCCCCTAACTAACGGGGCGGGTTTATATCTTGGCGGGGCGGGTCAGGTTTAGGGTCCCCAACGGGGCGGGTTAGGGCGGGTTATAGGGTAGGGAACCCGCCCTATTAGCGGGTCGGGTTTTAACGGGTTGGGGCGGGTTCCTGGGGCGGGTTATAGCTTAGAGGAAAACCCGCCCCGTTCGCCCCGTTCGGGTTTTCCACGTGATTTTTATAGGGTTATATATATAGATATATATATATTTTATATTCTTAAAAGATACTCTATAACCTAGAGATTATTATAGGCTATTAAAAAATTAAAATATATATAGTAGTTCTAAAGTTATTAAGGTTTCCGTAAAAAATCTCCGGGTTCCCCCCTTAAAAACCCGCCCCTAACTAACGGGGCGGGTTTATATCTTGGCGGGGCGGGTCGGGTTAGGGTTATAGCTTTATAACCCGCCCCGAAAACCCGCCCCGACCCGCCCCTAACCCGACCCCCCCCGTTTCGCCCCGCCCCGTTAGGGACCCTAGTTAGGTTAGGGTTATAGCTTTATAACCCGCCCTAAAAACCAGCCCCAACCTACCCCTAACCCGACCCCCCCCGTTTCGCCCCGCCCCGTTAGGGACCCTACCTAATAGCGTAGCCTTACTACTATAGTAGATCTTTAAGTAGCTAATAAATTAAAAAAGACTACCCTACCTCTACTAGATTTCTCTCTAATTATACTAGTAGAAGCTAGTAGTTATCCTAGTAGTCTAGGCGATCTAGATCCTATTTCCTAGCTAACTAGTACCTAAAATAGTAGGGTCCCCAACGGGGCGGGTTGGGGCGGGTTATAGGGTAGGGAACCCGCCCCGTTAGCGGGTCGGGTTTTAACGGGTTGGGTATTAGGGGCTAGTACCCTTTGGTTCTTAAGAAGAAGGATAATATAAGTAGGATAGTAGACCGGGCGATAGAGTATAGTCCCTACTAGAGACTATAAGGAGAGCGCTCTCTCCCTCTCTTATCTCCTTAGATAACTTAGCTATTAAGCCTATTATATAATATTACCTTCTATATATATAGAGGTTATCCCTTAATATTAAGTTATCTCTCTTTTTCGGAGCGCTCTCGAAGCTACGGAGACTACTATAGGCGAGATAAGCGTAGATAATATAGTATTAGATTGCTATTAACTTCTACCGCTTAGCTACTATACAAAGGTAAGGTAATAGGATCTTTAAGTATTTCGTAAAGAGATAGATAAGGTAGTTTGTAAAGAGATAGATAAGATAGTTAGGAGTAAGAGAGAGAGAGCCCGGAGTTAAAGTAAGTAATAAGAATTAGATTATATTATTATATTATCTTAGTTCCTATTCTATTCCTATATATATACCGTTAATCTAGTTCCTATATTATTAATATTAGTATTCTATAAATTGTCGTATTGCGGTAGTATATTATATTATTTCTTATATATATCCTACTATATTTATTATCTATATCCTATTCCTATTCTACTTCCTATTCCGGTTATATACCTTTATCCCCCTTAAATCCCCTCCCTAGGTAGATAATACGTCGACACTTAACGTATTCCAAGATATATACTAAAACTATACGAGACTAACTAACAAACCTAAATACTAAGAAGAATCTTAAAGGGGTATAGAACTTCTCGTATCCTAAGATACTAAGAAAGAACTTAAAAGTAAGAAAAGACTCGAAAGACTTATAAAACCTTAACGCGTATACTAAAGCATCTAAATATACTATAAAATCCTAAATATTTCTAAAAACTAAGAAAGAATTTAAAGCGCTCCTAAAATAATTAAATATATTAAAAGATCCTATATATTTCTAAAGTAGCCCTATACGTCGCACGTTTTAACGCTTAGTATAGGAAGAGGCCCCTCGGGAGGTATACTAGATAGTAATAGTAATTATTAGGTTATTACTCTAATAACCTAATCTATTACGATTATATTTAAGTGAAAGTCGGCTAGATAGGAGGACTTTTTAAGGTAATTAGTTAAAATTTCCCTTATAGTTTCCGGTTATAGTAGTATTATACGTAGTATTATTCGTATTTTTCAATTCTAGTTTATTCGTTTATTTTCCTTAATATAGCTCGACTTTAATACGGATTTCTAACTTAAAAGACTTCTCCCTCCCCTACTAAAAAATTCTACGTCGTCTTATAACGTTCGCCTTCCTACTTTCTATACTCTTTACTAGATTTAACGAAGACAAAGGCTAATATATAAACGGTTCCTATATAAAACAATTTAGAATAAGGTACGGTAGCTTAAATAAAATAAAGTAAACTTCCTAACTCCCTATATAAAAGGTAACTCTCCTAATCTTTCTGGAGATATATATATATATAAAAAAACTAATAAAAAGGAAAAGTAATAAACGTCTACTACGAAGCTAGCTATCTAAGAACCGAACCGTTATAATATATATACTAGGGTATAGTCCCTTAAATAGCTAAAGTTAAGTTTTATAAAAGTAATACCTAACTAAGTCTATCTAAGCGTAAAGCTAGACTAATATAATAATAGAGGATACTATTAATTAGGGTCCCTAATAGGGCGGGGCGAAATAGGGGGGGTCGGGTTAGGGGCGGGTCGGGGCGGGTTTTCGGGGCGGTTTATAAAGCTATAACCCTAACCCGACCCGCCCCGCTAAGCTTTAAACCCGCCCTATTAGTTAGGGGCGGGTTTTTAAGGGGGGAACCCGGGATTTTTTTCTAGAAACCTTAATAACTATAGATCTATTATATATATTTTAATTTTTTAAATACTTAAAATAATCTCTAGGTTATACTCTATCTAGTAGGTATATAATATATTAATATATCTATATATATAAGCCTATAAAAATCACGTGGAAAACCCGAACGGGGCGAACGGGGCGGGTTTTCTTCTAAACTATAACCCGCCCCGGGACCCCGCCCCAACCCGTTAGAACCCGACCCGCTAACGGGGCGGGTTCCCTACCCTATAACCCGCCCCAACCCGCCCCGTTGGGGACCCTACTATTAATTTAACCAAGGATAAACGAGAGGCGAATAGGCGAAGGTTATAAAGGGCCGAAATAGCGAAAGTCTAAGTAGTAAAAGACTAAGAGAATACAACTACTTTAACCTATAGGATTATCCTCCTAAGGACTATATAGATCTATTCTAATCTTAAAATATAAGAGTAGGGACTAGGGAGGCTTAGATAAAGAATAGGACGTAAACTATTAGTACTACCGGGAGAGCTATCGAAGAGTAAGAAGCTATTAAAGGGGCTAGAGTAGAAGGAACGGTAAAGGTATTCTTTTAAGTATAAACCCTAGGTTTCGCAGATATATACTTAAGGACCAAGTAGGATTAATAATTTAACGTAATCTTACCGAAGCTTAAACCGAAGACTATCGAGGAACCTAAGGTAGACCGTACGGGAGGGTTATAAGGGTATAAATACTTCTAGAGGACGAGTAGGACTAGACTAATATTAGACTTAACTAAGAATATAGACCTTAGTAGATATATACTATACTTAAGGTTTACTAGATTATGAGCTACTTATTAGATAGGTAACTACTCTATAGAGATAGATATATTTAATAGCCGTAAGGGAGTTCGGTCGTATTAATTCCTAATATATAGAAGAGAATCGAAAGCGCGTAAAGTAGGAGAGAATCGAAGAAGTAATAAGTAGAGAAGGATTAAAAAGGGTTAAAAGCGTATAGAGCGGAAGAGGATTAAAGAGGCGTATAGGACCTCTAGAATCGCGTACTAAGTTCCTTTATACTAATATATAAATAAGGGATTCGAGTAAGGTAAAGTATATTAGCTTATTAGCTTAATATATCGTATACGTTTCTAATCGTTTCCTTTTCTATATTATAAGTATTTATAAGCTATTTACGAATCGAATACTTCTCCGTAGTTCCTAGTAATCCTAGTATTAGCTAAGATTAAATCCTTCTAGTCTAGGAATAATTACTTATAGTCTAGATCGACGAACTAATATATCTAGGTCCTTATTACTAGGTTACTTTTCCTATTCCTATTCTATATCCTTATCTAAGTAAGTATTACTTTAATCCTAATCTTATTCTCGTTCTATTCTATACTCCGAACCGGTATCAAGGAGGTTATTACCTATAGACCTATCCCTCTAGTAGAAGATCCTAATTCTATTTCCTCGGATTAATTTATATACTAAAACTCTATTTAGTTCCTTAAGTGCGTAGCTACTAATAGGTAATCTCGTTCTCCTATCCTTATATACTTCCGTAATACGGTATAGACCGACCTATATAAAATCTAATTTAGATCCGAAATCCTTAATAATCTTCGTATTATATAAAAGGATAAGCTATCCTACGTCTAGGTTTTTAGTACGTATTCTAGTTTAATATTACGATTCCTAGTACTCGTTTACTTCCTATCTTATACGTTCCTACCTTATAATAGCTTCCTAGAGGTTTTCCCCTCTCTAATCTAGTTACTTAGCTCGTAGAAAAAGAAGGTATTCTATTATCCTAACTATAGACTTAGGGTCCCCAACGGGGCGGGGCGAAACGGGGGAGGGGGTCGGGTTAGGGGCGGGGCGGGGCGGGTTTTCGGGGCGGGTTCTAAAGCTATAACCCTAACCCGACCTACCCCGCCAAGCTTTAAACCCGCCCCGTTAGTTAGGGGCGGGTTTTTAAGGGGGGAACCCGGAGTTTTTTTCTAGAAACCTTAATAACTATAGATCTATTATATATATTTTAATTTTTTAAATACTTAAAATATTCTCTAGGTTATACTCTATCTAATAGGTATATTATATATTAATATATCTATATATAAAACCCTATAAAAATCATATAGAAAACCCGTTCGGGGCGAACGGGGCGGGTTTTCTTCTAAACTATAACCCGCCCCGGGACCCCGTGTTACGGCTTAAGTAGTAAGGCTACTCTAGTAGTTACGGTTAGATAATATAAATAGCTCGCGGGTCTACGGGACTAGAGAAAATCAATAATCTTTACTTATACTAGCGTAGATATACGCTTTTCCGTAATATTTAGTAGCTTAAGACTAATAGGTCTACTAAAAAACTAATACTAATACTAACGAGGATCCTCTCCGAGAACTAACGCGTAGCTTAACTAAAAGCGTTCCCGTACGACTACGCCGAGGCGAGTCTCTACTAATAATCTAGATCCGACCAACTACTAATACTAGTACTAAGACTAACTAGTCGTTATACTACTAGTCCTATAATTCCGTACTAATAGGTATCTAGTACGAGTTATATCTCGTCCTACTACTAAACGCCTCTAAATTAAGGTACTAAATACTAATACTACTAAGCCGGTCGCGTAGGAGTACGCCTTCCCGTATACCTACGCCTTCCCGTATAAGTACGGTCGCTCTAACCTTCCTATAAGGAACGCCCTTCCTCGTAGAATAACGAATAGCGGTTACTACGCGAATTACTACGTATATAAGATAGTACGAGCGTAGCCCGCTTTACCTCTACTAAATACTCGATATTAAACCCTATCCCGGGGTTTACTACTCCTTTTTTTAGCTTAACCTCCCCGCTCTTTTCTTAGTACTACTACCCTTAGGTATAAAACCTCTTAGCTATTAAAGCTAGCGCCGAATACGGGGCCCTCCTCGCTACCTAGTTCTAATCCGCTAATTAGCGAGAGTATAATCTAGTAAGCCTACTAGATCTCCGCTTTCTTCTCGGTATAAGACCGATATAAGAAGCTTGGCTCCCCTACTCTCTTCGAAGCTATAGCCCGTATACTCGCCGATTACCCTATATATATACCTAATAACTCGCTAACCTACCGCTCTCGAATACTTAATCTATCCGAACCTATATAAGGGCGTACTCTACGTTCCCGTAAGACCTCTATATTAGGATCGACTACTACGGAGTCCTCGATACTAATAGAAACTAAGTACTACGAATACCTACTAGACTAGAATATCGCCGTTTACGGAACCTCCTCTATTAAGGCGGTAATTAAGTAGCTAGAAAAAGATCTCTAGATTAATCTTAATTAACCGGTCTATCCCGCTCCGTCTCGAACTACTACGAATAAGGTTTCTATTATATCTACTTTATAATCGACCGCCTTACGGTTAGTAGAGACTCGATTACTCTTTCGCTCCGAGGTACCTTCGCGCGCCTCTAGCTAAGGCGACTTAGAAAGGCTACTAATAAGGTAGTAAATTAGGATACGAGCGGTATTAGAGATAAAAAGGCTATATATAGTCCGGCCTATACGTATATACTAACTATTAGTAGGCTAACCTCGGCCGGATTACGATTCCGAACCTAAATAAGAGGAGATAACTACTACTCGCTCTTAAGGTAAGGAACCCGTACGAACCGACCCTATTCTCCGAGCTAAGAAAGGCCTAATATATATAATATCGAACGACGCCGAGGCCTAGGAGGGAATTAATAAAGCTATATAGTAATCCGAAGTTCGCCTCTAGAATATACTATAAGCGGCTATACGTAAAGAGAGAGAAAATATAGAGGCTACTATAGCCGCGGAGCGCCTCGCCGTAAAAACTAAGCTAGAACTCTAATAGGCGTACTACGCCGCGATACGTAAGGAATATACGGAGCTTATCGAACTAAGTAAGTAAGTAGTTAAAGCCGCGCGAAGCGACGCGACGGCTACTTAGGAGTATACTAAGCGTAAAATCGAGGTTATAAAGGCTAAAGCCGAGAAAGCTACGGCTTAAGCCTACGCTACTCGTTTAGTAGCCCGCGAAGAAGTATTAAGGAAGAATAACGAGTAGCTTCTTTGGGCTAACTTACCTACCGGTAGCTCCGCCCGTTAGGTAGGCGAGTCCTCGCGATAAGCGGCCGCTTAAGCCCCTATCCTCTAATATAAAGATTTCTACGCGGGCTACCCCGCTCTTTAGAAGGTATCTACTTATAGGAATATCGATATTTTCGGCGAGCCCTTACGAGTATATCCCCCTCTTCGTAAAGGAGTCGCCGAGCCCCCTTAACCCGCTAGGCTAAAGGTACCTAAGTATTACGCCGACCTCGACCTAGACCGCTTCTACTAGGAAGTAATATACGAAGAACCCTCGTATTATTATAAGTTTTTAGGCTCTAGAGCCGAAGCTCCCTTAGCTATAGCGCTACTAATAGCGCGCGGAACTTCCTCCGTAGGGGGTAGACGCGAGCCGCCTATAACTAGGTATAGAGTACGCGAGCGGTATACCCCTCCGTAGATAAAGAGCCTCGGCCGCGGTAATATATATTACGTATACTTACTAAAACTATAGTACGGGTTCGAGAATACTCGATCCCCTTACTACCCTTATTTAACTACGTAGAACGCCTATATATACGAATAGGAACCTACGTACGTCTTCGAAGATAACTCGGACAAGGATACTAAGAAAAGCTAAAGATTTAACCCGGACTATATCGGTTACTTCGACCCTAACCTCTACTCTAAGGACGTAGTAGAGGAGCGTAATAGTAAGTACTTCTATTAAATAGTAGAACTATTTATCGAAGCCCTAGAGGACGCGCGTAGCTCTATATTAAGTCGAATTCTACGAGTTAATATATCTAAATATTTACGAGGTCCGGCTCTTAGTTAGTATAACTCCTAGCTATCGGCTTCCGAAAAAAACCGACTTAAATTAGGGCGAGGAGTTACTAACTAGTACGAAGCCCTATAGGATAAGTTATAGATAAGATACCTCGATACGTTATACTAGTACGAGCGCTAGTTCCTATTACTCGATAACGTAGCTAAGGGCTACTCGGTCTCGGATTTTATTATAACTACTATATAGTTCCTTAAGGCCGCGGGGTTTTACTAAGAGTATTAATAACTAATAAAGATATAGGCTAAGCTCGACTCTAGAATTAGTTTACTTATTCTAATACTATAAGGGGGATGAAGGTATAAGACTAGAATAGGAAGTAGAATAGAAACGGGATAGAGAGATACGGATAATATATAAGAAATAATATAATATACTACCGCAATACTACAATTTATAGAACCCCAACAATTAATAATACAGGAACTAGATTAACGGTACGTATATAGGAACTAAGATAGTATAATAATACGATCTAATTCTTATTACTTACGTTAACTCTAGACTCTCTCTTCTTTACTCCTAACTACTTTATCTATCTCTTTATAAACTACCCTACCTATCTCTTTACGTAATACTTAAAGATCCTATTACCTTACCTTTATATAGTAGCTAAGCGGCAGAAGTTAATAGTAATCTAATACTTTATTATCTATACTTATCTTACCTATATTTTGGAGGTCGTACTAGGGTTTCTCTCTATAGCTAAGACGATTCCTAGTAGCTATTATAGTATTATAATCGAACTTATACTTAGGATACTCTCTCTCTCTTTTTTAGACTAGATTATCGAACTCTCGAACATTAGGCTTTATATTAGACTTTAAATATTAGACTTTAGGACTTTAGGACTCTCTTTCTTTACTATTAACTTAACTATAGGACTATTAGACTATCGAAAAGGAACTTCGTATATTAATCTTCGACTACTAGACTTTTAAACTTTCCTTCGAATACTAGGCTATATACGACTCTCGACTTTAGACTCTCGACTTTAGACTCTTAACTTTAGACTCTTAACTTTAGACTCTCGACTTTGGACTTCTAACTTTAGACTCTCGACTTCGGACTTTTAACTACCCTTTTTTTTAGAATACCTTCGAACTTTTTATACGAATATTAACTAGCGTTACTTTATACCTTTAAACCGACCTTTCCTCTTCTTATAACCGAACAATACTCGATCAACCGACTATTACTAAACTTAGAAATAGGAAAAATCTTTATAAAGGTCTAAGTCTAAGCTATATTAACGGAAAATTAGAATTTAGAATAATTACTAGTAATATCCTAGTTCTTTTAACTCCTTAGACTAAGTCTAGGATGTCCCGTTAGTAGAAATTATACTTTATACGAAAATACCTAGGATTACCTATACTATTAATATATTGCCCCTCTATAGCCTATATACCCTTATCTAATAAGTTAGAAAAGAGAGGCCTAACTATACTATATACGAAACGGTACTACTCTCGCTATCTAGGCTACGAACTCCGTATATCGGCGTATAGATCCGACTCCTTTTAGCTACTTATCTTCGAAATTATCTAGGAACTCTTAGTATTAATACTCTTATTTCTAAGAAACGTACGCGAACGAATATAATATAAAATAAATAGAATAACTTAAGACTAACGAAAAATCGAAATACCTATATACTTACGCCTAGACTAAAGGATCCCTCCTACTAGAATACCTTCGGATTCTTCCGGCCCTCCCTCTAGTAACCCGTCTACGGCTAATCTTAGCCCTATAATTAAAGGACTAGCTACTCGTTCTAATATAATCAACCTTATTAATACCCTTAAGGATTTTACTATTACTAGAAGATAGGAAAGAAAGGCTTAAGCCTTTAATCTTAAGAACTATACGCTCTCTTCTAAGGAACGCTTCGATAGTCGGAATATTACGGACTTCCTTATTCGCCTTAAAGATACCTTCGATACCTACGATATTACCGATAATACCTATAAGATCTAGGCTCTTACTCGTAATATTAAGTCTAGCTATCTATACGATATTAAGCTTTTAGATAGCTATAAGGAACGTAGCTATAGAACTCTTCGTAAATCCCTTCGTAAGGAATATATCGCTACTAATAACCGTTAGCGAAAGGAAACTACTACTTATCTCTATAAACTTACTTTTTAAAGCGCCTCTTAGAAACTAGACACTCGTAGCTTTATTAAGGAATTTAAGAACTACTATCTACTTATTATTAATACCGATAAACTAACTAGGTCTACTACGAGTAGGATCTTCCTTAGTAGATTACTAGAATCGGTTCGTTAATAGGTTAACCTAACGCTTAATATCGACTCTCGTATTCGCTCTACCTTTAACGATATTAAACGGATTATCCTTAAAGCTAAATAGATTATTATTAGTAACGAGAATATATTACTCTTTATATTAGATAGTTATAAAGGAAGTACCCTCGATAGGGTTATTAAATAAATAGTCCTTCGAAGGAATAAGGCTATAGCTAAAGAAAAACCTAAAACTACTAAACCTTAACTTAGGGCTAATATTATTAAAGCTCTTAAGGGTCTTCGCGGAACGAATACTTCTAGGGACGTCCTACTCTTCGCTATTACCAAAAGCACGGATCCTACTATAGTAGTAGCTAGGAAAGATATAAAATAGTTTACTATACTTAACGATTAGATCTATAATAACTTTCGCTCTTCTACTTAGTCTAATACTATACTATTAGGAAGTTCCTTCGTTTATACTAACCTACGTAGAAATTACTATAGGGGGCTAGCTAATACTAACTAGTCCTCCTAGTATATCTAGAATACTACTAACTAACGTAGTTAGTCCGCTAATATTCAGTCTACTAGTATCCCTAGTAACCCCTAGCCTCTACCCCTAGCCTAGCTAAGAAACTCGAACCTAACCGCCCTACCTACTAACTACCCTTTAATCCCTTCTTTATTGCCGCCCCCTATATAGACTACCTAGAACGGAATATCGGAAAAGAGAGGTTGTAGGAGCTATAGAAGTATAGAATATTACGAACGGATATACCCTAACGTTATAGAACTAGTTACTTAAGGAATTTACTATTAGAATATAAACGTAATACCTAGATAGTAGTACTAGGGAACTTCAGCCGCTCTAGGCGGGAAAATCGGAGGAATTATTAACGGCTAGAACTATAGTAACTAGATCCATACTTAATTAGCTTAGTCTTAATAGGGCTCTAGTAGTATTTCGTTATTTAGGACAGTTAAGTTATTTATTAGAATTATTAAATTAAGCGACTTAGAGTAGGAAGACTTTAGTACGTAGGTTTAGGTATCGAATATTAGTAAGGTAGGAGGAGGCGGATTTATACCTTCTATTATTCTTACGGCTACTACCTAACTACGTTTATCTATACGAAAACCCCTATTAGAAAAGGTAAAAGGAAAATAGCCTACTAGGGTTACTAAGTCTAGTAGATCTAAGGCCCCGATAGTTAAGTATATAGTATATAGTTATATTACTAAGACTACGGAATAATAGAATAGCGAAGGAGACTCGGATATAGACTTAGACTTAGAAGACGACGAACTAGACGTAACCCTTAGGAACTCGCTACTAGAACTACTAAAGAAAACTCGTAAGCCTAGGAACCTAACTCTTAAGTAGTACGTTACGAAGAAAGACAAGGCTACTAATAGAATATATATAGTAGGGAATATCCTCTAGTAATTAGTCCAACTTAGTCTTTAGGATACTATTATTTATATTCCGGTATTTAGAGATCTCTTATATAAGTCCCTACTAGAACAATTAGCTAATAACATCCGTCCCGAAATAGAGGAAATAGAACGAAGGAAACGGGAAAAAGCTACTAAAAGGAAGCGGAAAATAGAAGAAAGATAGAAAGCGGACGGAATAAAATAAGAAGTAGGAATTATAGTACTACGCTTAGAAGAGTAGGAACTAACTTCGGAAATAGTTCTTTATATTAATAAGGATAATAACCGTTCTCGCGTCTCTATAAGGAGCCCTACTTTAATAGCTCGGATTAGAAAACTAGAGATTAAGGCGTTATATAATACTAGAGCCGAAGTAAACGTTATATCTAAAGGAGTCGTAAGGAGTTATAGATTAGTAGTTAATAGTATTAAGTAGGATATCTAGGGACTAGTTTTAGATAAGCTTAAGGTTACTAACGGGAGGAGAGTTCCTCTAGTTAGCTAGACTAGCGCGCGTATACGGATCGCCGGAGTAGACTTTAATTATAAAAATATAGTCTTTATAGTACTTAGGGACTACTCTTAGGGAATAATACTTGGTTAGCCCTTTTTAGTACGGAGTCGTCTCGTTATATAGGTTAAGGCGGATAGCGGTATTTCGTATAAGGTATTCTCTATAAACGGCGAATAGAGCGTTATATAGTAAGTAGTTATCTTAGAATTCCTATACGATAGGTATAAGTCTAGTCTTCGAATCCCTTATACTTATTTAGACCAAGAAGATAATTCTAATTCGGATAATTCGGAAAATAAGGAGGCGGAGTCCTAGGTCTTAGAAGGATATCTACTATATATATAAGAAACCTAAGGCTCCTAGTACTAAACTTAGGCTAGAATATATACGAATAGCTTTTCGATAACCCGATCCGCGACGAGTTTCTCTTACCGCTAGACTTTAGGAGACTTCTATATAATAAGACTTATACTATAACTAGACTTAATATAGCTACTATAGTAAACGAGATAAAGCTATAAAAAGAAAGGGATAGGCTTCTATAGGAATAGCGGATAAGGTACCGAATATTTACCTATTATCGCCTTATACCGGCGAAGCCTTAGACCGGATTACTAATATTTAGATACTTAGATAAATAGGACCTACTTTCCCTAAGGATTTCCTTATTTTCGACTGGCTCCCCAATAAAGTATAGAACGAAACACGTAAATAGTATATATAAGAAGAAAGTAGATAAGATCTAACCTTAGAACGTTTAGCTTACTAATAGATCTATACCTAGCGGTCGTATAGATTAGAGAAATATAATACTAAAAGAATAGTTTAGTACGGAACCTTACTATTACCTTAATAGATTCCTCGAGAAACGCTACGCCCGTTTCCCTCGTTAGACTCGGCTTATAGAACTCTAGTTTAATAATATACGTATTAACTAGTCCCTTAGCCCGAACGAACGATTACTAGTTAAGGAAATACTTATACGAAGGGAACCTACCCTCGTATAGAGCTTCGAAGAATACGGTAAAATTAGGAAAGAAGTAGTACTAGTATAAGTTATCCGAGTAGTAGACTACGAACCCTAGTAAACGAAACCCTTTAATATCCCTAAGGCTCTATTAAGTAAGATTCGTTAGATATTTTACGAAAGAATTAAGACGGGAAGACTCGAACCTAGTTATACCTTATATCGTAATCTATAGTTTTTAGTCTTAAAGAAAAACGGTAAGTATCGGCTAATTAATAGCGCTACGAATATCAATATAGTTACTATTAGGGACGCGAACGTACTACTAACGGCCGATAAATTTTCTAACTCGTTTACTAGATACGTATAGATATCGCTTACTAACCTTTTCTCTAGGTACGACCAATTAGAACTTACTAAAGAGAGTCGCGATCTTACCTTATTTATATACCCGTTTAGTCTTTTACGAATAACTACTCTACCTTAAGGAGTAACGAACTTAGTAGCCTAATTTTACCGTATATCTAAGATAATTATTTCCTACTAGTTTAAATATAGCGATATTTATATAGACGATATAATTACCGGAACCCCGAAAAAGTATAATAATAATAAGGAATCCGAGCTTACGGGAGTACGTCGAGGGGTCTTAGAATACGTAGTTAGGCTAGACGTAGTTCTTACGGATATTAAACGCGCGGGAGTAACGATATTAGGAGAAAAGTTCGATATTTATAAAAAGGGCGTAAATATAGTCGGATACTATTACGATCGAGAAGGACGATACCTAAATACTTCTAAGGTAGCTACTATTTTAAACTAGTTAACTCCTAGGTCTATTAAGTCTACGAGAGCTTTTATCGGGGTCTATATCTATTACCGAATCTAGATATAGGATTTTACTACTGTTTCGAAACCTATCTTCGTATTATTTAAGAAGGACTTAGAATTCTATTAGGGAAAGGAATAAGATAAGGTAATAAGAACTCTTTAGGAAGCGCTTACGACTATACCCGTACTATAACTAGTTATATACGAACTAGATTTAGGCGAGATTATTCTTATAGTAGATACTTTAGGAGAAGGATAGGGAGCGGTCCTATAATAAATAGACGAACTAGGTAAGAGATACCCGTACTAATATAAAAGCGGGATCTAGTCGCTATTAGAAAGGAAATACGATATAGTTAAACTAGAATACTACGCCCTTTTATACGCTCTTAAGAAATTCTACCTTTATCTTTAAGGAACGTATTTCGTAGTCGAAACGGATGCCCGGACTTTAATCTATTAACTTAATAGAGTATCTTTAGATATAGTAGGATCTCTTATTATACGATAGCTCGTATAGATTTAGATATAGGATTTTAATATTCGATACGTTCCTGGGAAAAAGAATATAGTAGCTAATAGACTCTCCCGCTAATTTAGTAACGTACCTAAAAAGGATATCCCTACTATTCCTAACTTCGATATCGAGGATTTTATCGATCGGCGACTTAGAGCCCTTTACTATTCTAGTATCTACGTCTATAAGCGTAACCTATAGTATACGATCTAGCTCTACCCGATAACTATACCTAGTCTAGAAAATAACGATAATACTAGTAGCGAAAGTTCTATAGATTAGAACGAGGAATACGGAGAATTCGGTTTATCGGAACCTTAGGAAGGATTAGATAGCGAATATACCGTAGAATACCAAGCGATTACTAACTAGCTTATAATATTAAAAGTCGCGGACTATCTTAAAGGTAAATAGATTACGGCTATAAAAAGAAAGATAATAGGCTACCTTATAGCTAGACGATAACTATTTAAGTAAGGTAAACGAGGATAAGCTTACCGTTACGTAATTAATAACTAGGACTAGTAAAAGGAAATTATCGTCGCCCTCTATAATAAATACGGCTATAAAGGACGCGAAACTATAGTAGTACTTATTCGGAATCGATATTATTAGGACGGGTACTACAACGACGTTAGTAAATAGATTAAAGAATATCCTTAATATTAAATAAGCGATCGAGCGTACGTAGTAGAACCTCTAAATACGACTATTATTCGGAGCAAGATTCTTAGCGTAAGATAGTCTATTAATTATACGATAATTACCCTACGAGATAGTTATAGGTATCTTATTTAGGTAAGGGAGGAATTAAGCGGTTAGCCTAAGGTAAGAGTACTCCATTTAGTACCTACGTCTAAGAATATCGCGGATTTTATCTTTAAGGAACTAATCTATCGATAGGGTATTATATTGGAAATTAGAGTTAATAGAGGTCCTAAGAACAAGCTATATACGGATACGCTTCTAAAACTATACGATATTAGAAAGATTAAGATTTTACTATATAATAGTTAAGGTTAGGGAGGAATCGAACGGTCTTACTTAATAATATAGGAAGCCTTCCGACGAGTAACGAACGGGAACTAGAAACCTTAGAAAGATTTATTACTAGTAATACTTTAGGCCGAACGGATAATAGTTAATAGAACAACTAGTATAACTCTAGTTAGGATAATACTTAGTAAAGAATATATCCTTCCGATCGAACTAAAAATAGTTATATAGTAAAACCTTCCTTAGTCTATAGTTAGGATAATAGAATACCCTCTTTTTCTACGAGCTAAATAACTAGATTAGAGAGGGGAAGACCTCTAGGAAGCTATCGTAAGGTAGGAACGTATAAGATAGGAAGTAAACGAGTACTAGGAATCGTAATATTAAACTAGAATACGTACTAAAAACCTAGACGTAGGATAGCTTATCCTTTTATATAATACGAAGATTATTAAGGATTTCGGATCTAAATTAGATTTTATATAGGTCGGTCTATACCGTATCGCGAAGGTATATAAGGACGGGAGAACTAGATTACCTATTAGTAGCTACGTACTTAAGGAACTAAATAGAGTTTTAGTATATAAGACGATTCGAGGAAATAGGATTAGGATCTTCTACTAGAGGGATAGGCCTATAGGAAATAACCTCCTTAATACTAGTTAGGAGTATAGGATAGAATAAAAATAAGGCTAGGATCAAGACAATACTTAATTAGATAAGGATAAAGAATAGGAATAGGAAAAGTAACCCGGTAACGAGGATCTAGATATATTAGTTCGCCGATCCGGACTATAAGTAATTATTCCTAGACTAGAAGGATTCGACCCTAGCTAATACTAGGATTACTAGGAACTACGGAGAAGTATTCGATTCGTAAACGGCTTATAAATACTTATAATATAGAAAAGGAAACGATTAGTAAAGTATATAAAATACTAAGCTAATAAGCTAATATACTATATCTTAATCGAATCCCTTATTTATATATTAGTATAAAGGAACTTAGTACGTAATCCTAGGGGACCTTTACGCCTCTTTAATCCTCTTCCGCTATATACGCTTTCGACCTTTTAAATCCTTCTCTACTTAATACTTATTCGATTCTCTTCTACTTTACGCGCTTTCGATTCTCGTCTATATATTAGGAATTACTACGACCTAATATCCCCTATAGCTACTAAATACGTTAGTCTCTACTAAGTAGATACCTATCTAATAAGTAGCTTATAATCTAGGAAACCTTAAGTATATAAGTATCTACTAAAGTCTAGGTCCTTAGTTGAGTCTAATATTAGTTTGGTCCTACTAGTTCTCTAGGAAGTATTTATACCCCTCGAGGTCCTCCCGTACGGTCTACCTTGGGTTCTTTAATAATCTCCGGTTTAAGCTCGAATAAGATTATATTAACTTATTAATCCTACTCGGCCCTTAAGCTTATATCTACGAAACCCTAGATTCACGACTATAGGAATATAATTATCGATCCTTTTATTTAGACCCTTTTACTTATTAATTCTAACTAGTCCTTAAGCTTATATCTACGAAACCTAGAGTTTATACTTAAGAGAATACCTTTACCGTTCCTCCTACTCTAGCCTCTTTAATAGCTTCTTACTCTTCGTTAGCCCTCCTAGTAGCGCTAATAGTTTACGTCCTATCCTCTATTTAAGCCTCCCTACTCTTGTATTTCAAGATTAGAATAGATCTATATAGTCCTTAGGAGGATAATCCTATAAGTTAAAATAGTCGTATTCTCTTAGTCTTTTAGTACTTAGACTTTCGCTATATCGGCCTTTCGTAACCTTCGCCTATTCGCCTCCCGTTCCTCCTTAGTTAAATTAATAGTATCCTCTATTATTATACCGGTCTAGCTTTACGCTTAAATAGACTTAGTCGGGTATTACTTTCGTAAAACTTAACTTTAGCTATTGAAGGAACTATACCCTAGTATATATATATATTATAACGGTTCGATTCTCGGATAGCTAGCTTCGTAGTAGACGTTTATTACTTTTCCTTTTTATTAGTTTTATATATATATATATATATATATATGTTCGGAAAGGTCAGGAGAGTTACCTTTTATATATAGAGTTAGGAAGTTTACTTTATTTTATTTAAGCTACCGTACCTTATTCTAAATTGTTTTTTATATAGAAACCGTTTATATATTAACCTTTGTTTGCGTTAAACCTAAGTAAAGAGTATAGGAAGTAGGAAGGCGAACGTTATAGGACGACGTTGAATTTTTTTAGTAGGGGAGGGAGAAGTCTTTTAAGTCGGGAATCCGTATTAAAGTCGAGCTATATTAATAAAAGGAACGAATAAACTAGAATTGAAAAATACGAATAATACTATATATAATACTACTATAACCGGAAACTATAAGGAAAATTTTAACTAATTACCTCGAAAAGTCCTCCTATCTAACGGACTTTACTTGAATACAACCGTAATAGATTAGGTTATTAGAGTAATACCTAATAATTACTATTACTATCTAGTATACCTCCCGGGGAGCCGCTTCCTATACTAAGCGTTAATACGCGCGACGTATAGGGCTACTTTAGAAATATAAAGGATCTTTTAATATATTCAATTGTTTTAGGAAATATTTAGGATTTTTTTATATATTTAGATACTTTAGTATACGCGTTAAGGTTTTATTACTCTTTCGAGTCTTTTCTTGCTTTTAAGTTCTTTCTTAGTATCTTAGGATACGAGAAGTTCTATACCCCTTTAAGATTCTTCTTAGTATTTAGGCTTATTAGTTGGTCTCGTATAGTTTTAGTATATATCTTAGAATACGTTAAGGGTCGACGTATTATCTACCTAGGGAGGGGATATAAGGGGGATAAAGGTGTAAGACTAGAATAGGAAGTAGAATAGGAACGGGATAGAGAGATACGGACAATATATAAGAAATAATATAATATACTACTATAATACTACAATTTATAGAACCCTAATAATTAATAATATAGGAACCAGATTAACGGTACGTATATAGGAACTAAGATAGTATAATAATACGATCTAATTCTTATTACTTACGTTAATTCTAGACTCTCTCTTCTTTACTCCTAACTACCTTATCTATCTCTTTATAAACTACCCTACCTATCTCTTTACGAAATACTTAAAGATCCTATTACCTTACCTTTGTATAGTAGCTAAGCGGTAGAAGTTAATAGTAATCTAATACTATATTATCTATACTCATCTCACCTATAATACCCTCTAAACGTACGTATATAGACGAATTTATATAGTCGATCGAAGAACGATAGTTCGACTTCTAGGACTTCGATAGGAGTCGCTCTAGTAGTAAGTACCCCTTCCCTAGAGAACGGGACCCCTTCTATAGTAATCTACGGGATAGTCTTAGGTAGAATAGGAACGCTAACTAAGACGGTTAGGATTACTCTCGCGGCTATTAGGACTACCGGGGCTCCAACCCTAATACTACTAACTAGGACCGAAACGAGCCTAAGAGGAACTCTTAGACTCTTTAACTACGCTCTAACTTAACGGGCTACGGCTAAAATAGCTAAGACGCGGCTAGAGAGGCTAATCCTAATAAGACTAGTAATAGCGAATAGGATAGATTCAAGTTATACGACGCCCCTAGAGACGATTAGAGGGATAACCGGGATAGATTATAAGATAACTACGGCCGCGATAATAGTTACCCCCGCGACGCCTCCTAGGACGATTAGAGGGATTACCGAGATAGGTCTTAGGATAACTATAGCCGCGATAGTAGCTATCGTAGTAAGTCCTAAGATAACGATAGGAAACTAGAAGCGAACTACGTAGCCTTTAACGATAAAAATAATACTACTTAAAACGGTATCTCCTTACTAATAGTTAACTACTTCCTTAGCGCTAACCTCGTTCCCCCGGCCCTATAATTAAACGTACGAGCGGAGAATCTAGAAGCCGCCCCTAAGAAGCCGTAAAATACGAATAACTCGAAGCGTAGTTCGTATAAGATATACGCCGCGGAATTCCTATCTAGTAATAAGCTATAGTAATACTTACGCGATACCTATAGGTTTCCTAAGAAAGGATAACCTACGGAATCTATCGTCGTAAACTACGCCGGCGCTTACGACTACCTACGCGAACGACTACTAATTATTACCGGCTCCCTTATAGGTCTTTCTTCTATAGTCGATAGCTTCCGTAAATATAATTACGTAGAATATATAGTTAGGTTCTCGCCTACTACGAATAATACTAAGCTATACCTCGATACTAGATACTATATATCTACTATCGGGCGTTCCTACTTCTAAGATATAGTCTAGGCCGCGAACCCCCTCGTTAAAGCTAAGACTATAGATATCCTATAGATACTTACGGGCGTTACTAGAGGGAAGAGCGTATCCTAAAAGGCTATAGTAGAGGCGTTTATCCCCGCCTCGATCTAGAAAAAAAGGGTACTACTCCGCCTCGAATTTAAAGTTAGGATAGTCGATAATTTTAGTACCGGACTCCTACTCGGCGTCGACGTACTCCTACTATACGGTATTAACCTCCTAATATCTACGCGCAAAGCGAGATTTATCTAGTACTAGAATACGATAGTCGACGTCGACGTATTACTATAGAGGCCTAAATTTAAAGAAGTTCGCGTTATAGCGAAGGAAAATACTACTATCGCTAAGGGGATAGCTACCCCTATAGGCCTATACCGATTAAGGCGATCTACTTACTAATAGAACGGGATCTAGAGTTCTAGTCCTACGGCTCCAATACTCTTCGTAAATTCTACGATACTAGTAGACGACTATATAACTAGATTATAGATAAAAATTTCTCGTATATTATCGCGCGAAACGACGGCCCCGATAATATTACTATCCTTAGGGGCGCGTCGCTTAGAATCCTATCCGAATACTAGTATAAGGGATACTACTACCTCTCGATAAAAGATTACTACCTTACTACCCTTCCGCCCCCCGAAGAAACGGGACCGGAAACGCGACTCGATAACGGAGTAATAGTATACGGAGACCTAGATATAGTATAAAGGATAGCCGCGGTCGTAAACGAGTTCCCCGACCTATAGGCTACGAAGAACTTAATTATTAAGGTACTATAAGAAGACTAGGCGAGCATCCCTATCCTATCCGAATTTAAAGAGAATCCTAAGTTAGATATACGTATTTATAGGCTATATAAGGAAGCTCGGGAGGAAATCGATAAGGTATTCGACGGACTTACCTAAGACGGTAAAATATCGAGGACGACTAAACCTATACCGTTCGTCTTCCTAGTATTCGTAGCCTAGCGAAATATACCCTAACCTAATAGCTCGGTTAAACGTAAACCCCGGGTCGTCGTCGACCTATAAGGATTAAATACTATATTAATTAAGGACTCCTACCCGCTCCCCCTCTAAGAAGACTTTCTTACCTAGCTCTAGATAAAAAAAAATATCTCGGTATTCGATAGCTTGAGTTTCTTCTACTAATAGCTAATTAAGGAGGAGGATCGCTATAAAATCGTAGTAAATATATACCGAGGCTAGGAAATATTTTACGTCCTTATTATAGGGTACTATAACTCGGTATAGTACGTATAGCGTAACCTCGATAAGATCCTCTATAAGTTCGACTTCGCCGAGGGATATATCGACGATATATAGGTAGCTTTAGTTACTCTCGAGGAATACTACTACTACTTACGAATAGTATTTACGAAACTATTATATTTTGGGTTTTTACTTATACCGCTTAAGAGCTTCCTAGGCTACCCCTTAGCTAGACTTCTCGGTACGTATATTAACGCTTACGGGTTAAGTATATAGGTAGAAAAGATTACGGTAGTTAGGAACCTAGTATTCCCTACGAAGCTTTCGGATCTAGAATCTATCGTAGGACTTACGGGCTACCTTCGCTATAACGTCCCCTACTACGCGTAGCTAAACGAAGCGCTATAGCTTAAGAAGACGCGCCTCCTTAAGGAGGCCCTACCGAAAGGCCCTAGATATAAAGTATACGCTAATTATATCGTCGTTTACGAAATAGAAGAGCTAGCGTAGTCGTTCTAAGCCGTATAGAACGAAATCTATAAGAATCGAACCCTATACTATTACGACGGGAATCGACCCCTCTATATTAACGTCGATACCTTACGAGAGGACGGATATAGTACTATACTATACTACGTAGACAGAGACCTCGATCCTACCCTAGTTAATAATATAGTCGAATATAAAGACGACGACGGAACGGCTCGCGCGATAGAAATTTAACAAGCTACCGTCTTCCTACTATATAAGATTTAACCGATTCTATTTCTCTCTAAGTCTCTTACTACTACCGCTTAAAGATACTAGCCTACGGAGCTAGAAGTCGCTAGGGTCTATAGTCTACTAGATTCTATAGAAAGTAGCGTATATAGTACGTTCCTTATCGAAGACGTTCCTCTTTACGGACTATAAAGTAATTATAGTAATAGCTACCTAAACGAATCTTAATAAGACCGTAAAGCTTAACCGCTTAAGTATAAAGTTAGTATTAGTAAGCGCTTTTATCTCTATATTTAAAGGTCTATCGTTCTTATATAGACCTAGGAAAAACTATATTATCCCCGACGCCTTAAGCCGCTTAAAACGAAGGATCCCGGAGCTCGATTATACGGACGACCTTAAGGACGTCGTAGCCCTAGGGATCTACTATACTACCCTAGTCGAAATAGACGACAAATTTAAGGAACGCGTCTAGCGCGGTTACTCCGAAGACCTTTACTAGGCTAAGATTTACGCGTAGCTATAAAGTAGGAATCTCCTCGTCGCTACGCTACCTACCCCTACTACTATAGGTGAGATGAGCGTAGATAATATAGTATTAGATTACTATTAACTTCTACTACTTAGCTACTATATAAAGGTAAGGTAATAGGATCTTTAAGTATTTTATAAAGAGATAGATAGGGCAGTTTATAAAGAGATAGATAAGGTAGTTAGGAGTAAAGAAGAGAGAGTCTAGAGTTAACGTAAGTAATAAGAATTAGATCGTATTATTATATTATCTTAGTTCCTATATACGTACCGTTGATCTAGTTCCTATATTATTAATTATTAGGGTTCTATAAATTGTAGTATTACGGTAGTATATTATATTATTTCTTATATATTAGCCGTATTTTATATCCTCTTTCTATTCTACTTCCTATTCCGGCTATATACCTTTATCCCCCTTATATCCCCTCCCTAGGTAGACAATACGTCGACCCTTAATATCTTCTAAAGATATACGCTAAAACTATACGAGACCAACCAACAAACCTAAATACTAAGAAGAATCTTAAAGGGGTATAGAACTTCCCGCATCCTAAGATACTAAGAAAGAACTTAAAAGTAAGAAAAGACTCGAAAGAGTAATAAAACCTTAACGTATATACTAAAGTATCTAAATATACTATAAAATCTTTAATATTTCTAAAACTAAGAAAGAATTTAAAGCTCTCCTAAAATAATTAAATATATTAAAAGACCCTATATATTTCTAAAGTAGCCCTATACGTCGCGCGTATTAACGCTTAGTATAGGAAGCGACTCCTCGGGAGGTATACTAAATAGTAATAGTAATTATTAGATTATTACTCTAATAACCTAATCTATTACGGTTATATTTAAGTGAAGTCGGTTAGATAGGAGGACTTTTTAAGGTAATTAGTTAAAATTTTCCTTATAGTTTCCGGTTATAATAGTATTATACGTAGTATTATTCGTATTTTTCAATTCTAGTTTATTCGTTCTTTTCCTTAATATAGCTCGACTTTAATACGGATTCCCGACTTAAAAGACTTCTCCCTCCCCTACTAAAAAATTCTACGTTGTCCCTTAACGTTCGCCTTCCTACTTCCTATACTCTTTACTAGGTTTAACGTAAATAAAGGCTAATATATAAACGGTTCCTATATAAAATAATTTAGAATAAGGTACGGTAGCTTAAATAAAACAAAGTAAACTCCCTAACTCTATATATAAAAGGTAACTCTCCTAACCTTTCCGGATATATATATATATATATATAAAAAACTAATAAAAAGGAAAAGTAATAAACGTCTACTACGAAACTAGCTATCCGAGAATCGAACCGTTATAATATATATACTAGGGTATAGTCCCCTTTAATAGCTAAAGTTAAGTTTTACGAAAGTAATACCCGACTAAGTCTATTCAAGCGTAAAGCTAGACTAGTATAATAATAGAGGATACTATTAATTTGACTAAGGATAAACGGGAGGCGAATAGGCGAAGGTTACGAAAGGCCGATATAGCGAAAGTCTAAGTAGTAAAAGACTAAGAGAATACGACTACTTTAACTTATAGGATTATCCTCCTAAGGACTATATAGATCTATTCTAATCTTGAAATACAAGAGTAGGGAGGCTTAGATAGAGGATAGGACGTAAACTATTAGCGCCGCCGGGAGGGCTACCGAAGAGTAAGAAGCTATTAAAGAGGCTAGAGTAGGAGGAACGATAAACGTATTCTCTTAAGTATAAACTCTAGGTTTCGTAGATATAAGTTTAAGGACCGATTAGGATTAATAAGTAAGAGGGTCTAAATAAAAGAATCGATAATTATATTCCCGTAGTAATAAATCCTAGGTTTCGTAGATATAAGCTTAAGGACCGAGTAGGATTAATAAGTTAATATAATCTTATCGAAGCTTAAACCGAAGATTATCGAGGAACCTAAGGTAGACCGTACGGGAGGACCTCGAGGGGTATAAATACTTCCTAGAGAACTAGTAGGACTAAACTAATATTAGACTTAACTAAGGACCTAGACTTTAATAGATACTTATATACTTAAGGTTTCCTAGATTATAAGCTACTTATTAGATAGGTATCTACTTAGTAGAGCTAGACGTATTTAGTAGCCGTAGGGGATATTAGGTCGTAGTAATTCCTAACGTATAGAAGAGAATTAAAAGCGCGTAAAGTAGAAGAGAATCGAATAAGTACTAAGTAGGGAAGGATTAAAAAGGTCGAAAGCGTATATAGTAGAAGAGGATTAAAGAGGCGTATAGGTCCCCTAGGATTATATACTAAGTTCCTTTATACTAATATATAAATAAGGGATTCGATTAAGGTATAGTATATTAGCTTATTAGCTTAATGTATTATATACTTTTCTAATCGTTTCCTTATCTATATTATAAGTATTTATAAGCCGTTTACGAATCGAATACTTCTCTGTAGTTCCTAGTAATCCTAGTATTAGCTAGGGTCGAATCCTTCTAGTCTAGGAATAATTACTTATAGTCTAGATCGGCGAACTAATATATCTAGGTCCTCGTTACCGGGTTGCTTTTCCTATTCCTATTCTATATCCTTATCCAATGAAGTATTATCTTAATCCTAGTCGTATTCTTATTCTATCCTATACTCCTAACCGGTATTAAGGAGGTTATTACCTATAGGTCTATCCCTCTAGTAGAAGATCCTAATCCTATTTCCTCGAATCGTCTTATATACTAAAACTCTATTTAGTTCCTTAAGTATATAGCTACTAATAGGTAATCTAGTTCTCCTATCCTTATATACTTCCCCGATACGGTATAGACCGACCTATATAAAATCTAATTTAGATCTGAAATCCTTAATAATCTTCGTATTATATAAGAGGACAAGTTGTCCTACGTCTAGATTTTTAGTACGTATTCTAGTTTAATATTACGATTCCTAGTACTTGTTTACTTTCTATCTTATACGTTCCTACCTTACGATAGCTTCCTAGAGGTCTTCCCCTCTCTAATCTAGTTACTTAGCTCGTAGAAAAAGAAGGTATTCTATTATCCTAACCGTAGACTAAGGAAGGTATTACTATATAACTATTTTCAGTTCGATCGGAAGGACGTATTCTTTACTAAGTATTATCCTAACTAGAGTTATACTAGTTATTCTATTAACTATTATCCGTTCGGCCTAAAGTATTACTAGTAATAAATCTTTCTAAGGTTTCTAGTTCCCGTTCGTTACTCGTCGGAAGGCTTCCTATATTATTAAGTAAGACCGTTCAATTCCTCCTTAACCTTAACTATTATATAGTAAAATCTTAATCTTTCTAATATCGTATAGTTTTAGAAGCGTATCCGTATATAGCTTGTTCTTAGGACCTCTATTAACTCTAATTTCCGATATAATACCCTATCGATAGATTAGTTCCTTAAAGATAAAATCCGCGATATTCTTAGACGTAGGTACTAAACGGAGTACTCTTACCTTAGGCTAACCGCTTAATTCCTCTCTTACCTAAATAAGATAGCTATAACTACCTTATAGGGTAATTATCGTATAATTAATAGACTATCTTATACTAAGAATCTTACTCTAAATAATAGTCGTATTTAGAGGTTCTACTACGTACGCTCGATCGCTTATTTAATATTAAGGATATTCCTTAATCTATTTACTAACGTCGTTATAGTACCCGTCCTAGTAATATCGATTCCGAATAAGTACTACGGTAGTTTCGCGTCCTTTATAGTCGTATTTATTATAGAGGGCGACGATAATTTCCTTTTATTAGTCTTAGTTATTAATTACGCGACGGTAGGCTTATCCTCGTTTACCTCGCTTGAATAGTTATTATCTAGCTATAAGGTAGCCTATTACCTTTCTTTTTATAGCTATAATCTATTTACCTTTAAGATAGTCCGCGACTTTTAATATTATAAGCTAGTTAGTAATCGCTCGGTATTCCGCGGTATATTCGCTATCTAATCCTTTCTAAGGTTCTAATAAACCGAATTCTCCGTATTCCTCGTTCTAATCTATAGAACTTTCGCTACTAGTATTATCGTTATTTTCTAGACTAGATACGGTTATCGGGTAGAGCTAGATCGTATACCGTAGGTTACGCTTATAGACGTAGATACTAGAATAGTAAAGGGCTCCAAGTCGTCGATCGATAAAATCCTCGATATCGAAGTTAGGAATAGTAGGGATATCCTTTTTAGGTATATTACTAAATTAGCGGGAGAGTCTATTAGCTACTATATTCTTATTCCCGGGAACGTATCGGATATTAAAATCCTATATCTAAATCTATACGAGCTATTATATAACTAAAGATCCTACTATATCCGAAGATACTTTATTAAGTTAATAGATTAAAGTCTAGGCGTCCGTTTCGACTACGAAATACGTTCCCTAAAGATAAAGATAGAATTTCTTAAGATCGTATAAAAGGGCGCGGTATTCTAGTTTAACTATATTATATTTCCTTTCTAATAGCGACTAGATCCCGCTTTTATATTAGTACGGGTATCTCTTACCTAGTTCGTCTATTTATTATAGGACCGCTCCCTATTCTTCTCCTAAAGTATCTACTATAAGAATAATCTCGCCTAAATCTAGTTCGTATATAACCGGTCGTAGTACGGGTATAGTTATAAGCGCTTCCTAAAGAGATTTTATTACCTTATCTTATTCCTTTCCCTAATAGAATTCTAAGTCCTTCTTAAATAATACGAAGATAGGTTTCGAAACGTTAGTAAAATCCTATATCTAGATTTGGTAATAGATATAGACTTTAATAAAAGCTCTTATAGACTTAATAGACCTAGGAGTTAACTAGTTTAAAATAGTAGCTACTTTAGAAGTATTCGGGTATTATCCTTCTTAATCGTAATAGTATCTAACTATATTTACGCCCTCTTTATAAATATCGAACTTTTCTCCTAATATCGTTACTCCTACGCGTTTAATATCCGTAAGAACTACGTCTAGCCTAACTACGTATTCTAAGACCCCTCGACGTACTCCCTTAAGCTTAGATTCCTTATCGTTATTATACTTCTTTAGGGTTCCGGTAATTATATCGTCTACGTAAATATCGCTATATTTAAACTAGTAGGAAATAATTATCTTAGATATATAGTAAAATTAGGCTACTAAGTTCGTTACTCCTTAAGGTAGGGTAGTTATTCGTAAAAGACTAAACGGGTATATAAATAAGGTAAGATCGCGACTTTCTTTAGTAAGTTCTAATTAGTCGTACCTAGAGAAAAGGTTAGTAAGCGATATCTATACGTATCTAGTAAACGAGTTAGAAAATTTATCGGCCGTTAGTAGTATATTCGCGTCCCTAATAGTAACTACGTTAATATTCGTAGCGCTATTAATTAGCTAATACTTAGGGTCCCTAACTATAAAGGGATTAATAATAATAAGTATAGTAAGAGATAGATTTATAGATAAACTAATAGCTAAGGAGGTTACTCTCCTAGTAGAGTATCCAAATATATATAGGCGTAGTAGGCGTACTAAGTAGGCGTACGTAATATACTATATTAGTAAGGCGTATACCTTACGTAGGTCTAGTCCTTATACTAACGGGGCGGGTTGGGGCGGGTTTTAGGGTAGGGAACCCGCCCCGTTAGCGGGTCGGGTTCTAACGGGTTAGGGCGGGGTCCTAGGGCGGGTTATAGATTAGAGGAGAACCCGCCCCGTTCGCCCCGTTCGGGTTTTCCACGTGATTTTTATAGGGTTATATATATAGATATATATATATTTTATATTCCTAAAAGATACTCTATAACCTAGAGATTATTATAGGCTATTCAAAAATTAAAATATATATAGTAGTTCTAAAGTTATTAAGGTTTCCGTAAAAAATCTCCGGGTTCCCCCCTTAAAAACCCGCCTCTAACTAACGGGGCGGGTTTATATCTTGGTGGGGCGGGTTAGGTTAGGGTTATAGCTTTATAACCCGCCCCGAAAACCCGCCCCGACCCGCCCCTAACCTAACCCCCCCTATTTCGCCCCGCCCTATTAGGGACCCTACTAATACTTACCGTTTTTCTTTAAGACCAAAAACTATAGATTACGATATAAGGTATAACTAGGTTCGAGTCTTCCTATCTTAATTCTTTCGTAAAATATCTAACGAATCTTACTTAATAGAGCCTTAGGGATATTAACGGGTTTCGCTTACTAAGGTTCGTAGTCTACTACTTAGATAACTTATACTAGTACTACTTCTTTCCTAATTTTACTATATTCTTCGAAGCTCTATACGAGGGTAGATTCTCGTCGTATAAGTATTTTCTTAACTAGTAATCGTTCGTTTGGGCTAAGGGACTAGTTGATACGTATATTATTAAACCGGAGTTCTATAAGCCGAGTCTAACGAGGGAAACGGGCGTAGCGTTTCTCGGGGAATCTATTAAGGTAATAGTAAGGTTCCGTACTAAACTACTCTTTTAGTATTATATCTCTCTAATCTGTACGACTACTAGGTATAGATCTATTAGTAAGCTTAATATTCTAAGGTTAGATCTTATCTACTTTCTTCTTATATATACTATTCACGTATTTCGTTCTATATTTTATCGGGGAGCCAGTCGAAAATAAGGAAATCCTTAAGGAAAGTAGGTCCTATTTATCTAAGTATCTAAATATTAGTAATCCGGTCTAAGACTTCGCCGGTATAAGGCGATAATAGGTAAATATTCGGTACCTTATCTACTATTCCTATAGAAGCTTATCCCTTTCTTTTTATAGCTTTATCTCGTTTACTATAATAGCTATATTAAGTCTAGTCGTAGTATAAGTCTTATTATATAGAAGTCTCCTAAAGTCTAGCGGTAATAGAAACTCGTCGCGGATTAGGTCGTTAAAAAGCTATTCGTATATATTCTAGCCTAAGTTTAGTACTAGAAGCCTTAGGTTTCTTATATATATAGTAGATATCCTTCTAAGACCTAGGACTCCGCCTCCTCGTTTTTTAAATCGTCCGAATTAGAATTATCTTCTTAGTCTAAATAAGTATAAGGGATTCGAAGACTAGACTTATACCTATCGTATAGGAATTCCGAGATAACTACTTACTATATAACGCTCTATTCGCCGTTTATAGAGAATACCTTATACGAAATACTACTATCCGCCTTAGCCTATATAACGAGACGACTCCGTACTAAGAAGGGCTAATTAAGTATTATTCCCTAAGAGTAGTCCCTAAGTACTATAAAGACTATATTTTTATAATTAAAGTCTACTCCGGTAATCCGTATACGCGCGCTAGTCTAGCTAACTAGAGGAACTCTCCTCCCATCGGTAATCTTAAGCTTATCTAAAACTAGTCCCTAGATATCCTACTTAATACTATTAACTACTAATCTATAACTCCTTATAACTCCTTTAGATATAACGTTTACTTCGGCTCTAGTATTATATAACGCCTTAATCTCTAGTTTTCTAATCTAAGCTATTAAAGTAGGGCTCCTTATAGAGACGCGAGAACGGTTATTATCCTTATTAATACGAAGAACTATTTCCGAAGTTAGTTCCTACTCTTCTAAGCGTAGCGCTATAATTCCTACTCCTTATTTTATTCCGTCCGCTTTCTATCTTTCTTCTATTTTCCGCTTTCTTTTAGTAGCCTTTTCCTATTTCCTTCGTTCTATTTCCTCTATTTTAGGACGGATATTATTAGCTAATTATTCTAGTAAGGACTTATATAAGAGATCTCTAAATACCGGAATATAAATAATAGTATCCTAGAGACTAAGAGTCTAAGTTAGATTAATTACTAAAGGATATTCCCTACTATACGTATTCCGTTAGTAGCCTTATCTTTCTTCGTAACGTACTACTTAAGAGTCGGGTTCCTAGGCTTACGAGTTTTCTTTAGTAGTTCTAGTAGCGAGTTCCTAAGTATTACGTCTAGTTTATCGTCTTCTAAGTCTAAGTCTATATCCGAGTCTCCTTCGCTATTCTATTATTCCGCGGTCTTAGTAATATAACTATATACTATATACTTAACTATTAGAGCCTTAGATCTACTAGACTTAGTAACCCTAGTAGGCTATTTTCCTTTTACCTTTTCTAATAGGGGTTTTCGTATAGATAAACGTAGTTAGGTAGTAGCCGTAAGAATAATAGAAGGTATAAATCTACCTCCTCCTACCTTACTAATATTCGATACCTAAACCTATATACTGAAGTCTTCCTACTCTAAGTCGCTTAATTTAATAATTCTAATAAATAACTTAACTATCCTAAATAACGAAATACTACTAGAGCCCTATTAAGACTAAGCTGATTAAGTACGGATCTAGTTACTATAGTTCTAGCCGTTAATAATTCCTCCGATTTTCCCGTCTAGAGCGGCTAAAGTTCCCTAGTACTACTATCTAGGTATTACGTTTATATTTTAATAGTAAATTCCTTAAGTAACTAGTTCTATAACGTTAGGGTATATCCGTTCGTAATATTCTATACTTCTATAGCTCCTATAACCTCTCTTTTCTAATATTTCGTTCTAGGTAGTCTATATAGGGGGCGGTAACGAAGAAGGGATCAAAGGGTAATTAGTAGGTAGGGCGGTTAGGTTCGGGTTTCTTAGCTAGGCTAGGGGTAGAGGCTAGGGGTTACTAGGGATACTAGTAGACTAAATATTAGCGGACTAACTACGTTAGTTAGCGGTATTCTAGATATACTAGGAGGACTAGTTAGTATTAGCTAGCCCCCTATAGTAATTTCTACGTAGGTTAGTATAAATAAAGGAACTTCCTAATAGTATAGTATTAGACTAAGTAGAAGAGCGAAAGTTATTATAGATCTAATCGTTAAGTATAGTAAACTATTTTATATCTTTCCTAGCTACTACTATAGTAGGATCCGTGCTTTCGGTAATAGCGAAGAGTAGGACGTCCCTAGAAGTATTTATTCTACGAAGACCCTTAAGAGCTTTAATAATATTAGCTCTAAGTTAAGGTTTAGTAGTTTTAAGTTTTTCTTTAGCTATAGCCTCGTTCCTTCGAAGGACTATTCGTTTAATAACCCTATTAAGGGTACTTCCTTTATAACTATCCAATATAAAGAGTAATATATTCTCGTTACTAATAATAATCCGTTTAGCTTTAAGGATGATCCGTTTAATATCGTTAAAGGTAGAGCGAATACGAGGGTCGATATTAAGCGTTAGGTTAACCTATTAACGAACCGATTCTAGTAATCTACTAAGGAAGATCCTACTTATAGTAGACCTAGTTAGTTTATCGGTATTAATAATAAGTAGATAGTAGTTCTTGAATTCCTTAATAAAGCTACGAGTATCCAGTTTCTAAGAGGCGCTTTGAAAAGTAAGTTTATAGAGGTAAGTAGTAGTTTCCTTTCGCTAATATTTATTAGTAGCGATATATTCCTTACGAAGGGATTTATAGAGAGTTCTATAGCTACGTTCCTTATAGCTACCTAAAAGCTTAATATCGTATAGATAGCTAGACTTAATATTACGAGTAAGAGCCTAGATCTTATAGGTATCGTTAGTAATATCGTAGGTATCGAAGGTATCTTTAAGGCGAATAAGGAAGTCCGTAATATTCCTACTATCGAAGCGTTCCTTAAGAGAGAGCGTATAGTTCTTAAGATTAAAGGCTTAAGCCTTTCTTTCCTATCTTCTAGTAATAGTAAAATCCTTAAGGGTATTAATAAGGTTGATTATATTAGAACGAGTAGCTAGTCCTTTAATTATAGGGCTAAGATTAGCCGTAGATAGGTTACTAGAGAGAGGGCCGGAAGAATCCGAAGGGGTTCTAGTAGGAGGGATCCTTTAGTCTAGGCGGAAGTATATAGATATTTCGATTTTTCGTTAGTCTTAAGTTATTCTATTTATTTTATATTATATTCGTTCGCGTACGTTTCTTAGAAACAAGAGTATTAATACTAAGAGTTCCTAGATAATTTCGAAGATAAGTAGCTAAAAGGAGTTAGATCTATACGCCGATATACGGAGTTCGTAGCCTAGACGGCGAGAGTAGTACCGTTTCGTATATAGTATAGTTAGGCCTGTCTTTTCTAACTTATTAGATAAGGGTATATAGGCTATAGAGGGGTAATATATTAATAGTATAGGTAATCCTAGGTATTTTCGTATAAAGTATAATTTCTACTAATAGGACATCCTAGACTTAGTCTAAGGAGTTAAAAGAACTAGGATATTACTAGTAATTATTTTGAATTCTAATTTTCCGTTAATATAGCTTAGACTTAGACCTTTATAAAGATTTTTCCTATTTCTAAGTTTAGTAATAGTCGGTTGATCGAGTATTATTTAGTTATAAGGAGAGAAGAGGTCGGTTCGTAGGTACGAAGTAACGCTAGTTAATATTCGTAGGGTCCCCAACGGGGCGGGGTAAAACGGGGGGGGGTCGGGTTAGGGGCGGGGCGGGGCGGGTTTTAGGGGCGGGTTATAAAGCTATAACCCTAACCCAACCCGCCCCGCTAAGATATAAACCCGCCCCGTTAGTTAGGGGCGGGTTTTTAAGGGGGGAACCCGGGAATTTTTTACGGAAACCTTAATAACTCCAGATCTATTATATATATTTTAACTTTTTAATAGCCTATAATAATCTCTAGGTTATAGAGTATCTTTTAGGAATTTAAAATATATATATATCTATATATATATAGTACTAAAAATCACGTGGAAAACCCGTTTGGGGCGAACGGGGCGGGTTCTCTACTAATCTATAACCCGCCCCTAGAACCCGCCCTAACCCGTTAGAACCCGACCCGCTAACGGGGCGGGTTCCCTACCCTATAACCCGCCCTAACCCGCCCCGTTGGGGACCCTAAATATTCGTATAAAAAAGTTCGAAGGTATTCTAAAAAAAGGGTAGTTAAAAGTCTAAAGTCGAGAGTCTAAAGTTAAGAGTCTAAAGTCGAGAGTCTAAAGTCGAGAGTCTAAAGTCGAGAGTCTAAAGTCGAGAGTCTAAAGTCGAGAGTCGTATATAGTCTAGTATTCGAAGGAAAGTTTAAAAGTCTAGTAGTCGAAGATTAATATACGAAGTTCCTTTTCGATAGTCTAATAGTCCTATAGTTAAGTTAATAGTAAAGAAAGAGAGTCCTAAAGTCCTAAAGCCTAATATTTAAAGTCTAATATAAAGCCTAATATTCGAGAGTTCGATAATCTTAGGGTCCCTAACGGGGCGGGGCCAAACGGGGGGGGGCGGGTTAGGGGTAGGGTGGGGCGGGTTTTCGGGGCGGGTTATAAGTATAAAACCCTAACCTAACCCGCCCCGCTAAGCTCTTAACCCGCCCCGTTAGATAGGGGCGGGGTCTCGTAACCTAACCCGTTACAACCCGTATATAATACCGTTAGTACATTTAGAATATACGCGGTATTTCTAGTAGTCTTCTAGTAGTTAAAAAGAGTCTTCTAGTAGTTATAACGATAGTCGAAATATTTCTAGTAGTCTTCTAGTAGTTATAGAGCTTATAATAAGTTATATTATAACTAAATCTACGGCTCGAAAGTTAAGAGCTTAAAACTAAGTACGACGAGCTCTACTCCTAGTTATAGGGCCCTTATTATTACCTTTATAACTACGTCGGCTATTAACCATCGCCTAAAGATCTATACTACCTCTAGGTAATACTACCGGTAGTCTTATAGCGCGACCCCTCCTACGCCTTCCTATACTTCGGGTAGTAGCTTAGGTTCGCCGACGTATTATAATACGACTACTAATACGATCTCCTATACCCTTAACTATTTCGAGCCGCTTACCTAATAGACCCTTATTATCCCGTCGTAATCTATTCGCTAACCTCCGTATAGGGGGAGAAGCTCCTTTAGCTAGTAGTAGCGTATTATTAGGGTCTGTAGTATCCTCCCTATCGTTGATTTTATCTAACCTCTATATCTCGTTAACTATACGAATAAGTTCCTTAGTCTATTTAGCTCGCTTAGTAGCTAATTTATCTTTAGTTATATAAATATCCCTTCTCCCTATTGAATAGTAGTTAAGTATATACTACTTAGAATCTACTATCTACTTAAAGTTACTTACTATTAACGTACTAAGAACCTATACGCTATATAACTTATTATCTATATTAAAGTTACTAGTAATACTAAACTCTCGTTTAATACTAATACCGGCCGCTTGGATAGTAAAGAGATCCTTTACTATTATTACTATCCGTAGGAACCGGTACTTAATAGATCTCTATTACTAGAATAGTTCCTTAAGATCTAGCCGTACTTTATCTAGGGATTATTAGCGACTACTAGAAGACTACTAGGGACTAGGGTTTTCGCTTACTCTATAAGCGATACTTATCGAACTCTCGCTATATATCTATTACTACGCGCGTCGCTGTTAGGCGCGTATTATACTTAGTAGAAGGCTCTACTACCGTACGGAGATCTATAACCGAATCGAGGTTAATATACCCTCGTTGGAGCGATAATAGGACTTTAACGCGGCGTATTACTAGGTTTCGCTACGTATATTAAGTATTATATAGAACGTATAGTTCCGTCTAATAATATACCTACCAATCGAGTAGATCTTCTAGTATAGGCTACTATTCAGGCTAGTTCTAAGTATTAAGCTTGTGACGAGGATAGAGTAGGATTACTATACTATAGTACTTTCTAGCCTATATATTAGACGTTATACTATAGTAGACCCTAAGCTTATCTACCGCCTTACTATATACCCGACTAATCTCTTACTTCTACCGACGGTTCTTATCTCCAAGCCGTTCCTCTATATTCTCGAGGTATATAAATAGTCGATTATAGATATCGAAGACCGAGTAGATTATTAGGTTACGCGTAGAGCTAATAAGCTACGTATATACCGCGAAGAGACGGAGGATAGTAATAAGGTAGGAAACTTAGCCCTATTTATCTTCGCTTAGGCTAAGGTATCGATATTCCTTATCTATAAATTAATTAATCGGGTCTCTTAATCTTAGAAGTCGTATAAGTATATAGTACGTCGAGTCCTATCTCGTCTTAATATCTTAGGTATATCGTAGAAGTCGAATCTTAGCCGGAATAGAGTAGTAAGCGCGATACTAGATTATTTAAATCTCCGAGAATATAAGCTATCGGCCTTCGCTTAAGTTGATAAAGATCGCAATTTAACGGGCCTTTATAACCGTATATAGTAGCTTTATAGAAGAATTAGTATTACGAAACTACTAGGAGACTACTAGGAGACTACTAGGAGACTACTAGGAGACTACTAGGAGACTACTAGGAGACTACTAGGAGACTACTAGGAGACTACTAGGAGAATACTAGGAGACTACTAGGAGACTACTAGGAGGCTAAAAGAAGGAAAATAACTTATACTACGCTTAGAGTTAGTAGACTCCCCCGTAGTAATTACTAGAACCCTCTCCTCTTCCTCCGCCTCCTAGTTTCTAATAAACTCCTCCTTTTTCGGCCGATACTTAATATCTACGAGGAGACTGTTATAATATAGTTATATAATATAAGAGATATAGGGATATAGCGCGATCTCGTTTACTATATTAGGAATGTCCCTACTAAGTACCTTAATATATTTATTTACCGACTATACTATTGTTTTGTTATTCGACGCGTTATTCGTAGTAAAAGTAATAACCCTAGTACCGAGATTAAAATACTTAAGGCGCGCTATTATAACTCTAGTAAGGTCCCTACTAGTATAAGCGCTATAGTAGGGCTCGAAACCGATCAAAGCTTCTATTAGGGTCTAATTATAAACCTAGTATACTTTAATTATAAGGAAGCTATTCCGGCGCGGCGTAGACTATCTATCGAGGACGATTAAGACTTTCTAAGGTACTAGTAGGAGGCATTTACGGATAGACTCCTCTGACTTCTTTCGTAGGGTAAGGATTTTATTAGTAATAGTTAATAACGAAGGGAGCCGTCGCTTAGATTCGAGGTATATAACTAGGCGTAGGAATTCTAAGTTATCGATAGTTATTAATAACTACTTGTATATAATAATCGTACGAAGGAGTTATTCGTCGAAATTAGCTAGGGATAGTACGAGGCTTCTAGCGTTCGCTATCTTAGTCCTAACTCGTCGATTCTAGAGTAGAATGTTAGTAGAACTAAAATTAGAAAACCTAGTAGTCTCCTAGTAGTCTTACGGCTACCCTTAGGCCCTCTTCTATAGTTGGCTATACTATTCCTCGCGCTAAGGAGGTCGATAGACATACCCTTATCTTTACGTAATATAGGTGAGATAAGTATAGATAATATAGTATTAGATTACTATTAACTTCTACTACTTAGCTACTATATAAAGGTAAGGTAATAGGATCTTTAAGTATTTCGTAAAGAGATAGGTAGGGCAGTTTATAAAGAGATAGATAAGGTAGTTAGGAGTAAAGAAGAGAGAGTCTAGAGTTAACGTAAGTAATAAGAATTAGATCGTATTATTATACTATCTTAGTTCCTATATACGTACCGTTAATCTGGTTCCTATATTATTGATTATTAGGGTTCTATAAATTATAGTATTACGGTAGTATATTATATTATTTCTTATATATTATCCGTATCTCTCTATCCCGTTCCTATTCTACTTCCTATTCTAGTCTTATACCTTTATCCCCCTTATATCCCCTCCCTAGGTAGACAATACGTCGACCCTTAACGTATTCTAAGATATACGCTAAAACTATACGAGACTAACTAACAAGCCTAAATACTAAGAAGAATCTTAAAGGGGTATAGAACTTCTCGTATCCTAAGATACTAAGAAAGAACTTAAAAGTAAGAAACGACTCGAAAGAGTAATAAAACCTTAACGCGTATACCAAAGTATCTAAATATATAAAAAAATCCCAAATATTTCCTAAAACAATTAAATATATTAAAAGATCCTTTATATTTCTAAAGTAGCCCTACACGTCGCGCGTATTAACGCTTAGTATAGGAAGCGGCTCCCTAGGAGGTATACTAGATAGTAATAGTAATTATTAGGTATTACTCTAATAACCTAATCTATTACGGTTATATTTAAGTAAAGTCCGTTAGATAGGAGGACTTTTCGAGGTAATTAGTTAAAATTTTCCTTATAGTTTCCGGTTATAGTAGTATTATACGTAGTATTATTCGTATTTTTCAATTCTAGTTTATTCGTTCCTTTTATTAATATAGCTCGACTTTAATACGGATTCCCGACTTAAAAGACTTCTCCCTCCCCTACTAAAAAAATTTAACGTCGTCCTATAACGTTCGCCTTTCTACTTCCTATACTCTTTACTTAGGTTCAACGCAAACAAAGGTTAATATATAAACGGTTCCTATATAAAAAACAATTTAGAATAAGGTACGGTAGCTTAAATAAAACAAAGTAAACTTCCTAACTCTATATATAAAAGGTAACTCTCCTAACCTTTCCGAACATATATATATATATATATATATAAAAAACTAATAAAAAGGAAAAGTAATAAACGTCTACTACGAAGCTAGCTATCCGAGAATCGAACCGTTATAATATATATATATATACTAGGGTATAGTTCCTTTAATAGCTAAAGTTGAGTTTTACGAAAGTAATACCCGACTAAGTCTATTTAAGCGTAAAGCTAGACTAGTATAATAATAGAGGATACTATTAATTTGACTAAGGAGGAACGGGAGGCGAATAGGCGAAGGTTACGAAAGGCCGATATAGCGAAAGTCTAATTACTAAAAGACTAAGAGAATACGACTATTTCAACTTATAGGATTATCCTCCTAAGGACTGTATAGATCTATTTTAATCTTGAAATATAAAAGTAGGGAGGCTTAGATAGAGGATAGGACGTAAACTATTAGCGCCGCCGGGAGGGCTAACGAAGAGTAAGAAGCTATTAAAGAGGCTAGAGTAGAAGAAACGGTAAAGGTATTCTCTTAAGTATAAACTCTAGGTTTCGTAGATATAAGCTTAAGGACTAGTTAGAATTAATAAGTAAAAGGGTCTAAATAAAAGGATCGATAATTATATTCCCGTAGTCGTAAATCCGGGGTTTCGTAGATATAAGCTTAAGGGCCGAGTAGGATTAATAAGTTAATATAATCTTATTCGAGCTTAAACCGGAGATTATTAAAGAACCTAAAGTAGACCGTACGGGAGGACCTCGAGGGGTATAAATACTTCCTAGAGAACTAGTAGGACTAAACTAATATTAGACTCAACTAAGGACCTAGACTTTAGTAGATACTTATATACTTAAGGTTTCCTAGATTATAAGCTACTTATTAGATAGGTATCTACTTAGTAGAGACCGACGTATTTAGTAGCTATAGGGGATATTAGGTCGTAGTAATTCCTAATATATAGAGGAGAATCGAAAGCGCGTAAAGTAGAAGAGAATCGAATAAGTACCGAGTAGAGAAGGATTAAAAAGGTCGAAAGCGTATATAGCGGAAGAGGATTAAAGAGGCGTAAAGGTCCCCTAGGATTACGTACTAAGTTCCTTTATACTAATATATAAATAAGGGATTCGATTGAGATATAGTATATTAGCTTATTAGCTTAGTATTTTATATACTTTACTAATCGTTTCCTTTTCTATATTATAAGTATTTATAAGCCGTTTACGAATCGAATACTTCTCCGTAGTTCCTAGTAATCCTAGTATTAGCTAGGGTCGAATCCTTCTAGTCTAGGAATAATTACTTATAGTCCGGATCGGCGAACTAATATATCTAGATCCTTATTACTAGGTTACTTTTCCTATTCCTATTCTTTATCCTTATCTAATTAAGTATTGTCTTAATCCTAGCCTTATTCTTATTCTATCCTATACTCCTAACCGGTATTAAGGAGGTTATTACCTATAGGCCTATCCCTCTAGTAGAAGATCCTAATCCTATTTCCTCGAATCGTCTTATATACTAAAACTCTATTTAGTTCCTTAAGTACGTAGCTGCTAATAGGTAATCTAGTTCTCCCGTCCTTATATACCTTCGCGATACGGTGTAGACCGACCTATATAAAATCCAATTTAGATCCGAAATCCTTAACGATCTTCGTATTATATAAAAGGATAAGCTATCCTACGTCTAGGTTTTTAGTACGTATTCTAGTTTAATATTACGATTCCTAGTACTCGTTTACTTCCTATCTTATACGTTCCTACCTTACGATAGCTTCCTAGAGGTCTTCCCCTCTCTAATCTAGTTATTTAGCTCGTAGAAAAAGAAGGTATTCTATTATCCTAACTATAGACTAAGGAAGGTTTTACTATATAACTATTTTTAGTTCGATTAGAAGGATATATTCTTTACTAAGTATTATCCTAACTAGAGTTATACCGGTTATTCTATTAACTATTATCCGTTCGGCCTAAAGTATTACTAGTAATAAATCTTTCTAAGATTTCTAGTTCCCGTTCGTTACTCGTCGGAAGGCTTCCTATATTATTAAGTAAGACCGTTCGATTCCTCCCTAACCTTAACTATTATATAGTAAAATCTTAATCTTTCTAATATCGTATAGTTTTAGAAGCGTATCCGTATATAGCTTGTTCTTAGGACCTCTATTAACTCTAATTTCCGATATAATACCCTATCGATAGATTAGTTCCTTAAAGATAAAATCCGCGATATTCTTAGACGTAGGTACTAAATAGAGTACTCTTACCTTAGGCTAACCGCTTAATTCCTCTCTTACCTAAATAAGATAGCTATAACTACCTCGTAGGGTAATTATCGTATAATTAATAGACTATCTTACGCTGAGAATCTTACTCCGAATAATAGTCGTATTTAGAGGTTCTACTACGTACGCTCGATCGCTTATTTAATATTAAGGATATTCTTTAATCTATTTACTAACGTCGTTATAGTACCTATCCTAATAATATCGATTCCGAATAAGTACTACCGTAGTTTCGCGTCCTTTATAGCCGTATTTATTATAGAGGGCGATGATAATTTCCTTTCGCTAGTCCTAGTTATTAATTACGTAATAGTAAGCTTATCCTTGTTTACCTTACTTAAATAGTTATCGTCTAGCTATAAGGTAGCCTATAACCTTTCTTTTTATAGCCGTAATCTATTTACCTTTAAGATAGTCCGCGACTTTTAATATTATAAGCTAGTTAGTAATCGCTTAGTATTCTACGGTATATTCGCTATCTAATCCTTCCTAAGGTTCCGATAAACCGAATTCTCTATATTCCTCGTTCTAATCTATAGAACTTTCGCTACTAGTATTATCGTTATTTTCTAGACTAGGTACGGTTATCGGGTAGAGCTAGACCGTATACCGTAGGTTACGCTTATAGACGTAGATACTAGAATAGTAAAGGGCTCCAAGTCGCTAATTAATAAAATCCTCGATATCGAAGTTAGGAACGGCGGGGATATCCTTTTTAGGTACGTTACTAAATTAGCGGGAGAGTCTATTAGCTACTATATTCTTTTTCCCGGGAACGTATTAAATATTAAAATCCTATATCTAAATCTATACGAGCTATCGTATAATAAGAGATCCTACTATATCCGAAGATACTTTATTAAGTTAATAGATTAAAGTCCGGGCGTCCGTTTCGACTACGAAATACGTTCCCTAAAGATAAAGGCGGAATTTCTTAAGAGCGTATAAAAGGGCGCGGTATTCTAGTTTAACTATATCGTATTTCCTTTCTAATAGCGACTAGATCCTACTTTTATATTAGTATAGGTATCTCTTACCTAGTTCGTCTATTTATTATAGGACCGCTCCCTATCCTTCTCCTAAAGTATCTACTATAAGAATAATCTTACCTAAATCTAGTTCGTATATAACCGGTCGTAGTACGGGTATAGTCGTAAGCGCTTCCTAAAGAGTTTTTATTACCTTATCTTATTCCTTTCCCTAATAGAATTCTAAGTCCTTCTTAAATAATACGAAGATAGGTTTCGAAACGGTAGTAAAATCCTATATCTAGATTTAGTAATAGATATAGACTCCGATAAAAGCTCTTATAGACTTAATAGACCTAGGAGTTAACTAGTTTAAAATAGCGGCTACCTTAGAAGTATTTAGGTATTATCCTTCTCGATCGTAATAGTATCTAACTATATTTACGCTCTCTTTATAAATATCGAACTTTTCTCCTAATATCGTTACTCCCGTGCGTTTAATATCCGTAAGAACTACGTCTAGCCTAACTACGTATTCTAAGACCCCTCGACGTACTCCCTTAAGCTCGGATTCCTTATCGTTATTATACTTTTTCGGGGTTCTAGTAATTATATCGTCTACGTAAATATCGCTATATTTAAACTAGTAGGAAATAATTATCTTAGATATACGGTAAAATTAGGCTACTAAGTTCGTTACTCCTTAAGGTAGAGTAGTTATTCGTAAAAGACCAAACGGGTATATAAATAAGGTAAGATCGCGACTCTCTTTAGTAAGTTCTAATTGGTCGTACCTAGAGAAAAGGTTAGTAAGCGATATTTATACGTATCTAGTAAACGAGTTAGAAAATTTATTAGCCGTTAGTAGTACGTTCGCGTCCCTAATAGTAACTACGTTGATATTCGTAGCGCTATTAATTAGCTAATACTTACCGTTTTTCTTTAAGACTAAAAACTATAGATTATAATATAAGGTATAACTAGGTTCGAGTCTTCCCGTCTTAATTCTTTCGTAAAATATCTAACGAATCTTACTTAATAGAGCCTTAGGGATATTAAAGGGTTTTGCTTACTAGGGTTCGTAGTCTACTACTCGGATAACTTATACTAGTACTACTTCTTTCCTAATTTTACCGTATTCTTCGAAGCTCTATATAAGGGTAGGTTCCCTTCGTATAAGTATTTTCTTAACTAGTAATCGTTCGTTCGGGCTAAGGGACTAGTTAATATATATATTATTAAACCGGAGTTCCGTAAGCCGAATCTAACGAGGGGAACGGGCGTAGCGTTTCTCGAGGAATCTATTAAGGTAATAGTAAGGTTCCGTACTAAACTATTCTTTTAGTATTATATCTCTCCAATCTATATAACTACTAGGTATAGATCTATTAGTAAGCTAAACATTTAAGGTTAGATCTTATCTACTTTCTTCTTATATATACTATTTACGTATTTCGTTCTATACTTTGTTGGGGAGCCAGTCGAAAATAAGGAAATCCTTAGGGAAAGTAGGTCCTATTTATCTAAGTATCTAAATATTAGTAATCCGGTCTAAGGCTTCGCCGGTATAAGGCGACGATAGGTAAATATTCGATACCTTATCCGCTATTCCTATAGAAGCCTATCCCTTTCTTTTTATAGCTTTATCTCGTTTACTATAGTAGCTATATTAAGTCTAGTCGTAGTATAAGTCTTATTATATAGAAGTCTCCTAAAGTCTAGTAGTAAGAGAAACTCGTTACGGATTAGGTCGTCGAAAAGCTATTCGTATATATTCTAGCCTAAGTTTAGTACTAGGAGCCTTAGGTTTCTTATATATATAGTAGATATCCTTCTAAGACCTAGGACTCCGCCTCCTCGTTTTCTAAATTATCCGAATTAGAATTATCTTCTTAGTCTAAATAAGTATAAGGGATTCGAAGACTAGACTTATACCTATTATATAGGAATTCCGAGATAACTACTTACTATATAACGCTCTATTCGCCGTTTATAGAGAATATCTTATACGAAATACTACTATCCGCCTTAGCCTATATAACGAGACGACTCCGTACTAAGAAGGGCTAACCAAGTATTATTCCCTAAGAGTAGTCCCTAAGTACTATAAAGACTATATTTTTATAATTAAAGTCTACTCCGGCGATCCGTATACGCGCGCTAGTCTAGCTAACTAGAGGAACTCTCCTCCTATCGGTAACCTTAAGCTTATCTAAAACTAGTCCCTAGATATCCTACTTAATACTATTAACTACCAATCTATAACTCCTTACGACTTCTTTAGATATAACGTTTACTTCGGCTCTAGTATTATATAACGCCTTAATCTCTAGTTTTCCAATCCGAGCTATTAAAGTAGGGCTCCTTATAGAGACGCGAGAACGGTTATTATCCTTATTAATATAAAGAACTATTTCCGAAGTTAGTTCCTACTCTTCTAAGCGTAGCGCTATAATTCCTACTTCTTATTTTATTCCGTCCGCTTTCTATCTTTCTTCTATTTTCCGCTTCCTTTTAGTAGCCTTTTCCCGTTTCCTTTATTCTATTTCCTCTATTTCGGGACGGATATTATTAGCTAATTATTCTAGTAGGGACTTATATAAGAGATCTCTAAATACTAGAATATAAATAATAGTATCCTAAAGACTAAGTTAGACTAATTACTAGAGGATATTCCCCGCTATACGTATTCTATTGGTAGCCTTATCTTTCTTTATAACGTACTACTTAAGAGTCGGGTTCCTAGGCTTACGAGTTTTCTTTAGTAGTTCTAGTAGCGAGTTTTCGAGGGTTACGTCTAGTTCGTCGTCTTCTAAGTCTAAGTCTATATCCGAGTCTCCTTCGCTATTCTATTATTCCGTAGTCTTAGTAATATAACTATATACTATATACTTAACTATCGGGGCCTTAGATCTACTAGACTTAGTAACCCTAGTAAGCTATTTTCCTTTTATCTTTTCTAATAGGGGTTTTCGTATAGATAAACGTAGTTAGGTAGTAGCCGTAAGAATAATAGAAGGTATAAATCCGCCTCCTCCTACCTTACTAATATTCGATACCTAAACCTACGTACTAAAGTCTTCCTACTCTAAGTCGCTTAATTTAATAATTCTAATAAATGACTTAACTATCCTAAATAACGAAATACTACTAAAGCCCTATTAAGACTAAGCTAATTAAGTACGGATCTAGTTACTATAGTTCTAGCCGTTAATAATTCCTCCGATTTTCCCGCCTAGAGCGGCTGAAGTTCCCTAGTACTACTATCTAGGTATTACGTTTATATTCTAATAGTAAATTCCTTAAGTAACTAGTTCCGTAACGTTAGGGTATATCCGTTCGTAATATTCTATACTTCTATAGCTCCTACAACCTCTCTTTTCCGATGTTCTATTCTAGGTAGTCTATATAGGGGGTAGTAATAAAGAAGGGATCAAAGAGTAGTTAATAGGTAGGGCGGTTAGGTTCGAGTTTCTTAGCTAGGCTAGGGGTGGAGGCTAGGGGTTGCTAGGGATACTAGTAGACTAAATATTAGCGGACTAACTACGTTAGTTAGCGGTATTCTAGATATACTAGGAGGACTAGTTAGTACTAGCTAGCCCCCTATAGTAATTTCTACGTAGGTTAGTATAAACGAAGGAACTTCCTAATAGTATAGTATTAGACTAAGTAGAAGAGCGAAAGTTATTATAGATCTAATCGTTAAGTATAGTAAACTATTTTATATCTTTCCTAGCTACTACTATAGTAGGATCCGTACTTTCGGTAATAGCGAAGAGTAGGACGTCCCTAGAAGTATTCGTTCCGCGAAGACCCTTAAGAGCTTTAATAATATTAGCCCTAAGTTAAGGTTTAGTAGTTTTAGGTTTTTCTTTAGCTATAGCCTCGTTCCTTCGAAGGACTATTCGTTTAATAACCCTATTAAGGGTACTTCCTTTATAACTATCTAATATAAAGAGTAATATATTCTCGTTACTAATAATAATCCGTTTAGCTTTAAGGATAATCCGTTTAATATCGTTAAAGGTAGAGCGAATACGAGGGTCGATATTAAGCGTTAGGTTAACCTATTAACGAACCGATTCTAGTAATCTACTAAGGAAGATCCTACTCGTAGTAGACCTAGTTAGTTTATTAGTATTAATAATAAGTAGATAGTAGTTCTTGAATTCCTTAATAAAGCTACGAGTGTCTAGTTTCTAAGAGGCGCTTTAAAAAGTAAGTTTATAGAGATAAGTAGTAGTTTCCTTTCGCTAACGGTTATTAGTAGCGATATATTCCTTACGAAGGGATTCACGGAGAGTTTTATAGCTACGTTCCTTATAGCTACCTAAAAGCTTAATATCGTATAGATAGCTAGACTTAATATTACGAGTAAGAGCCTAGATCTTATAGGTATCGTCGGTAATATCGTAGGTATCGAAGGTATCTTTAAGGCGAATAAGGAAGTCTGTAATATTCCGACTATTAAAGCGTTCCTTAAGAGAGAGTATATAGTTCTTAAGATTAAAGGCTTAAGCCTTTCTTTCCTATCTTCTAGTAATAGTAAAATCCTTAAGAGTATTAATAAGGTTGATTATATTAGAACGAGTAGCTAGTCCTTTAATTATAGGGCTAAGATTAGCCGTAGACGGGTTACTAGAGGGAGGGCCGGAAGAATCTAAAGGTATTCTAGTAGGAGGGATCCTTTGGTCTAGGCGTAAGTATATAGGTATTTCGATTTTTCGTTAGTCTTAAGTTATTCTATTTGTTTTATATTATATTCGTTCGCGTACGTTTCTTAGAAACAAGAGTATTAATACTAAGAGTTCCTAGATAATTTCGAAGATAAGTAGCTAAAAGGAGTTAGATCTATACGCCGATATACGGAGTTCGTAGCCTAGACGGCGAGAGTAGTACCGTTTCGTATATAGTATAGTTAGGCCTCTCTTTTCTAACTTATTAGATAAGGGTATATAGGCTATAGAGGGGCAATATATTAATAGTATAGGTAATCCTAGATATTTTCGTACAAAGTATAATTTCTACTAACGGGATATCCTAGACTTAGTCTAAGGAGTTAAAAGAACTAGGATATTACTAGTAATTATTCTAAATTCTAATTTTCCGTTAATATAGCTTAGACTTAGACCTTTATAAAGATTTTTCCCGTTTCTAAGTTTAGTAATAGTCGGTTGATCGAGTATTATTCGGTTATAAGGAGAGGAAAGGTCGGTTCGAAGGTACGAAGTAATACTAGTTAATATTCGTATAAAAGTTCGAAGGTATTCTAAAAAAAAGGGTAGTTAAAAGTCCGAAGTCGAGAGTCTAAAGTCGAGAGTCTAAAGTCGAGAGTCTAAAGTCGAGAGTCGTATATAGTCTAGTATTCGAAGGAAAGTTCAAAAGTCTAGTAGTCGAAGATTAATATACGAAGTTCCTTTTCGATAGTCTAATAGTCCTATAGTTAAGTTAATAGTAAAGAAAGAGAGTCCTAAAGTCCTAAAGTCTAATATTCAAAGTCTAATATAAAGCCTAATATTCGAGAGTTCGATAATCTAGTCCAAAAAAGAGAGAGAGAGTGTTCTAAGTATAAGTTCGATTATAATACTATAATAGCTACTAGGAATTATCTTAGCTATAGAGAGAAACCCTAGTACGACCTCCAAAATATAGGTAAGATAAGTATAGATAATATAGTATTAGATTACTATTAACTTCTACCGCTTAGCTACTATACAAAGGTAAGGTAATAGGATCTTTAAGTATTTCGTAAAGAGATAGGTAGGGCAGTTTATAAAGAGATAGATAAGATAATTAGGAGTAAAGAAGAGAGAGTCTAGAGTTAACGTAAGTAATAAGAATTAGATCGTATTATTATACTATCTTAGTTCCTATATACGCACCGTTGATCTAGTTCCTATATTATTAATTATTAGGGTTCTATAAATTGTAGTATTGCGGTAGTATATTATATTATTTCTTATATATTATCCGTATCTCTCTATCCCGTTCCTATTCTACTTCCTATTCTAGTCTTATACCTTTATCCCCCTTACAGTAAGAACTAATTTGACTAGTTCTATTCTTATATAGATATTTTACGACTAGATCGTATCGTATATAGATAGTACGAGGCTTACTAGAAATATAAAGAGCGCCTTTAATAAAATACTACTAGCGCGTAGCTCTCCTATTAGCTCCCTATACTAGAAGGTTAGGGGTAGGGACTAATATATTTTCCCGGTACTATCGTATTGTAATCTACTAGTTATAGAACTACTTAGAGTTATTTAGTATCTATTTAAAATAGGCGTCGTTTTTACCTACCGATAGTAGGTTACCTATAGGAGGAGGGACGTAGGTTACTAAAGATAATAAAGCTATAATAGAGAAGTAGTATTAGTTAAGAAGGAATAGTATATAAGTAGTATCTCTTATTTGAAGCTACTATTATATTTATAGGAAGTACTAAGAATATAGCTAAGCTACTTTAGGTTCTATATAGGGTCCCTAACGGGGCGGGGCGAAACGGGGGGGGTCGGGTTAGGGGCGGGTCGGGGCGGGTTTTCGGGGCGGGTTATAAAGCTATAACCCTAACCCGACCCGCCCCGCTAAGCTTTAAACCCGCCCCGTTAGTTAGGGGCGGGTTTTTAAGGGGGGAACCCGGGATTTTTTTCTAGAAACCTTAATAACTATAGATCTATTATATATATTTTAATTTTTTAAATACTTAAAATAATCTCTAGGTTATACTCTATCTAATAGGTATATAATATATTAATATATCTATATATATAAGCCTATAAAAATCACGTGGAAAACCCGAACGGGGCGAACGGGGCGGGTTTTCTTTTAAACTATAACCCGCCCCGGGACCCCGCCCCAACCCGTTAGAACCCGACCCGCTAACGGGGCGGGTTCCCTACCCTATAACCCGCCCCAACCCGCCCCGTTGGGGACCCTAGTTCTATAAGGCTAAGAAACTATTTAATAAAGTATAAATATAAAGATACAACTTTAATACGTAGAGATATAAATATATTAATAGTATTTACGGTTTTATATATATATCTTCTATAAATCTGCTTACTTCTAGATAATATTATTATATACTAAGCTCGGAATATATTTTTAAATGAAAATTAAATATATTTATTTAATCTTTATTCAAAAAAATATAGCTAGCCGTTTATTCTTTAATAAAGTAATTCTTCAATAAAGTAATTCTTTAATAAAGTAATTCTTCAATATATTATTAAGGAGAGATACTTATTTATTAACTATTATAGAAATATTCTTCTTATATATAAAGAGTAAGTGATTTATAATTTAAATATAAGCCTAGTAGTCTTCTAGTAGTCAAAGAGGGAGATATTAGTATAGAATATATTATTTACTAGTATACTAAATAAAATATATCCTCCTAGCTCCGAATTTATTAAATTAACTCTTCTTCTTATTACTACGAAGCCTCCTCGCTAATTCTATATCCTTAGACTAAATTATAATACGATTTATATAAATAGTATAGAGGTTAGTATCTAGGAATAATATATTAGTACTAGTACTAGTATAATAGGTTAAAATATAACCTACCTTTAAAAAGACTAATAAGATAGTATTCTATAGCCTCTTAGAGTACTTATATTATAGTTACTTAAAATCGAAGGTCTTCCTTAAAATTATATATAACCTCTCGAACAACCCTACTAAATAGTATTTTCTATATAAGGAGGTTGGTACTCTTCTAGTAGCGGCGGATCTTACGTAGAGCAACGGCTAGAAAGCGTTAGAGACTACTAGGATACTACTAGGAATTCTACGTAATATATAATTCTAACTTACTTCCTAGCTTATAACGGTAGGGCTTTCTTATACTATCTATATTACTTTTACCTTTCGTAGCAATTTGTTTTCGAGTAGCTAATCCCCCTAAAGGCTTTACTAGGGCCTTACTACTAGTAGTATTTCGAGCCTTAAGTATAGATCTTCTTCTAGTAGCTATAATAGTACTTTTACTAGTACTAGTAACTACCTTACTAGCTATTAGTCTCTTTGCTAGTATCTTTCTTACTAGTATCTTTTTTACTACTAATTCCTTTCTTACTAGTAGTAGTAGTAGTAGTAGTACTACTACTACTTCTACTACTACTACTTCTATTGCTTCTACTACTACTGCTAATACTACTACTACTAATACTACTACTACTAATACTACTAGTAGTAGTAGCCTTAATTTAGGAATAGAATCTAAGGGTTCGCTAGGATCTTCTAGTATTTAAGTATTAAGTATTACCTAGTTAGAATCCTATGTTTGAGTAGTATCTAGCTTTTTTATAGTAGTATCTAACTCTCCTCTAATAGTATCTAACTCTTAAGTATCAAGTATTACCTGGTTAAAATACTATAGTTAAGCAGTATCTAGCTTTTTTATAGTAGTATCTAGCTCTTCTCCAACCGTATCTAACTCTTAAGTATTATTAATTAGGTCTTTTAGAGTAGTTTCTAGGTCTTCTTAAGTATCCTTAAACTTATTATCTTCTTTATCTGGCTCTTTAGATTTTGGTGTTTTAAATAGGGTCTTTTCCCTAGAAGTCGGGTTCTTTATCTTAGTCTTCCTATACTTACTAATAATATTTCTATTATTATCTACTATCTTAAGATCTAAGGCTTACGAAGATAAGGAAATACTTAAGGAATAGCTAGTACTTCTAGTTCTAAGTAGCTCTTCTTTAATTTAGGTACTAGCCGGCTAGGAATTAAGATCTAGATTGCCTAGACTACTAGGATAACTACTAGGCTCTACTAGTTTAATTGGAGGAGAATCTAGTAGAGGTAGGGTAGCCTTTTTTAATTCGTTAGCTACTCGAAGATCTACTATAGAAGTAAGACCGTACTAGCGGGTACCCTTACTACGTACTATTAAATAATTAGTAATAATTATTAGTTAATTTACTTTTAATTTAGTAGTTGCTAGTAGTAATCTAGTAGTAATATAGGTTGAAAAGTAAGGATAAAGCTATATAGATTATTAGCGTACGTATAGACGTAAAAACTCTATAGCGCTAGTAAACTAGCGTACCGATATCGGACGACTATACTTTTCGTACTATATAGTATAAATATACAAAATACTTCTACTAATTATACCAATTAAATTTAAGCTTAACTCTACTTTAATCTCGCTTATTTTATAAGCCTTGAACTACTAGTAAACTACTAGGCTTAGCCTAGCGCAAATCTATAGATCTATAAATAATAGTACTACTAAAACCAACTAAACTCCTCTCTACTAATATTTATACAGTTAAAGAACGTACGCGGCGTAGTAAAAAGAGAGGCTTTAATCTCTAGGTTATAAGGAGTTAGCGCGTATTAAATTAAGTAAAGTTAGAGGCTCGTTAAAAACTAAAAAAGTCTAATAGTTAGCATCTTCTCTTAGATACTAAGTAGCGGTCCTAAATTACGTAAGCTGAGCAAGCTATTAATAATAAGTAGTAAGAACCTAGTAGTATCCTAGTAGTAATATATACTAATCTAGCCCTAGAATATCGAATAGTACCTATCCTAGCCTCCTTAAACCAGACCTACTTACGCTTTTCGATTTCGGTAATTAAGATAAAGATATAAATAATAGAGTAGAAGAAAGCTCTAGTTAAGAATCGAGTAAAGAGGAGGAGATAGATATTAATATAATACCCTAGGCTTAGGGTAGTAATGTTACTATACTATTCGACGAGTCCTACGATTAACGCTATATAGAGTTTTATCTAGTCGTCTTTACGTAAGTAAGACGGTCCTAGTAAGTAATTAGGAAGGGGTTGGTAAATTTAATAAATAGTAGTTTGAATTCAGTTAAGGGTACGTATAACATCTATAAACTTCTTTTAGAAGAAGATTTAGAGGTAAGTCTTTTAATTTCTAGTAGTCTCCTAGTAGTTTCTAATATCCTTTTAGAGTCTAGTAAGCTTATTCTATAATAAAGATAGAGAAGAGTAACTACTAGTCTACCTAGCCGATTAACTACCCTTAATCTCTCCCCTTCAATTCTTTTCTATAGAGTAGGTTACTTTAATACGAAATCTCCTAGCTTATCGCTATAATTTCGATGAAAGGCTTCCTAGTCCTACTTATTAGTAGGATATATACCCTATAGATAAGATTAAGCTAAAGGAGAATCTACCTAATAGAGAGCTTATAATAGAGGTATAGGAGTTAATATTTAGTAAAAAGGTAGAAGTAAGAGAGAGATTTAGTAGAATAAGGGATATAGATAAGGTTAATCTTATTATAAAACTATTAGTATTATAGGCGACTAATAGTTTAGGTTATACTCTTAATATAGATAAGAAGATATAAGAGCTCTAAGCTACTACTAAAAAATTAGCTAATAAAGTTAATAGGTCTAAGGATAAGGATAAACGTACTTTTCAATTAGATATTAAGAGTAATAGAGAGGAAGATAAAGAAGAAGAAGAAGAAGAAGAGGAGGAGGATAACTAGATTATTAATAATATATATATAGAAGATCTCTCTAAATGAGAAAAACCCTAGTTTTAGCTATTATAGTATTATTAAACGTAATTTCTATTTATCTGCTTACTTTGACTACTAGGAGACTACTAGGAGACTACTAGAAATATATAAATATTGAATACAAAATCTACTAACTATTTACTACTAAATCTAACTATACCTCTATACTCTATATAGTTAGGGCTATTATTACTTACTATTAGGTTATATCTTAGTAGTTATATAAGCGCTAAGAAAGCATCACGTAGACCCGCGCTAGTATAAACGGGGTAGGTTCTCCTCCAATCTATAACCCGCCCCGGGACCCCGCCCCAACCCGTTAGAACCCGACCCGCCAACAGGGCGGGTTCCCTACCCTAAAACCCGTCCCAACCCGCCCCGTTGGGGACCCTAGATAATCTAGTCTAAAAAGAGAGAGAGAGTATCCTAAGTATAAGTTCGATTATAATATTAATACTATAATAGCTACTAGGAATCGTCTTAGCTATAGAGAGAAACCCTAGTACGACCTCTAAAATATAGGTAAGATAAGCGTAGATAATATAGTATTAGATTACTATTAACTTCTACCGCTTAGCTACTATATAAAGGTAAGGTAATAGGATCTTTAAGTATTTCGTAGAGAGATAGATAGGGTAGTTTATAAAGAGATAGATAAGGTAGTTAGGAGTAAAGAAGAGAGAGTCTAGAGTTAATATAAGTAATAAGAATTAGATCGTATTATTATATTATCTTAGTTCCTAAGTACGTACCGTTAATCTAGTTCCTATATTATTAATTATTAGGGTTCTATAAATTATAGTATTATAGTAGTTTATTATATTATTTCTCGTATATTATCCGTATCTTATATCCTATTCCTATTCTACTTCCTATTCCGGTCCTATACCTTTATCCCCCTTATAGTATCCTCTACGGCTTCTAGAGGTTCCTACGTCGTATCGTAGTAACCGCGCTATTTTACTAGGGCCTCCCGCCCTTATCCCTACCTAGCCTACCTAGGGTTACTAATAGGGCGGGGCGAAACGAGGGGGGTCGGGTTAGGGGCGGGGCGGGGCGGGTTTTAGGGGCGGGTTATAAAGCTATAACCCGAACCCGACCCGCCCCGCTAAGCTTTAAACCCGCCCCGTTAGTTAGGGGCGGGTTTTTAAGGGGGGAACCTAGGATTTTTTTCTAGAAACCTCAATAACTATAGATCTATTATATATATTTTAATTTTTTAAATACTTAAAATAATCTCTAGATTATACTCTATCTTATAGGAATATAATATATTAATATATCTATATATATAACCCTATAAAAATCACGTGGAAAACCCGAACGGGGTAAACGGGGCGGGTTTTCTTCTAAACTATAACCCGCCCCGGGACCCCGCCCCAACCCGTTAAAACCCGACCCGCTAACGGGGCGGGTTCCCTACCCTATAACCCGCCCCAACCCGCCCCGTTAGGGACCCTAAGCCTACCTAGCGTAAAGGATCTTTTCTACTTCGAACTCCTTATACGACTCTAGTAGTACGGGGCCTAGTTAGGAGTCGTCGATAACCTATCTAGGTAGTAGGTCGTCTAGGTACTACTATAAAAGGTCGGGGTAAAATATATTATATATCCTACTAGGGATACCTTTAAGCCGTATAGATATTGGGCTAATAACTTTAGCTACCGTATATTTAGCGTATCGCGCGTCTAGCTTTTTCTTTAGCCTCTTACTATCGTAGTTCCTTAGGTCTAACTATACTTTATCGCCGACCTAGAACCTTCGGGCGGGGACCTACTACTAGGGTCCCTAACGGGGCGGGTTAGGGCGGGTTATAGTTTAGAGGAGAACCCGCCCCGTTCGCCCTATTCGGGTTTTCTACGTAATTTTTATAGGGTTATATATATAGATATATTGATATATTATATTCCTATTAGGTATAGTATAACCTAGAGACTATAATAAGTATTTAAAAAATTAAAATATATATAATAGATCTATAGTTATTAAGGTTTCTAGAAAAAAACTCCGGGTTCCCCCCTTAAAAACCCGCCCCTAACTAATAGGGCGGGTTTAAAGCTTAGCGGGGCGGGTCGGGTTAGGGTTATAGCTTTATAACCCGCCCCTAAAACCCGCCCCGCCCCGCCCCTAACCCGACCTACCCCGTTTCGCCCCGCCCCGTTAAGGACCTTATATTTTGGACCTAAATTGAACTTATTTATATACTTATTTATTAATTATTATTAGAGGCTACGATTATTTACCCCTTATACTTAAGTAGGTTTAAGCCTACTATATACTTATTTATACGTTCTCTTCTTTAAAAAGAGAGTTACTAGTATTTGGATTATAGTAATATCTAGGGTCCCTAACGGGGCGGGGCAAAACGGGGTAGGTCGGGTTAGGGGCGGGGCGGGGCGGGTTTTAGGGGCGGGTTATAAAGCTATAACCCTAACCCGACCCGCCCCGCTAAGCTTTAAACCCGCCCTATTAGTTAGGGGCGGGTTTTTAAGGGGGGAACCCGGAGTTTTTTTCTAGAAACCTTAATAACTATAGATCTATTATATATATTTTAATTTTTTAAATACTTATTATAGTCTCTAGGTTATACTATACCTAATAGGAATATAATATATCAATATATCTATATATATAACCCTATAAAAATTACGTGGAAAACCCGAATAGGGCGAACGGGGCGGGTTCTCCTCTAAACTATAACCCGCCCTAACCCGCCCCGTTAGGGACCCTAGTAGTAGGTCCCCGCCCGAAGGTTCTAGGTCGGCGATAAAGTATAGTTAGACCTAAGGAACTACGATAGTAAGAGGCTAAAGAAAAAGCTAGACGCGTAATACGCTAAATATATAGTAGCTAAAGTTATTAGCCCGATATCTATACGGCTTAATTATTAAATTAAGCGACTTAGAGTAGGAAGACTTTAGTATATAGGTTTAGGTATCGAATATTAGTAAGGTAGGAGGAGGCGGATTTATACCTTCTATTATTCTTACGGCTACTACCTAACTACGTTTATCTATACGAAAACCCCTATTGGAAATCCGAAAAGGTAAAAGGAAAATAGCCTACTAGGGTTACTAAGTCTAGTAGATCTAAGGCTCTAATAGTTAAGTATATAGTATATAGTTATATTACTAAGACCGTAGAATAATAGAATAGCGAAGGAGACTCGGATATAGACTTAGACTTATAAGACGATAAACTAGACGTAATCCTTAAGAACTCGCTACTTAGCTACTAGAACTACTAAAGAAAACTCGTAAGCCTAGGAACCCGACTCTTAAGTAGTACGTTACGAAGAAAGATAAGGCTACCGATAGAATATATATAGTAGGGAATATCCTTTAGTAATTAGTCTAACTTAGACTCTTAGTCTTTAGGATACTATTATTTATATTCCGGTATTTAGAGATCTCTTATATAAGTCCTTACTAGAATAATTAGCTAATAACATCCGTCCTAAAATAGAGGAAATAAAACGAAGGAAATAGGAAAAAGCTACTAAAAGAAAGCGAAAAATAGAAGAAAGATAGAAAGCGGACGGAATAAAATAAGGAGTAGGAATTATAGCGCTACGCTTAGAAGAGTAGGAACTAACTTCGGAAATAGTTCTTCGTATTAATAAGGATAATAACCGTTCTCGCGTCTCTATAAGGAGCCCTACTTTGATAGCTTAGATTAGAAAACTAGAGATTAAGGCGTTATATAATACTAGAGCCGAAGTAAACGTTATATCTAAAGGAGTTATAAGGAGTTATAGATTAGTAGTTAATAGTATTAAGTAGGATATCTAGGGACTAGTTTTAGATAAGCTTAAGATTACTAACGGGAGGAGAGTTCCTCTAGTTAGCTAGACTAGCGCGCGTATACGGATTACCGGAGTAGACTTTAATTATAAAAATATAGTCTTTATAGTACTTAGGGACTACTCTTAGGGAATAATACTTAATTAGCCCTTCTTAGTACGGAGTCGTCTCGTTATATAGGCTAAGGCGGATAGTAGTATTTCGTATAAGGTATTCTCTATAAACGGCGAATAGAGCGTTATATAGTAAGTAGTTATCTCGGAATTCCTATACGATAGGTATAAGTCTAGTCTTCGAATCCCTTATACTTATTTAGACTAAGAAGATAATTCTAATTCGGACGATTTAGAAAACGAGGAGGCGGAGTCCTAGGTCTTAGAAGGATATCCGCTATATATATAAGAAACCTAAGGCTTCTAGTACTAAACTTAGGCTAGAATATATACGAATAGCTTTTTAATAACCTAATCCGCGACGAGTTTCTATTACCGCTAGACTTTAGGAGACTTCTATATAATAAGACTTATACTACGACTAGACTTAATATAGCTATTATAGTAAACGAGATAAAGCTATAAAAAGAAAGGGATAAGCTTCTATAGGAATAGTAGATAAGGTACCGAATATTTACCTATTATCGCTTTATACCGGCGAAGTCTTAGACCGGATTACTAATATTTAGATACTTAGATAAATAGGACTTACTTTCCCTAAGGATTTCCTTATTTTCGACTGGCTCCCCGATAAAATATAGAACGAAATACGTAAATAGTATATATAAGAAGAAAGTAGATAAGATCTAACCTTAGAATATTAAGCTTACTAATAGATCTATACCTAGTAGTCGTACAGATTAGAGAGATATAATACTAAAAGAGTAGTTTAGTACGGAACCTTACTATTACCTTAATAGATTCCCCGAGAAACGCTACGCCCGTTTCCCTCGTTAGACTCGGCTTATAGAACTCCGGTTTAATAATATACGTATTAACTAGTCCCTTAGCCCAAACGAACGATTACTAGTTAAGAAAATACTTATACGACGAGAATCTACCCTCGTATAGAGCTTCGAAGAATATAGTAAAATTAGGAAAGAAGTAGTACTAGTATAAGTTATCTAAGTAGTAGACTACGAACCTTAGTAAGCGAAACCCTTTAATATCCCTAAGGCTCTATTAAGTAAGATTTATTAGATATTTTACGAAAGAATTAAGACAGGAAGACTCGAACCTAGTTATACCTTATATCGTAATCTATAGTTTTTGGTCTTAAAGAAAAACGGTAAGTATTAGTAGGGTCCCTAATAGGGCGGGGCGAAATAGGGGGGGTTAGGTTAGGGGCGGGTCGGGGCGGGTTTTCGGGGCGGGTTATAAAGCTATAACCCTAACCTAACCCGCCCTACCAAGATATAAACCCGCCCCGTTAGTTAGAGGCGGGTTTTTAAGGGGGGAACCCGGAGATTTTTTACGGAAACCTTAATAACTTTAGAACTACTATATATATTTTAATTTTTGAATAGCCTATAATAATCTCTAGGTTATAGAGTATCTTTTAGGAATATAAAATATATATATATCTATATATATAACCCTATAAAAATCACGTGGAAAACCCGAACGGGGCGAACGGGGCGGGTTCTCCTCTAATCTATAACCCGCCCTAGGACCCCGCCCTAACCCGTTAGAACCCGACCCGCTAACGGGGCGGGTTCCCTACCCTAAAACCCGCCCCAACCCGCCCCGTTAGTATAAGGACTAGACCTACGTAAGGTATACGCCTTACTAATATAGTATATTACGTACGCCTACTTAGTACGCCTACTACGCCTATATATATTTGGATACTCTACTAGGAGAGTAACCTCCTTAGCTATTAGTTTATCTATAAATCTATCTCTTACTATACTTATTATTATTAATCCCTTTATAGTTAGGGACCCTAAGTATTAGCTAATTAATAGCGCTACGAATATTAACGTAGTTACTATTAGGGACGCGAATATACTACTAACGGCCGATAAATTTTCTAACTCGTTTACTAGATACGTATAGATATCGCTTACTAACCTTTTCTCTAGGTACGACTAATTAGAACTTACTAAAGAAAGTCGCGATCTTACCTTATTTATATACCCGTTTAGTCTTTTATAAATAACTACCCTACCTTAAGGAGTAACGAACTTAGTAGCCTAATTTTACCGTATATCTAAGATAATTATTTCCTACTAGTTTTAATATAGCGATGTTTACGTAGACGATATAATTACTAGAACCCCGAAAAAGTATAATAATAATAAGGAATCCGAGCTTAAGGGTAGGGTCCTTAACGGGGCGGGTTGGGGCGGGTTATAGGGTAGGGAACCCGCCCCGTTAGCGGGTCGGGTTTTAACGGGTTAGGGCGGGGTCCTAGGGCGGGTTATAGTTTAGAAGAAAACCCGCCCCGTTCGCCCCGTTCGGGTTTACTACGTGATTTTTATTAGGTTATATATATAGATATATTAATATATTATATTCCTATTAGGTAGAGTATAACCTAGAGACTATAATAAGTATTTAAAAAATTAAAATATATATAATAGATCTATAGTTATTAAGGTTTCTAGAAAAAAACTCTAGGTTCCCCCCTTAAAAACCCGCCCCTAACTAACGGGGCGGGTTTAAAGCTTAGCGGGGCGGGTCGGGTTAGGGTTATAGCTTAATAACCCGCCCCTAAAACCCGCCCTACCCCGCCCCTAACCCGACCTACCCCGTTTCGCCCCGCCCCGTTAGGGACCCTACTTAAGGGAGTACGTCGAGGGGTCTTAGAATACGTAGTTAGGCTAGATATAGTTCTTACGGATATTAAACGCGTAGGAGTAACGATATTAGGAGAAAAGTTCGATATTTATAAAGAGGGCGTGAATATAGTCGGATACTATTATAATTAAGAAGGACGATACCTAAATACTTCTAAGGTAGTCGCTATTTAAACTAGTTAACTCCTAGGTCTATTAAGTCTATAAGAGCTTTTATTAGAGTCTATATCTATTACCGAATCTAGATATAGGATTTTACTACCGTTTTAAAACCTATCTTCGTATTATTTAAGAAGGACTTAGAATTCTATTAGGGAAAGGAATAAGATAAGGTAATAAAATCTCTTTAGGAAGTACTTACGACTATACCCGTACTACGACTAGTTATATACGAACTAGATTTAGGCGAGATTATTCTTATAGTAGATACTTTAGGAGAAGGATAGGGAGCGGTCCTATAATAAATAGACGAACTAGGTAAGAGATACCCATACTAATATAAAAGCGGGATCTAGTCGCTATTAGAAAGGAAATACGATATAGTTAAACTAGAATACCGCGCCCTTTTATACGCTCTTAAGAAATTCTACCTTTATCTTTAGGGAACGTATTTCGTAGTCGAAACGGACGCCCGGACTTTAATCTATTAACTTAATAGAGTATCTTCGGATATAGTAGGATCTTTAGTTATACGATAGCTCGTATAGATTTAGATATAGGACTTTAATATCTAATACGTTCCCGGGAAAAAGAATATAGTAGCTAATAGACTCTCCCGCTAATTTAGTAACGTACCTAAAAAGGACGTCCCCGCCGTTCCTAACTTTAATTAGGGTCCCTAACGGGGCAGGTTGGGGCGGGTTATAGGGTAGGGAACCCGCCCTATTCGCGGGTCGGGTTTTAACGGGTTGGGGCGGGGTCCCGGGGCGGGTTATAGTTTAGAAGAAAACCCGCCCCGTTCGCCCTAAACGGGTTTTCCACGTGATTTTTATAGGGTTATATATATAGATATATTAATATATTATATTCCTATTAGATAGAGTATAACCTAGAGACTATAATAAGTATTTAAAAAATTAAAATATATCTAATAGATCTATAGTTATTAAGGTTTCTAGAAAAAAACTCCGGGTTCCCCCCTTAAAAACCCGCCCCTAACTAACGGGGCGGGTTTAAAGCTTAGCGGGGCGGGTCGGGTTAGGGTTATAGCTTTATAACCCGCCCCTAAAACCCGCCCCGCCCCGTCTACAACCCGACCCCCCCCGTTTCGCCCCGCCCCGTTAGGGACCCTAACTTTAATATCGAGGATTTTATCGATCGACGACTTAGAGCCCTTTACTATTCTAGTATCTACGTCTATAAGCGTAACCTACGGTATACGATCTAGCTCTACCCGATAACTAGGGTCCCTAACGGGGCGGGTTGGGGCGGGTTATAGGGTAGGGAACCCGCCCCGTTACCGGGTCGGGTTTTAACGGGTTGGGGCGGGGTCCCGGGGCGGGTTATAGTTTAGAAGAAAACCCGCCCCGTTCGCCCCGTTCGGGTTTTCCACGTGATTTTTATAGGGTTATATATATAGATATATTAATATATTATATACCTATAAGATAGAGTATAACCTAGAGATTATTTAAAGTATTTAAAAAATTAGAATATATATAATAGATCTATAGTTATCAAGGTTTCTAGAAAAAAATCCCGGGTTCCCCCCTTAAAAACCCGCCCCTAACTAACGGGGCGGGTTTTAGGCTTAGCGGGGCGGGTCGGGTTAGGGTTATAGCTTTATAACCCGCCCCTAAAACCCGCCCCGCCCCGCCCCTAACCCGACCCCCCCCGTTTCGCCCCGCCCCGTTAGGGACCCTACCGATAACTATACCTAGTCTAGAAAATAACGATAATACTAGTAGCGAAAGTTCTATAGATTAGAATAAGGAATACGGAGAATTCGGTTTATTAGAACCTTAGGAAGGATTAGATAGCGAATATACCGCGGAATACCGAGCGATTACTAACTAGCTTATAATACTAAAAGTCGTAGACTATCTTAAAGGTAAATAGATTATAGCTATAAAAAGAAAGGTAATAGGCTACCTTATAGCTAGACGATAACTATTTAAGCGAGGTAAACTAGGATAAGCCTACCGTCGCGTAATTAATAACTAGGACCAACGAAAGGAAATTATCGTCGCCCTCTATAATAAATACGGCTATAAAGGACGCGAAACCACCGTAGTACTTATTCGGAATCGATATTACTAGGACGGGTACTATAACGACGTTAGTAAATAGATTAAGGAATATCCTTAATATTAAATAAGCGATCGAGCGTACGTAGTAGAACCTCGAAATACGACTATTATTCGTAGGGTCCCTAACGGGGCGGGTTGGGGCGGGTTATAGGGTAGGGAACCCGCCCCGTTAGCGGGTTGGGTTCTAACGGGTTGGGGTAGGGTCCTAGGGCGGGTTATAGTTTAGAGGGAAACCCGCCCAGTTCGCCCTAAACGGGTTTTCTACGTGATTTTTATTAGGTTATATATATAGATATATTAATATATTATATTCCTATAGGATAGAGTATAACCTAGAGATTATTTTAAGTATTTAAAAAATTAAAATATATATAATAGATCTATAGTTATTAAGGTTTCTAGAAAAAAATCCCGGGTTCCCCCCTTAAAAACCCGCCCCTAACTAACGGGGCGGGTTTAAAGCTTAGCGGGGCGGGTCGGGTTAGGGTTATAGCTTTATAACCCGCCCCGAAAACCCGCCCCGCCCCGTCCCTAACCCGACCCCCCCCCGTTTCGCCCCGCCCCGTTAGGGACCCTAATTATTCGGAGTAAGATACTTAGCGTAAGATAGTCTATTAATTGTATAATAATTACCCTACGAGGTAGTTATAGCTATCTTATTTGGGTAAGAGAGGAATTAAGCGGTTAGCCTAAGGTAAGAGTACTCCGTTTAGTACCTACGTCTAAGAATATCGCGGATTTTATCTTAGAGGAACTAATCTATCTAGGGTCCTTAACGGGGCGGGGCGAAACGGGGTAGGTCGGGTTAGGGGCGAGGCGAGGCGGGTTATAAAGCTATAACCCTAACCCGACCCGCCCCGCTAAGCTTTAAACCCGCCCCGTTAGTTAGGGGCGGGTTTTTAAGGGGGGAACCCGGAGTTTTTTTCTAGAAACCTTAATAACTATAGATCTATTATATATATTTTAATTTTTTAAATACTTATTATAGTCTCTAGGTTATACTCTACCTAATAGGAATATAATATATTAATATATCTATATATATAACCTAATTAAAATCACGTGGAAAACCTAAACGGGGCGAACGGGGCGGGTTTTCCTCTAAACTATAACCCGCCCCGGGACCCCGCCCCAACCCGTTAAAACCCGACCCGCTAACGGGGCGGGTTTCCTACCCTATAACCCGCCCCAACCCGCCCCGTTAGGGACCCTAAATCTATCGATAGGGTATTATATCGGAAATTAGAGTTAATAGAGGTCCTAAGAATAAGCTATATACGGATACGCTTCTAAAACTATACGATATTAGAAAGATTAAGATTTTACTATATAATAGTTAAGGTTAAGGAGGGATCGAATAGTCTTACTTAATAATATAGGAAGCCTTCCGACGAGTAACGAATAGGAACTAAAAACCTTAGAAAGATTTATTACTAGTAATACTTTAGGCCGAACGGATAATAGTTAATAGAATAACCGGTATAACTCTAGTTAGGATAATACTTAGTAAAGAATACGTCCTTCCGATCGAACTGAAAATAGTTATATAGTAAAACCTTCCTTAGTCTACGGTTAGGATAATAGAATACCTTCTTTTTCTACGAGCTAAGTAACTAGATTAGAGAGGGGAAGACCTCTAGGAAGCTATCGTAAGGTAGGAACGTATAAGATAGGAAGTAAACGAGTACTAGGAATCGTAATATTAAACTAGAATACGTACTAAAAATCTAGATATAGGACAACTTGTTCTCTTATATAATACGAAGATTATTAAGGATTTCGGATCTAAATTAGATTTTATATAGGTCGGTCTATACCGTATCGGGGAAGTATATAAGGATAGGAGAACTAGATTATCTATTAGTAGCTATATACTTAAGGAACTAAATAGAGTTTTAGTATATAAGACGATTCGAGGAAATAGGATTAGGATCTTCTACTAGAGGGATAGACCTATAGGTAATAACCTCCTTAATACCGGTTAGGAGTATAGGATAGAATAAGAATAAGGCTAGGATTAAGACAATACTTAATTAGATAAGGATAAGGAACAGGAATAGGAAGAGTAACCCGGTAACGAGGATCTAGATATATTAGTTCGCCGATCTAGACTATAAGTAATTATTCCTAGACTAGAAGGATTCGACCCTAGCTAATACTAGGATTACTAGGAACTACGGAGAAGTATTCGATTCGTAAACGGCTTATAAATACTTATAATATAGAAAAGGAAACGATTAGGAAAGTATATAATATATTAAGCTAATAAGCTAATATACTATACCTCAATCGAATCCCTTATTTATATATTAGTATAAAGGAACTTATACTTATTCGATTCTCTTCTACTTTACGCGCTTTCGATTCTCTTCTATATATTAGGAATTACTACGGCCTAATATCCCCTACGGCTACCGAACACGTCTATCTCTACTAAGTAGATACCTATCTAATGAGTAGCTTATAATCTAGGAAAACTTAAGTATATAAGTATCTATTAAAGTCTAGGTCCTTAGTTAAGTCTAATATTAGTTTGGTCCTACTAGTTCTCTAGGAAGTATTTATACCCCTCGAGGTCCTCCCGTACGGTCTACCTTGGGTTCCTCGATAATCTTCGGTTTAAGCTTCGATAAGTATAAGGACTAGCTAGCTAAAGACCTATACCTTATACTATAGTACTATTACGTACGCCTCCTTAGCGTACGCGCTACGCCTATAAATACTTAGGTATTATAATAGGAGGAGGCCCTCCTTAGCTATTAGTTTATCTATAAATCTATCTCTTACTATACTTGTTATTATTATCCCTTTTATAATTCTAATAGCTCTCCCAACCTAATAGGTCTAGTAAGAGATAGCTCCCTAAAGGACGATACGCGCGAAGAGTAGCGGCCTTATAGGAGGGTCGACTACTATAGGCGAGCGAAATACAAGCGAAGACTAATAAGGTAAATTATCCTAAGAGGAAATAGAATCCTAAACTAAGGAAGATATCGACGTAGCTATTAAGTAAACGGAGCGTAAGCTAGCCGTCTATAGGGTCCCTAACGGGGCGGGGCGAAACGGGGGGGGTCGGGTTAGGGGCGGGTCGGGGCGGGTTTTCGGGGCGGGTTATAAAGCTATAACCCTAACCTAACCCGCCCCGCCAAGATATAAACCTACCCCGTTAGTTAGGGGCGGGTTTTTAAGGGGGGAACCCGGAGATTTCTTACGGAAACCTTAATAACTTTAGAACTACTATATATATTTCAATTTTTTAATAGCCTATAATAATCTCTAGGTTATAGAGTATCTTGTAAGAATATAAAAAATATATATATCTATATATATAACCCTATAAAAATCACGTGGAAAACCTAAACGGGGCGAACGGGGCGGGTTTTCTTCTAAACTATAACCCGCCCCGGGAACCCGCCCCAACCCGTTAAAACCCGACCCGCTAACGGGGCGGGTTCCCTACCCTATAACCCGCCCCAACCCGCCCCGTTGGGGACCCTAGCCGTCTACGAGAAGTAGCTATAACTAGTAAAGCTTATCTTAGAAGTAAATAAGATAGAACTCGAGATAGGATTATAAACCGCGCGATACTATAGCTCTACCCTAGCGAGTTAATACTCTCGACCCCTAAAGGAACTCTAACTAGAGAAATTATCTCTATACGAAGGGAAAAGCGTACGCGGGTACTACGACTAGACCCGGAGCGCCGAGAATACGTTTCGCTTAGGGTCCCTAACGGGGCGGGTTGGGGCGGGTTTTAGGGTAGGGAACCCGCCCCGTTGGCGGGTCGGGTTCTAACGGGTTGGGGCGGGGTCCCCGGGCGGGTTATAGATTGGAGGAGAACCCGCCCTATTTATACTAGCGCGGGTCCACGTGATACTTTCTTAGCGCTTATATAACTACTAAGATATAACCTAATAGTAAGTAATAATAGCCCTAACTATATAGAGTATAGAGGTATAGTTAGATTTAGTAGTAAATAGTTAGTAGATTTTGTATTTAATATTTATATATTTCTAGTAGTCTCCTAGTAGTCTCCTAGTAGTCAAAGTAAGCAGATGAATAGAAATTACGTTTAATAATACTATAATAGCTAAAACTAGGGTTTTTCTCATTTAGAGAGATCTTCTATATATATATTATTAATAATCTAGTTATTCTCCTCCTCTTCTTCTTCTTCTTCTTCTTTATCTTCCTCTCTATTACTCTTAATATCTAATTGAAAAGTACGTTTATCCTTATCCTTAGACCTATTAACTTTATTAGCTAATTTTTTAGTAGTAGCTTAGAGCTCTTATATCTTCTTATCTATATTAAGAGTATAACCTAAACTATTAGTCGCCTGTAATACTAATAGTTTTATAATAAGATTAACCTTATCTATATCCCTTATTCTACTAAATCTCTCTTTTACTTCTACTTTTTTACTAAATATCAACTCTTATACCTCTATTGTAAGCTCTCTATTAGGTAGATTCTCCTTTAGCTTAATCTTATCTATAGGGTATATATCCTACTAATAAGTAGGACTAGGAAGCCTTTCATCGAAATTATAGTAATAAGCTAGGAGATTTCGTATTAAAGTAACCTGCTCTATAGAAAAGAATTAAAGGGGAGAGATTAAGGGTAGTTAATCGGCTAGGTAGACTAGTAGTTACTCTTCTCTATCTTTATTATAGAATAAGCTTGCTAGACTCTAAAAGGATATTAGAAACTACTAGGAGACTACTAGAAATTAAAAGACTTACCTCTAAATCTTCTTCTAAAAGAAGTTTATAGATATTATACGTACCCTTAACTAAATTCAAACTACTATTTATTAAATTTACCAACCCCTTCCTAATTACTTACTAGGACCGTCTTACTTGCGTAAAGACGACTAGATAAAACTCTACGTAGCGTTAATCGTAGAACTCGTCGAATAGTATAGTAATATTACTACCCTAAGCCTAGGGTATTATATTAATATCTATCTCCTCCTCTTTACTCGATTCTTGACTAGAGCTTTCTTCTACTCTATTATTTATATCTTTATCTTAATCACCGAAATCGAAAAGCGTAAGTAGGTCTAGTTTAAGGAGGCTAGGATAGGTACTATTCGATATTCTAGGGCTAGATTAGTATATATTACTACTAGGATACTACTAGGTTCTTACCGCTTATTATTAATAGCTTGCTTAGCTTGCGTAATTTAGGACCGCTACTTAGTATCTAAGAGAAGATTCTAACTATTAGACTTTTTTAGTTTTTAACGAGCCTCTAACTTTACTTAATTTAATACGCGCTAACTCCTTATAACCTAGAGATTAAAGCCTCTCTTTTTACTACGCCGCGTACGTTCTTTAACTATATAAACATTGGTAGAGAGGAGTTTAGTTGGTTTTAGTAGCGCTATTATTTATAGATCTATAGATTTACGCTAGGCTAAGCCTAGTAGTTTACTAGTAGTTTAAGGCTTATAAAATAAGCGAGATTGAAGTAGAGTTAAGCTTAAATTTAATTAGTATAATTAGTAGAAGTATTTTGTATATTTACGCTATATAGTACGAAAAGTATAGTCGTCCGATATCGGTACGCTAGTTTACTAGCGCTATAGAGTTTTTACGTCTATACGTACGCTAATAATCTATATAGCTTTATCCTTACTTTTCAACCTATATTACTACTAGATTACTACTAGTAACTACTAAATTAAAAGCAAATCAACTAATAATTATTACTAATTATTTAATAGTACGTAGTAAGGGTACCTACTAGCGCGGCCTTACTTCTATAGTAGATCTTCGAGTAGCTAACGAATTAAAAAAGGCTACCCTACCTCTACTAGATTCTCCTCTAATTAAACTAGTAGAGCCTAGTAGTTATCCTAGTAGTCTAGGCGATCTAGATCTTAATTCCTAGCCGGCTAGTACCTAAATTAAAGAAGAGCTACTTATAACTAGAAGTACTAGCTATTCCTTAAGTATTTCCTTATCTTCGTAAGCCTTAGATCTTGAGATAGTAGATAATAATAGAAATATTATTAGTAAGTATAGGAAGACTAAGATAAAGAACCCGACTTCTAGGGAAAAGACCCTATTTAAAATACCAAAATCTAAAGAGCTAGATAAAGAAGATAATAAGTTTAAGGATACTTAAGAAGACCTAGAAACTACTCTAAAAGACCTAATTAATAATACTTAAGAGTTAGATACGGTTGGAGAAGAGCTAGATACTATTATAAAAAAGCTAGATACTACTTAACTATAGTATTTTAACTAGGTAATACTTGATACTTAAGAGTTAGATACTATTAGAGGAGAGTTAGATACTACTATAAAAAAGCTAGATACTGCTTAAATATAGGATTCTAACTAGGTAATACTTAATACTCAAATACTAGAAGATCCTAGCGAACCCTTAGATTCTATTCCTAAATTAAGGCTACTACTACTAGTAGTATTAGTAGTAGTAGTATTAGTAGTAGTAGTATTAGTAGCAGCAGCAGAAGCAATAGAAGTAGTAGTAGTAGAAGTAGTAGTAGTAGTACTACTACTACTACTACTAGCAAGAAAGGAACTAGTAGTAAAAAAGATACTAGTAAGAAAGATACTAGTAAAGAGACTAATAGCTAGTAAGGTAGTTACTAGTACTAGTAAAAGTACTATTATAGCTACTAGAAGAAGATCTACGCTTAAGGCTCGAAATACTACTAGTAGTAAGGCCCTAGTAAAGCCTTTAGGGGGATTAGCTACTCGAAAACAAATTACTACGAAAGGTAAAAGTAATATAGGTAGTATAAGAAAGCCCTACCGTTATAAGCTAGGAAGTAAGTTAGAATTATATATTACGTAGAATTCCTAGTAGTATCCTAGTAGTCTCTAACGCTTTCTAGCCGTTACTCTACGTAAGATCCGCCGCTACTAGAAGAGTACCGACCTCCTTATATAGAAAATACTATTTAGTAGGGTTGTTCGAGAGGTTATATATAATTTTAAGGAAGACCTTCGATTTCAAGTAACTATAATATAAGTACTCTAAGAGGCTATAGAATACTATCTTATTAGTCTTTTTAAAGGTAAGTTATATTTTAACCTATTATACTAGTACTAGTACTAATATATTATTCCTAGATACTAACCTTTATACTATTTATACAAATCGTATTATAATTCAGTCTAAGGATATAGAATTGGCGAGGAGGCTTCGTAGTAATAAGAAGAAGAGTTAATTTAATAAATTCGGAGCTAGGAGGATATATTTTATTTAGTATACTAGCAAATAATATATTCTATACTAATATCTCCCTCTTTAACTACTAGAAGACTACTAGGCTTATATTTAAATTATAAATCACTTGCTCTTTATATGCAAGAAGAATATTTCTATAATAGTTAATAAATAACTATCTCTCCTTAATAATATATTAAAGAAGTACTTTATTAAAGAATTACTTTGTTAAAGAATTACTTTGTTAAAGAATAAACGGCTAGCTATATATTTTTAAATAAAGATTAAATAAATATATTCAATTTTCATTCAAAAATATATTCCGAGCTTAGTATATAATAATATTATCTAGAAGTAAGTAGATTTATAGAAGATATATATATAAAACCGTAAATACTATTAATATATTTATATCTCTACGTGTTGAAGTTATATCTTTATATTTATACTTTATTAAATAGTTTCTTAGCCTTATAGAACCTAAAGTAGCTTAGCTATATTCTTAGTACTTCCTACAAATATAATAGTAGCTTCAAATAAGAGATACTACTTATATACTATTCCTTCTTAACTAATACTACTTCTCTATTATAGCTTTATTATCTTTAGTAACCTACGTCCCTCCTCCTATAGGTAACCTACTATCAGTAGGTAAAAACGACGCCTGTTTTAAATAGATACTAAATAACTCTAAGTAGTTCTATAACTGGTAGATTATAATATAATAGTACCGGGAAAATATATTAATTTTAGTTCTACTAATATTCCACTCTAGAATCGACGAGTTAGGACTAAGATAGCGAACGCTAGAAGCCTCGTACTATCCCTAGCTAATTTCGACGAATAACTCCTTCGTACGATTATTATATACAAGTAGTTATTAATAACTATCGATAACTTGGAATTCCTACGCCTAGTTATATACCTCGAACCTAAGCGACGGCTCCCTTCGTTATTAACTATTACTAATAAAATCCTTACCCTACGAAAGAAGTTAGAGGAGTCTATCCGTAAACGCCTCCTACTAGTACCTTAGAAAGTCTTAATCGTCCTCGACGGATAGTCTACGCCGCGCCGGAATAGCTTCCTCGTAATTAAAGTATACTAGGTTTATAATTAGACCCTAATAGAAGCTTTGATTGGTTTCGAGCCCTACTATAGCGCTTATACTAGCAGGGACCTTACTAGAGTTATAATAGCGCGCCTTAAGTATTTCAATCTCGGTACTAGAGTTATTACTTTTACTACGGATAACGCGTCGAATAATAAAACAATAGTATAGTCGGTGAATAAATATATTAAGGTACTTAGTAGGGATATTCCTAATATAGTAAACGAGATCGCGCTATATCCCTATATCTCTTATATTATACAACTATATTATAATAGTCTCCTCGTAGACATTAAGTGTCGGCCGAAAAAGGAGGAGCTTATTAGGAACTAGGAGGCGGAGGAAGAGGAGAGGGTTCTAGTAATTACTAGGGGGGAGTCTACTAACTCTAAGCGTAGTATAAGTTATTTTCCTTCTTTTAGCCTCCTAGTAGTCTCCTAGTAGTCTCCTAGTATTCTCCTAGTAGTCTCCTAGTAGTCTCCTAGTAGTCTCCTAGTAGTCTCCTAGTAGTCTCCTAGTAGTTTCGTAATACTAATTCTTCTATAAAGCTACTATATACGGTTATAAAGGCCCGTTAAATTACGATCTTTATTAACTTAAGCGAAGGCCGATAGCTTATATTCTCGGAGATTCAAATAATCTAGTATCGCGCTTACCACCCTATTCCGGCTAAGATTCGACTTCTACGATATACCTAAGATATTAAGACGAGATAGGACTCGACGTACTATATACTTATACGACTTCTAAGATTAAGAGACCCGATTAATTAATTTATAGATAAGGAATATCGATACCTTAGCCTAAGCGAAGATAAATAGGGCTAAGTTTCCTACTATATTACTATCCTCCGTCCCTTCGCGGTATATACGTAGCTTATTAGCTCTACGCGTAACCTAATAATCTACTCGGTCTTCGATATCTATAATCGACTATTTATATACCTCGAGAATATAGAGGAACGGCTTGGAGATAAGAACCGTTGGTAGAAGTAAGAGATTAGTCGGGTATATAGTAAGGCGGTAGATAAGCTTAGGGTCTACTATAGTATAACGTCTAATATATAGGCTAGAAAGTACTATAGTATAGTAATCCTACTCTATCCTCGTTATAAGCTTAATACTTGGAACTAGCCTAAATAGTAGCCTATACTAGAAGATCTACTCGATTAGTAGGTATATTATTGGACGGAACTATACGTTCTATATAATACTTAATATACGTAGCGAAACCTAGTAATACGCCGCGTTAAAGTCCTATTATCGCTCTAACGAGGGTATATTAACCTCGATTCGGTTATAGATCTCCGTATAGTAGTAGAGCCTTCTACTAAGTATAATACGCGCCTAATAGCGACGCGCGTAGTAATAGATATACAGCGAGAGTTCGATAAGTATCGCTTATAGAGTAAGCGAAAACCCTAGTCCCTAGTAGTCTTCTAGTAGTCGCTAATAATCCCTAGATAAAGTACGGCTAGATCTTAAGGAACTATTCTAGTAATAGAGATCTATTAAGTACCGGTTTCTACGGATAGTAATAATAGTAAAGGATCTCTTTGCTATCTAAGCGGCCGGTATTAGTATTTAACGAGAGTTTAGTATTACTAGTAACTTTAATACGGATAATAAGTTATATAGCGTATAGGTTCTTAGTACGTTAATAGTAAGTAACTATAAGTAGATAGTAGATTCTAAGTAGTATATACTTAACTACTATTCAATAGGGAGAAGGGATGTTTATATAACTAAAGATAAATTAGCTACTAAGCGAGCTAAATAGACTAAGGAACTTATTCGTATAGTTAACGAGATATAGAGGTTAGATGAAATTAGCGATAGGGAGGATACTACGGACCCTAATAATACGCTACTACTAGCTAAAGGAGCTTCTCCCCCTATACGGAGGTTAGCGAATAGATTACGACGGGATAATAAGGGTCTATTAGGTAAGCGGCTCGAAATAGTTAAGGGTATAGGAGATCGTATTAGTAGTCGTATTATAATACGTTGGCAAACCTAAGCTACTACCCGAAGTATAGAAAGGCGTAGGAGGGGTCGCGCTATAAGACTACTAGTAGTATTACCTAGAGGTAGTATAGATCTTTAGGCGATAGTCAATAGCCGACGTAGTTATAAAGGTAATAATAAGGGCCCTATAACTAGGAGTAGAGCTCGTTGTACTTAGTTTCAAGCTCTTAACTTTCGAGCCGTAGATTTAGTTATAATATAACTTATTATAAGCTCTATAACTACTAGAAGACTACTAGAAATATTTCGACTATCGTTATAACTACTAGAAGACTCTTTTTGACTACTAGAAGACTACTAGAAATACCGCGTATATTCTAAATATACTAACGGTATTATATACGGGTTGTAACGGGTTAGGTTACGAGACCCCGCCCCTATCTAACGGGGCGGGTTGAGAGCTTAGCGGGGCGGGTTAGGTTAGGGTTTTATACTTATAACCCGCCCCGAAAACCCGCCCTACCCTACCCCTAACCCGCCCCCCCCGTTTGGCCCCGCCCCGTTGGGGACCCTAGTTTCGCTTAGTACCTAATACCTTTAGTACCGAAATTACGAAGATATCCTATACCCTCTAGTTTATTAAGGGCACCCCCTATAGCTTATAGGTAGAGAAGGAGCCCTCCCTCCTAGAAGACTAGTTAATATAGGAATACTTTCGAACCTTCCTATTAGATCTAATCGAAGACCCTATTAACCGCTAGCTCGAAGCGATATAATACTATATAGATAGTAAGTAAGGCGTAGACTAGTCGACTATATCCTTTAACTCTTACCTTATAGGTCTAGAGTCCTAGTTAGATAAACTATATATAGAGACCTAACTAAGGAACTACCTATAGTATAAACTAAGGCTAGAAATCCGGGGTATACTCTCTAATTACTAGGAAATCCCTAAGACTTAGGACGTAATCGTCGCGCTAGCTATACGCTTAGAATCGAATAAGAGGAAGGCCTCTACCTCTAAACTATTAGAAAGAGACTAGAAGCGTCGACTCCTATAATACGACGCTAAGTTAGGAAGTAGACTATCCGTAAGCTTAGCGGCTATAAACTCGAGGCTTTCTAAAGCTAACTCTACCCCTATCTAGCCTAAGGGTAGTAATAAGGACCTTACTACTATTTAGTACTTTAACTATAGGTAGATAGGCCACTATACTAATAACTATAAGGAACCTAAAAAAGAGAGGGAAATTACTAAACTAGCCTTAGACTAGTACTACGACCCGGCAGGAAACGAGTCCGCGTCGCCTTAACTACGTATACGACGTAGGAGCGAAACGCGGGTAACCCTAGCTAGGGGAGTAAAGCTATAAGTCGGGTACTTCTAAGTTCTAGGAAGTAAGGGCTAGTAGTACGGAAGTCTATTACTACTAAGGCTATTATCTATAGCCTAGCCTCCTAATACTCGGTAATAACCCTTTTGGATATAGGTATAGAAGTTAATATTATTAGGCCTATCTAGGCCCTCGAAATAGATCTAGAAGCTATTAATATCCTAGCTCTACTAATACGATAGGGAGGCGGAGAGCGCGCGGGGTACCTAGGGGTATATAAAGCGATCTAGTAAGCTATAGATTGCCTAGGGGTTACTAAGAAGGTTAAGGTAGAATTCTACGTATTAGAAAGGCTAGGGTAAAGCTATATCTTAGGTATACTAGCCCTATATAACGCGGGTATTAAGTTAGATACTAGCGAAATAAGATAGCGGTTTAAGAGTATAGGAAGCTAGGTCTAGCTAGTCTTAGCTAAAGAATTACTTAAGGAAAACCTAGTATCTATCTTTAAACTTTAGAGCAAGGATATTACGCTAATCCTAAGCGTCGACGAATTCGAAGAAGAAGAACCTATAATAATATCTCTCCTACTAGAATTCGAAGATTTTAAAGACGACTTTAATAATAAGCTTACTACTCGTATACTAACCGTAGAAGGCGCGGAATACGTAATCGAAACTATAGTAGACCCCCCCTTTAGAAAAATATACAACCTTTTAGTAAAGGAGCTTAGTATTCTACGATAGTACCTTAGCGACGCGACTACGAGTAGATAGATATAACCTTCTACTAGCCCTATAGGGGCTAGGATCCTCTTTATACTAAAGAAAGGAGGAGACTTTAGACTCTATATAGACTATAGGGGGCTAAATAAGGTAACTATTAAAAATAGGTATACGCTCCCCCTAATCTTAGAGCTCCTAGATCGCTTATAAGGCGCGCGCTATTATACTAAACTCGATATAAAGAACGCTTACTACCGAATTCGAATACGCCTAGGAGACGAGTAGAAGACCGCGTTTCGTACGCGATATAGTTACTTTAAGTACCTCGTTATAACTTATACCTTTCGGACTTACTAATACCCCTATAACCTTCTAACCTTATATCAATAAGGCCTTAAGCGGATTAGTAGATAGTATCTATATAGTATACCTTAATAATATAATAATCTACTCTAAAACTAGATCGGAATATATACGATACGTACGCGAGGTACTAACGAGGCTACGACAATTTGGACTCTATAGTAACCTTAAAAAGTATAAGTTCTTTACGGAAGAAGTCGAATTCCTAGGGTTTATTATTAATACTAGCGAAGTCTAGATAGATCGTAAGCGAGTCGTAACTATAGCGGAATAGCTAGAGCTAAAAACCTATATAGAGGTCTAGGTCTTTCTAGGATTCTATAACTTCTACCGTAGGTTTATCTAGGGTCCCCAACGGGGCGGGTTAGGGCGGGTTATAGGGTAGGGAACCCGCCCCGTTAGCGGGTTGGGTTCTAACGGGTTGGGGCGGGGTCCTAGGGCGGGTTATAGATTAGAGGAGAACCCGCCCCGTTCGCCCCGTTCGGGTTTTCCACGTGATTTTTATAGGGTTATATATATAGATATATATATAATTTATATTCTTAAAAGATACTCTATAACCTAGAGATTATTATAGGCTATTAAAAAATTAAAATATATGTAGTAGTTCTAAAGTTATTAAGGTTTCGGTAAAAAATCCCCGGGTTCCCCCCTTAAAAACCCGCCCCTAACTAACGGGGCGGGTTTATATCTTAGCGGGGCGGGTCGGGTTAGGGTTATAGCTTTATAACCCGCCCCGAAAACCCGCCCCGACCCGCCCCTAACCCGACCCCCCCTATTTCGCCCCACCCTATTAGGGACCCTAGGTTTATCGTACGCTACTCGCGGATCGTTACGCCGCTTATAGAGCTATTCAAAGGCTCGAAAAATAGTAAGTAATATAGACCCTTCCGATAGCTAATAGAGGCCGCGTACGCGTTTCGTACCCTTATCGAAGTATTTATAACTACCCTACTACTACGATACTTTAACCTAAACCGGCGACTTAGGATAGAAATAGATACCTCTACTATAGCGGCCGCTATAATCCTTACCTAACCCTAGGATACTAGGTACTAGTATCCAATTATATTCTAGTTAAGGAAACTAACCCCTACGGAGCGTAATTATAAAACCTACGAGTAGGAACTACTTACTATTATAGCGGCCTTCTCGTATTAGCGATACTACTATAAGGGGGATAAAGGTATAGGACTAGAATAGGAAGTAGAATAGGAACGGAATATAAGATACGGATAATATACGAAAAATAATATAATATACTACCGTAATACTACAATTTATAGAACCCTAATAATTAATAATATAGGAACTAGATTAACGGTAGGTATATAGGAACTAAGATAGTATAATAATACGATCTAATTCTTATTACTTACGTTAACTCTAGACTCTCTCTTCTTTACTCCTAACTACCTTGTCTATCTCTTTATAAACTACCCTATCTATCTCTTTACGAAATACTTAAAGATCCTATTACCTTACCTTTATATAGTAGCTAAGCGGAAGAAGTTAATAGTAATCTAATACTATATTATCTACGCTTATCTTACCTACATTTTAGAGGTCGTACTAGGGTTTCTCTCTATAGCTAAGACGATTCCTAGTAGCTATTATAGTATTATAATCGAATTTATACTTAGGATACTCTTACTCTCTTTTTTAGACTAGATTATCGAACTCTCGAACATTAGGCTTTATATTAGACTTTAAATATTAGACTTTAGGACTTTAGGACTCTCTTTCTTTACTATTAACTTAACTATAGGACTATTAGACTATCGAAAAGGAACTTCGTATATTAATCTTCGACTACTAGACTTTTGAACTTTCCTTCGAATACTAGACTATATACGACTCTCGACTTTAGACTCTTAACTTTAGACTCTCGACTTTAGACTTTTAACTACCCTTTTTTTTAGAATACCTTCGAACTTTTATACGAATATTAACTAGTATTACTTTATACCTTCGAACCGACCTTTTCTCTCCTTATAACCGAATAATACTCGATCAACCGACTATTACTAAACTTAGAAACGGGAAAAATCTTTATAAAGGTCTAAGTCTAAGCTATATTAACGGAAAATTAGAATTTAGAATAATTACTAGTAATATCCTAGTTCTTTTAACTTCTTAGACCAAGTCTAAGATATCCTATTAGTAGAAATTATACTTTATACGAAAATACCTAGGATTACCTATACTATTAATATATTACCCCTCTATAGCCTATATACCCTTATCTAATAAGTTAGAAAAGAGAGGCCTAACTATACTATATACGAAACGGTACTAATCTCGCCGTCTAGGCTACGAACTCCGTATATCGGCGTATAGATCCGACTCCTTTTAGCTACTTATCTTCGAAATTATCTAGGAACTCTTAGTATTAATACTCTTATTCCTAAGAAACGTACGCGAACGAATACAATATAAAATAAATAGAACTACTTAAGACTAACGAAAAATCGAAATACCTATATACTTACGCCTAGACCAAAGGATCCCTCCTACTAGAATACCTTCGGATTCTTCCGGCCCTCCCTCTAGTAACCCGTCTACGGCTAATCTTAGCCCTATAATTAAAGGACTAGCTACTCGTTCTAATATAATTAACCTTATTAATACCCTTAAGGATTTTACTATTACTAGAAGATAGGAAAGAAAGGCTTAAGCCTTTAATCTTAAGAACTATACGCTCTCTCCTAAGGAACGCTTTAATAGTCGGAATATTACGGACTTCCTTATTCGCCTTAAAGATACCTTCGATACCTACGATATTACCGATAATACCTATAAGATCTAGGCTCTTACTCGTAATATTAAGTCTAGCTATCTATACGATATTAAGCTTTTGGGTAGCTATAAGGAACGTAGCTATAGAACTCTCCGTGAATCCCTTCGTAAGGAATATATCGCTACTAATAACCGTTAGCGAAAGGAAACTACTACTTACCTCTATAAACTTACTTTTTAAAGCGCCTCTTAGAAACTAGATACTCGTAGCTTTATTAAGGAATTCAAGAACTACTATCTACTTATTATTAATACCGATAAACTAACTAGGTCTACTATAAGTAGGATCTTCCTTAGTAGATTACTAGAATCGGTTCGTTAATAGGTTAACCTAACGCTTAATATCGACCCTCGTATTTACTCTACCTTTAATAATATTGAACGGATTATCCTTAAAGCTAAACGGATTATTATTAGTAACGAGAATATATTACTCTTTATATTAGATAGTTATAAAGGAAGTGCCCTCGATAGGGTTATTAAACGAATAGTCCTTCGAAGGAATAAGGCTATAGCCGAAGAAAAACCTAAAACTACTAAACCTTAACTTAGGGCTGATATTATTAAAGCTCTTAAGGGTCTTCGTAGAACGAATACTTTTAGGGACGTCCTACTCTTCGCTATTACCGAAAGTACGGATCCTACTATAGTAGTAGCTAGGAAAGATATAAAATAGTTTACTATACTTAACGATTAGATCTATAATAACTTTCGCTCTTCTACTTAGTCTAATACTATACTATTAGGAAGTTCCTTTGTTTATACTAACCTACGTAGAAATTACTATAGGGGGCTAGCTAATACTAACTAGTCCTCCTAGTATATCTAGAATACTACTAACCAACGTAGTTAGTCCGCTAATATTTAGTCTACTAGTATCCCTAGTAACCCCTAGCCTCTACCCCTAGCCTAGCTAAGAAACTCGAACCTAACCGCTCTACCTACTAACTACCCTTTAATCTCTTCTTTGTTACCGCCCCTTATATAGACTACCTAGAATAGAATATCGGAAAAGAGAGGTTGCAGTAGCTATAGAAGTATAGAATATTACGAACGGATATACCCTAACGTTACGGAACTAGTTACTTAAGGAATTTACTATTAGAATATAAATATAATACCTAGATAGTAGTACTAGGGAACTTTAGCCGCTCTAAGCGGGAAAATCGGAGGAATTATTAACAGCTAGAACTATAGTAACTAGATCCGTACTTAATTAGCTTAGTCTTAATAGGGCTCTAGTAGTATTTCGTTATTTAGGATAGTTAAGTTATTTATTAGAATTATTAAATTAAGCGACTTAGAGTAGGAAGACTTTCGTATATAGGTTTAGGTATCGAATATTAGTAAGGTAGGAGGAGGCGGATTTATACCTTCTATTATTCTTACGGCTGCTACCTAACTACGTTTATCTATACGAAAACCTCTATTAGAAAAGGTAAAAGGAAAATAGCCTACTAGGGTTACTAAGTCTAGTAGATCTAAGGCCCCGATAGTTAAGTATATAGTATATAGTTATATTACTAAGACCGCGGAATAATAGAATAGCGAAGGAGACTCGGATATAGACTTAGACTTAGAAGATAACGAACTAGACGTAACCCTTAGGAACTCGCTACTAGAACTATTAAAGAAAACTCGTAAGCCTAGGAACCCGACTCTTAAGTAGTACGTTACGAAGAAAGATAAGGCTACTAACGGAATACGTATAGTAGGGAATATCCTCTAGTAATTAGTCTAGCTTAGTCTTTAGGATACTATTATTTATATTCTGGTATTTAGAGATCTCTTATATAAGTCCTTACTAGAATAATTAGCTAATAATATCCGTCCCGAAATAGAGGAAATAGAACGAAGGAAGTAGGAAAAGGCTACTAAAAGAAAGCGGAAAATAGAAGAAAGATAGAAAGCGGATAGAATAAAATAAGGAGTAGGAATTATAGCGCTACGCTTAGAAGAGTAGGAACTAACTTCGGAAATAGTTCTTTATATTAATAAGGATAATAACCGTTCTTACGTCTTAGTAAGGAGCCCTACTTTAATAGCTTAGATTAGAAAACTAGAAATCAAGGCGTTATATAATACTAGAGCCGAAGTGAACGTTATATCTAAAGGAGTTATAAGGAGTTATAGATTAGTAGTTAATAGTATTAAGTAGGATATCTAGGGACTAGTTTTAGATAAGCTTAAGGTTACTAACAGGAGGAGAGTTCCTCTAGTTAACTAGACTAGCGCGCGTATACGGATCGCCGGAGTAGACTTTAATTATAAAAATATAGTCTTTATAGTACTTAGGGACTACTCTTAGGGAATAATACTTAGTTAGCCCTTCTTACTACGGAGTCGTCTCGTTATATAGGCTAAGGCGGATAGTAGTATTTCGTATAAGGTATTCTCTATAAACGGCGAATAGAGCGTTATATAGTAAGTAGTTATCTCGGAATTCCTATACGATAGGTATAAGTCTAGTCTTCGAATCCCTTATACTTATTTAGACCAAGAAGATAATTCTAATTCGGACGATTTGGAAAACGAGGAGGTAGAGTCCTAGGTCTTAGAAGGATATCTACTATATATATAAGAAACCTAAGGCTCCTAGTACTAAACTTAGGCTAGAATATATATAAATAGCTTTTTAACGACCCGATCCGCGACGAGTTTCTCTTACTACTAGACTTTAGGAGACTTCTATATAATAAGACTTATACTACGACTAGACTTAATATAGCTACTATAGTAAACGAGATAAAGCTATAAAAAGAAAGGGATAGGCTTCTATAGGAATAGTAGATAAGGTACTAAATATTTACCTATCGTCGCCTTATACCGGCAAAGTCTTAGACCGGATTACTAATATTTAGATACTTAGATAAATAGGACCTACTTTCCCTAAGGATTTCCTTATTTTCGACTGGCTCCCTAATAAAGTATAGAACGAAATACGTGAATAGTATATATAAGAAGAAAGTAGATAAGATCTAACCTTAGAACGTTTAGCTTACTAATAGATCTATACCTAGCGGTCGTATAGATTAGAGAGATATAGTACTAAAAGAGTAGTTTAGTACGGAACCTTACTATTACCTTAATAGATTCCTCGAGAAACGCTACGCCCGTTTCCCTTATTAGACTCGGCTTACGGAACTCCGGTTTAATAATATACGTATTAACTAGTCCCTTAGCCTAAACGAACGATTACTAGTTAAGGAAATACTTATATAACGAGAACCTACCCTTATATAGAGCTTCGAAGAATACGGTAAAATTAGGAAAGAAGTAGTACTAGTATAAGTTATCCGAGTAGTAGACTACGAACCTTAGTAAGCGAAACCCTTTAATATCCCTAAGACTCTATTAAGTAAGATTCGTTAGATATTTTACGAAAGAATTAAGACGGGAAGACTCGAACCTAGTTATACCTTATATCGTAATCTATAGTTTTTGGTCTTAAGGAAAAACGGTAAGTATCGGCTAATTAATAGCGCTACGAATATTAACGTAGTTACTATTAGGGACGCGAACGTACTACTAACGGCCGATAAATTTTCTAACTCGTTTACTAGATACGTATAGATATCGCTTACTAACCTTTTCTCTAGGTACGACTAATTAGAACTTACTAAAGAGAGTCGCGATCTTACCTTATTTATATACCCGTTTAGTCTTTTACGAATAACTACTCTACCTTAAGGAGTAACGAACTTAGTAGTCTAATTTTACCGTATATCTAAGATAATTATTTCCTACTAGTTTAAATACAGCGATATTTACGTAGACGATATAATTACTAGAACCCCGAAAAAGTATAATAACGATAAGGAATCCGAGCTTAAGGGAGTACGTCGAGGGGTCTTAGAATACGTAGTTAGGCTGGACGTAGTTCTTACGGATATTAAACGCGTAGGAGTAACGATATTAGGAGAAAAGTTCGATATTTATAAAGAGGGCGTAAATATAGTCGGATACTATTACGATCGAGAAGGACGATACCCGAATACTTCTAAGGTAGCTACTATTTTAAACTAGTTAACTCCTAGGTCTATTAAGTCTATAAGAGCTTTTATCGGAGTCTATATCTATTACCGAATCTAGATATAGGATTTTACTACCGTTTCGAAACCTATCTTCGTATTATTTAAGAAGGACTTAGAATTCTATTAGGGAAAGGAATAAGATAAGGTAATAAAAACTCTTTAGGAAGCGCTTACGACTATACCCGTACTACGACCGGTTATATACGAACTAGATTTAGGCGAGATTATTCTTACGGTAGATACTTTAGGAGAAGGATAGGGAGCGGTCCTATAATAAATAGACGAACTAGGTAAGAGATACCCGTACTAATATAAAAGCGGGATCTAGTTACTATTAGAAAGGAAATACGATATAGTTAAACTAGAATACCGTACCCTTTTATACGCTCTTAAGAAATTCCGCCTTTATCTTTAGGGAACGTATTTCGTAGTCGAAACGGACGCCTAGACTTTAATCTATTAACTTAATAGAGTATCTTCGGATATAGTAGGATCTCTAGTTATACGATAGCTCGTATAGATTTAGATATAGGATTTTAATATCCGATACGTTCCTAGGAAAAAGAATATAGTAGCTAATAGACTCTCCCGCTAATTTAGTAACGTACCTAAAAAGGACGTCCCCGCCGTTCCTAACTTCGGTATCGAGGATTTTATCGATTAGCGACTTAGAGCCCTTTACTATTCTAGTATCTACGTCTATAAGCGTAACCTATAGTATACGATCTAGCTCTACCCGATAACCGTACCTAGTCTAGAAAATAACGATAATACTAGTAGCGAAAGTTCTATAGATTAGAACGAGGAATACGGAGAATTCGGTTTATTAGAACCTTAGGAAGGATTAGATAGCAAATATACCGCGGAATACCGAGCGATTACTAACTAGCTTATAATATTAAAAGTCGCGGACTATTTTAAAGGTAAATAGATTACGGCTATAAAAAGAAAGGTAATAGGCTACCTTATAGCTAGACGATAACTATTTAAGCGAGGTAAACGAGGATAAGCCTACCGTCGCGTAATTAATAACTAGAACTAACGAAAGGAAATTATCGTCGCCCTCTATAATAAATACGGCTATAAAGGACGCGAAACTACTATAGTACTTGTTCGGAATTAATATTATTAGGACGGGTACTATAACGACGTTAGTAAATAGATTAAAGAATATCCTTAATATTAAATAAGCGATCGAGCGTACGTAGTAGAACCTCTTAATACGACTATTATTCGAAGCAAGATTCTTAGCGTAAGATAGTCTATTAATTATATAATAATTACCCTACGAGGTAGTTATAGCTATCTTATTTAGGTAAGGGAGGAATTAAGTGGTTAGCCTAAGGTAAGAGTACTCCGTTTAGTACCTACGTCTAAGAATATCGCGGATTTTATCTTTAAGGAACTAATCTATCGATAGGGTATTATATCGGAAATTAGAGTTAATAGAGGTCCTAAGAACAAGCTATATACGGATACGCTTCTAAAACTATACGATATTAGAAAGATTAAGATTTTACTATATAATAGTTAAGGTTAAGGAGGAATCGAACGGTCTTACTTAATAATATAGGAAGCCTTCCGACGAGTAATAAACGGGAACTAGAAACCTTAGAAAGATTTATTACTAGTAATACTTTAGGCCGAACGGATAATAGTTAATAGAATAACCAGTATAACTCTAGTTAGGATAATACTTAGTAAAGAATACGTCCTTTAAATCGAACTAAAAATAGTTATATAGTAAAACCTTCCTTAGTCTACGGTTAGGATAATAGAATACCTTCTTTTTCTACGAGCTAAGTAACTAGATTAGAGAGGGGAAGACCTCTAGGAAGCTATCGTAAGGTAGGAACGTATAAGATAGGAAGTAAACGAGTACTAGGAATCGTAATATCAAACTAGAATACGTACTAAAAACCTAGACGTAGGATAACTTATCCTTTTATATAATACGAAGATCGTTAAGGATTTTAGATCTAAATTGGATTTTATATAGGTCGGTCTATACCGTATCGTAGAGGTATATAAGGATAGGAGAACCGGATTACCTATTAGTAGCTACGTACTTAAGGAACTAAATAGAGTTTTAGTATATAAAACGATTCGAGGAAATAGGATTAGGATCTTCTACTAGAGGGATAGGCCTATAGGTAATAACCTCCTTAATACCGGTTAGGAGTATAGGATAGAATAAGAATAAGGCTAGGATTAAGACAATACTTAATTAGATAAGGATAAGGAACAGGAATAGGAAGAGTAACCCGGTAACGAGGATCTAGATATATTAGTTCGCCGATCTAGACTATAAGTAATTATTCCTAGACTAGAAGGATTCGACCCTAGCTAATACTAGGATTACTAGGAACTACGGAGAAGTATTTAATTCGTAAATAGCTTATAAAAGCTTATAATATAGAAAAGGAAACGATTAGTAAAGTATATAAAATATTAAGCTAATAAGCTAATATACTATACCTTAATCGAATCCCTTATTTATATATTAGTATAAAGGAACTTAGTACGTAATCCTAGGGGACCTTTACGCCTCTTTAATCCTCTTCCGCTATATACGCTTTCGACCTTTTTAATCCTTCTCTACTCGGTACTTATTCGATTCTCTTCTACTTTACGCGCTTTCGATTCTCCTTTATATATTAGGAATTACTACGACTTAATATCCCCTATAGCTACTAAATATATCGATCTCTACTAAGTAGATACCTATCTAATAAGTAGCTTATAATCTAGGAAACCTTAAGTATATAAGTATCTACTAAAGTCTAGGTCCTTAGTTAAGTCTAATATTAGTTTGGTCCTACTAGTTCTCTAGGAAGTATTTATACCCCTTAAGGTCCTCCCGTACGGTCTACCTTAGGTTCTTTAATAATCTCCGGTTTAAGCTCTAATAAGATTATATTAACTTATTAATCCTACTTAGCCCTTAAGCTTATATCTACGAAACCTAGGATTTATAACTATAGGAATACAATTATCGATTCTTTTATTTAGACCCTCTTACTTATTAATCCTAATTAGTCCTTAAGCTTATATCTACGAAACCTAGAGTTTATACTTAAGAGAATACGTTTACCGTTCCTCCTACTCTAGCCTCTTTAATAGATTCTTACTCTTTAGTAGTAAGCTTATATCTACGAAACCTAGAGTTTATACTTAAGAGAATACGTTTACCGTTCCTCCTACTCTAGCCTCTTTAATAGCTTCTTACTCTTCGGTAGCCCTCCTAGCGGCGCTAACGGTTTACGTCCTATCCTCTGTCCAAGCCTCCCTACTCTTGTATTTTAAGATTAGAATAGATCTATATAGTCCTTAGGAGGATAATCCTATAAGTTAAAGTAGTCGTATTCTCTTAGTCTTTTACTACTTAGACTTTCGCTATATCGGCCTTTCGTAACCTTCGCCTATTCGCCTCCCGTTTATCCTTAGTTAAATTAATAGTATCCTCTATTATTATACCGGTCTAGCTTTACGCTTGAATAGACTTAGTCGGGTATTACTTTCGTAAAACTTAACTTTAGCTATTGAAGGAACTATACCCCGGTATATATATATTATAACGGTTCGATTCTCGGATGGCCAGCTTCGTAGTAGACGTTTATTACTTTTCCTTTTTATTAGTTTTTTTATATATATATATATATATATATATGTGTCCGGAAAGGTTAGGAGAGTTACCTTTTATATATAGAGTTAGGAAGTTTACTTTATTTTATTTAAGCTACCGTACCTTATTCTAAATTATTTTATATAGGAACCGTTTATATATTAGCCTTTATTTACGTTAAACCTAAGTAAAGAGTATAGGAAGTAGGAAGGCGAATATTATAGGACGATGTTGAATTTTTTTAGTAGGGGAGGGAGAAGTCTTTTAAGTCGGGAATCCGTATTAAAGTCGAGCTATATTAAGGAAAGGAACGAATAAACTAGAATTAAAAAATACGAATAATACTACGTACAATACTACTATAACCGGAAACTATAAGGAAAATTTTAATCGATTACCTTGAAAAGTCCTCCTATCTAACCGACTTTACTTGAATACAACCGTAATAGATTAGGTTATTAGAGTAACAACCTAATAATTACCGTTACTATCTAGTATACCTCCCGAGGAGCCGCTTCCTATACTAAGCGTTAATACGCGCGACGTATAGGGCTACTTTGGAAATATATAGGATCTTTTAATATATTCAATTGTTTTAGGAAATATTTAGGATTTTTTTATATATTTAGATACTTTAGTATACGCGTTAAGGTTTTATTACTCTTTCGAGTCTTTTCTTACTTTTAAGTTCTTTCTTAGTATCTTAGGATACGAGAAGTTCTATACCCCTTTAAGATTCTTCTTAGTATTTAGGCTTGTTAGTTAGTCTCGTATAGTTTTAGCGTATATCTTAGAATACGTTAAGGGTCGACGTATTGTCTACCTAGGGAGGGGATATAAGGGGGATGAAGGTATAGGACTAGAATAGGAAGTAGAATAGGAACGGAATATAAGATACGGATAATATACGAAAAATAATATAATATACTACCGTAATACTACAATTTATAGAACCCTAACAATTAATAATATAGGAACTAGATTAACGGTACGTATATAGGAACTAAGATAGTATAATAATACGATCTAATTCTTATTACTTACGTTAACTCTAGACTCTCTCTTCTTTACTCCTAAATACCTTGTCTATCTCTTTATAAACTACCCTATCTATCTCTTTACGAAATACTTAAAGATCCTATTACCTTACCTTTATATAGTAGCTAAGCAGTAGAAGTTAATAGTAATCTAATACTATATTATCTACGCTTATCTTACCTATACTACCTTAAAGGGAGTATATACCCTATTAAGGTCCTTACTAACTATAATAACCTTCTAGGGTTTAGTAAGCTGAAGTAGCTAAATAGCCGCTAGGCCCGCTAGACTATATTACTAGCGGCCTATAATTTCGTTATTACCTATAGGCTAGGTACAAAGAACCTAGCGGACGCGCCTTCGAGACGCCCTAATTATAAAGCCCTAGTATAATATAGGGTCCCCAACGGGGCGGGTTAGGGCGAGTTATAGGGTAGGGAACCCGCCCTATTAGCGGGTCGGGTTTTAACGGGTTGGGGCGGGGTCCCGGGGCGGGTTATAGTTTAGAAGAAAACCCGCCCCGTTCGCCCCGTTCGGGTTTTCCACGTGATTTTTATAGTATTATATATATAGATATATTAATATATTATACTCCTATTAGATAGAGTATAATCTAGAGACTATAATAAGTATTTAAAAAATTAAAATACATCTAATAGATCTATAGTTATTAAGGTTTCTAGAAAAAAACTCCGGGTTCCCCCCTTAAAAACCCGCCCCTAACTAACAGGGCGGGTTTAAAGCTTGGCGGGGCGGGTCGGGTTAGGGTTATAGCTTTATAACCCGCCCCTAAAACCCGCCCCGCCCCGCCCCTAACCCGACCTACCCCGTTTCGCCCCGCCCCGTTAGGGACCCTAGTATAATAGGAGAGTACCCTCCTCCCTACCCTCTAGAAAAAGCTAGGGCTAATACTAAGAATAGTAGTAGTAGAAAGCCTAACTATCTAGTAGACCTAGGGGGTTAAAATATAACTAGTTTATACCCTATATAAAGGTACCGCGGTTGCCGGACGGACGCGACCGGACTCGAGCGTATATATCTCGTAGTTATCGAGTAGTAATACTACGAGTTAGGTTTACTAAATCTATCCTATCTCTAGCTAGGGGGAACTAGCTATAAGACCGGGTACTATACGTATCCGTATACGTAAGGTCCTTCAAGGAGAATATACTTATATAGACCTATCTAATATACTATTAGGATTCTAGGAACTTTAACGTAAAGACCCTACGGTTCGTAAGGTCTACGCGGACTTACTAAATAAGCTAATAGGCCCCTACTAATAGTTAAGACTAGTATTAGGATATATTACCTTTAGAGGAAAGATCTTTATCCTAAATAACGCTATAGTTAGATAAGAGCTATTGAGGCTATACTATAATAATACCTTTACGGGCTATTTTGGGGTTACTCGAACCTATAATTTACTTACGCGAAAGTACTTCTAGACGTATATATCTCGCGACGTGGACGAGTATATTAAGACTTACGAAGTCTACTAGAGAACTAAAGTTAAGAGGTACGCGCCTTTTAGGGACTTATAGTCCCTCCCCTAACTAGAAGGGCCATAGTAGGAGTTAACTATAGACTTTATAAGCGGGGTCCCGGCTAGTAAGGTTACCGGCCGGGCGTACGATACGTTACTAGTACTCCTAGACTACTATACGAAGATAGTACTCTATATCCTAGTAACTAAGAAGCTAACTACTATAGATCTAGTAGAGATCTTAGTAGATAAGGTCTTTATAAGGTTCGGGGCCCTAAGGGGGATTATATCTAATAGAGACTCTAGGTTTACTAGAAGTTTCTAGTTAGAATTATACTACTATACGAGGATTAAGCGACGCCTTAGTATAGCCTTTTATCTATAGATAGATAGGCAAACTAAGAGGTAAAACTAGATAATCTAGGAATACCTTAGGGCTTTCTACTTAGAGAACTAGGGTACGTAGGCTAAGCTCCTCCTAGTTACTAAGTTTAAGTATAATAATAGTAAGTATTCCTCTATAGGGATCTCCCCCTTTATAGCTATATATAGGTATAACCCTAAGATACATTTCAACCTAGAAGAGAGGCCTAAGGGTGGAGAAGTCCTAGCTATAAAGGACCGTATCGAGGGGTTATACCTCCTACGCTCTAAGCTTATAGTACGCTAGTAAAAAGCGACCGAAGCGTAGTCGTCCTCTTATAATAAGAAGTATAAGCTAATATAATTTAATAAAGGTAACCTTATCCTAGTCTTAACTAAGAACCTTCGCTTGAAAACCCTAAGTAAGAAGCTATCCTAGCGGATAATAGGCCCCTTTGGGGTAATAGAACCTATAGGCTTATAGGCTTATAGGCTCTAACTCCTATCTACTATAAAAATACACCCTATATTTAGGGTACCCCTCCTAGAGAAGTACTACTAGAGGGTAGGGGAAGATATTAAGCACTTACCCCTACTAGAGTTGGTAGAGGGTAAAGAGGAATAGGAGGTAGAAGAGATTATTAATACGAGGCGTAAGGGAGCCCTACGCTAATACCTCGTAAAATAGGTTAGATACCTAGAAGACTTTAATTAGTAGACCCTAAAAAAGGATATAGGAAATTCTAGTAAACTTATTAAGGAATTCGAATTATATACGGTACGTATAGAGCCCGTATAAGCCTAGAGGTCGACTAGAGATAACCCTAAAGAGCTAGGAGTAAGAAGATCTAGAAGATACTTAAAGTAAATAGAGTTAAATAGATTATAGCCGCAAAGCGGCTTAGTACTAAGACGTATATAAGGCGCTAGTAAGATATATACTATTAATATATCCTAACTAAGCCCTAAAAAAGAAAATTATATAAATATACCTAATACTTAAATATAATAGCTACCTACTACCTATACTAGGTCGCCGAATAGGAAGCGTACTACCTACGTACTCGCTAATTAACTAACTATCTATATCTTTATTATCCTCTTTAATAGGGACCTAATAGTTATTAGCCTTATTATCGGCTACGCTACGTATACCTACCGTAGGGTCCTTACGTATAATACGCTAACCCCTAGTTAACTATAGGGTATTAGATAAAACCTAGTCCCTAGGGAATTACCTATTACGAGGAGCAATAAGGGGGTCCTCGTTCTATATAGGGTTAGTATACGCTAAGTAAGTATTAAGGTTAAACTTATAATCTATCTTAACTAGTTAGCGATATCCCTAAGGGTATCGGTCGTTACGCGTTACTCGAGTAGGGCTAGCGTAGCTAGGGAGTTATCGTCGGCCTTAGACTTAGTCTTACTAGACCTACCCTTCTTACCCTTAGTAGTAAGCTATTAGGTCGTAATACGGTCGAAGCGCTTATAGTAGCGAGCTAGGTACTTCTCTATTAGTAGTTACTCTAAAAAATATATAAGCTAGACCCTTAAGAAAATAATAGAATTTAAAACGCGTCTAGGACGCGCTAAATATACGCGAACTTACCGTTAGCAATTTAAGACGTAGTCTCTAGTAATACGTTTACTATAGGATAGAACTATTTAGGAACCTACTAAAGTTTAGCTAAAATTTAGGCGAGAAGGGCGCGCGAAGCGTATATATACTTATAGGGACGTAGTTATAGCGGCTACGGTTATAGTAGTTATACTTCTATAGTAGTATATAGTAGGAGCCGACGCGTTACGGGTCGCGCGTATAGCGGACGTATATTAGTACCGCGTAGCGCTTATTAAATATAAGGATCTCCTTAGCTACTTATTGATTTATATTAAGGGTTAAGGGGAGGGTATAAGGGTTATATAAGGGGTAAGAGAGTTGAGTACTAGGAGCGGGCGTATATATTAGTAAGTTAAAGGAGAAAGAAAAAACCAAAAGGGTTAAGGTTCGTATTCTTATTATTATTATTCCCTATACGCACGGACTACTTACCGCGGGTTAGTACGTTAGTAGTAGACCAAAACAAAAAAAAAATTTGGTATTAAGTTGGGAATTTTCAAAACCTAGAGCCGTACGAGGCGGCCTCCTACTTAACGCGTATAGCCGCCGTATAGTACCAACGGCTACGATACGTGCGTATATAGGATCTAAGATTCTCTCCTTATAGAAAAATTATTAATAGGATCTGGGGACTAGATCTATTAGGGGGGGATAATTATAAGGACTAGCTAGCTAAAGACCTACGCCTTATACTATAGTACTATTACGTACGCCTCCTTAGCGTACGCGCTACGCCTATAAACACTTGGGTATTATAATAGGAGGAGGCCCTCCTTAGCTATTAGTTTATCTATAAATCTATCTCTTACTATACTTGTTATTATCATCCCCTTTATAATAAGATTACGTTAACCTATTAATCCTACTTAGTACTTAAGCTTATATCTACGAAACCTAGGATTTATAACTACGGGAATATAATTATCGATCCTTTTATTTAGACCCTCTTACTTATTAATCCTAATCGGTCCTTAAACTTATATCTACGAAACCTATAGTTTATACTTTAGAGAATACGTTTACCGTTCTTTCTACTCTAGCCTCTTTAATAGCTTCTTACTCTTCGGTAGCCCTCCCGGTAGCGCTAATGGTTTACGTCCTATCCTCTATCCAAGCCTCCCTACTCTTGTATTTCAAGATTAGAATAGATCTATATAGTCCTTAGGAGGATAATTCTATAAGTTAAAGTAGTCGTATTCTCTTAGTCTTTTACTACTTAGACTTTCGCTATATCGGCCTTTCGTAACCTTCGCCTATTCGCCTCCAGTTTATCCTTAGTTAAATTAATAGTATCCTCTATTATTATACTAGTCTAGCTTTACGCTTAAATAGACTTAGTCGGGTATTACTTTCGTAAAACTCAACTTTAGCTATTAAAGGGACTATACCGTAGTATATATATTATAACGGTTCGATTCTCGGATAGCTAGCTTCGTAGTAGACGTTTATTACTTTTCCCTTTTATTAGTTTTTTATATATATATGTCCGGAAAGGTCAGGAGAGTTACCTTTTATATATAGAGTTAGGAAGTTTACTTTGTTTTATTTAAGCTACCGTACCTTATTCTAAATTATTTTATATAGGAACCGTTTATATATTAGCCTTTATTTACGTTAAACCTAGTAAAGAGTATAGGAAGTAGGAAGGCGAACGTTATAGGACGATATAGAATTTTTTTAGTAGGGGAGGGAGAAGTCTTTTAAGTTAGGAATCCGTATTAAAGTCGAGCTGTATTAAGGAAAAGAACGAATAAACTAGAATTAAAAAATACGAATAATACTACGTATAATACTACTATAACCGGAAACTATAAGGAAAATTTCAACTAATTACCTCGAAAAGTCCTCCTATCTAACCGACTTTATTTAAATATAACCGTAATAGATTAGGTTATTAGAGTAATAACCTAATAATTACCGTTACTATCTAGTATACCTCCCGAGGAGCCGCTTCCTATACTAAGCGTTAATACGCGCGACGTATAGGGCTACTTTAGAAATATATAGAATCTTTTAATATATTTAATTATTTTAGGAGAGCTTTAAATTCTTTCTTAGTTTTAGAAATGTTTAGGATTTTATAGTATATTTAGATTCTTTAGTATACGCGTTAAGGTTTTATTACTCTTTCGAGTCTTTTCTTACTTTTAAGTTCTTTCTTAGTATCTTAGGATACGAGAAGTTCTATACCCCTTTAAGATTCTTCTTAGTATTTAGATTTGTTACTTGGTCTCGTATAGTTTTAGCGTATATCTTAGAATACGTTAAGGGTCGACGTATTATCTACCCAAGGAGGGGATATAAGGGGGATAAAGGTATATAACCGGAATAGGAAGTAGAATAGGAATAGGATATAAAATACGGCTAATATATAAGAAATAATACCCTATACTACCGTAATACTTAGGGTCCCCAACGGGGCGGGGCGAAACGGGGGGGGTCGGGTTAGGGGCGGGGCGGGGCGGGTTTTCGGGGCGGGTTATAAAGCTATAACCCTAACCCGACCCGCCCTACCAAGCTTTAAACCCGCCCCGTTAGTTAGGGGCGGGTTTTTAAGGGGGGAACCCGGAGTTTTTTTATAGAAACCTTAATAACTATAGATCTATTATATATATTTTGATTTTTTAAGTACTTATTATAGTCTCTAGGTTATACTCTACCTAATAGGAATATAATATATTAATATATCTATATATATAACCTAGTAAAAATCACGTGGAAAACCCGAACAGGGCGAACGGGGCGGGTTTTCTTCTAAACTATAACCCGCCCCGGGACCCCGCCCCAACCCGTTAAAACCCGACCCGCTAACGGGGCGGGTTCCCTACCCTATAACCCGCCCCAACCCGCCCCGTTGGGGACCCTATAAGCGGTAGAAGTTAATAGTAATCTAATACTATATTATCTACGCTTATCTTACCTATAATAGTTATAGTAGAACCTTAGGCCCCCCGCGGGTTTCTAGATAAAAAGTACTAGTACCCTACCGTCCGAGCTCTATAGCCGAATAAACCCCTTAGCTAGTAGCTCGTTTAATATCTTCCGTAGGACTAGGAGCTCCTCCTTAGATATACTATAGAGCGGCCCCTATAGTAAGGACTCTATTATCCCGTTAGGCTTCGTATATAGCTCGATTCTATAGTCTACCCCTAGCTAGTAGGGGGCGAGTTTCTCCGCCTCTAGGCTTAAAAATAGCGGGATTATATTATAAACCTCTAGAGGGAGTTACGCGCGGAGTTCCGCCTCCGTATTAGGCCTTTTCTCCGTTATAGCCTTCTCGAAGTCCTCTATCGCTATAGTAGCGACTATTACCGAATAGCTATCTTCTACCTTCTTAATATAGAAGGTCGCTAGCGTAACTACGAAGTTATCGGCCTCTAGCCGTACCTATTCTGTTAGTATAGCGTCCTCGCCCGGGCTCTCCGATCGATATACTACCGTATAAGGGTCGCCGCCCTCTACCGCTTTAGGGGCGGATTCCGCTACCTACCTTACTACCTACCCGTAGTATAACCGGCCTTCGTTAGGCGCTATCTAGATACGGTTATACGCCTTCTAGAGGTTCCCTAAAATAAGCGGAAAGGCTAGTTTAGGGACGTAGTATACGTAGACTACTTACTCGAAGCCGGCTATCTTAAGTTTTAGGGCGACTACCCCCTAAATACTAGACCCGGCTATATCGCCTATAGCGCCCTAGATCCGTCTCGTCGTTTTTCCTACCTTAGTAAGTCCGAGCCGTTTAGCTAGGTCTCCGTCTATTATAGCGTAGTACTAATAGCCTTCGTCTATTAGGGTAGATACGTAGGAAATACTATTAATTACTATATCTATAAGTATATTATTTCCGTCTATATTTACCCGGTAAGCGTCCTAGTCCTCTATTAGTACTCGACCTACTCTCGTCCTCTATCTTTAGAGGGGAGCTATCCTTTTCCCGGTAGGTTAGACTCGGTAACCTCTAGGACCGGGGCGGTCTCTATTATAGCTAGAACTATTAAGGTATTTATCCCTACCCTCTTTTAGGAGGGTCGCTTAGCGGGGCGGTATACGTAGTCGCTTATACGGTACCCGCTCCCTCCGTACTAAAAGTAGAGACCTTTCTCCTTACGGCCGTCTAGCTCCGCCTTAGATACCTATTTCGCCCTTAGTATAGCGCTACTCCCCCCTTACGTAGGGGGGCGGGGCGCGGCCGCCTTAGCTCGGTCTACTACCCGTACTAGGGTTATAATAGTATCGCCGTCTACGGTACTACCGTATAAGGCTAGGCTTATAGCCTCCGCGTTATAGAGACCGCCGCCTAACTACCTCTACTTAGACTACTAGGTCGAGAATCGCGCGGCGAACTAGCTAGTATATTCGTAGTTCTATATAATACGTCTAATCTCCGCGGTAAATTAGGTGTACCCCGTCTCCCTCTATATAGTTACTAGAAGTATATTATTCTAGTTATAGAGGGTCTTTTATAGCTACTATATCTTAACCTCGTCGCTCTACTAGGAGCTATTAGATACTAGTAGGAGTTCGTTAAAGATTAGCTAGTAATCCTACTATAGCTAGCTATTATTATATTTTAGGCTTACTAGCTTTTCTAGGGCCGTCGTCTTCTCTATAGAGTCCGTAAAAATACGCTTAATCTCCGAGAGAAAGTTCTTAGGGTTCTATTTACTATTAGGGCCGCTAGCTACCTAAAAACCCCTTATCCGAGCCCTTTTCTCGTAGGTTAAGTAGTCGTTAATAGTATCCTAGTAAAAAGAGGCGGGGAGTACTAGCTTCTATATAGCCCTCGTCCTATAGGAGCTCTAAATCCGGAGAAAAAAATCTCTAAAAGTAGCCGTAGACCTATCCTATTATAGCGGCCGCTATTCTCGAGGTCCGTAGACTAGGTTATCCGTAGCGGAGTCCGGTCCGCCTAGGCCGCGGTCCTAGATAGCCGAGACTAGGCTCTAGATAGATACGTCGTTACCCTTTAGCTCTACGTAGGCTTTATCCGCCTTAAGTAGACCGGCCTACGCCCTCTATAGCTAGGCCTCCTACTCCTCTAAGCGGGTAGCCTAAGCCTACTACTATACTATTAATTACTAGATAATAGTACTTTAGTTATACGACGTAATATCGCTACTATTACCCTCTATAGGGTCTATCGTAGTCTCCGTAGCTTCTAGAGCGCGTCGAGAGAAAAAAAAAAGAGTTAACTTAATATTATAGGAGACCCTAGTATATACTAAAAGGTAAGGTAGTAGATAGAACTAAGTTAACTAACGAGCTAGAGAGGGAGAGGAGCTCTCTCCTTATACTCTAATAAGGAGACTATACTCTAACGTATAGTCTCCGGTTCTACTCCTTTCGTAGTCTATTCTTCCTTCCTTTTAGCTTCTAGGGTACTAGCCCCTAATACCTATCCTAGCCTCCTTAAACTAGACCTACTTACGCTTTTCGATTTCGGTAATAAAGATTAAGATAAAGATATAAATAATAGAGTAGAAGAAAGCTCTAGTTAAGAATCGAGTAAAGAGGAGGAGATAGATATTAATATAATACCCTAGGCCTATAGTAGTAATATTACTATACTATTCGACGAGTCCTACGATTAACGCTACGTAGAGTTTTATCTAGTCGTCTATACGTAAGCAAGACGGTCCTAGTAAGTAATTAGGAAGGGGTTAGTAAATTTAATAAATAGTAGTTTGAATTTAGTTAAGGGTACGTATAATATCTATAAACTTCTTTTAGAAGAAGATTTAGAGGTAAGTTTTTTAATTTCTAGTAGTCTCCTAGTAGTTTCTAATATCCTTTTAGAGTGTAGTAAGCTTATTTTATAATAAAGATAGAGAAGAGTAACTACTAGTCTACCTAGCTAATTAACTACCCTTAATCTCTCCCCTTCAATTCTTTTCTATAGAGTAGGTTACTTTAATACGAAATCTCCTAGCTTATCGCTATAAATTATAATTTCGATAAAAGGCTTCCTAGTCCTACTCGTTAGTAGGCTATATACCCTTTAGATAAGATTAAGCTAAAGGAGAATCTACCTAATAAAGAGCTTATAATAGAGGTATAGGAGTTAATATTTAGTAAAAAGGTAGAAGTAAGAGAGAGATTTAGCAGAATAAGAGATATAGATAAGCTTAATCTTATTATAAAACTATTAGTATTATAGGCGACGAATAGTTTAGATTATACTCTTAATATAGATAAGAAGATATAAGAGCTCTAAGCTACTACTAAAAAATTAGCTAATAAAGTTAATAGGTTTAAGGATAAGAATAAATATACTTTTCAATTAGATATTAAGAGTAATAGAGAGGAAGATAAAGAAGAAGAAGAAGAAGAGGAGGAGGAGGATAACTAGATTATTAATAATATCTATATAGAAGATCTCTCTAAATAAGAAAAACCCTAGTTTTAGCTATTATAGTAATATTAAAGGTAATTTCCATTTATCTACTTACTTTGACTACTAGGAGACTACTATAAATATATAAATATTAAATAATATATCAAAATCTACTAACTATATACTACTAAATCTAACTATACCTCTATACTCTATATAGTTAGGGCTATTATTACTTACTATAAGGTTATATCTTAGTAGTTATATAAGCGCTAAGAAAATATTACGTGGACCCGCGCTAGTATAAACGGGGCGGGTTCTCCTCCAATCTATAACCCACCCCGGGACCCCGCCCCAACCCGTTAGAACCCGACCCGCTAACGGGGCGGGTTCCCTACCCTAAAACCCGCCCTAACCCGCCCCGTTGGGGACCCTATCCTCGCCTACCTTAAACCTTCGTATTCTTAGCCTTAGAATCGTCCTTCTAGGTATAACTATCCCTTAAGGACTTATAAGACTTACTATTTCTTCTATTCGATTTCTTTTTTCTTTTTAGACTAGTTACTATTTTAATACGGGTTACTAAAGCTATAATAGCGTCCCGCGTACTCGGAATATCCTAGTATTATAGGATCTAAGTTCTTAAGTTATTATTTAACTTAGTCTATAGATAGGTACAATACTATTCTAGCGAGTATTCCTTATCTAACTAGCTCTCTAGTAAGACCAAAAATTAGTTAAATTCTTAGGCTAATTAGCTAGGGTATTACCTTACTTCCTTATATAGCTAGGCCGCTTTTAGCTAGCGATTCGCTCGGTCTTCGATAAGGTTTAGGAGTATCTCCTTAGATATCTTCTATATAAAGGTATCTACTACTCCTATAGCTATAAGGTTTTACTAAGTAGTAGTAGGGGTTTAGTAGAGAAACTATATTAACTATATAATTTTAGTAGAGTCCCTCTTAAACTTCTAAGGAGCTAGGTAGAATATATTCTCTACGCTTTATAACTACTCTCTATAATTATAAATACTCTTACTATAGTATTCCTTTAACTTTTCTAGGTATATTTCTTAGGGTCCCTAATAGGGCGGGGCGAAATGGGGTGGGTCGGGTTAGGGGCGGGGCGGGGCGGGTTTTAGGGGCGGGTTATAAAGCTATAACCCTAACCCGACCCGCCCTACCAAGCTTTAAACCCGCCCCGTTAGTTAGGGGCGGGTTTTTAAGGGGGGAACCCGGAGTTTTTTTCTAGAAACCTTAATAACTATAGATCTATTATATATATTTTAATTTTTTAAATACTTATTATAGTCTCTAGGTTATATTCTACCTAATAGGAATATAATATATTAATATATCTATATATATAACCTAATAAAAATCACGTGGAAAACCCGAACGGGGCGAACGGGGCGGGTTTTCTTCTAAACTATAACCCGCCCCGGGACCCCGCCCCAACCCGTTAAAACCCGACCCGCTAACGGGGCGGGTTCCCTACCTAATAACCCGCCCCAACCCGCCCCGTTGGGGACCCTGATATTTCTACTAGTAGACGTCTATTATCGTTACTATTATATACGCGGCGTATTAGGGGTACCGCGGCTTTATAAGCCTTACTAATAAGGTAGTCGACCGAATCTACTATAGGAGTTAATATAGTTACTATATTATAGATACGCTACGCTATCCCTATATTAGTTTCTTTAATTTACTAGAGTTCTTCTAAAGTAACTAATTAAGTATTCTCGTTACGTACGTTCTCTAGATACTACTTAATTAAAATAAGTTTAGCCTACTCGTCGGGATTCTCTTTAATAAATTTAGGTAGGTCTACTTTACCCTACCCTCTATATAGGTTACTAGTAGGGCTTATATTACCTTATAGGGCGACTATAGTATCTACTCGGTTTGATATCTCGCTAATAGATAAAGTATTCTTGGACCTCTTTAGAAGAGAGATTATAATTATAAGAAAAGGGGTAGAAAGAAGTATAAGAATATATTAATACTAAAGATAGTCTCTACTATCTCTTTATCTACTCTAATCCGGCTTCAAATAGGTATAGGTTATATAATTACTCCTATACTACGTAATATCTAACCTTCTTTCTAAATTGCTTTATAGTTTTAGTATATATCTTTAAATATATTAACGGTCGACGTATACTATTATCTACCCGGGGAGAGGGTATAAGAGGGATAAAGGTATAGGAATAGAATAGGAAGTAGAATAGGATATAGGAAAGGGATATAAGAGCTATATATAAAAGGTATAGGAAGAGATAAGATAATAAATAATAATAATATCGACTAACTACTATAATATATAGGCTGGACCTTAGGAACAGAAAATAAAGGAATAATAAATATATAGGAAAAGAATAATAACTAATAAAATATAATAATATAATCTAATTCTTATTACTTACTCTAACTCTAGATTCTCTCTCTCTTACTCCCTAGTCCCTACTACCTTATCTATCTCTTTATAAACTACCTAAAGATCCTATTACCTTAGTCTTACCTTCGTATAGTAGCTAAGCGGTAGAAGTTAATAGTAATTTAATACTATATTATCTACGCTTATCTCACCTATAGTACTTTGTAAAGTAGAAGTAACAAATATATTTTTAACTATTATAATATATATATAACTAGATTTTAGTAGATAAGGACTTCTTAAAAGAAAGAAATATCTAAGGCCGTACCTAATTAGGGCCTAGTTACGCTAGATAGTAATTAGTTAATCAATTAATTATATAGGCTTAATTAGGGTCCCTAACGGGGCGGGGCGAAACGGGGTAGGTCGGGTTAGGGGCGGGGCGGGGCGGGTTTTAGGGGCGGGTTATAAAGCTATAACCCTAACCCGACCCGCCCCGCCAAGCTTTAAACCCGCCCTATTATTTAGGGGCGGGTTTTTAAGGGGGGAACCCGGAGTTTTTTTCTAGAAACCTTAATAACTATAGATCTATTATATATATTTTAATTTTTTAAATACTTATTATAGTCTATAGGTTATACTCTATCTAATAGGAATATAATATATCTATATATCTATATATATAACCTAATAAAAATCACGTGGAAAACCCGAACGGGGCGAACGGGGCGGGTTTTCTTCTAAACTATAACCCGCCCCGGGACCCCGCCCCAACCCGTTAAAACCCGACCCGCTAACGGGGCGGGTTCCCTACCCGATAACCCGCCCTAACCCGCCCCGTTAGGGACCCTAGCCGCTCAATCTTACTCTATTTGTAGAATCGTAGATAAATAGAGGGAAAAATATTAAACCACAATTAAGATTCTACGCCCCTTTACCTTTGAGGAAATAAGAGAGTAAGAAAGCTTTTAGTATTATATTATTTTATATTTATTTGATTCTCGTTTAATATCCGATGTCGACATATCTATACGGACAACTTCTAGATACAAAAGAGAAAAACCCTCGGGGAATAAAAACTCTCGTTCCCTTTAGGAAACTAGTATAAAGACTACGCATGCTATATCATTACGATTCGTTTGTATTCTAAATGCTCCGTATCTTGCTTCCTTCTCTCTATCCGCTCACCCTCTTTTTACTCCTCCATCTCAGTCCCTTCCTCTACCGTAGGCTGGGCCCACGATAGGGATCGCTGTCCCGCCGCGGCGCCTGCTTTCTCAATCTCTCGTGGTTTCGGCTGGCTCTGGGTAGGACCGCCTTGAATTGATTGTCCTCGTGCGGTATGTTCTACTGCCAACGCGCACGTCTCTTCCTATAGAGATCTTCTCCGGGCTTCCGCAGCTGCCCGAGCTACCTGGTAGACTGTACAGGAGCTGTCCTAGTGCTTATGCTTTCGACTGCAGTGTAAACAGCTTGACTTCACGGGTTGATGGCACTTCCTAGTATCATGGTGGCTTGCGCAATGCCCGCATACTGCAGGCTTTGCGCAGGTGGACTGGGTATGTCCCCACTAGCCGCAGTTGAATGCCCGTCTCACGGACGGCCTGGGTTCGTGGTATCCGTGCGACTTGACCAGGACCCAAAGGCTCTTTCGCCTCCCTCTACATCAACTTTTTGCGCAAAGGATCATTTCCAGGGAGAATGCTTCGTGCGTCTCCGACAGCACGGGAGCCGGCTGTGAGGCGTCGACTACCTGGCCTGGAAGGGGTCGTCCGAAGCCAGACGGAGGAGGTCTGGGTGGAACCCTGGGTGGATATCGCTGGTAATTCCTTCCAACCGGATGAACAGCAGACCAATCACCTCGGACACTGTGTATTTGGCCTGGCGGGCGTCCAGCTTCTCTTGGGGTCTCACACTGCCATGATTTTTCAAGTTTAGCCATACTTTGGCGCGACCTGCCTTCTCTTGTTGGCGGACTCCTCCTGTGATTGGTTGGAGGCAGCCATCGAGGCCTGGCACAGATCAGTAATGTCCCGAATCTTCTTGACGAACGCCTGTGCCCGACGCTCAGCCGGTAGCGGGACGGTCCTTGCGGAGCGGCACAGGGAAGGGGGCATGGAGTGTGAAGAACGGTGACATCCCCGGGATCCCCGCATGATGTCGGCCGTTGATCGCCAGTGCAGCTGGAAGCAACCTTATCCAATCGCTTTGGGTGAAGTTGACATATTTACGACGGCAAGCCTGTAATTCTTGGTTCATACTGCGCTGCTCTACGCCTATCTTCGTTCAAGGAAGCAAGGCGTACACCGAAATAAACGTGATGAATGAAAGACATCTATCTACAGGGGACCCATGGCGTCGCAACAGCCGCCAATCCTACAGCCGGCGCTATCCCTTGGTGTGTGGTGTCAGCTTTTAGGCTCAATAAGAGTGCCCGGATGGCATGATAAATCTGCAGCATAGAGCTCCGCTTTCCCTCGCCTCCTCCAAGCAGCTTCGTGATCCAACCCCTACCTTGAACAAATACCCCCTCGAACAACTGCCACCTCGAACAACTGCTACCTCGAACAACTGCCACCTCGAATAACCGCTACCTTGAACAACTGCCACCTCGAACAGCGACCAATCACAGCTACGAGAACACGTCCGTTTGAACGGGCGAAGGTTGTGCGAGATCCGAACAATACACAGCGACCATCAAAACAAGAAGAGTCTCTGCGGTCAGATGACTTATTTAACCCCGTCCGGGGAACGTGTCGACTTTGACTCATTTCTTGCGCGCGGATTAAGCGGTATAGTCTTGCGATACCCCGATGGCAATGTCCTGAAGATCCCCAAAGTGGCGGACACATCGACGCTCCCGACAAAACAACGTAAAGACCAAGAATACGTGAATGATTGCAATCGACAGACTTTGGAGTTTGAGAAGGCTATATACCGAAGACTTGGACCTTACGATGGTATTGCAAAAGTCATCAATATATCTATGGACGGCATTCTACTGGAGTACTACCCGGATGGAGACCTTGAGGACTATATATCTACACATACAGAACCAGACACGCACCGGAAAGCGTCATGGATCTTATCCATAACCAGGACAATTTGTCACATACACAAGATGAAGGTTTTGGTCGACGATATCGCTCTCAGGAACTTACTCGTCGCGCCCGACAAATCCTTAAAACTCGTCGATTTTGGAGAGAGTGCACTTTTTCCAGAGGCAACTGATATGGCTATGGCAAACAGTAATGGTAGTACAGTCTCCGTTGATATATTTCATCTAGGGTCTGTAATCTATTCTATCGCGGCATGGACAAAGTTTGAGTATACCCTCTTTTTTGATAACTTCCACTGGCCAGCGATTGAAGATCTCCCGGTCTTGGACAGAATGTTGTTCCACCATGTTATTCAGAAATGTTGGGCCGGACAATACTGTACGTCGGATGAGCTGTACGCGGACATTTTGGAGGCGACCATGCATGTAAGCTAGCGATTTCATGTTAACTAGTCCTCGTACGCGTCATCTTTCCCGACAATCATACTTACGGTGACATTATATGGTGACTAACGGCATACCGGGCATTTGTAAATTTGCTTGCGGCAGGAAGCTTTGGAGGTTTTCTCGGGGTTTGGGCAAGCGGAACCTCTCGCGTTTGCTGCTATGCACCTGTTGATCTTGGACTGCTCCGGTTCATTGGTTGTGTGCCCACAAACCCATCGGACTGGGGCAGGATCCTCTTTCCAGCACATTTTCCTCGGATCTAGGGATCGATTTCGTCGTTTGGAAACCGAAACTGCTGAAGGTAGTAGTACGATGAAAGGCAAGGAGCAGCTAGGTATCGTTAATTTAATGGCAACGAGGTATAGTTGAGGAGTAGGTGGACTCCAACCATCTCTTATATTCAACGGCTAAGCGCGTCGCTTGCAGGAAAGGTCGCCAGACAGTATCTTGACTGCGGACGCTTGACATCCAAGCCTATCATGAACGTGACCTTTACTTCGGGTTATAGGCAACAGCGGCACGGTCTGAAATCTGTCAGCAGAGGAAGGGGCCCAGTGACTGCTTGATTACCGGCTTTGTAGGCTGTCCTTTTGAGCTGCGCGGCTTATGCAACGTTACCGTGCAGCAGGATTCTGCCGACTCTGCCCAACGGCGCTACGCATCGTACGGGTGTTCTATGGCGATGGATCTATGACGCCTTCGCCACTACTTCCAGATGATTAGCCAACGCTTCTCAATCTGGATTGGCTATACGCGCATTTCAACTTCGTAGGAGGTGCAAAGGGGATGTAGGATTGGAAGGGCGAGACCAAGAGCATTTCAGCGTGCTATTTTATAATATAGGGAAGAGGAAAGACGAACTACTTAGTCTACTTAACGATAAATCAATTAAATATTTTAACAAGTTACTTATATAAGAACTTTACTACTTTGAAACGTAGATAGCGTAGATAATAGTAGTACTAGTAGTAGAAAGTAAATTAATCTAAGTTTTTCTAACGTACTCTAAAGATGATAAGTATATAGCTTATCTAATCAAGAATTATTGAATCAAGGCTAGGAAAACGCTTGAATATAAATAAGTCTAGATTACGTCCTCTAATTTTATAATCGCCTTGGTAAAACCTAGGAAGGAGTAATCTTTATAGCTTTAGTAGTATATATACTAATAATATTAGTAGAAGTATACCAAGGGTAGTATAAGAAAGTAGTAGTAAAAAGAAGTATAAGAATAGATTAATATTAAAGATAATCTCTACCGTCTCCTTAACTACTCTAAGCCGGCTATAAATAGGTATAGATTATATAATCCTTTCTAGGGTCCCCAACGGGGCTAGGGTCCCCAACGGGGCGGGTTAGGGCGGGTTTTAGGGTAGGGAACCCGCCCTAACCCGCCCCGTTGGGGACCCTAGAGTAGATAAATCGAAATTAGGCTTAATAATACTATAATAGCTAAAACTAGGGTTTTTCTTATTTAGAAAGATCTTCTAAATAGATAATATTAATAATCTAGTTATCCTCCTTCTCTTCTTCTTCTTCTTCTTCTTTATCTTCCTCTCTATTACTCTTAATATCTAAGTGAAAAGTACGTTTATCCTTATTCTTAGACCTATTAACTTTATTAGCTAATTTTTTAGTAGTAATTTAGAGCTCTTATATCTTCTTATCTATATTAAGAGTATAACCTAAACTATTAGTCGCCTATAATACTAATAGTTTTATAATAAGATTAACCTTATCTATATCCCTTATTCTACTAAATCTCTCTCTTACTTCTACCTTTTTACTAAATATTAGCTCCTATACCTCTATTATAAGCTCTCTATTAGGTAGATTCTCCTTTAGCTTGATCTTATCTATAGGGTATATAGCCTACTAACGAGTAGGACTAGGAAGCCTTTTATCGAAATTATAGTAATAAGCTAGGAGATTTTATATTAAAGTAACCTACTCTATAGAAAAGAATTAAAGGGGAGAGATAAAGGGGAGTTAATCGGGTAGGTAGACTAGTAGTTACTCTTCTCTATCTTTATTATAAAATAAGCTTACTAGACTCTAAAAGAATATTAGAAACTACTAGGAGACTACTAGAAATTAAAAGACTTACCTCTAAATCTTCTTCTAAAAGAAGTTTATAGATATTATACGTACCCTTAACTAAATTTAAACTACTATTTATTAAATTTACTAACCCCTTCCTAATTACTTACTAGGACTATCTTACTTACGTAAAGACGACTAGATAAAACTATACGTAGTATTAATCGTAGGACTCGTCGAATAGTATAGTAGTATTACTACCCTAGGGTATTATATTAATATCTATCTCCTCCTCTTTACTCGATTCTTAACTAAAGCTTTCTTCTACTCTATTATTTATATCTTTATCTTAATCTTTATAACCGAAATCGAGAAGCGTAAGTAGCTCTAGTTTAAGGAGGCTAGGATAGGTACTATTCGATATTCTAGGGCTAGATTAGTATATATTACTACTAGGATACTACTAGGTTCTTACCGCTTATTATTAATAGCTTACTTAGCTTACGCAATTTAGGACTACTACTTAGTATCTAAGAGAAGATTCTAACTATTAGAGTTTTTTAGTTTTTAACGAGCCTCTAACTTTACTTAATTTAATACGCGCTAACTCTTTATAACTTAGAGTTTAAAGCCTCTCTTCTTACTACGCCGCGTACGTTCTTTAACTATATAAATATTAGTAGAGAGGACTTAGAGGAGTTTAGTTAGTTTTAGTAGTACTATTATAGATCTTTAGATTTGCGCTAGGCTAAGCCTAGTAGTTTACTAGTAGTTTAAGGCTTATAAAATAAGCGAGATTGAAGTAGAGTATAGCTTAAATTTAATTAGTATAATTAGTAGAAGTATTTTATTTATTTACGCTATATAGTACGAAAAGTATAGTCGTCCGATCTCGGCGCGCTAGTTTACTAGCGCTATAGAGTTTTTACGTCCGTACGTACGCTAATAATCTATATAGCTTTATCCTTACTTTTTAACCTATACTACTACTAGATTACTACTAGCAACTACTAAATTAAAAATAAATTAAGTAATAATTATTACTAATTATTTAATAGTACGTAGTAAGGGGCCTAAGGGCGCTAGATAGCGTAGCCTTACTTTTATAGTAGATCTTCGAGTAGCTAATAAATTAAAAAAGGCTACCCTACCTCTACTAGATTCTCCTCTAATTAAACTAGTAGAGCCTAGTAGTTATCCTAGTAGTCTAGGCGATCTAGATCCTAATTCCTAGCTAGTCGATACCTAAATTCAAAAAGAGCTATATAAAAGTCCTAGTATTTCCTTAAGTAGTTCCTTATCTCCGTAACTATTAGATGTTAAGCTGCTAGATAATAATAGAAATATTCTTAGGAAGTATAGGAAGACTAAGAAGAAGAACCCGACTACTAGGGTTAGGGTCCCTAACGGGGCGGGTTGGGGCGGGTTATAGGGTAGGGAACCCGCCCCGTTAGCGGGTCGGGTTTTAACGGGTTGGGGCGGGTTCCCGGGGCGGGTTATAGTTTAGAAGAAAACCCGCCCCGTTCGCCCCGTCCGGGTTTTCCACGTGATTTTTATAGGGTTATATATATAGATATATTAATATATTATACTCCTATAAGATAGAGTATAACCTAGAGATTATTTAAAGTAATTAAAAAATTAAAATATATATAATAGATCTATAGTTATTAAGGTTTCTAGAAAAAAATCCCGGGTTCCCCCCTTAAAAACCCGCCCCTAACTAACGGGGCGGGTTTAAAGCTTGGCGGGGCGGGTCGGGTTAGGGTTATAGCTTTATAACCCGCCCCTAAAACCCGCCCCGCCCCGCCCCTAACCCGACCCCCCCCGTTTCGCCCCGCCCCGTTGGGGACCCTAACTAGGGTATATACCCTATTTGAAAAAACAAAATCTAAAGAGCTAGATAAAGGAGAAGATAAGAATCCTAATACTCTAGAAGACTAAGAAGCTACTCTATAAGATCTAATTAATACTACTTAAGAGTTAGATACTATTGTAGAAGAGTTAGATACTACTATAAAAAAGCTAGATACTACTTAACTATAGGATTCTACTCTACTGAGTAATAGAAATACTAACTAGAAAATACTTAATACTTAAATACTAGAAGATACTAGTAAACCCTTAGATTCTCTTCCTAAATTAAGGAGGAGATTAATATTACTACTACTACTACTACTACTAGTAGTAAAAAAGATACTAGTAGTAAAAGAATACTAGTAAGAAAGTCTAAAAGATACTAGTAAAAAAAATACTAGTAAAGAGACTAATAGCTAGTAAGGTAGTTACTAGTACTAGTAAAAGTACTATTATAGCTACTAAAAGAAGGGCTACGCTCAAGGCTCGAAATACTATTACTACTAGTAGTAAGGCCCTAGTAAAGACTTTAGGGGTATTAGCTACTCGAAAACAACTTACTAGGAAAGGTAAAAGTAATATAGGTACTATAAGAAAGCCCTACCGTTATAAGCTAGGAAGTAAGTTAGAATTATATACTACGTAGAATTCCTAGTAGTATCCTAGTAGTCTCTAACGCTTTCTAGCCGTTACTCTACGTAAGATCCGCCGCTACTAGAAGACTACCAACCTCCTTATATAGAAAGTACTATTTAGTCGGGTTTTTCGAGAGGTTATATAGGATTTTAAGGACGACCTTCGATTTTAAGTAACTATAGTATAAGTACTCTAAGAGGCTATAGAATTAGGGTCCCTAACGGGGCGGGGCGAAACTAGGTAGGTCGGGTTAGGGGCGGGGCGGGGCGGGTTTTAGGGGCGGGTTATAAAGCTATAACCCTAACCCGACCCGCCCCGCTAAGCTTTAAACCCGCCCCGTTAGTTAGGGGCGGGTTTTTAAGGGGGGAACCTAGAGGTTTTTTCTAGAAACCTTAATAACTATAGATCTATTATATATATTTTAATTATTTAAATACTTATTATAGTCCCTAGGTTATACTTTACCTAATAGGAATATAATATATAAATATATCTATATATATAACCTAATAAAAATCACGTACAAAACCTAAACGGGGCGAATAGGGTGGGTTTTCTTCTAAACTATAACCCGCCCCGGGACCCCGCCCGAACCCGTTATAACCCGACCCGCTAATAGGGCGGGTTTCCTACCCTATAACCCGCCCTTACCCGCCCCGTTAGGGACCCTACCCCCCTTAAAAACCCGCCCCTAACTAATAGGGCGGGTTTATATCTTGGCGGGGTAGGTCGGGTTAGGGTTATAGCTTTATAACCTAACCCTAAAACTCGCCCTAACCCGCCCCTAACCCGACCTCCCTCGTTTCGCCCCGCCCCGTTAGGGACCCTAGTTCTAGTAATTTCTAGGGGGGAGTCTACTAACTCTAAGCGTAGTATAAGTTATTTTCCTTCTTATAGCCTCCTAGTAGTCTCCTAGTAGTCTCCTAGTATTCTCCTAGTAGTCTCCTAGTAGTCTCCTAGTAGTCTCCTAGTAGTCTCCTAGTAGTCTTCTCCTAGTAGTTTCGTAATACTAATTCTTCTATAAAGCTACTATATACGGTTATAAAGGCCCGTTAAATTATAAGCTTTATTAACTTAAGCGAAGGCCGATAGCTTATATTCTCGGAGATTTAAATAATCTAGTATCGCGCTTACTACTCTATTCTAGCTAAGATTCGACTTCTACGATACACCTAAGATATTAAAACGAGATAGGACTCGACGTACTATATACTTATACGACTTCTAAGATTAAGAGACCCGATTAATTAATTTATAGATAAGGAATATCGATACCTTAGCCTAAGCGAAGATAAATAGGGCTAAGTTTCCTACCTTATTACTATCCTCCGTCTCTTCGCGGTATATACTATAAGGGGGATAAAGGTGTATAACCGGAATAGGAAGTAGAATAGGAATAGGATATAGATACGAATAGATATATAAGAAATAATATAATATATTACCGTAATACTACAATTTATAGAACCCTAATATTAATAATATAGGAACTAGATTAACGGTACGTATATAGGAACTAAGATAATATAATAATACGATCTAATTCTTATTACTTATATTAACTCTAGACTCTCTCTTCTTTACTCCTAACTACCTTATCTATCTCTTTATAAACTACCTTATCTATCTCTTTACGAAATACTTAAAGATCCTATTACCTTACCTTTATATAGTAGCTAAGCGGTAGAAGTAAATAGTAATCTAATACTATATTATCTATACTTATCTCGCCTATATTTTAGAGGTCGTACTAGGGTTTCCCTCTATAGCTAAGACGATTCCTAGTAGCTATTATAGTATTATAATCGAATTTATACTTAGGATACTCTCTCTCTAATTTCGGACTAGATTATCGAACTCTCAAATATTAGGCTTTATATTAGACTTTGAATATTAGACTTTAGTACTTTAGGACTCTCTTTCTTTTACTATTAACTTAACTATAGGACTATTAGACTATCGAAAAAAGAGCCTCGTATATTAATCTTCGACTACTAGGCTTTTAAACTTTCCTTTAAATACTAGACTATATATAACTCTCGACTTTAGACTCTCGACTTTAGACTCTCGACTTTAGACTCTCGACTTTAGACTCTTAACTTTAGACTCTCGACTTTAGACTTTTAACTACCCTTTTTTTAGAATACCTTCGAACTTTTTATACGAATATTAACTAGCGTTACTTTATATCTTCGAACCGACTTTTTCTCTCCTTATAACCGAATAATACTCGACCAACCGACTATTACTAAACTTAGAAATAGGAAAAATCTTTATTAAGGTCTAAGTCTAAGCTATATTAACGGAAAATTAGAATTTAAAATAATTACTAGTAATATCCTAGTTCTTTGAACTCCTTAGACTAAGTCTAGGATATCCCGCTAGTAGAAATTATACTTTATACGAAAATACCTAGGATTATCTATACTATTAATATATTACCCCTCTATAGCCTATACACCCTTATCTTATAAGTTAGAAAAGAGAGGTATAACTATACTATATACGAAACGGTACTACTCTCGCTATCTAGGCTATAAACTCCGTATATCGGCGTATAGATCCGACTCCTTTTAGCTACTTATCTTCGAAATTATCTAGGAACTCTTAGTATTAATACTCTTATCTCTAAGAAACGTACGCGAACAAATATAATATAAGAAAAATAGAATAACTTAAGACTAACGAAAAATCGAAACACCTATATACTTACGCCTAGACTAAATAATCCCTCCTACTAGAACCCCTTTGGATTCTTCCGGCTATCCCTCTAGTAATCCGTCTACGACCAATCTTAGCCCTATAATTAAAGGACTAGCTACTCGTTCTAATATAATCAACCTTATTAATACCCTTAAGGATTTTACTATTACTAGAAGATAGGAAAGAAAGGCTTAAGCCTTTAATCTTAAGAACTATACGCTCTCTCCTAAGGAACGCTTCGATAGTAGGAATATTACGGACTTTCTTATTCGCCTTAGAGATACCTTTAATACCTACGATATTACTAACGATACCTATAAGATCTAGGCTCTTACTCGTAATATTAAGTCTAGCTATCTATACGATATTAAGCTTTTAGGTAGCTATAAGGAACGTAGCTATAGAACTCTCCGTAAATCTCTTCGTAAGGAATATATCGCTACTAATAACCGTTAGCGAAAGGTAGGGTCCCTAACGGGGCGGGTTGGGGCGGGTTTTAGGGTAGGGAACCCGCCCTATTAGCGGGTCGGGTTCTAACGGGTTAGGGCGGGGTCCTAGGGCGGGTTATAGATTAGAGGAGAACCCGCCCCGTTTATACTAGCGCGGGTCCACGTGATACTTTCTTAGCGCTTATATAACTACTAAGATATAACCTAATAGTAAGTAATAATAGCCCTAACTATATAGAGTATAGAGGTATAGTTAGATTTAGTAGTAAATAGTTAGTAGATTTTAATATATTATTTATACATTTCTAGTAGTCTCCTAGTAGTTAAAGTTAGCAGATAAATCGAAATTACGTTTAATTATACTATAATAGCTAAAACTAGGGTTTTTCTTATTTAGAGAGATCTTCTATATAGATATTATTAATAATCTAGTTATCCTCCTTCTCTTCTTCTTCTTCTTCTTCTTTATCTTCCTCTCTATTACTCTTAATATCTAAGTGAAAAGTACGTTTATCCTTATTCTTAGACCTATTAACTTTATTAGCTAATTTTTTAGTAGTAACTTAGAGCTCTTATATCTTCTTATCTATATTAAGAGTATAACCTAAACTATTAGTCGCCTATAATACTGATAGTTTTATAATAAGATTAACCTTATCTATATCCCTTATTCTACTAAATCTCTCTCTTACTTCTACCTTTTTACTAAATATTAGCTCCTATACCTCTATTATAAGCTCTCTATTAGGTAGATTCTCCTTTAGCTTAATCTTATCTATAGGGTATATAGCCTACTAACGAGTAGGACTAGGAAGCCTTTTATCGAAATTATAGTAATAAGCTAGGAGATTTTATATTAAAGTAACCTACTCTATAGAAAAGAATTAAAGGGGAGAGATAAAGGGGAGTTAATCGGGTAGGTAGACTAGTAGTTACTCTTCTCTATCTTTATTATAAAATAAGCTTACTAGACTCTAAAAGAATATTAGAAACTACTAGGAGACTACTAGAAATTAAAAGACTTACCTCTAAATCTTCTTCTAAAAGAAGTTTATAGATATTATACGTACCCTTAACTAAATTTAAACTACTATTTATTAAATTTACTAACCCCTTCCTAATTACTTACTAGGACTATCTTACTTACGTAAAGACGACTAGATAAAACTATACGTAGTATTAATCGTAGGACTCGTCGAATAGTATAGTAGTATTACTACCCTAGGGTATTATATTAATATCTATCACCTCCTCTTTACTCGATTCTTAACTAGAGCTTTCTTCTACTCTATTATTTATATCTTTATCTTAATCTTTATGACCGAAATCGAGAAGCGTAAGTAGCTCTAGTTTAAGGAGGCTAGGATAGGTACTATTCGATATTCTAGGGCTAGATTAGTATATATTACTACTAGGATACTACTAGGTTCTTACCGCTTATTATTAATAGCTTGCTTAGCTTACGCAATTTAGGACTACTACTTAGTATCTAAGAGAAGATTCTAACTATTAGAGTTTTTTAGTTTTTAACGAGCCTCTAACTTTACTTAATTTAATACGCGCTAACTCTTTATAACTTAGAGTTCAAAGCCTCTCTTCTTACTACGCCGCGTACGTTCTTTAACTATATAAATATTAGGAGAGAGGACTTAGAGGAGTTTAGTTAGTTTTAGTAGTACTATTATAGATCTTTAGATTTGCGCTAGGCTAAGCCTAGTAGTTTACTAGTAGTTTAAGGCTTATAAAATAAGCGAGATTGAAGTAGAGTATAACTTAAATTTAATTAGTATAATTAGTAGAAGTATTTTATTTATTTACGCTATATAGTACGAAAAATATAGTCGTCCGATCTCGGTACGCTAGTTTACTAGCGCTATAGAGTTTTTACGTCCGTACGTACGCTAATAATCTATATAGCTTTATCCTTACTTTTTAACCTATACTACTACTAGATTACTACTAGTAACTAGGGTCCCCAACGGGGCGGGTTAGGGCGGGTTATAGGGTAGGGAACCCGCGCTATTAGCGGGTCGGGTTTTAACGGGTTGGGGCGGGGTCCCGGGGCGGGTTATAGGTTAGAGGGGAACCCGCCCCGTTCGCCCCGTTCGGGTTTTCCACGTGATTTTTATAGCTATATATATATAGATATATATATATTTTATATCTATAAAAGATACTCTTTAACCTAGAGATTATTATAGTCTATTAAAACATTAAAATATATATAGTAGTTCTAAAGTTATTAAGGTTTCCGTAAAAAATCCCCGGGTTCCCCCCTTAAAAACCCGCCCCTAACTAACGGGGCGGGTTTATATCTTGGCGGGGCGGGTCGGGTTAGGGTTATAGCTTTATAACCCGCCCCGAAAACCCGCCCCGACCTACCTCTAACTCGACCCCCCCCGTTTCGCCCCGCCCCGTTAGGGACCCTACTAGTAACTACTAAATTAAAAATAAATCAACTTATAATTATTACTAATTATTTAATAGTACGTAGTAAGGGCGCACGATTATATAGCCTTACTTCTATAGTAGATCTTCGAGTAGCTAATAAATTAAAAAAGGCTACCCTACGTCTACTTAATTCTCGTCTAATTAAACTAGGAGAGCCTAGTAGTTATCCTAGTAGTCTAGGCGATCTAGATCTTAATTCCTAGCCGGCCGGTACCCAAATTAAAGAATAGCTACTTAGAAATAGAAGTACTAGCTATTCCTTAAGCGTTTCCTTATCTTCGTAAGTATCAGATGTTCCTATACTAGATAATAATAGAAATGTTCTTAGTAAGTATAGGAAGACTAAGAAGAAGGAACCGACTACTAGGGAATAGACCCTATTTAAAATACTAAAATCCGAAGAGCTAGAGAAAGAAGATAATAAGTATAAAGATACTCTAGAAGATCTAGAAGCTACTCTAAAAGACCTAATTAATACTACTAAAGAGCTGGATACTATTATAGAAGAGTTAGATACTACTATAAAAAACCTAGATACTACTTAACTATAGGTTTCTAACTAGGAAATACTTGATACTTAAATACTAGAAGATCCTAGTAAACCCTTAGAATCTATTCCTAAATTAAGGAGGAGATTTATACTACTACTACTACTAGTAGTATTAGTAGCAGCAGCATAAGTAGTAGTAGTATTAGTAGTACTACTCCTAGTAATAGTAGTACTACTACTACTACTAGTAGTAAGAAAGAAGCTAGTAGTAATAAAGGTACTAGTAAGAAAGATACTAGTAAAAAAATACTAGTAAAGAGACTAATAGCTAGTAAGGTAGTTACTAGTACTAGTAAAAGTATTATTATAGCTACTAAAAGAAGATCTACGCTTAAGGCTCGAAATACTACTAGTAGTAAAGCCCTAGTAAAGCCTTTAGCGGGATTAGCTACTCGAAAACAAATTACTAGGAAAGGTAAAAGTAATATAGGTACTATAAGAAAGCCCTACCGTTATAAGCTAGGGAGTAAGTTAGGTTTATATATTACGTAGAATTCCTAGTAGTATCCTAGTAGTCTCTAACGCTTTCTAGCCGTTACTCTACGTAAGATCCGCCGCTACTAGAAGAGTACCGAGCTCCTTATATAGAAAATATTATTTAGTAGGCTTGTTCGAGAGGTTGTATACGATTTTAAGGCCGATCTTCGATTTTAAGTAACTATAATATAAGTACTCTAAGAGGCTATAGAATGCTATCTTATTAGTCTTTTTAGAGGTAAGTTATATTTTAACCTTTTATACTAGTACTAGTACTAATATATTATTCCTAGATACTAACCTCTATACTATTTATATAAATCGTATCACAATTTAGTCTAAGGATATAGAATTGGCGAGGAGGCTTCGTAGTAATAGTAAGAAGAAGAGTTAATTTAATAAATTTAGAGCTAGAAGGATATATTTTATTTAGTATACTAGTAAATAATATATTCTATACTAATATCTCCCTCGGGGACTACTAGAAGACTACTAGGCTTATATTTAAATTATAAATCACTTACTCTTTATATATAAGAAGAATATTTCTATAATAATTAATAAATAAGTATCTCTCCTTAATAATATATTAAAGAATTACTTTGTTCAAGAATTACTTTATTAAAGAATAAACGGCTAGCTATATATTTTTAAATAAAGATTAAATAAATATATTCAATTTTTATTCAAAAATATATTCCGAGCTTAGTATATAATAATATTATCTAGAAGTAAGTAGATTTATAGAAGATATATATATAATTCCGTAAATACTATTAATATATTTATATCTCTACGTGTTGAAGTTATATATATATATTTATACTTTATTAAATAGTTTCTTAGCCTTATAGAACCTAAAGTAGCTTAGCTATATTCTTAGTAGTTCCTATAAATATAATACTAGCTTCAAATAAGAGATACTACTTATATACTATTCCTTCTTAACTAATACTACTTCTCTATTATAGCTTTATTATCTTTAGTAACCTACGTCCCTCTTTCTATAGATAACCTACTATTAGTAGGTAAAAACGGGGCCTATTTTAAATAGATACTAAATAACTCTAAGTAGTTCTATAACTGGTGGATTATAATACGATAGTACTAGGAAAATATATTAGTCCCTACCCCTAACCTTCTAGTATAGGGAGCTAATAGGAGAGCTACGGGCTAGTAGTATTTTATTAAAGGCGCTCTTCGTATTTCTAGTAAGCCTCGTACTATCTATATACGATACGATCTAGTCGTAAAATATCTATATAAGAATAGAACTAGTTAAATTAGCTCTTACGTAAAGACGAGGGTATATCTATCGACCTCCTTAGCGCGAGGAATAGTATAGCTAACTATAGAAGAGGGCCTAAGGGTAGCCGTAACTTACGGCTACCCTTACGGCCCGTAAGACTACTAGGAGATAACTAGGTTTTATAATTTTAGTTCTACTAATATTCTACTCTAGAATCGACGAGTTAGGACTAAGATAGTAAACGCTAGAAGTCTCGTACTATCCCTAGCTAATTTCGACGAATAACTCCTTCGTACGATTATTATATATAAGTAGTTATTAATAACTATCGATAACTTAGAATTCCTACGCCTAGTTATATTAGGGTCCCCAACGGGGCGGGGCGAAATAGGGGGGTCGGGTTAGGGGCGGGTCGGGGCGGGTTTTAGGGGCGGGTTATAAAGCTATAACCCTAACCCGACCCGCCCTACCAAGCTTTAAACCCGCCCCGTTAGTTAGGGGCGGGTTTTTAAGGGGGGAACCCGGGATTTTTTCTAGAAACCTTAATAACTATAGATCTATTATATATATTTTAATTTTTTAATTACTTTAAATAATCTCTAGGTTATACCCTATCCTATAGGGGTATAATATATTAATATATCTATATATATAACCCTATAAAAATCACGTGGAAAACCCGAAGGGGGCGAACGGGGCGGGTTTTCTTCTAAACTATAACCCGCCCCGGGAACCCGCCCTAACCCCTTAAAACCCGACCCGCTAACGGGGCGGGTTCCCTACCCTATAACCCGCCCCAACCCGCCCCGTTAGGGACCCTTAGTTATATACCTCGAACCTAAGCGACGGCTCCTTTCGTTATTAACTATTACTAATAAAATCCTTACCCTATAAAAAAAGTTAGAGGAGTCTATCTATAAACGCCTCCTACTAGTACCTTAGAAAGTCTTAATCGTCCTCGACGGATAGTCTATACCGCGCCGGAATAGCTTCCTTGTAATTAAAGTATACTAGGTTTATAATTAGACTCTAATAGAAGCTTTAATTAGTTTCGAGCCCTACTATAGCGCTTATACTAGTAAGGACCTTACTAGAGTTATAATAGCGCGCCTTAAGTATTTTAATCTCGGTACTAGGGTTATTACTTTTACTACGGATAACGCCTCGAATAATAAAACAATAGTATAGTCGGTAAATAAATATATTAAGGTAGTTAGTAGGGATATTCCTAATATAGTTAACGAGATCGCGCTATATCCCTATATCTCTTATATTATATAACTATATTGTAATAGTCTCCTCGTAGATATTAAGTATCGGCTGAAAAAGGAGGAGTTTATTAGGAACTAGGAGGCGGAGGAAGAGTAGAGGGTTCTAGTAATTACTAGGGGGGAGTCTACTAACTCTAAACGTAGTATAAGTTATATTCCTTCTTTTAGCCTCCTAGTAGTCTCCTAGTAGTCTCCTAGTATTCTCCTAGTAGTCTCCTAGTAGTTTCCTAGTAGTTTCCTAGTAGTTTCGTAATACGAATTCTTCTATAAAGCTACTATATACGGTTGTAAAGGCCCGTTGAATTACGATCCTTATTAACTTAAGCGAAGGCCGATAGCTTATATTCTCGGAGATTCAAATAATCTAGTATCGCGCTTACTACCCTATTCTAGCTAAGATTCGACTTCTATAATATACCTAAGATATTAAGACGAGATAGGACTCGACGTACTATATACTTATACGACTTCTAAGATTAAGAGACCTAATTAATTAATTTATAGATAAGGAATATTAATACCTTAGCCTAAGCGAAGATAAATAGGGCTAAGTTTCCTACCTTATTACTATCCTCCGTCCCTTCGCGGTATATACGTAGCTTATTAGCTCTACGCGTAACCTAATAATCTACTCGGTCTTCGATATCTATAATCGACTATTTATATACCTCGAGAATATAGAGGAACGGCTTAGAGATAAGAACCGTTAGTAGAAGTAAAAGATTAGTCGGGTATATAGTAAGGCGGTAGATAAGCTTAGGATCTACTATAGTATAACGTCTAATATATAGGCTAGAAAGTACTATAGTATAGTAATCCTACTCTATCCTCGTTATAAGCTTAATACTTAGAACTAGCCTAAATAGTAGCCTATACTAGAAGATCTACTCGATTAGTAGGTGTATTATTTAGGGTCCCTAACGGGGCGGGGCGAAACGGGGTAGGTCGGGTTAGGGGCGGGGCGGGGCGGGTTTTCGGGGCGGTTTATAAAGCTATAACCCTAACCCGACCCGCCCCGCCAAGATATAAACCCGCCCCGTTAGTTAGGGGCGGGTTTTTAAGGGGGGAACCCGGAGATTTTTTACGGAAACCTTAATAACTTTAGAACTACTATATATATTTTAATTTTTTAATAGCCTATAATAATCTCTAGGTTATAGAGTATCTTTTAAGAATATAAAATATATATATATCTATATATATAACCCTATAAAAATCACGTGGAAAACCCGAACGGGGTAAACGGGGCGGGTTTTCTTCTAAACTATAACCCGCCCCGGGAACCCGCCCCAACCCGTTAAAACCCGACCCGCTAACGGGGCGGGTTCCCTACCCTATAACCCGCCCCAACCCGCCCCGTTGGGGACCCTAGTATTATTAGATAGAACTATACGTTGTATATAATACTTAATATACGTAGCGAAACCTAGTAATACGCCGCGTTAAAGTCCTATTATTACTCTAACGAGGGTAGGGTCCCTAATAGGGCGGGGCGAAACGGGGGGGTCGGGTTAGGGGCGGGTCGGGGCGGGTTTTTAGGGCGGGTTATAAAGCTATAACCCTAACCCGACCCGCCCCGCCAAGATATAAACCCGCCCCGTTAGTTAGGGGCGGGTTTTTAAGGGGGGAACCCGGAGATTTTTTACGGAAACCTTAATAACTTTAGAACTACTATATATATTTTAATTTTTTAATAGCCTATAATAATCTCTAGGTTATAGAGTATCTTTTAAGAATATAAAATATATATATATCTATATATATAACCCTATAAAAATCACGTGGAAAACCCGAACGGGGTAAACGGGGTGGGTTTTCTTCTAAACTATAACCCGCCCCGGGAACCCGCCCCAACCCGTTAAAACCCGACCCGCTAACGGGGCGGGTTCCCTACCCTATAACCCGCCCCAACCCGCCCCGTTGGGGACCCTAGTATTATTAGACAGAACTATACGTTATATATAATACTTAATATACGTAGCGAAACCTAGTAATACGCCGCGTTAAAGTCCTATTATTACTCTAACGAGGGTAGGGTCCCTAATAGGGCGGGGCGAAACGGGGGGGGTCGGGTTAGGGGCGGGTCGGGGCGGGTTTTTAGGGCGGGTTATAAAGCTATAACCCTAACCCGACCCGCCCCACTAAGATATAAACCCGCCCCGTTAGTTAGGGGCGGGTTTTTAAGGGGGGAACCCGGAGATTTTTTACGGAAACCTTAATAACTTTAGAACTACTATATATATTTTAATTTTTTAATAGCCTATAATAATCTCTAGGTTATAGAATATCTTTTAGGAATATAAAATATATATATATCTATATATATAACCCTATAAAAATTACGTAGAAAACCCGAACGGGGCGAACGGGGCGGGTTCTCCTCTAATCTATAACCCGCCCCGGGACCCCGCTCTAACCCGTTAGAACCCGACCCGCTAACGGGGCGGGTTCCCTACCCTATAACCCGCCCCAACCCGCCCCGTTGGGGACCCTAAACGAGGGTATATTAACCTTAATTCGGTTATAGATCTCCGTACGGTAGTAGAGCCTTCTACTAAGTATAATACGCGCCTAATAGCGACGCGCGTAGTAATAGATATATATAGGGTCCCTAACGGGGCGGGGCGAAACGGGGTAGGTCGGGTTAGGGGTAGGGCGGGGCGGGTTTTAGGGGCGGGTTATAAAGCTATAACCCTAACCCGCCCCGCCCCGCTAAGCTTTAAACCCGCCCCGTTAGTTAGGGGCGGGTTTTTAAGGGGGGAACCCGGAGTTTTTTTCTAGAAACCTTAATAACTATAGATCTATTATATATATTTTAATTTTTTAAATACTTATTATAGTCTCTAGGTTATACTCTACCTAATAGGAATATAATATATTAATATATCTATATATATAACCTAGTAAAAATCACGTAGAAAACCCGAACGGGGCGAACGGGGCGGGTTTTCTTCTAAACTATAACCCGCCCCGGGACCCCGCCCCAACCCGTTAGAACCCGACCCGCTAACGGGGCGGGTTCCCTACCCTATAACCCGCCCCAACCCGCCCCGTTGGGGACCCTAGATATATAGCGAGAGTTCGATAAGTATCGCTTATAGAGTAAGCGAAAATCCTAGTTACTAGTAGTCTTCTAGTAGTCGCTAATAATCCCTAGGGTCCCTAACGGGGCGGGGCGAAACGGGGGGGGTCGGGTTAGGGGCGGGTTAGCGCGGGTTTTAGGGGCGGGTTATAAAGCTATAACCCTAACCTAACCCGCCCCGCCAAGCCTTAAACCCGCCCCGTTAGTTAGGGGCGGGTTTTTAAGGGGGGAACCCGGAGTTTTTTTCTAGAAACCTTAATAACTATAGATCTCTTAGATATATTTTAATTTTTTAAATACTTATTATAGTCTCTAGGTTATACTCTATCTAATAGGAATATAATATATTACTATATATATATATATAACTATATAAAAATCACGTGGAAAACCTAAACGGGGCGAATAGGGCGGGTTTTCTTCTAAACTATAACCCGCCCCGGGACCCCGCCCTAACCCGTTAAAACCCGACCTACTAACGGGGCGGGTTCCCTACCCTATAACCCGCCCTAACCCGCCCCGTTAGGGACCCTACTATTAGGAAGTTCCTTCGTTTATACTAACTTACGTAGAAATTACTATAGGGGGCTAGCTAATACTAACTAGTCTTCCTAGTATATCTAGAATACCGCTAACTACTATAGTTAGTCCGCTAATATTTAGTCTACTAGTATCCCTAGTAACCCCTAGCCTTAACCCCTAGCCTAGCTAAGAAACCCGAACCTAACTACCCTATCTACTAACTACCCTTTAATCCCTTCTTCGTTACTACCCCCTATATAGACTACCTAGAACGGAATATCGGAAAAGAGAGGTTGTAGGAGCTATAGAAGTATAGAATATTACGAACGGATATACCCTAACGTTACGGAACTAGTTTCTTAAGGAATTTACTATTAGAATATAAACCTAATACCTAGATAGTAGTACTAGGGAACTTTAGTCGCTCTAGGTAGGAAAATTAGAGGATTTATTAACGGCTAGAACTATCGTAACTAGATCCGGACTTAATTAGCTTAGTCTTAATAGGGCTCTAGTAGTATTTCGTTATTTAGGTTAAGGTTTCCGTATAAAATCTCCGGGTTCCCCCCTTAAAAACCCGCTCCTAACTAACGGGGTAGGTTTATATCTTAGCGGCGCGGGTCGGGTTAGGGTTATAGCTTTATAACCCGCCCCGAAAACCCGCCCCAACCCGCCCCTAACCCGATCCCCCCTATTTCGCCCCGCCCCGTTAGGGACCCTACCTACGAAGTCTTAGACCGGATTACTAACTTTTAATATTCTAGTAATAGAGATCTATTAAGTACTAGTTCCTACGGATAGTAATAATAGTAAAGGATCTCTTTACTATCCAAGCGGCCGGTTTAATTATTAAACGAGAGTTTAGTATTACTAGGAACTTTAATACGGATAATAAGTTATATAGCGTATAGGTTCTTAGTACGTTAATAGTAAGTAACTATAAGTAGATAGTAGATTCTAAGTAGTATATACTTAACTACTATTCAATAGGGAGAAGGGATATTTATATAACTAAAGATAAATTAGCTACTAAGCGAGCTAAATAGACTAAGGAACTTATTCGTATAGTTAACGAGATATAGAGGTTAGATGAAATTAGCGATAGGGAGGATACTACGGACCCTAATAATACGCTACTACTAGCTAAAGGAGCTTCTCCTCCTATACGGAGGTTAGCAAATAGATTACGACGGGTTAATAAGGGTCTATTAGGTAAGCGGCTCGAAATAGTTAAGGGTAAAGGAGATTATATTAGTAGTTATATTATAATACGTCGGCGAACCTAAGCTACTACCCGAAGTATAGGAAGGCGTAGGAGGGGTCGTACTATAAGACTACCGGTAGTATTACCTAGAGGTAGTATAGATCTTTAGGCGATAGTTAATAGCCGACGTAGTTATAAAGGTAATAATAAGGGCCCTATAACTAAGAGTAGAGCTCGTCGTACTTAGTTTCAAGCTCTTAACTTTCGAGCCGTAGATTTAGTTATAATATAACTTATTATAAGCTCTATAGCTACTAGAAGACTACTAGAAATATTTCGACTATCTTTATAACTAATAGAAGACTCTTTTTAACTACTAGAAGACTACTAGAAATACCGCGTATATTCTAAATGTACTAACGGTATTATATACGGGTTATAACGGGTTAGGTTACGAGACCCCGCCCCTATCTAACGGGGCGGGTTAAGAGTTTAGCGGGGCGGGTTAAGTTAGGGTTTTATACTTATAACCCGCCCCGAAAACCCGCCCTACCCTACCTCTAACCCCCCCCCCCCCGTTTGGCCCCGCCCCGTTAGGGACCCTAGATACTTAGATAAATAGGACCTACTTTCCCTAAGGATTTCCTTATTTTCGACTAGCTCCCCGATAAAATATAGAACGAAATACTTAAATAGTATATATAAAAAGAAGGTAGATAAGATCTAACCTTAGAACGTTTAACTTACTAACGGATCTATACCTAGCGGTCGTATAGATTAGAGAGATATAATACTAAAAGAGTAGTTTAGTACGGAACCTTACTATTACCTTAATAGATTCCTTAAGAAACGCTACGCTTATTTCCCTTATTAGACTCGGCTTATAGAACTCCGGTTTAATAAAATACGTATTAACTAGTCCCTTAGGCCTAGGGTCCCCAACGGGGCGGGGCGAAACGGGGGGGGTCGGGTTAGGGGCGGGGCGGGGCGGGTTTTAGGGGCGGGTTATAAAGGTAAAACCCTAACCCGACCCGCCCCGCTAAGCTTTAAACCCGCCCCGTTAGTTAGGGGCGGGTTTTTAAGGGGGGAACCCGGAGTTTTTTTCTAGAAACCTTAATAACTATAGATCTATTATATATATTTTGATTTTTTAAATACTTAAAATAATCTCTAGGTTATACTCTATCCTATAGGAATATAATATATTAATATATCTATATATATAACCCTATTAAAATCACGTGGAAAACCCGTACGGGGCGAACGGGGCGGGTTTTCTTCTAAACTATAACCCGCCCCGGGACCCCGCCCTAACCCGTTAGAACCCGACCCGCTAACGGGGCGGGTTCCCTACCCTAGAACCCGCTCCAACCCGCCCCGTTAGGGACCCTACTTAGGCCGAACGAACGATTACTAGTTAAAGAAATACTTATACGATAAGAACCTACCCTTATATAGAGCTTTAAAGATTACGGTAAAATTAGGAAAGAAGTAGTACTAGTATAAGTTATCCGAGTAGTAGACTACGAACCTTAGTAAACGAAACCCTTTAATATTATTTAGGCTCTATTAAGCGAAATTCGTTAGATATTTTACGAAAGAATTAAGACGGGAAGACTCGAACCTAGTTATACCTTATATTATAACCTATAGTTTTTAGTCTTAAAGAAAAACGGCAAGTATCGACTAATTAATAGCGCTACGAATATTAATATAGTTACTATTAGAGACGCGAATATACTACTAACGGCTAATAAATTTTCTAACTCGTTTACTAGATACGTATAGATATCGCTAACTAACCTTTTCTCTAGGTACGACTAGTTAGAACTCGCTAAAGAAAGTCGCGATCTTACCTTATTTATATACCCGTTTAGTCTTTTACGAATAACTACTCTACCTTAAGGAGTAACGAACTTAGTAGCCTAATTTTACCGTATATCTAAGATAATTATTTCCTACTAGTTTAAGTATAGCGATATTTACGTAGACGATATAATTACTAGTAGGGTCCCTAACGGGGCGGGGCGAAACGAGGGGGGTTAGGTTAGGGGCGGGTCGGAGCGGGTTTTCGGGGCGGGTTATAAAGCTATAACCCTAACCCGACCCGCCCCGCCAAGATATAAACCCGCCCCGTTAGTTAAGGGTAGGTTTTTAAGGGGGGAACCTAGGATTTTTTACGGAAACCTTAATATCTTTAGAACTACTATATATATTTTAATTTTTTAATAGCCTATAATAATCTCTAGGTTATAGAGTATCTTTTAAGAATATTTAAATATATATATATCTATATATATAACCCTATAAAAATCACGTGGAAAACCCGTTTAGGGCGAACGGGGCGGGTTCTTCTCTAATCTATAACCCGCCCCGGGACCCCGCCCCAACCCGTTAGAACCCGACCCGCTAATAGGGCGGGTTCCCTACCCTAAAACCCGCCCTAACCCGCCCCGTTGGGGACCCTAGTATTTATAGGCTATATAAGGAAGCTTAGGAGGAAATTAATAAGGTATTCGACGGACTTACCCGAGACGGTAAAATATTAAGGACGACTAAACCTTTACCGTTCGCTTTCCTAGTATTCGTAGCCTAGCGAAATATACCCTAACCCGATAGCTCGGTTAAACGTAAACCCCGGGTCGTCGTCGACCTACGAGGATTAAATACTATATTAATTAAGGACTCCTACCCGCTCCTAGGGTCCCCAACGGGGCGGGTTGGGGCGGGTTATAGTTTAGAAGAAAACCCGCCCCGTTCGCCCTAAACGGGTTTTCCACGTGATTTTTATAGGGTTATATATATAGATATATTAATATATTATAATCCTATTAGATAGAGTATAACCTAGAGACTATAATAAGTATTTAAAAAATTAAAATATATCTAATAGATCTATAGTTATTAAGGTTTCTAGAAAAAAACTCCGGGTTCCCCCCTTAAAAACCCGCCCCTAACTAATAGGGCGGGTTTAAGGCTTGGTAGGGCGGGTCGGGTTAGGGTTATAGCTTTATAACCCGCCCCTAAAACCCGCCCCGACCCGCCCCTAACCCGACCCCCCCTATTTCGCCCCGCCCCGTTGGGGACCCTACCCGCTCCCCCTCTAAGAAGACTTTCTTACCTAGCTCTAGATAAAAAAATATATCTCGGTATTCGATAGCTTGAGTTTCTTCTACTAATAGCTAATTAAGGAGGAGGATCGCTATAAATTCGTAGTAAATATATACCGAGGCTAGGAAATGTTTTACGTCCTTATTATAGGGTACTATAACTCGGTATAGTATATATAGCGTAACCTCGATAAGATCCTCTATAAGTTCGACTTCGCCGAGGGATATATCGACGATATATAATATAGGTAGCTTCGGTTACTCTCGAGGAATACTACTACTACTTACGAATAGTATTTACGAAACTATTATATTTCGGGTTTTTACTCGTACCGCTTAAGAGCTTCCTAGGCTACCCCTTAGCTAGACTTCTCGATACGTATATTAACGCTTACGGGCTAAGTATATAGGTAGAAAAGATCGTAGTAGTTAGGAACCTAGCGTTCCCTATAAAGCTTTCGGATCTAGAATCTATCGTAGGACTTACGGGCTATCTTCGCTATAACGTCCCCTACTACGCGTAGCTAAACGAAGCGCTATAGCTTAAGAAGACGCGCCTTCTTAAGGAGACCCTACCGAAAGGCCCTAGACGTAAAGTATACGCTAATTATATCGTTGTTTACGAAACGGAAGAGCTAGCGTAGTCGTTCTAGGCCGTATAGAACGAAATCTATAAGAATCGAACCCTATACTATTACGATAGGAATCGACCCCTCTATATCGACGTCGATACCTTACGAGAGGACGGATATAGTACTATACTATACTACGTAGACGGAGACCTTAATTCTGCCCTAGTTAATAATACGGTCGAATATAAAGACGACGATAGAACGGCTTACGTAATAGAAATTCAACGAGCTACCGTCTTCCTACTATATAAGATTTAACCGATTCTATTCCTCTCTAAGTCTCTTACTACTACTACTTAAAGATACTAGCCTACGGAGCTAGAAGTCGCTAGGGTCTACTAGATTCTATAGAAGGTAGCGTATATAGTACGTTCCTTATCGAAGACGTTCCTCTTTACGGACTATAAAGTAATTACGGCGATAGCTACCTAAACGAATCTTAATAAGACCGTAAACCTCGACCGCTTAAGTATAAAGTTAGTATTAGTAAGCGCTTTTATCTCTATATTTAAAGGTCTATCGTTCTTATATAGACCTAGGAAAAACTATATTATCCCCGACGCCTTAAGCCGCTTAAAACGAAGGACCCTAGAGCTCGATTATATAGATAACCTTAAGGACGTTATAGCCCTAGGGATCTACTATATAACCCTAGTCGAAATAGACGATAAATTTAAGGAACGCGTCCGGCGCGGTTACTCCGAAGACCCTTACTAGGCTAAGATTTACGCGTAGCTACGAAGTAGGAATCTCCTTATTACTACGCTACCTACCCCTACTACTCTCTAGAATCCGCCGATATAAACCGACGACGCTATACCCTTCCCGGCCGTATACCCTCGACCTATAAATTAGGAAGTAGAAGAGCTATCGGGCGGCCCCCTACCCGGATTAAGATTATTTAAGAAGAACGGATTCCTATACTATACCGATAAAAAGGACGGCTACGAGCGACTATATATACTAGAGCTATATAAAGAAGCTATCTACTAGATCGCCTATAACTACTACTACTACTAAGGATACTACCGTATATACGATCGCGTCGCCTCGGCCTTTTATATCCGAAGAATAAGTAGGTCTCTAAAAAAATATATCGATTACTACCCGGAATATAACGTTAACTAAACCAAGAGATACCTACCTTACGGAGAATTATATCCTATCTAAATATCCTCGAGGCCTTTCTATACTATTACCTTAGACTAGATTACTAACCTCCTACCGGTATCGTCGAATAGCTACGACTCGCTATTAACGATAATAGATAAAGCCTCTAAGGCGATATTACTCGTCCCGGGACTATCTACCTAGACCGCGGACTAATAGGCCGAAGTCCTCCTCTAAGAACTTAAGGTATCTAACTAGGGTAGGGTCCCTAACGGGGCGGGGCGAAACGGGGGGGGTCGGGTTAGGGGCGGGGCGGGGCGGGTTTTAGGGGCGGGTTATAAAGCTATAACCCTAACCCGACCCGCCCCGCTAAGCTTTAAACCCGCCCCGTTAGTTAGGGGCGGGTTTTTAAGGGGGGAACCCGGGATTTTTTCTTAGAAACCTTAATAACTATAGATCTATTATATATATTTTAATTTTTTAATTACTTAGGATAATCTCTAGGTTATACTCTATCTAATAGGAATATAATATATTAGTATATCTATATATATAACTCTATAAAAATCACGTGGAAAACCCGAACGGGGCGAACGGGGCGGGTTTTCTTCTAAACTATAACCCGCCCCGGGAACCCGCCCTAACTACTTAAAACCCGACCCGCTAACGGGGCGGGTTCCCTACCCTATAACCCGCCCTAAGCCGCCCCGTTAGGGACCCTAAACTAGGGGCTCCCCTCCTAGATTATCTTAGATAGAGACTCGAGGTTTATAGATAAACTATAGAAAACGGTATTCTACCTTACTAAGATAGACCTTTTGTTCTCGATAGCCTTCTATCCGTAGACCTACGGATAGAGCGAGCGTACTAACTAGATAGTCGAAATTACGCTAAGATACGAGATAACCGCGAACCTAGATAAGGAATAGCTTAGTTTCCTTATATATATATAATAGTATATAAATACGAGCCCTAATACTATAATAGAACTAAGCTAATACTAAATCCTATTCGGTTTCTAACTAAGTAATATATTCCCGGCCTTAGAAGGGCTATTAGTAGCCGACTACTCTACGCTTCGATAGCGTTTCCGGGATTAGGGTCCCTAACGGGGCAGGTTGGGGCGGGTTATAGGGTAGGGAACTCGCCCCGTTAGCGGGTCGGGTTTTAACGGGTTAGGGCGGGGTCCTAGGGCGGGTTATAGTTTAGAAGAAAACCCGCCCCGTTCGCCCCGGTCGGGTTTTCCACGTGATTTTTATAGGGTTATATATATAGATATATTAATATATTATATTCCTATTAGGTAGAGTATAACCTAGAGATTATAATAAGTATTTAAAAAATTAAAATATATATAATAGATCTATAGTTATTAAGGTTTCTAGAAAAAAACTCCGGGTTCCCCCCTTTAAAACCCGCCCCTAACTAACGGGGCGGGTTTAAGGCTTGGCGGGGTAGGTCGGGTTAGGGTTATAGCCTTATAACCCGCCCCTAAAACCCGCCCCGCCCCGCCCCTAACCCGACCCCCCCCGTTTCGCCCCGCCCCGTTAGGGACCCTATCCGGGATATAGTAGAAGAGGCGATAGCCTTCGCTAACGTCTATATAAAAATACGCTACGACTCGGAGTATAAGTAGATAAGATTTAATAAGGGCGATACGGTATACCTACGCCTCTACTACGGCTATAAAATCCCGGGCTAGTTATACTATAAATACTCTAACTAGCGTATTCGCGTCCGCGTTAAGCGACGAATATCTAACCTCGTATATAAGCTCGAGCTACCTAAATATATACGTATTTACCCTATAGTCTCTATCGTATAACTCGAGCCGGCTCTAGTAGGATAAGACCTATATTATAGAGAACCCTACCCTAAGCTAGGACCGGAAGAGGTCGACGAGGATAGTATACCCGTCTACGAGATTAAACGGCTCCTAGATAGGAGGTTTACCGACGCCGGAAAAAAATAGTACCTTATTAAATAGCGAGGTTAGGGCCTAGCTAATAACGTATAGTACTCTAAAGAGGACCTCGATATAGCTAAAGACCTTATAAAGGAGTACGACGAGAAGTACTCTATATAAGCTAAAAAGACCTCTAAGAGATAATAGCGGCGTAAACGAGGCGAGGAGAGACGGGAATAGGAAGTATAAAATAACCTAACCGAAACCCCGTCTAATAACGAGACTTTAGAAGAGTAATCGCCTCGACGATAAATACGACGGATAATATATATCTAAATACTAATACCTCCTCCGCCGACCTTTCCTTTATAACCGCGCGCCTATATAGCGTAAGGTAACGATATCTTTTCTAATACTACGATACTACGATATAACCCTATATATACTACTATCGGTAAAACTTTTCGCTAGAATACTTCTTCTCCTATATACTAACTTCCGCCCTCCCTACTAATAATAGTTAGATTAGACGCAATATATTTTTCTAGGTATTAGTTATAGTTGGTTTTATAGCTACGTTATATCCTTATAATATATAGTCTACGATAATATAGGAGTATTTAATTAGGTTTTTAATAGCCTAGGTACCAAGAGACTAATCCTTACGGTAGTACTACGTAAGAAGATAGGCGCGCCGCCTCCTAAGCTAAAAAACATTTACTACTTCGAGTTACTAGGAGGAGACCTTACCGAACTCGGGTTCGGATATCTACTATAGACCGCTAAGCTTACGAAGCTAGACGAACCCGTAAATACTATAGTCTTATATACTAGTTATATATACCTAGGTTATCTACGTACTATTATCTACCCGTAGATATACGAATACTTAGCTATCGAATATTGATTTTTAGTATCTCGAACCGGCCTAGAGCTTAAGAGACTCGACCTCCTAATTAAGGATATCGCTAGGTTGGTTATAGGGTCCCTAACGGGGCGGGGCGAAACGGGGGGGGTCGGGTTAGGGGTAGGGCGGGGCGGGTTTTAGGGGCGGGTTATAAAGCTATAACCCTACCCCGACCCGCCCCGCCAAGCCTAAAACCCGCCCCGTTAGTTAGGGGCGGGTTTTTAAGGGGGGAACCCGGGATTTTTTTCTAGAAACCTTGATAACTATAGATCTAATATATATATTCTAATTTTTTAAATACTTTAAATAATCTCTAGGTTATACTCTATCTTATAGGTATATAATATATTAATATATCTATATATATAACCCTATAAAAATCACGTGGAAAACCCGAACGGGGCGAACGGGGCGGGTTTTCTTTTAAACTATAACCTACCCCGGGACCCCGCCCCAACCCGCTAAAACCCGACCTAGTAACGGGGTGGGTTCCCTACCCTATAACCCGCCCCAACCCGCCCCGTTGGGGACCCTAGTTGGTTATCTATAAACCTAGAGTTAGGCTAGTAAACTACGGCGTAGTTAAAGAACTACTATATATCGGCGACCCCCTAAGCTTTACCTTAGACGAGGAACTTGTACTCTTCGCGAGAAGCGGCCTTTTATAGCTAGAAGAATCCTAGTATATCTACGCGAACGCTACGGTCGGTAATAACGTTACCCTACTATAAGTTCTCGTACTTCGCGAAGTATAATTCTATCGACCTTACTTAGAACTTATCCTTTAGGCGCGATTCGTAATGTAGGTAAGATGAGCGTAGATAATATAGTATTAGATTACTATTAACTTCTACCGCTTAGCTACTATATAAAGGTAAGGTAATAGGATCTTTAAGCGTTTCGTAAAGAGATAGATAGGGTAGTTTATAAAGAGATAGATAAGGTAGTTAGGAGTAAAGAAGAGAGAGTCTAGAGTTAATATAAGTAATAAGAATTAGATCGTATTATTATATTATCTTAGTTCCTATATACGTACCGTTAATCTAGTTCCTATATTATTAATTATTAGGGTTCTATAAATTGTAGTATTACGGTAGTATATTATAGTAGTATATTATAGTAGTTTCTTATATATTGTCCGTATCTTATATTCTATTCCTATTCTACTTCCTATTCTAGTTATATACCTTTATCCCCCTTATAGTAACTAACGGCGTATTCTACGATTTAGCTTCCTTAGGCTTAGTATTAAGAGAAATCGGATATAATATCCCTAAAGTAGTACGAAAGGCGAGGTTACTCTAGCTATACTTAGCGTAGGATCTAGAGTTATACTACGACGAACCTATAGAAGCGATACTACCTATCTACTTAGGCTATATCTTCGCGAGAACCGACGACGTATTTAAGCTCCGTAGTTTCGTAGTCCTACGGTAGAATAGGCTTATAATCTATCTATATTAACTTATTACTAATACCGGTATCTTATATAGGAACCTTACTAACGGTACTAACGACTTAACTATAGACTACCCGGAGTTTATTAACTTTACTAAATATTACCTAGGCTACCTCTACTTTATAGACGTATTGTACCGATTCTACGTACGCGCTATAGACGAAACCTACGACGAATACGACGAGCTAGAAGAGTATTCGTCGTAGATAGGTAAGAGAAGAGAGGAACTACGCGAGCTACTACTATAGTACCTCTTAATCGTACGTCTCGCCTAAAGTATTATCTCTAAGAACTCAATCTATAGTAATATATCTAATTATAGTTTTACGGCTATAGGCTAATTCAACGATACCCTAGAAGTACGGTTCCTCTAGGGCGTATACGACGACTATATCCCGCTCGTTAACGACGCGAAACTCGGTTACGTCTTAAAGATACTTAACCCTAATAAGAACGAGAGTCTATACGCGAAATAGCTTACCTACGACGGCCCCCCGGAAGTATACCCTAACTATAACGTCTATATATTAGACGCTATAGCCGCGTGCTTCCTCGATACTAGGAGCGAAACCTATAGTAACCAGGAATTTACCTACTCGTACCCTACTACGTTCGAGATCGATAGCCTTAAGCTCGTCTCTACGAGGCCCTCTATCTTAAAAGGGGTAAAGTACCCTAGTATCGAACTATACCTTTAGCGGCTAACGTATATCTTTACCGGATAATAGCTATACCCGGACGGAGTCTATTAGAATAGCCTAATAATAGCTAATAGTCTCGCTACGAAGACGCCGCCCTAGTACTACCCCTATAATAGTACTAGGGAACCTATAGGATAGATTTAGTCTAGAATACCGTTTATAGCTAACTAGCTATTCCTACCTAACTTCGATACTAGTAAACTTAACGCTATACCGAAGATTATCGATAACTAGCTAATATAGCTAATACTACCGCCCTACTACGATAGAGTATCGAAGCTTAACTAGAATAATAGAATTATCGGTTACTAAGTAGTCTAGATGACTAACGCCTAGGCTAAGTAGGATAATTACCTTAGGATTATATAAGAGATCCTAAACGGGAACGGAACCCGAGTACTAAATATATTTACTAATCTTAGCGACGAGTATAGGATCTATAGAGGTACGGTAGAGGCCGAGTAGTCTCGGAACTTATACCGTATATAGTACCAACCGATATATAAGTAGATAGAGCTAGTAAAGGACTCGTATAATAACCCCTCGTACCCGGTTATATAGTACGGCGAGACTAGGGGATAGGTAGTCTCCGACTTTAATAAGTACTAGCTAGGGACGCGCGCGGCTAGTAAACCGTACTACTACTTTATATAGTCGCCTAATTGCGAGATTATCGGTATATATAACCCGTTAGCCAACTATACGCTATACTATACTAAGCCTTAGTATAACGACTACTTCTAAGTTATAGAAATACGCGATCTTCTATAAGTCGGGGACGCCTACGGATATACGATTATAATAGTTAGTAAGAAAAGGGTTATAGTTATAGCCGGAGCCGTAGCCGCCGCCCTAGTCGTAGAATCCGCCGGTCCTTCTACTAAGAAATCTAAGAAGGCGTAAGGTAAGTAACCGGTAAGAACTAAGTAATAAGGAAAGAAGCTAGTACCCTCTAGTTCTAGTATTATAATAGTATTAGTACTAACTACGTTATATAACGCGGCCTAGACGATAGCTTATAAGGAAACCCTAGCCTAAAATATTTCTCCTCTAAATAATAACTTCTAGCTAAGTACTACTAATAATATATCTTCTAGTATAGTACTAGTCTCTACCCCGGTAGTAGTAGCTAGCTCCCTAGTACTAGCCCCTAACTAACTAGCCCTACTACTAGATTATTAGGACTCGAGCCTTATCGACTCGGGAGGTAAACGTAAATAGAGCCTAAACGACGGTAGTAAGCCCGCTATAAAGCGTCCGTACGAGTTCGACCTACTAAAAGCCTACCTAGGTTATAATATTAATAAGCTAGCCGATCTTAAGTTTAAGTTAGACGCCGCTATTAAGACCGTAGACGCCGCTATTATAAACGTAGAGGCCGTAGACTAACGCGTAAATATATCCGAGGCCCTCGCCTTTATAATAATAGAAGCCGGCCTAGTAATAGCTAAGGACTCCGCTAAGTTCTAGCGCCTCGTCCTAAAGCCTATCGCTAAAGCTAAAGACGTATACGCCCTACTACTAATAGCGATAAAGCCGATCTATAACGGCCTCCGGATCTAGTCGCTTAACCGCTATAAGTTCGTAGACGCCCTTATAGACCTCGCTACCTACTATAATATAGAGGATGACTTTGGTTCGCGCGTTACTAATCCTACGGAGTTAGGTAACTACGAGTACTTCGTATAGAATAACTAGCCCGCCTAGTATAGTATATAGCTACTATAGACCCTAGCCTTCCGCCCCTAGTAGACTTACGGATAGTAACTATACTAGTACTAATAGCCCTAGTATTAGTAGTAGTAGTAGCCGTACTAGTAGTAATAGTAGCCCTTCTAGTAATAGTACTACTAGCTATAGACCTACTAGTAGCCGCCGTTCAACTAGGGGCTACGATAGGGAGGTAGAGCCGGTAGGGGATACGCCTTATAAAGTAATAGATAGGTAGTAATTATTAGGGGCTAGTGCCCTAGTAGCTAAAAGAAAAGAAGAATAGACTACGAAAGGAGTAGAACTAGAGACCGTACGTTAGAGTACGGTCTTCTCGTTAGAGTATAAGGAGAGAGCTCCTCCCTCTCTCTAGCTCGTTAGTTAACTTAGTTCTATCTACTATCTTATCTTTTAGTATATACTAGGGTCTTCTATAATATTAAGTCAACTTTTTTTATTTTTCTCTCGACGCGCTCTAGAAGCCACGGAGACTACGATAGACCCTATAGAGGGTAATAGTAGTAATATTACGCCGTATAACTATAGTACTATTATCTAGTAGTTAATAGTATAGTAGTAGGCTTAGGCTACCCGCTTAGAGGAGTAGGAGGCCTAGCTATAGAGGGCGTAGGCTAGTCTACTTAAGGCGGATAAGGCCTACGTAGAGCTAAAGGGTAATAACGTATCTATCTAGAGCCTAGTCTTAGCTATCTAGGACCGCGGCCTAGGCGGATCGAACTCCGCGACGGATAACCTAGTCTACGGACCTCGAGAATAGCGACCGCTATAATAGGATAGGTCTACGGCTACTTTTAGAGATTTTTTTCTCCGAATCTAGAGTTCCTATAGGACGAGGGCCGTATAGAAGCTAGTACTTCCTACCCCTTTTTACTAGGATACTATTAACGACTACCTAACCTACGAGAAAAGGGCTCGTATAAGGGGTTTTTAGGTAGCTAGTAGCCCTAATAGTAAACGGAACCCTAAGGACTTTCTCTTAGAGATTAAGCGTATTTTTACGGACTCTATAGAAAAGACGACGGCCCTAGAAAAGCTAGTAAGCCTAAAATACAACGACGGCTAGCTATAGTAGGATTACTAGCTAATCTTTAACGAACTCCTACTAGTATCTAACGGCTCCTAGTAGAGCGACGAGGTTAAGATATAGTAGCTACGGAAGACCCTCTATAACTAGGATAATATACTTCTAGTAACTATATAGAGGGAGACGGGGTATACCTAGGGTCCCTAACGGGGCGGGTTGGGGCGGGTTATAGGGTAGGGAACCCGCCCCGTTAGCGGGTCGGGTTCTAACGGGTTAGGGCGGGGTCCCGGGGCGGGTTATAGATTAGAGGAGAACCCGCCCCGTTTACCCTATTCGGGTTTTCCACGTGATTTTTATAGGGTTATATATATAGATATATATATATTTTATATTCTTAAAAGATACTCTATAACCTAGAGATTATTATAGGCTATTAAAAAATTAAAATATATATAGTAGTTCTAAAGTTATTAAGGTTTCCGTAAAAAATCCCCGGGTTCCCCCCTTAAAAACCCGCCCCTAACTAACGGGGCGGGTTTATATCTTGGCGGGGCGGGTCGGGTTAGGGTTATAGCTTTATAACCCGCCCCGAAAACCCGCCCCGACCCGCTCCTAACCCAACCCCCCCCGTTTCGCCCCGCCCTATTAGGGACCCTAGGTATACCTAATTTACCGTAGAGATTAGACGTATTATATAGAACTACGAATATACTAGCTAGTTCGCTACGCGATTCTCGACCTAGCGGTCTAAGTAGAAGTAGTCGGGCGGCGGCCCCTATACCGCGGCGGCTATAAGCTTAGCCTTATACGGTAGTACCGTAGACGGCGATACTATTATAACCCTAGTATAGGTTATAGACCGAGTTAAGGCGGCCGCGCCCCGCCCCCCTATATAAGGGGGGAGTAGCGCTATACTAAGGGCGAAGTAGGTATCTAAGGCGGAGCTAGACGGCCGTAAGGAGAGAGGTCTCTACTTCTAGTATAGAGGGAGCGGGTACCGTATAAGCGACTACGTATACCGCCCTACTAAGCGACCCTCCTAAAAGGGGGTAGGGATAAATACCTTAACGGTCCCGGCCGTAATAGAGACTACTCTAGTCCTAGAGGTTACCGAGTCTAACCTACCGGGAAAAGGATAGCTCCCCTCCGAAGATAGAGGAAGGGAGTAGGTCGAGTACTAATAGAGGACTAGGATACTTACTAGGTAAATATAGACGGGAATAATATACTTATAGACGTAGTAATTAATAGTATTTCCTACGTATCTACCCTAATAGACGAAGGCTGTTAGTACTACGCTATAATAGACGGAGACCTAGCTAAACGGCTTAGACTCCCTAAGGTAGGAAAAACGACGAGACGGATCCGGGGCGCTATAGGCGATATAGCCGGGTCTAGTATTTAGGGGGTAGTCGCCCTAAAACTTAAGATAGCCGGCTTCGAGTAGGTAGTCTATATATACTACGTCCCTAAACTAGCCTTTCCGGTTATTTTAGGGAACCCCTAGAAGGCGTACAACCGTATCCGGATAGCGCCTAACGAAGGCTAGCTATACTACGAGCGGGTAGTAAGGTAGGTAGTAGAATCCGCCCTTAAAGCGGTAGAAGACGATAACCCTTATACGGTAGCCTATCGATCGGAGAGCTCTAGCGAGGACGCTACGCTAATACTAACGGAATAGGTATAGCCGGAGACTAATAACTTCGTAGTTACGCTAGCAACCTTCTATATTAAGAAGGTAGAAGATAGTTATTTAGTAACGGTCGCCGCTATAGTAATAGAGGACTTCGAGAAGGCTATAACGGAGAAAAGGCCTAATACGGAGATAGAACTCCGCGCGTAACTCCCCCTAGAGGTTTATAATATAATCCCGCTATTTTTAAGCCTAGAGGCGGAAAAACTCGCCCCCTACCGGCTAGGGGTAGACTATAGAATCGAGCTACGTACGAAGCCTAACGGGATAATAGAGTCCTTACTATAGGGGCCGCTCTACGGTATATCTAAGGAGGAGCTCCTAGTCCTACGGAAAACGTTAAACGAGCTACTAGCTAAGGGGTTTATTTAGCTATCGAGCTTAGATAGTAGGGCGCTAGTACTTTTTATCTAGAAACCCGTAGGGGGCCTAAGGTTCTACTATAACTATAGAGTACTTAATATAGTAACTAAGGAGGATAGATACCTACTCCTACTTATTTCGGAGACCCTCTAGAACCTCACGGGCTATACCTACTTATCGAAGGTAGACGTAGTAAGCGCGTTTTAGAAGCTTAGAATAGCCTAGGGTTACGAGTATAAGATAGCGTTCTAGACTAGGTATAGGCTATTTAAGTAGCTTATAACTCCGTTTAGTTTAGCTAGGGCCCCGTCTAGTTTTTAACGGTATATTAATATAGTGCTTCGGAAGTTCCTCGACGAATACGCCTTAGTATATATAGACGACGTACTAATCTATACCTAAGGGAGCCGTAGAGACTATTTCGAGAAGGTACGTACTATTCTCTAGGCGCTTTAGGACGCTAGCCTATACTTAGACCCCGCGAAGAGCGAGTTCGCGAGGAAGAGTATTAAGTATCTAGGTTTTATTATTTACGCCGACGGAGGGGGCCTTTAGGCCGACCTAGAGAAGGTTTAAACCGTCCGAGATTAGGCGGTCCCGCGTAACTAGAGGGAGGTACGTAGGTTCCTAGGATTTACGAACTATTACCGAATATTTATTAAGGGCTACTCTACGCGCGCTACCCCGCTTATATCGCTAACCGGAGTAAATACTACGTTCTCCTAGGACGAAGCGGCCTAGGCGTCTTTCGACGATTTAAAGGAGTATTTTATAAGCCCTCTAGTACTACGATAGTAGGATCCCGCGCTTTCGACGTTTCTAGAGGCCGATAGTAGCGGCTTCGCGCTAGGTAGGGTTCTAAGCTAGGAGACTAGTAGGGTTCGCTACCTAGTCGCTTTCTATTTAGAAAAACTAAATAAGGCCGAAATTAACTACGATATCTATAATAAAGAGTTACTAGCCGTAGTCTAGTACCTATAATACTAGGATACGGAGCTTCGTAGCTATAGTCCGTTTATAATTATAACGGATTATAGGAACCTAGAATACTTTATAAAAAAGTAAAGGCTATCCGAGCGATAGATACGGTTCGTAGAGACCCTAATAAGATATAGGTTCTCTATAGTATATCGCCTAGGGTTAGAAGTAATAGTACTAGACGCGCTATCTAGACGAGATTAGGATAACCTAGATTACTACGATTATATTTCGAGGGTCTAATAGCTAATCCTAGAGGCTAGCCTAACTAAGTATACGCTAGCCGCCCCTATAGTAACGGGATATAGGGTTTTCGGTATAGGTCGAGACCCGTTCTAGGAAGACGCCCTTAACGAGCTCTAGGATAGGGTAGTTACTAAGGATATATACTATTAATAGGTATTCTAGGCGGTATAGTCCGGCGAGCGAGCTATTCCTACTAGGGCCCGTATTAAAATTCAAATCGCGGACTATAAGATCGATACCTAAGGCCTATTACGATACTAAGGTAAGCTATAGGTACCTAGCGCCCCGTTTATAATAGACGTAGAGCGAAAGGAGTCGGACGATAATATAAGGGGTCTAGATAATTTAAGGACCAAGCTAATTTAGAAGAACTACGACTCCGCGGTAACTAGTTACCCTAGTAGGGAGAATACGCTCTCCGTTATAGGCCGAGACTTCTACTAGCTACTAATAGCCTCGTATATACGGAGATTTATACGGAACTATAACGGCTATAGCCGTAATAAGGTTTAGCGTAGCGCTAAATACGGTCTCCTATAGTCGCTCCCGGTCCCTAATAGATTTTTCTCGGAGTTATTAATCGATTTTATAGTAGAACTCCTAGAGTCTAACGGTAATACAGACCTCTATATAATAAAGGATAGGCTAAGTAAGACCGTAGTTTTTAAAGCGATACCTACTACTAATACGGAGGTTTGCGCCGAGATATTCCTAAGATACTAGGTACGCTACTATAGGCTACCTAGGGTAATAACGTCGAACCGCGGAAGGAACTAGACGGGCGCCTTCTAGAGATACTTCTATCGCCTACTAGGCGTCGAGTAGTAGTTAAGTAGCGTATACTATCCCTAAATAGACGGAGGCCCGGAGCGCCTTAACTAGGAAGTATAGGCGTACCTACGGTACTTTATTAACTTTAACTAGAATAACTAGGCCTAGTAGCTACCCGTAGCCTAGTTAGTAGTAAACGGCCGATACTATACGGGAATCGGTATATCGCTATTTTTTACGATATACGGCTTTAAAGCCCCTACGGCTATACCGTTAGAGGAGGTAGCTATAGAATCCGTCCCGATCCCTACTAAATAGAGGGCTAAAGAATTCGTTCGGAAGATAGGGAAGATTATAGAGCTATACTAGTCGCTAATAGGGGTTTCGTAATAGTAATAGGAGGAGTCCTATAATAGGTAGCGGGTCCCCGCCCGAAGGTTCTAGGTCGGCGATAAAGTATAGCTAGACCTAAGGAACTACGGTAGCGAGAGGCTAAAGAAGAAGCTAGACGCGCGATATACTAAATATATAGTAGCCGAAGTTATTAGCCCGATATCCGTACGGCTTAAGAGTATCCCTAGCGGGATATATAATATATTTTACCCCGACCTTTTACGGCGGTACCTAGACGACCTACTACTCGGGTAGGTTATCGACGACTCCTAACTAGGCCCCGTACTACTAGAGTCGTACGAGGAGTTCGAAGTAGAGAAGATCCTATATACTAGAAAGGCTAAGCGGGGATAAGGGCGCGAGGCTCTAGTAAAATAGCGCGGTTACTACGATATAACGTAGGAGCCGCTAGAAGCCGTAGAGGATACTATAGCTATAGACGAGTTTAAACTAGTCTACGGACCTATATAAGAAAACGATAGCCCCCTATAGGAATTCGGCAGAGGGCGGCTAAGAAGGAGCGGGCGTACAAGGTTATTATAGTAAGTTATATTTCGGATATTTACTAGGAGTTAGGATTGGAGTTTAATTTTAGAATATTTTTTTTATTTATTTTAGGGTTTATCCGGTCCCCTCTAGGTTTAGTACGGGCGGCGACAGCTAAACGCTGCTACGCGTACCTATAAAAAAAAAGAGAAAGAAAGAAAAAGCGTAAAGGAAACCCCCCCCCCCCTTCTCTCCTCCCTTAGTTATAGTTAGACCGCCGGGGTCCCTATACCTAAGAGCCGGGTACCAGACTAGCTATTATAAAATTTATTACCGCTACCTCGAAGGTAGTAGTAGTAGTAGCAGCGACCGTTCTATTTTATACGGTTAGTATAAGTATTAGGAAGGGGAGCTTATATAGCTTATAGCGGGATAAGGGCCTAGTCTACTAGGGACTAGAGGAGCTTATAGGCCTTAAGGGCGGTAACTAAGCTCGATAAGGCGGACTCGCTATAGACGGTTAGCGTATATTAACGAACGGGCTACGGGATATACCTCTAGTCTCGACCCGACCGGGTCTACGCGGTATACGCTAGACCGGCGAGCTAGGGCCTAATCGGTTAGTAGGAGAAGTAAGACGGACTACGAAACGTATATTAGGGTATACTAAGCCTAGTACCGGGTATAGTACGCGTAGGCGAGCGAGGGCCGGTAGCGCTTACCGTTATCCTATCGGGTCTCCCGTGATAGTAATAGTATAAGGTATATATATATTAGAATTTACGAATAAGGACGTTCGGATCTTTCCCTAGGGGGGGATCTATTACGGCTTAAGTAGTAAGGCTACTCTAGTAGTTACGGTTAGATAATATAAATAGCTCGCGGGTCTACGGGACTAGAGAAAATCAATAATCTTTACTTATACTAGCGTAGATATACGCTTTTCCGTAATATAGGATTACTAGGAACTACGGAGAAGTATTCGATTCGTAAACGGCTTATAAATACTTATAATATAGAAAAGGAAACGAGTAGAAACGTATATAATATATAAAGCTAATAAGCTAATATACTATACCTTAATCGAATCCCTTATTTATATATTAGTATAAAGGAACTTAGTACGCGATTCTAGGGGACCTATACGCCTCTTTAGTCCTCTTCCGCTATATACGCTTTTAACCCTTTTTTATCCTTCTCTACTTAGTACTTATTCGATTCTCTTCTACTTTATACGCTTTCGATTCTCTTCTATATATTAGGAATTACTAGGGTCCCCAACGGGGCGGGTTGGGGCGGGTTATAGGGTAGGGAACCCGCCCCGTTAGCGGGTCGGGTTTTAACGGGTTGGGGCAGGGTCCTGGGGCGGGTTATAGTTTAGAAGAAAACCCGCCCCGTTCGCCCCGTTCGGGTTTTCCACGTGATTTTTATAGGGTTATATATATAGATATATTAATATATTATATTCCTATAAGATAGAGTATAATCTAGAGATTATTTTAAGTATTTAAAAAATTAAAATATATATAATAGATCTATAGTTATTAAGGTTTCTAGAAAAAAATCCCGGGTTCCCCCCTTAAAAACCCGCCCCTAACTAACGGGGCGGGTTTAAAGCTTAGCGGGGCGGGTTAGGTTAGGGTTATAGCTTTATAACCCGCCCCTAAAACCCGCCCCGCCCCGCCCCTAACCCGACCCCCCCCCGTTTCGCCCCGCCCCGTTAGGGACCCTAGGAATTACTATAACCGAACTCCCCCTACGGCTATCGAATACGTCTATTTCCAAGGAGTAGTTACCTATCTAATAAGTAGCTTATAATCTAGGAAACCTTAAGTATAGTACGTATCTACTAAGGTCTATATCCTTAGTTAAATCTAATATTAGTCTAGTCCTACTCGTCCTCTAGAAGTATTTATACCCTTATAACCCTCCTATACGGTCTACCTTAGGTTCCTCGATAGTCTTCGGTTTAAGCTTCGATAAGATTACGTTAACTTATTAATCCTACTTAGTCCTTAAGTATATATCTGCGAAACCTAGGGTTTATACTTAGAAGAATACCTTCGCTATTCCTCCTACTCTAGCCCCTTTAATAGCTTCTTACTCTTCGATAGCCCTCCCGGCGGCGCTAATAGTTTACGTCCTATCCTTTATCTAAGCCTCCCTACTCTTATATTTCAAGATTAGAACAGATCTATATAGTCCTTAGGAGGATAATCCTATAGATTAAAGTAGTCGTATTCTCTTAGTCTTTTACTACTTAGACTTTCGCTATTTCGGCCCTTCGTAACCTTCGCCTATTCGCCTCTCGTTAATCCTTAGTCAAATTAATAGTATCCTCTATTATTATACTAGTCTAGCTTTACGCTTGAATAGACTAAATCGGGTATTACTTTCGTAAAACTTAACTTTAGCTATTTAAGGGACTATACCCTAGTATATACGTTATAACGGTTCGGTTCTCGGATAGCTAGCTAAGAGCTTCGTAGTAGACGTTTATTACTTTTCCTTTTTATTAGTTTATATATATATATATATATATATATATCCGGAAAGGTTAGGAGAGTTACCTTTTATATAAGGAGTTAGGAAGTTTACTTTATTTTATTTAAGCTACCGTACCTTGTTCTAAATTGTTTTATATAGGAACCGTTTATATATTAGCCTTTGTTTACGTTAAAATAAGTAAAGAGTATAGAAAGTAGGAAGGCGAACGTTATAGAACGACGTAGAATCTTTTTAGTAGGGGAGGGAGAAGTCTTTTAAGTCGGAATTCCGTATTAAAGTCGAGCTGTATTAAGGAAAATAAACGAATAAACTAGAATTAAAAAATTCGAATAATACTACGCACAATACTACTATAAGCGGAAACTATAAGGAAAATTTCAACTAACTACCTCGAAAAGTCCTCCTATATAACCGACTTTTACTTATATATAATCGTAATAGATTAGGTTGTTAGAGTAATAATCTAATAATTACTATTACTATCTAGTATACCTCCCGAGGGGCCTCTTCCTATACTAAGCGTTAAAACGCGCGACGTATAGGCCTACTTTGGAAATATATAGGATCTTTTAATATATTTAATTTTTTTAGGAGCGCTTTGAATTCTTTCATGGTTTTAGGAATATTTAGGATTTTATAGTATATTTAGATACTTTAGTAAACGCGTTAAGGTTTTATAACTCTTTCGAGTCTTTTCTTACTTTTAAGTTCTTTCTTAGTATCTTAGGATGCGAGAAGTTCTATACCCCTTTAAGATTCTTCTTAGTATTTAGGTTTGTTAGTTAGTCTCGTATAGTTTTAGCGTATATCTTAGAATACGTTAAGGGTCGAGTCGGTCGACGTATTATCTACCTAGGGAGGGGATATAAGGGGGATAAAGGTATATAACCGGAATAGGAAGTAGAATAGGAATAGGATATAGATACGGATAGATATATAAGAAATAAATATTACCTAGGGTCCCCAACGGGGCGGGTTAGGGCGGGTTTTAGGGTAGGGAACCCGCCCCGTTAGCGGGTCGGGTTCTAACGGGTTGGGGCAGGGTCCCGGGGCGGGTTATAGATTAGAGGAGAACCCGCCCCGTTCGCCCCGTTCGGGTTTTCCACGTGATTTTTATAGCGGGATATATATAGATATATATATATTTTATATCCTTCAAAGATAGCCTATAACCTAGAGATTATTATAGGCTATTAAAAAATTAGAATATATATAGTAGTTCTAAAGTTATAAAGGTTTCTATAAAAAATCTCCGGGTTCCCTACTTAAAAACCCGCCCCTAACTAACGGGGCGGGTTTAAAGCTTGGCGGGGCGGGTCGGGTTAGGGTTATAGCTTTATAACCCGCCCCTAAAACCCGCCCTACCCCGCCCCTAACCCGACCCCCCCCGTTTCGCCCCGCCCCGTTAGGGACCCTAATATTACCGTAATACTATAATTTATAGAACCCTAATATTAATAATATAGGGACGAGATTAACGGTACGTATATAGGAACTAAGATAATATAATAATACGATCTAATTCTTCTTACTTACGTTAACTCTAGACTCTCTCTTCTTTACTCCTAACTACCTTGTCTATCTCTTTATAAACTACCTTATCTATCTCTTTACGAAATACTTAAAGATTCTATTACCTTGCCTTTATATAGTAGCTAAGCGGTAGAAGTTAATAGTAATCTAATACTATATTATCTACGCTTATCTCGCCTATAATACGTAGCTTATTAGCTCTACGCGTAATCTAATAATCTATTCGGTCTTCGATATCTATAATCGACTATTTATATACCTCGAGAATATAGAGGAACGGCTTGGAGATAAGAACTATCGGTAGAAGTAAGAGATTAGTCGGGTATATAGTAAGGCGGTAGATAAGCTAAGGGTCTACTATAGTATAACGTCTAATATATAGGCTAGAAAGTACTATAGTATAGTAATCCTAGGGTCCCCAACGGGGCGGGGCCAAACGGGGGGGGCGGGTTATAAGTATAAAACCCTAACCTAACCCGCTCCGCTAAGCTCTCAACCCGCCCCGTTAGATAGGGGCGGGGTCTTATAACCTAACCCGTTATAACCCGTATATAATACCGTTAGCACATTTAGAATATACGCGGTATTTCTAGTAGTCTTCTAGTAGTTAAAAAGAGTCTTCTAGTAGTTATAACGATAGTCGAAATATTTCTAGTAGTCTTCTAGTAGTTATAGAGCTTATAATAAGTTATATTATAACTAAATCTACGGCTCGAAAGTTAAGAGCTTAAAACTAAGTACGACGAGCTCCGCTCCTAGTTATAGGGCCCTTATTATTACCTTTATAACTACGTCGGCTATTAACTATCGCCTGAAGATCTATACTACCTCTAGGTAATACTACCGGTAGTCTTATAGCGCGACCCCTCCTACGCCTTCCTATACTTCGGGTAGTAGCTTGGGTTCGCCGACGTATTATAATACGACTACTAATATAATCTCCTATACCCTTAACTATTTCGAGCCGCTTACCTAATAGACCCTTATTATCCTATCGTAATCCATTCGCTAACCTCCGTATAGGGGGAGAAGCTCCTTTAGCTAGTAGTAGCGTATTATTAGGGTCCGTAGTATCCTATTCCTCCCTATCCCTAATTTTATCTAACCTCTATATCTCGTTAACTATACGAATAAGTTCCTTAGTCTATTTAGCTCGCTTAGTAGCTAATTTATCTTTAGTTATATAAATATCCCTTCTCCCTTTTGAATAGTAGTTAAGTATATACTACTTAGAATCTACTATCTACTTATAGTTACTTACTATTAACGCACTAAGAACCTATACGCTATATAACTTATTATCCGTATTAAAGTTACTAGTAATACTAAACTCTCGTTTAATACTAATACCGGCCGCTTAGATAGTAAAGAGATCCTTTACTATTATTACTATCCGTAGGAACCGGTACTTAATAGATCTCTATTACTAGAATAGTTCCTTAAGGTCTAGCCGTACTTTATCTAGGGATTATTAGCGATTCTAGAAGACTACTAGGGACTAGGGTTTTTACTTACTCTATAAGCGATACTTATCGAACTCTCGCTATATATCTATTACTACGCGCGTCGCTATTAGGCGCGTATTATACTTAGTAGAAGGCTCTACTACCGTACGGAGATCTATAACCGAATCGAGGTTAATATACCCTTATTAGAGCGATAATAGGACTTCAACGCGGCGTATTACTAGGTTTCGCTGCGTATATTAAGTATTATATAGAACGTATAGTTCCGTCTAATAATATACCTACTAATCGAGTAGATCTTCTAGTTTAGGCTGCTATTTAGGCTAGTTCTAAGTATTAAGCTTATAACGAGGATAGAGTAGGATTACTATACTATAGTACTTTCCAGCCTATATATTAGACGTTGTACTATAGTAGACCCTAAGCTTATCTACCGCCTTACTATATACCCGACTAATCTCTTACTTCTACCGACGGTTCTTATCTCTAATCCGTTCCTCTATATTCTCGAGGTATATAAATAGTCGATTATAGATATCGAAGACCGAGTAGATTATTAGGTTACGCGTAGAGCTAATAAGCTACGTATATACCGCGAAGGGACGGAGGATAGTAATAAGGTAGGAAACTTAGCCCTATTTATCTTCGCTTAGGCCAAGGTATCGATATTCCTTATCTATAAATTAATTAATCGGGTCTCTTAATCTTAGAAGTCGTATAAGTATATAGTACGTCGAGTCCTATCTCGTCTTAATATCTTAGGTATATCGTAGAAGTCGAATCTTAGCCGGAATAGGGTAGTAAGCGCGATACTAGATTATTTAAATCTCCGAGAATATAAGCTATCGGCCTTCGCTTAAGTTAATAAAGATCGTAATTTAACGGGCCTTTACAACCGTATATAGTAGCTTTATAGAAGAATTAGTATTACGAAACTACTAGGAGACTACTAGGAGACTACTAGGAGACTACTAGGAGAATACTAGGAGACTACTAGGAGAATACTAGGAGACTACTAGGAGACTACTAGGAGGCTAAAAGAAGGAAAATAACTTATACTACGCTTAGAGTTAGTAGACTCCCCCCTAGTAATTACTAGAACCCTCTCCTCTTCCTCTACCTCCTAGTTCCTAATAAACTCCTCCTTTTTCAGCCGACACTTAATGTCTACGAGGAGACTGTTATAATATAGTTATATAATATAAGAGATATAGGGATATAGCGCGATCTCGTTTACTATATTAGAAATATCCCTACTAAGTACCTTAATATATTTATTTACCGACTATACTATTGTTTTGTTATTCGACGCGTTATCCGTAGTAAAAGTAATAACCCTAGTACCGAGATTAAAATACTTAAGGCGCGGTATTATAACTCTAGTAAGGTCCCTACTAGTATAAGCGCTATAGTAGGGCTCGAAACCGATTAAAGCTTCTATTAGGGTCTTATTATAAACCTAGTATACTTTAATTACAAGGAAGCTATTCCCGCGCGGCGTAGACTATCCGTCGAGGACGATTAAGACTTTCTAAGGTACTAGTAGGAGGCGTTTATAGATAGACTCCTCTAACTTCTTTCGTAGGGCAAGGATTTTATTAGTAATAGTTAATAACGAAGGGAGCCGTCGCTTAGGTTCGAGGTATATAACTAGGTGTAGGAATTCCAAGTTATAGATAGTTATTAATAACTACTTATATATAATAATCGTACGAAGGAGTAATTCGTCGAAATTAGCTAGGGATAGTATAAGGCTTCTAGCGTTCGCTATCTTAGTCCTAACTCGTCGATTCTAGAGTAGAATATTAGTAGAACTAAAATTAGAAAACCTAGTAGTCTCCTAGTAGTCTTACGGCTACCCTTAGGCCCTCTTCTATAGTTAGCTATACTATTCCTCGCGCTAAGAAGGTCGATAGATATACCCTCGTCTTTACGTAAGAACTAATTTAACTAGTTCTATTCTTATATAGATATTTTACGACTAAATCGTATCGTATATAGATAGTACGAGGCTTACTAGAAATACGACGAGCGCCTTTAATAAAATACTACTAGCCCGTAGCTCTCCTATTAGCTCCCTATACTAGAAGGTTAGGGGTAGGGACTAATATATTTTCCCGGTACTATCGTATTGTAATCTACTAGTTATAGAACTACTTAGAGTTATTTAGTATCTATTTAAAACAGGTGTCGTTTTTACCTACTAATAGTAAGTTACCTATAGGAGGAGGGACGTAGGTTACTAAAGATAATAAAGCTATAATAGAGAAGTAGTATTAGTTAAGAAGGAATAGTATTTAAGTAGTATCTCTTATTTAAAGCTACTATTATATTTGTAGGAAGTACTAAGAATATAGCTAAGCTACTTTAGGTTCTATAAGGCTAAGAAACTATTTAATAAAGTATAAATATAAAGATACAACTTCAATACGTAGAGATATAAATATATTAATAGTATTTACGGTTTTATATATATATCTTCTATAAATCTACTTACTTCTAGATAATATTATTATATACTAAGCTCGGAATATATTTTTGAATAAAGATTAAATAAATATATTTAATTTTTATTTAAAAATATATAGCTAGCCGTTTACTCTATAATAAAGTAAATCTTTAATAAAGTAATTCTTTAATAAAGTAATTCTTCAATATATTATTACGGAGAGATACTTATTTATTAACTATTATAGAAATATTCTTCTTATATATAAAGAGTAAGTGATTTATAATTTAAATATAAGCCTAGTAGTCTTCTAGTAGTTAAAGAGGGAGATATTAGTATAGAATATATTATTTACTAGTATACTAAATAAAATATATCCTCCTAGCTCCGAATTTTTTAAATTAACTCTTCTTCTTATTACTACGAAGCCTCCTCGCCAATTCTATATCCTTAGAGTAAATTGTAACACGATTTATATAAATAGTATAGAGGTTAGTATCTAGGAATAATATATTAGTACTAGTACTAGTATAATAGGTTAAAATATAACTTACCTTTAAAAAGACTAATAAGATAGTATTCTATAGCCTCTTAAAGTACTTATATTACAGTTACTTAAAATCGAAGGTTATCCTTAAAATCCTATATAACCTCTCGAACAAGCCTACTAAATAGTATTTTCTATATAAGGATATTAGTACTCTTCTAGTAGCGGCGGATCTTACGTAGAGTAACGGCTAGAAAGCGTTAGAGACTACTAGGATACTACTAGGAATTCTACGTAATATATAATTCTAACTTACTTCCTAGCTTATAACGGTAGGACTTTCTTATACTACCTATATTACTTTTACCTTTCCTAGTAATTTGTTTTCGAGTAGCTAATCCCCCTAAAGGCTTTACTAGGGCCTTACTACTAGTAGTATTTCGAGCCTTAAGCGTAGATCTTCTTTTAGAAGCTATAAGAGTACTTTTACTAGTACTAGTAACTACCTTACTAGCTATTAGTCTCTTTACTAGTATTTTTTTTACTAGTATCTTTCTTACTAATATCTTTTTCGCTACTAGTTTCTTTCTTACTACTAGGAGTAGTACTACTACTACTACTTCTACTACTACTACTTCTACTACTTCTACTACTACTACTAATACTGCTGCTACTAATACTACTACTACTAATACTACTAGTAGTAGTAGTAATATAAATCTCCTCCTTAATTTAGGAATAGAATCTAAGGGTTTACTAGGATCTTCTAGTATTTGAGTATTAAGTATTACCTAGTTAAAATCCTTTAGTTGAGTAGTATCTAGCTTTTTTATAGTAGTATCTAACTCTCCTCTAATAGTATCTAACTTTTAAGTATCAAGTATTACCTAGTTAAAATCCTATAGTTAAGTAGTATCTAGCTTTTTTATAGTAGTATCTAACTCTTCTCTAATAGTATCTAACTCTTAAGTATTATTAATTAGGTCTTTTAGAGTAGCTTCTAGGTTTTCTCGAGTATCCTTAAACTTATTATCTTCTTTATCTAGCTCTTTAGATTTTGGTATTTTAAATAGGGTCTTTTCCCTAGTAGTCGGGTCCTTTATCTTAGTCTTCCTATACTTACTAAGAATATTTCTATTATTATCTACTACCTTAATATCTAATACTTACGAAGATAAGGAAATACTTAAGGAATAGCGAGTACTTCTAGTTCTAAGTAGCTCTTCTTCAATTTAGGTACCGGCCGGCTAGGAATTGAGATCTAGATCGCCTAAACTACTAGGATAACTACTAGGCTCTACTAGTTTAATTAGAGGAGATTCTAGTAGAGCCTTTTTTAATTCGTTAGCTACTCGAAGATCTACTATAGAAGTAAGGCTACGCTAGCGGGTACCCTTACTACGTACTATTAAATAATTAGTAATAATTATTAGTTGATTTACTTTTAATTTAGTAGTTACTAGTAGTAATCTAGTAGTAGTATAGGTTGAAAAGTAAGGATAAAGCTATATAGA